>CP142454.1:37910000-39110000 GCA_038049695.1 Cinnamomum chago
CAATGCTTCGTTGTGAGAGAGAAGATCAACGAGATGTGGAAAAATGGAGTCATCGCCTTTGACAAAAACTATGGGTCTGCCTCCGTGAACATGGTGTCATATGGACAAACTTCCAAGTCACCAAAGGAGAAGATCACTATTTCCTTCAAGGTGATAAAAATGACTCAAATGTCCAAAGAGTTGGTTCCCAATCCAACATCAGACGGACAGCCCATATGGGTACATCCCGATCTCCTAGAAGATGAAAATTTGACGAAACCTACCGCTCAACAGTTAAGGCAAGCCAAGAGACAACTCCGCAAGCTTAAACAATAGGAGAAAGCTCAATCAAAGCAAGAAGTCCCTGAAAAAGCAGAGACCTTTTCCACTGCTTAGCTGGGGGCAACGGAAGAATCCAAGGCTTCAAAGGTGGTAAGAAAATTCACCATTGGCGATTTCATGCCACCTCATTATAGAAATTAAATTACGCAGGGGGCATCATACTCTTGCAACTCAGTAATTGGCTTCTTCATGGATGGATATGAGTCCAGCGATACTGCCAGCGATACCGATGAGTGGGAAGAATCCCTTGAAACAGGAGAATACCTCTCCGGTGAGGAATGGATTCCCGAATCTCATCTTATGCCAGTAATTTGGTATAACCCATATCAGCCACAAGGATCCTGGTCTGATGATGAAGAAGACCAAGACGCTATTCAAGAAAGTGTTGTTGATCCAGCACAAGCAAGCGCTCTAGTGGAACCCAACATTGATGAACCACAAGGAGAATATGACGAAGAAGATTTGGCCCCTATGCCCAATCTTAAAGAATATGCAAGAATCTTGCAACGACTTGCCATAGAACAGGAGCAGGATTGCATCAATGAGCTTCGTCAAAATCAAAATGCAGAACCGAAAATCCTGGAAAATTCACAGACATCTCTGGCAACCCCGGGAAATGAAGAAAACCACTGGATAGATGATGCCCTCACATCTGAAGACGAGTCTGAATCTAAGCAGTGCATTGCTTGTAATGCGATAGTTTGGGATGATCATGCCTCAGAAGCTTCATCTGCCGAGGCCTCAGATTCTCAAACTACATCCGGAAGCATATCCTCTGGAGCTACATCTCCTCAAGTGACTTCCACATAGATATCATCTTCTCAGGCTTCGTCTCCTGAAATTGTGACGTCGGAACTCAAACCTCTTCCGGCTGATCATCTTGAAGAAGCTCCTGCCAATGAAGTCTTTTTCAATGAAAATCCAGTCAACTGGTCCCAGTTACCCGACCTCATAGGCGATGTCTGGACCAATAAACTACTCAACGAAGAAGAGAGGTTGCTGGACGCTGTTCATGACTTGTTCCCAGAAAATGCTCCATGCAATGTGATCACTGAAGACGGCAATACTGCTACAGAAACGTCTTCAGCAAATGATAAGGATCAACCCCTTGATCCTGAGAGTGATCTTTCGAAAGACATTTCTGTCTTAAAGTTGATAGAGGTACCTGCTCTGGCTGGGATTACCACAAAAACTACAACCACCCTTCTTCTTCTTATGTAAATCCTTCGGGAAAACAAGTTGTAAACGCCCCAAGTGGCAACAATAATGAAAATGTAGGCCCGAACGAGGCTTTCAAGTACGACTTGATTGAGCACTTCAAACACATACCTGCATGACTGCACATCCTTGACTTATTACAAATGTCTCTACAAACTCGTGATAGTCTCATTTTAGAACTGCAAAGGCTGAATGCGGATGTCGACAAACATGCCCCACAAGTCCTACAAATTGAAATGGATTATAGGGTCAAAAATTCAAATACTTCCCCAAAGGGAGAAAAGAAGAAAACTGAGGGATCAGGCATCGAATGCCTCTCAGTTCAAAAAGCAGCAAGTGCAACAATTGTCTTTGATAAGGATGATCTTTTGTTAGGCAAGACAAAGCACAACCGACCCTTGTACTTCACATGGTACATCAAAGAAGTGCCAATACACAGAGTCCAGATCGACCCAGGTTCTGCACTCAATCTCATCTCTACTTCGGCACTCGAAGAGCTAGGCATCCCACCTAGAAAGTTGAGTCACACATCTGTATCCATCTTTGGGTACAATGGGAGTGGTCAAAAGCCTATCAGAAAAATCAGGTTCAAGTTTCAAATCGGTGATCTTATCTCTGAAGTCACTGTGTATGCAATAAGAACTCCTTCATGCTACAACATCCTTCTTAGATGCCCCTGGATACACGAGAATGGTGTCGTCCCTTCAACTCTACATCAGTGCATCAAATTCGTTGGCAACGACGACTTAATACATTGAGTATTTACAGATAAAAGTCCCTTCAAAGGGAAAGACGTTCATCTTGCAGATGCTCAAATGTACAAAGATAAAGAAGAAGAAAAGGAGGAAGAAACAACACCCTTTGCCAAAAATCTCCAGAAAGATAAGGGCAAGGCTCCTCAGCAATCATTAAAAGAAAACAAACCTTCTAATAAATCCGAAAAGAGCATTCACTCTCCCTTTGTCGTCTCCCTCAAACCTTCAAAGCCTTTGGTAATCACCACCAAGGCAAAAAAGACAAAACAAAAGACTGGGGGCAAGTTCGTTGTCTCCTTCGTGTCCATTATGCAAGACACGGATTCGGATTCAGAGCCAGAAGACAATATGTAACGCCCCAATTCCGAATACAGAGAAAGTCGTCCGAATATCCGAAGTTTGCGCACTACTTCCCGGAAAATCCGAGAACTTCCAAGATCGTAGGTCCGCAGTGAGGTCCAATTTAAAACTTTTCAACAATATAATATCAATGGTTAAATTGCAGAAGCATAAGAAGTAAAACGGAAGCAATAGGTATCATGATATATCAAATACGAGCGGAACTGTAATCCAGTTTGAAAGTATCAATTGATAAGAACCAAGATTAATTACATCTTTGACTGCTACCCAGCTCACTACAAAATCGCTCGAAACCCAAACAAAGATAAACACTCAAAGCCCAAGTACTTGCTCTCCAACCTCCGGCTCGACATCCGGGTCGGCCGGTCCCCAACCGTAATCTCCAGCTACGGGCGCCTCTACGAGCGCAAACGCATCCTCCTTGTACTCGGGGTTGAGACCTAAGCACCAAAATGGGTCAGATCTAATGATCTGGCAAGTCACAGTATACAAGTAACATAGGACATATATATCAAAAGAGTAGAGATAGTTACACAGTTACAGAATATCAAGATACATGATCTAGGCAGTTGAGCAAGATAAACATATAGAATCAGTACAAATATTGTATCTAGTCTAATACAATATGGCACATTCACACGAGCTCGATACCGGGGGATATTATGCCACGGCCCTCCCATACTGAACACAGTTGCGGCGGGGAATCTCACCAGTGTTGGGGAATGACTAGCCCCACAAACAATCACACACATCAGTCTCACCACACTCATCACTCGGGGAGACTGGACTCGGTATCACACCGTCCGTCTAAAACATGGTTCATCATGATAGCTCACTCAACACTCATAAATAGCTCCTACCAGTGATGATCAGTCCAAAGGCTGAGCTTAAATCAACTTAGTGAATGTCTATGCCGACTCGGGAAAACTCCAAAGGTCTGTGTCTGTTTAGGTTTTGCCTTGCGTGAACAAGGTCCTAACCAGGTCTCTAAGAGATTCATATATATCAATTAGCCCCTTATTCCAGTCCAAGCCCACTCGTTGGATCCATACCAAGGCCCATCAAACACATGGCCTGGTCTACAACAGCCCAAACGAGGTATCAAGTCCATATCCATTGATAACCAGTTCATTCTCATCCACAATGAGTTATAAACCTAATACCATCCACCTCTCCATTCTAAAGGTATAACACATCCTTATTTAGGCCATAAAAGGGCCCGCCTAGCCACAGACACGGGTCAGTGTTCACCCAAATCACTTCACCAGGTCACCTCTAAGTAGTCCTAGGTTCAGGTCATTCATTCCATTTAATTAACAGTTACAAGTTATAGTAAGGACATAAGAATGACAATAAAAGGATAAGTGAAGTATGAACTTTAAGTATGAGGATCAATAGGGAAGTATCAATAGTCCAACCTAGGTAATGGACCACATTCAGGTCCAGGTCCATCTCAGGTAATTTGATCTCTAAATGGAATCTCAGATGCCAATGGATACTGTGTTTGGTGCTCCTGAAGTTACGGGCATCATTGACAACGTTTAAAAATCAAATCATCGTAGATTAAACAACCAAAACCCTACTTAGTGGTCCCCACGAGTCAAGGTTGAGCCACACCATTGACTCGGGCTTGGCACATCAATAGAAGTCCATTTGGATGGTCAATGGGCCCCACAAACGATCACAACCTCAGAAAGTGAAAACTGGAAAATCACTGAAATCAGTGTCCTCGGTCAACCAGGCACAGGGCACGGTCGACCAGGTACACTGGATTGCGAACGGGTTGACCCCCAGGTCGACCCATGGTGCAGTGTGCTCGGTCGACCGAGTACACTAGGAAATTTGGTCAAGCACTTGGAAGACCTGCTCTGTTCTCAGCACTTTTCTGTGTGTCCGATCGACCTGCTGGCTTGGAAGGTCGACGGCATACACAGAGAATTCCGGAAAATGATGTCTTAGCTCTCAGGCATTTTCACTACTAATCCTGTGTGCTCGGTCGACCCAGAACAGGGCTCGGTCGACCGCGTACACAGGATTTCTGGGTTTGAGGGAAAATCCAGCTCCCAATTAATCTCTGCAGAGTCTGTGTGCTCGGTCGACTACGCACACTGGACTTTCAGTTCTGCAGGAAAAATAACTGAGAGTTGGGTTTTCGCAGTTTCAGTGTGCTTGATCGACCGGACTGTAGGTCGGTCGACCGAGTACATGCAATCTGCTGAAAACCCAGAATTCAAGGTTTCTTCTCCTTCATCCCATTTTTCCATTAAAACTCCTCCAATCTCTCCCAAACATCACCAAATCAATATAAAACATAAAAGCACTTCAATGTACTACCATCCAATACTAAACGGGCCATTGATCTTCCAAATGAGAGATCACATCCATCAATGCCCAAAATCCATGAAAACTTAGCTCATTGGTAGATCTAACACATATACATTAACTGAATCGAAAATTGCAGAATCAATGTAAATAGAAACTTACATTCTATGCTAAATGAGTATATTGCACTTGCCTTGATTGAAATGAAAGGTTGTAGAGAGAAAAGAGAGAACCAATCCAACAAGAAGAAATCCCTGCTCCTAGGGTCTGCTCAATCACAAAAACCAGCCAAGAACTCAGGTCTAGAAGAGAAATAGGAGATGATCAAGATATAGAGAGAGAAACAAGTTGTGGCTGGTGATTGTGGGTCTTCTTCTTAGATTTCTAGAGAGAGAGAAAGAGGAAGGGGAATTGGGGAAGATGAACAGTAGCTAGTGTTTGGGTTGGGAAATGTGTAGTATTTATAAGTTAGGGGTTTGGGCTGGGGACTAAAATACCCTTTTAGTTTGCATAGGATTAGGGTTAGGGTAGAGGGCATTTTGGTCTTTGGGGGAAGGTTCTAGAAGATTTTCTAGTGGATACCCCTCTATTGTAATTACTAACTTCTAGCTAAGGCCTCCAACTCACTAATCTTGGAAATTGCAAAAGACTCCTATTAATTCTATTACTAACACAACTAGACTAATCTAACTAAAACTTAGGAAAGTACATAACTACCCTTACTAACCCATTAATTAGTATACTTAGCTAATATACATTAATAAATAGTAATCAAGATTCAAATTGAGGGCCCACAAGGGATGGGGCCTCACATCACTCCCTCCTTTAAAACATTTGGCCCCCAAATGTAAAAACAAAGTTAGAATATACCTGAGGTAGAAGATGTCTATAGTTCTTCTCCACCTTGTCGCGTAGCTCCCACGTAGCCTCTTTTGGAGTGTGATGCTCCTACTGAACCTTCACCCAATGAATGGTTCGGGTCTGGAGCACCTGTTCCTTGGTGTCGATGACAGCAACTGGTCTGGTGACGTACGAAGCGTCTGGCTGGATATTGAGTGTCTGATGATGAAGAATGTGTGTAAGGTCCTCCACGTACTTCTTTAGCATAGAGACATGAAACACATTGTGCACTCCTGATAGCTCTGGCGGTAGCTGAAGCTTGTAAGCAACGTCTCCGATCCTTGACTTGACCTTAAACGGCTCGACGTATCTCCGCGCTAGCTTCCCCTTCTCCCCAAACCTAAGGGTGCCTCTGGATGGGGAGACCTTCAAGAATACTTTGTCTCCCTTCTGAAACTCGAGTGGTTTGCGCCGGTTATCTGCATAGCTCTTCTGTCGGCTGCGGCTGATCTTAAGGTTCTCAACTATCTGTCGAACCTTCTCGCTGGTGTCGCTGACTATGGATGGTCCATGGAAACTCCTGACACGAACTTCTTCCTAACAGACCGGGGTCTTGCATCTCCTCCCGTACAGAGCCTCGAACGGTGCCATCTTGATGCTCAAATGGTAACTGTTGTTGTAGGCAAACTCGCAAAGCGGCAGGGAATCTTCCCAGTTCTCCTTGTAGTCCAAGACACAAGCTCTCAACATGTTCTCTAGTGTCTGGTTGGTACGCTCGGTCTGTCCATCTGTCTGAGGATGATAAGCGGTGCGGAAACTCAACTTGGTGCCCAAGACCTACTGTAGGCTCTCCCAGAAGTGAGAAGTAAAGCGCAGGTCTCTATCCGAAACAATCGAAGTTGGAACCCCGTGCAATGAAACAATCCTGTCCACATACAGCTTAGCAAGGATGTCGAGTCCTGCTTTCATCGAGACTGGCAAGAAGTGAGCTGACTTAGCCAGTCGATCAACGATAACTCAAATGCCGTCGTGGCGTCTCCTGGTGGTTGGGAGTCCTGCGATGAAGTCCATGGTAATATGCTCTCACTTCCACTAGGGTATGTCAAGCTGGTGAAGTAGTCCTAGCGGCTTTTGGTGCTCGGTCTTGATCTACTGATATGTCAAGCACCTTGAGACATAGTGTGCGATCTCTTTCGTCATGTTGTTCCACCAGTAGTAGCTCCTCAGGTTCTGGTACATCTTAGTGCTGCCGGGGTGAATCGAATATCTGATATGATGTGCATCTGCTAGGATCTCGTCCTTCAACTCCTGAATATCCGGCACGCACAATCTATCCTAATAGTAGAGCACTCCACCAATCAATCTAAACTCTGGCCCCTGGTCAATCTCCTCGATCACTCTAACAAGCTTTGGATCGTTGCGTTGACTGTCCTTGACCTTCCCTAGTAACTTTGGTTCCCATGCGGACATGGTAGCAAGCATGACTCTTCCACTGAGCGGCAGAAACTGAACATCCAAGCCACTGAAAACATTGGTCCACACACCCTCTGCTGCTAGAAAACTGATGAGGGCGGTCTTCCTACTCAAAGCATCTACTATGACATTCACCTTACCTGGACGGTATTTGATAGGGAAGTCGTAATCTTTGATGTACTCCATCCATCCCCTCTGTCGGTTGTTGAGGTCGTTCTGAGTGAACAGGTACTGCAAGCTGCGATGGTCGGAATGCACTTCGAATTTCTCCCCATAGAGATAGTGTCACATCAACTTCAATGCAAAAACGATCGTTGCTAGCTCCAAGTCGTGCGTAGCGTACTTCTTCTCGTGTTCTTTCAACTGGCGTGATCCATAGGTAATGACTTTCCCCTCCTGCATCAATACACAACCGAGACCGGTCCCTGAAGCGTCGGTGAAGACTACGAATCCACCGTTACCAGTAGGTAAAGACAAGATGGGGGCTGTCGTCAGTCTCTCCTTCAGTTCCTGGAAGTTGTTCTCGCAAGCATCAGTCCAAAAAAATAGCGCATCCTTCCGTGTCAGCTTGGTCAACGGAGCTGAAATTGTGGAGAAGCTCTTAACGAATCTGAGATAGTAGCCGGCTAAGCCGAGAAAACTCCGAATCTCCGTGGCATTCTTCGGTCTCTCCCAATTCATCACTACTTCTATCTTTGCTGGGTCTACTGCTAGTCCGCTCTTGGAGATGATATGCCCGAGGAAGACTACCTGTTCCAACCAAAACTCGCACTTGCTAAGCTTCGCGTACAACTGGTTGTCGCGTAACAACTGTAGAGACGTCCTCAAATGCTGTTCATGCTCCTCTCTGGACTTGGAGTAAACCAACACATCGTCGATGAACACAACTGTGAAGCTGTCGAGGTATGGAGCGAAGATCTTGTTCATCAGGGACATGAACACTATTGGTGCATTCGTCAATCCGAACGGTATCACAAGAACTCGTAGTGGCCATAGCGTGAACGGAACGCTGTCTTCTATACATCCTGCTCTCTGACTCGCAACTGATGGTATCCCGACCTCAAATCTATCTTTGAAAAGTACTGCGCACCCTGAAGCTGGTCGAAGAGCTCGTCGATCTGAGGAAGAGGATACTTGTTCTTTACTGTTGCCTGGTTCAGTTGTCGATAATCAATGCACATCCTCATCGATCCATCCTTCTTCTTCACGAAGAGCACTGGAGCACCCCACAGCGACATGCTCGGCCTGATGAAGCCTTTGTCTTGCAACTCCTCCAACTGGGTCTTCAATTCCCGTAGTTCTCCCAGAGCCATGCGATAAGGAGCTCTGGAAATAGGTGTTGTGCCTAGTGCAAGCTCAATGGTGAAGTCGATCTCTCTAACAGGTGGTAATCCCGGGATCTCGTCGGGAAACACATCAGGGAACTCGCAAACAACTGGGATCTCCTCTACTCCCTTGGTCGGCTTATTCTCTGAGATGAATGCGATGTAGCCTTCGCAACCTGATTTCATCAATCTTTCAGCCTTCAGTGTCGAAATCACTCTGGTGCTGGGCCGCTTCCTCTAGCCTACAAACTCGATCGTGTCATCTGATCCGTCAATGGAGAGTCGGACTGTCTTCTCGAAGCAATCCATCACCGCTCGGTATCTAGCCAACCAATCCATCCCCAAAATGACATCGAAGTCATGCATGGGTAGCACGATCAGATCTGCAAGCAAAATGCACTCCCCAATCTGCACTCGGCATCTGGGGTGGTAAGTCTGACACACCACACTCCTACCCATTGGTGTGGATACAACTAACGTACAAGGCATTGCCTCTCCTACCCCACCAAGGACTAAAGAAAATGCTGATGACACATGCGAATGTGTCGCTCCTGGGTCAAGCAACACTCTAGCAGGATGATCACTAATAGAAAGAGTACCTTCCACCACGTTGCGTGCGGCCTCGGCATCCTCGTGAGTGAGTGCGAAAGCTCGACCCGCAGCCTAGGGTCTCTGCCGCTGGTGCTGCTAGCCATGGTGTCTCTGATGTCGTCCTCGATGGTACTGCTGTCCTCGGGGCTGCTGAGGTGCGCATGCCTGCTGCGGTGCACGGTACTGCGGCTGAGGTGCTAGTGCAACCCGACGCACTGGCGGAGCCGCTGGAGCTGGGGCTGGAGTTGGAGCTCCCGGAGGTGCTAGAAGCTGAAGCATCGGGGGCTGCTGCTCGCGGAGTGGGCAGTGCCTAGATATGTGCCCTTGCTCACCGCAGTCGAAGCATACTCTAGGCCCGCGGTAATGTTACTGCTACCGATACCGCCCCACATGGCCTGGTGGTCTCTGCCTCTGGAAGGGCTGCTGGGGAATCACGGGTGGCTGCCTGATCGGGGCGATCCGGAGTCATTTCTGCTTACGAATGGCCTCCAGCCGTTGAAGATGCTCCTCTGCCCAGTAAGCTCTTCTTAAGGCCTCCTCGTAGGTAGGTAGCTCAATACAAGTCATAACCAGCTGGATCTCCTCCCTCAATCCATCAACAAACCGCTGGACCCTCTCGGCCTCTGACGTAAGCAATGCCTCTGCGAAACGGGATAGCTGAGTGAAACGGAGCTCGTACTGATAGACAGTCATACTGCCCTGAACAAGAGTCTGAAACTCCCTGAGCTTACGCTCTCTAACATGAGCGGGAATAAACTTCTTGAGGAAGTCTGTCTTGAAAGCAGCCCAAGCCACCTCGTCTCCTATCACCTCGTAAGGTCGCTGCATGATCCTCCACCAGTCCTCCGCCACGCCACGAAACATGTAAGCTGCCAACTGCACCCTCTAGCGTCCAGAACACTCGAAGACCCTGAAGATCTTCTCCATACGAATAATCCAGTCGTCCGCAACCATGGGGTCATCTGTGCCGGTAAACTCTGGCAGTCCCCTCTTGAGAAACTTCTCAATTATAACGTTCGGGTCTGCCTCCCGAACAGGTACGCCCACTGGGGTTGGTTAGGCCACCCTCTCGATCACCTCTAGGACCTGCGTCTAGAACTGCTCAAAGTTCTCCGCCTGCTGCTGATGTGCGGTCGCCTGGGCCTCCTGCGTGACAAGGAAGGCTCGTAGAAACCTCTCAAAGCGATGCTCGTGGGCGGACTGATCTCCGATCGCTAGTGCCTCAGGGGGTGCCTCGCCTCCAGACATCTATCATGAAAAAGGAAATTGTGTCAGTTCGAATCCAACAGTTAGGACTACGCTGACTCTAATAATCCATCGTCCTCACACGTATCCCATCACTAAAATTCTCACTACGTCCTAAAGTTTCTAGTGTGTTTTATTTCCTAGAGACCAGTTCAACTCTGATACCATAAAAATGTAACGCCCCAATTCCGGATATTGAGAAAGTCGTCCGAATATCTAAAGTTGGCGCATTACTTCCCGGAAAATCCGAAAACTTCCAAGATCGTAGGTCCGTAGTGAGGTCCAATTTAAAGCTTTTGAACAATATTATATCAATGGTTAAATTGCGGAAGCATAAGAAGTAAAACGGAAGCAATAGGTATCATGATATATCAAATACGAGCGGAACTGTAATCCAGTTTGAAAGTATCAATTGATAAGAACCAAGATTAATTACATCTTTGACTGCTACCCAGCTCACTACAAAATCGCTCGAAACCTAAATAAAGATAAACACTCAAAGCCTAAGTACTGGCTCTCCAACCTCCGCCTCGACATCCGGGTCGGTCGGTCCCCAACCATAATCTCCAGCTACGGGCGCCTCTACGAGGACAAACGCATCCTCCTCGTACTCGGGGTCGAGACCTAAGCACCAAAATGGGTCAGATCTAATGATCTAGCAAGTCACAGTATATAAGTAACATAGGACATATATATCAAAAGAGTAGAGACAGTTACACAGTTATAGAATATCAAGATACAGGATCTAGGCAGTTGAGCAAGATAAACATATAGAATCAATACAAATATAGTATCTAGTCTAATACAATATGGCACATTCACACGAGCTGGATACCGCGGGATATTATGCCGCGGCCCTCCCATATTGAAAACAGTTGCGGTGGGGAATCTCACCAGTGTTGGGGAATGACTAGCCCCGCAAACAATCACACACATCAGTCTCACCACACTCATCACTCGGGGAGACTGGACTCGGTATCACACCGTCCGTCTAAAACATGGCTCATCATGATAGCTCACTCAACACTCATAAATAGCTCCTACCAGTGATGATCAGTCCAAAGGCTGGGCTTAAATCAACTGAGTGAATGTCTATGCCGACTCGGGAAAACTCTAAAGGTCTGTGTCTGTCTAGGCTTTGCCTTGCGTGAACAAGGTCCTAACCAGGTCTCTAAGAGATTCATATATATCAATTAGCCCCTTATTCCAGTCCAAGCCCACTCGTTGGATCCATACCAAGGCCCATCAAACACATGGCCTGGTCTACAACAGCCCAAACGAGGTATCAAGTCCATATCCATTGATAACCAGTTCATTCTCATCCACAATGAGTTATAAACCTAATACCATCCACCTCTCCATTCTAAAGGTATAACACATCCTTATTTAGGCCATAAAAGGGCCCGCCTAGCCACAGACACGGGTCAGTGTTCACCCAAATCACTTCACCAGGTCACCTCTAAGTAGTCCTAGGTTCAGGTCATTCATTCCATTTAATTAACAGTTACAAGCTATAGTAAGGACATAAGAATGACAATAAAAGGATAAGTGAAGTATGAACTTTAAGTATGAGGATCAATAGGGAAGTATCAATAGTCCAACCTAGGTAATGGACCACATTCAGGTCCAGGTCCATCTCAGGTAATTTGATCTCTAAATGGAATCTCAGATGCCAAAGGATACTGTGTTTGGTGCTCCTGAAGTTACGGGCATCATTGACAACGTTTAAAAATCAAATCATCGTAGATTAAACAACCAAAACCCTACTTAGTGGTCCCCACGAGTCAAGGTTGAGCCACACCATTGACTCGGGCTTGGCACATCAATAGAAGTCCATTTGGATGGTCAATGGGCCCCACCAACGATCACAACCTCAGAAAGTGAAAACTGGAAAATCACTGAAATCAGTGTCCTCGGTCAACCAGGCACAGGGCAAGGTCGACCAGGTACACTGGATTGCCAGGGGGTTGACCCCCAGGTCGACCCATGGTGCAGTGTGCTCGGTCGACCTCCTGGCCGGGTCGGCCGACCGAGTACACTGGGAAATTTGGTCAAGCACCTGGAAGACCTGCTCTGTTCTCAGAACTTTTCTGTGTGTCCGGTCGACCCGCTGGCTTGGAAGGTCGACGGCATACACAGAGAATTCCGGAAAGTGATGTCCCTGCTCTCAGGCATTTTCACTACTAATCCTGTGTGCTCGGTCGACCCGGAGCAGGGCGTGGTCGACCGCGTACGCAGGATTTCTGGGTCTGAGGGAAAATCCAGCTCCTAGTTAATCTCTGCAGAGTCTGTGTGCTCGGTCGACCCGGAGCAGGGCTCGGTCGACCGCTCACACTGGACTTTCAGTTATGCAGGAAAAATAACTAAGAGTTGGGTTTTCGCAGTTTCAATGTGCTCGGTCGACCGGACTGCAGGTCGGTCGACCGAGTACACGCAATCTACTGAAAACCTAGAATTCAGGGTTTCTTCTCCTTCATCCCATTTTTCCATTAAAACTCCTCCAATCTCTCCCAAACATCACCAAATCAATATAAAACATAAAAGCACTTCAATGTACTACCATCCAATACTAAACGGGCCATTGATCTTCCAAATGAGAGATCTCATCCATCAATGCCCAAAATCCATCAAAACTTAGCTCAATGGTAGATCTAACACATATACATTAACTGAATCGAAAATTGCAGAATCAATGTAAATAGAAAATACATTCTATGCTAAATAAGTATATTGCACTTGCCTTGATTGAAATGAAATGTTGTAGAGAGAAAAGAGAGAACCAATCCAACAAGAAGAAATCCCTACTCCTAGGGTCTTCTCAATCACAAAAACCAGCCAAGAACTCAGGTCTAGAAGAGAAATAGGAGATGATCAAGATATAGAGAGAGAAACAAGTTGTGGCTGGTGATTGTGGGTATTCTTCTTAGATTTCTAGAGAGAGAGAGAAAGAGGAAGGGGAATTGGGGAAGATGAACAATAGCTAGTGTTTGGGTTGGGAAATGTGTAGTATTTATAAGTTAGGGGTTTGGGCTGGGGACTAAAATACTCTTTTAGTTTGCATAGGATTAGGGTTAGGGTAGAGGGCATTTTGGTCTTTGGAAGAAGGTTCTAGAAGATTTTCTAGTGGATACCCCCTATTATAGTTACTAACTTCTAGCTAGGGCCTCCAACTCACTAATCCTGGAAATTGAAAAAGACTCCTATTAATTCTATTACTAACACAACTAGACTAATCTAACTAAAACTTAGGAAAGTACATAACTACCTTTATTAACCCATTAATTAGTATACTTAGCTAATATACATTAATAAATAGTAATCAAGATTCAAATTGAGGGCCCACAAGGGGTGGGGCCTCACACCATACATCGTCAAGCCAAGCTGATACTCAGCAAGTTCAGCCTGCTCTCACTCCATTGGAGAGACCTGCCTACGTAGAAGAGCCTACGTCTGCTTCCTTCTTCGTTCCAGCAACTTCGGCAAAAGAAAAGACAATCTTCTTCCACAAATCGGAAGCCTCTTCACCAAAATCTTCACTTGAACCTTCCCAAAATAAAGGTATGCCTCAACTATTTCTATATAGTTCAATGGCACAAGCTATCATGAAAAAAATTGGCTATAAAACTCAAAATCCAATCGGTTTCGGAGGTGGTCGTGGTATTCTCACGCCATTGGAACCCACCCTAACTAAAAATCAATTGGAGGATTGAAAACTCCATCGTCACATAGACAAGTCTTCATACAGGTTAGGGTATCATCCTGATGCTCCCATGAGACAGTTGACACAAAGGCTACAAAGTCATTTTGCCGACCGAACCTCAACATCTCATGTCCATGAAGACATTAATCTCCCTGAATATCTCTTTGAGGAGTCACCCGTCAAGGATTCAGGAAGCTCTTCCAATTGGTATGATTTCTCTGACGATGAAGAGGAAATGTCTGATGACACAGACACACGGTTTTTCGGCCTAGAAGAACCATCGTCTCCAAAAGAAGTACCTTACTTCGACCCAATTTCAACAAGTGATTGGGATCATCTCATTGCCAGCCTTGAGAAGGATACCGATCAAGAAGACTCGTGGATAAAAGCAAAGCCTTGGTCTGTAAATGCCTTTGGAACTCCAGAAGGTCTTGTTAAGTTTGAAGCCTCCGAAAACATTGTGGAGGAACCACCACTTTCAAACCTTCCAACAGAAGAACCTGTTCAAAAGATAGACTTGGGGACACCTGATAACCCATGTCTCGTATTCATGAGTAAGAATATAAAGGATGATGAGTTACCCGAGTATATTGTTTTTCTTCATGAGTTCGTTGATTGTTTTACATGGTCTTATGCTAAAATGCCTGGCTTAGACTCCAAAATAGCAGTCCACAAACTCAATCTGCAAAAAGACATCAAGACTGTCAAACAAGGCCAAAGAAGATTTCGTTTTGATGTGATGGACAAAATTGAACAAGAAGTTCAGAAACTCAAAAGCGTTGGCTTCATCCGCGAGGAACATCATCCTGAGTGGTTGGCCAACATCGTCCCCGTGACAAAGAAAAATGGGCAGATCAGGGTCTATATTGACTATAGAGACCAGAATAATGCATGCCCTAAAGATGAATTTCCACTCCCCATACCAGAGGTGATGATCGACAACACCTACGGATTCGAGCAAATGACATTCATGGATGGATTCTCTGACTACAATCAGATAAAGATGCATCCTGAAGATGAAAGACACACATCATTTCGAACTCCGTTTGGCGTGTATTGCTACACTGTCATGCCATTTGGTCTGAAAAATGCTGATGCAACATATCAAAAGGCTATGATGAAGATATTCCAAGATATGCAGCACAAGATGGTCGAATGTTACATTGATGACCTCGCCGTCAAAAGCAAAAGAAAAGAATACCATCTCAAAGATCTTCGAGAAATCTTCCTCCGACTTCGCAAACACAAACTGCGGATGAATCCACTAAAGTGCTTCTTCGGTGTTTCATCGGGTAAGTTTCTTGGATTCATAGTTCGGAAAGGCAGAATAGAACTTGACCCCACCAAAGTCAAGACTATCCTAGAAATGCGATCTCCAAGGACCCTAAGAGAACTAAAAGGACTTTAAGGAAGGTTGGCATACATTCTATGGTTCATCTCCAATCTGTCAAGGAAGTGCCGTCCCTTCTCTCGCCTAATGAAGAAAGGTGTGGACTTTGTTTGGGATGCTAAATGTGAAGCCGCATTTCAAGACATCAAGAACATACCTGACCAAACCTCCAGTGTTGGCTGCCCCCACAACTGGAAAACCATTCATCTTGTACACAAGAGCTCTTGATTACTCTTTGGGCGCTCTACTAGCACAAGAAAATGACGAGGCAAAAGAAGTTGCTCTATATTACCTCAGCCGCATGTTGGTAGGTGCGGAGCATTGCTACTCCCCAGTCGAAAGAGAATGTCTTGCAGTGATGTTCATCTTACAAAAGCTGCGTCACTATCTGCTGTCCAACACAGTATACTTGATTTCGAGGATCAGTCTCCTAAAGGTCCTTGTCACAAAAACAGGTTCACTCAATGCCCGAATAGCAAAATGGTCCATCCTCCTGTCGCAATTCGATATTAGGTATGTACCACAAAAGGCAATCAAAGGCCAAGCTCTAACAGACTTTCTCGCGGAGCACCCATTGCCTAAGGATTCTCCACTCAGGGATGATCTCCCAGACGAATCTGTTTACAATGTGGAAACTTCCTTACCAAATGCTTCCTGGAACATGTACTTTGACGGCGCAACCAGTACAAATGAAAAAGGAAAGAAAATATCGGGAATTGGCATCCTCTTTGTCAGTCCCGACAAATACATGATTCTACATGCTTTCTCGCTACTGGAACCATGTTCAAACAACGCAGCTGAGTACCAAGCCCTGATTGTAGGATTGGAACTCACCATCGAGTCTGGCATCACCATGCTGGAAGCTTTTGGGGACTCTCAACTGATCATTAACCAGATGAATCAGAAATTTGAAGTCAGAAAGCCTGATCTGTTGCCTTACTACAACAAGGCGCAATCACTTTGACAAAGGTTTGACATCTGTCACATCACCCACATCCCCAGAGGTGAAAACATCCATGCAAATGCCCTGGCTAGACTCGCCGCTTCTATGGCAATCCAAGAAGGGAAAAACATGCAAATCACAGTGTGTCAAAGAAGGATTCTCCCTCCTCTTAACACACACCAAGCAGTTGTTGAATGCCACCAAGTGGTTGGAAGTCGAATGTCCATCCTCAAACCTCCGATCGGCAACTGGAGGGATCCGTTCATTGATTACATTATGTTCGGAATCCTACCTAAAGATCCAAAAGAACGGGTAAGCCTTCAAAGACGAGCCCCAAACTTTCATTTGGATATTCCTTAAAAAATGCTTTACAGAAAATCCTTCAATGGAGTACTTATACGCTGCTTGTCACAACAAGAAGTCGAGGAAACTCTCAAAGAAGTACATGCTGGTCTTTGTAGAGCTCATCATGCCAGTCCTAAGCTCTACGATCAGATAAAAAAAGGTTAGGTTATTATTGGCCTACTATGGTAGCAGACGCTATGCAATTTGCTAAACGCTGCCAACAATGTCAAGTTCATGGAGATTATGTCTACATGCCTCCGAAATGGCTACATCCCACAGCGATCTCATGGTCTTTTGAAGCCTAGGGTATGGACATCATAGGTCCTATCTCTCCCTCATCAAGCAAAAGTCAACACTTCATCTTCGCCGCTACAGATTATTTTTCCAAGTGGTCAGAAGCATTTGCGCTCAGTGAAATGAAGACCTCATCAGTCCTTCAATTCTTGTGCACCAACATTATCTATCACTTCGGCATACCTAAAAGATTCATCCTTGATAACTGACCACAATTCTGGGATCACAGATTCCACATGTTCTGCGACAAGTACAAAATCCAAAGTTGTCCTTCGACTCTATACAATCCGGCGGCGAACGGACTAGCAGAAGCCTTCAACAAGAGACTCTGCAAAATTCTCAAGAAAATCGTCTCTAGTCACAAAAGCGACTAGGGAGACAAACTACCTGAAGCTTTGTGGGCTTATTGAACCACCGTTCGAGGACCAACCTATAGCACACCATTCTCTTTGGTCTATGGATGCGAAGCTGTTCTCCCTTTGGAAGTACAAATTCCTTCCTTGAGGGTATCTTTGCAAAATGACATGACGCAAGAAAGCAATGTCAAATTGAGACTCCAAGAACTGGATAATCTCGATGAAAGATGGCTTGAAGCTCTACAAAGCATTGAGCTATACCAAGCACGCATGGCAGGATCTTTCGACAAGAAGGTCAGACAACGCAACGCGCCTATAAAAAGGGTGACTTGGTTCTTGCAGTAAAAAGGCCAATGGTTTTCGCTCACAAATCCAAAGGAAAGTTCAAACCAAAATGGGAGGGACCCTTCGTCATCAACAAAGTCTTCTCCAACGGCGCATACGCTCTTCTAAACATGGAGGGCGACAGATGCATGCTGCCCACCAATGGCAAGTTCTTGAAGCGGTACTACCCTTGAAGACTTACACCACTGGGTCAGAGCAATGCCCGCACAGCCAAAGCCTTTTCCCAGGAACTTGCTCGTCAAACCCACTCTTTTCGGAATTTTCATCCTTATGTTGAAATTTCTAAAAAAAAAAAACTCTCAAAACAATGCTTACTTTCATAGTTTCATTGTTCAAAAAAAATCCAAAAATCCAAGTTTAGAAGCCTTTTCCCGAACTTGACCAAATTTTCGATCCTCGAACCCTAAATTCATGGTTTGAAACAAAATCAGGACTCAAGAATTTCCACCCTAGTCCACCCCGACTTTTACAACAAAAAACGATTTTAAGTCAAAACTTACGACCCTCGTGTCTTTAAACAAAAAAATGGTTTTAAAGAAACCCCAGAGAAGCGACGTTCAGTCGATACTCGCAAAACCGAAAAATCGGAAGAATGCGAGCCCCATTCGATACTTCCAAAAAATCGCAAGGAAGCGACACTTTGTCGATACTTGCAAAACTTCAAAAAACCGTGGAGACTCAACATTTCAGTTGATATCTACAAACCCAAAATTCAAACAAAAACCAAGGTCCCAAAAAAAAAAAAGACCTCAAATTTCAAGAATCGTGGGGAAGCGACATTCAGTCGATACCCACAAAACCAAAATTTTTGAAAAAAGCAAGGAAGCGACATCCGGTCGATACTTGCACCCCAATTCATGAAGAGGCGATATTCCATCGATACTCGCAAACAGAATGAGCAATACCATTCAGCAGGGAGGCGACATTCCATCGATACTTGCAATACCATTCAACAGGGAGGCAACTTTTAGTCGATACTTGCATTTTGAAAACCAAAACACGGCTTCTACGCCAGAAACAAAAATCGGCCTCTACGCCAAAAACCAAAATCGGCTTTTACGCCAAAAATAAATTTTCGGCTCTTATGCCAAAAAATCCAAAAACTTGGCTTTTATGCCAAAAATCTAAAATTTGGCTTTCATGCCAACAAAACAAAACTTGATTTTCAAAAAATCTGGCTTTCACGCCAACAAACAAATTTCGGCTTCCATACCATCCCAAATTTCGGCTTTCACGCTAGTAAACAAAAATCTGGCTTTCACACCAACAAACAAATTTCGGCTTCCATGCCATCCCAAATTTCGGTTTTCACACCAACAAACAAAATCGGCTCCTACACCACAAAACCTGACTCTCATGCCAATTCAAAAATCGGATCATATGCCACAAAACAGCTTTCATGCCATCTCAAAAAAAAAAAAAAAAAAAAAACTTTGGCTTCCATGCCACAAACAAATTTTGGCTCTTACGCCACAAAATCTGGCTTTCATGCCAATTCAAAACTCGACTTTCATGCCATCTCAAAAAAAAATAAAAAATAAAACTTTGACTTTCATGCCACAAAATTTGGCTCCCATGCCATCTCAAAATCTGGCTTTCAAGCTATCAAAAAACCGGGCTTTCGCCACAAAATCTGGCTTTCATGCCCAAAACAACCCTTTGACAAAAGATTTTCACAAAATGATAACCTTTTCATCAAATTTCCAAACAAACATCCTACTTTTGCTTATTTTCATAAAAAAGAATTTGAGTAAAAAGTATATAGAGTACCAAAATGTTTTTTACATGGAGGTACCAAAAAGAGAAGAAAAGAAAAGGAGTTTGTTACAACAATCAAGAGCTTAGTCTAACATGGTATTCAACCAAAGATTCAACTCCTCAAGCAGACTCTTGGCCTTAGCCTCTAAAGCTTTCCATAAAACGCGGCAGAATGCCGCGACCCATCTGCAGCACGGAGAAGCTCTTCCCAAAGAATCTGCCATTGCTAGTACTCTTGAGTCTTCCTCTGAAGATTGCTCTCAGACTCCTCGACCTGGCGAATTAGAGTCCCTTCTCTAGCCCGAGCTTCCATGATGGCGGCCCATTTTGCAGCAGCTTGTTCCTCCAATAGCTCAAGACGCTGCCTGGTCTCAATGACCTCCGTATCAACATGGTGCAGGTCTTTTGTTAGCTCAATGATAGCCAACTCGGTGACGTTCCTCTCCCGAACGAATTGCTTCCGAGTCCGCGAGATCTCGTTCAGCTCAGACTTGACCTCGCCAGAAGGCTTCAAAAACATCTCATTGAAGAAGTCACCACTTGGGAAGTTCTTGGTCTCATTCCACTTGTTGCCTAGAGCTATGACTTCATCAACGAAAGCCTTCGCACCTACAATGTTCAGACCGACCTCTTCGCTATCAGCAAGGATGTTATGTACATGCTTAATCATGCCAAAGCCGGCTTCTAAATGGACAAAAGAAAGAGTTTTGATCCATGAGTTGAAAACGCTCTTCAACACTTTCTTCACATACTCAAAAGATGGCCTGGATGAAGGCTCGCCCCTCTCCATTGGTCGACTGCCCGTGTCATTCCCAGTTGGAGGAGTGATCATCAAATTCTTTCTAATCGGAGGCACTGGAGATGGAATCTACTCAGAAGATTTCATCTCTGCCGCATTGAAACTGGAAGAAGAAGTCCCTACTTCTGGTTCAACTGCAGGCATCCCCTGCTCTGGCACTGAGAAAGATGGAGGAACTTCTTCAGCTACCTCATAATCTGCTAGCAAAACAAAACAAAAAAAGGGTATGAATATAATCTTGTTGAAAACTCATTATCATCAGGGTTATTGCCACTAATACCTTCTTCGACGATCGGCGGAATACTTTCTGCCTCCATGAGTTCATCCAAAGCATCGTCAAAGGTCGCATCCATGGATGGCTCGAAATCATCAGAATCCTGTGGCAAGTCAGCTGAAAAGAAAACAAGCAACATATTAGCAAATGACGGCATAGCCAAAAAAAAAAAAGAAAACACGTTGAGAGAAACAAAAAAGAAAATAAAAGAAGAGAAAAGAAAAGAAAAGAAAGAAATTTCTACTTCTACATAGAGTTTCTTGTGAAGGAAGAAAACTTACTTGAAGCCATGGATGGAGAAGAAGAAAGAGAACTTGAAGATTCTTGAAAAAGAAGAGGAGTTCTTGATCTTGGAGCACTCTTGAAGACTTTTGCAAAAAAAAAAAAAAAGCAATAACGGCAAGAGATCCAACCTCCTTTGCTTTTATAGAAGAAAGCAAACCCAAAGAGGAAACAAGGAGAAAACCAAGGAGGTAAGTGCTAAAAACTGTTAGGAATTTTGTAGATTGCAATTTGATGGATGCATAATCATTCAAGCACCATTTGATTTACACACATATGCATTGATTTAAGAAATCTTGAAATCTTGTTTTAAACATGCATTGTTTTTAAGAGTTGTAAAAGTATTGATTTATGCATGTTTTGTTTTTAATCTTGGATGCATTTGTTTCTGAAAAGAGTTTTAGAAATCAAGCAAGCCTATGTTTTAAATCTTTCAAATCATTTTAGGCTTTTTGTGTTTCATATTTTTAAACATCTTAGGTTGATTTAAAACATGTTTCCAAGCTTGGTTTAGTGGCCCAAAAGTTCCCCCAAGAAATACTTTGATATTATGCAATTTTTGGGGATTTTGGTCCCAGGGGGTCGACCAGCAGTGTGGCCGGTCGACCGGCCCAGGGTACCCGGTCGACCGGCCCAGGGTACCCGGTTGACTGGCCACACTGCAGGCCGACTGGGTACCTGAAGCTCCAACGGTCATTTTTCTGACCGTTGTGTGTACCCGGTCGACCGAGACCTCTTTCCAGGTCGACCGGGGACTAGCCGTTGGGCATTTTTTTCTATAAATATGAGTTCTTTCCTTTGCCAAAAGTTGGGAATTTTAAGGCCCTCCTTGAGAGGTTTTGAGGCAAATAAAAGGGAAATGAACTAAGGGATGAAGGGGATCATTAGGAAAGCTAAAGCTTGGATTAATGAGTTAAATCACCAAGTAAGCTCTACTTTCCTTAACCATATGTTGTCATGCTTTGTTTTATTTTTGGTAAATCTTTTGTAGCATGATATACTATGTTTTGTTGTATCCTTAACATGTTTATGTTTTGAATTGATTCATTGTTTTGGATGCATCACCATTGATTCAATCCAAGTAGTACTTGAATTGGTAAAACTAAGTAGATCATGTTAATGGAAAAATCTTTGAAATTATATGTAACATGATCCATATACTTAGTTGAATCTTTGGTTGTTGTTTTTCAACATAAGGAAATTACTTTCAAATATATCTTATGTTTTGGATTAACATTGTTACAAATCATATGTTTTCATGTTTTGCTCTAATTATTGGTAAATCCTTTCTAGCATGATAAACTATGATTTGTTGTGTCCTTAACATGTTTTATGTTTTGAATAGATCTATTATTTTGGATACATCACCATTTGATTCAATCCAAGTAGTACTTTATTTGGTAAATCTAAGTAGATCATGTTAATGAAAGAATCTTTGAAATTATATGTAACATGATTCATATACTTGGTTGAATCTTTGGTTGTTGTTTTCCATCATAAGAAAATCTCTTTCAAATGTATCTTATGTTTTGGATTCAACAAACTTTACAAATCATCTGTATTATTGTTTTAAAGTTTCACAACTTGCCTTACTTTGATAGGTATATCTTTTTCAGGTTGTATTTATAATTACATATGATTTGTCCCCTAATTTCAATCAAATCTATTTTTATGTTTTGAGTTACATTGTTGATTTGATTGACATCCCTATGCTTCACATGTTTTGGTCTTTGAATTTTCACAACTTATTTAGGATACAAATGTATATCTTTTACAAGTTAGTTTTAACATGTGATTAGCATTTCCTCAATCATAAATGTTTTATGAGCTAAAACTCTCAAAAGCCTTAGGCATACATTTATGAGCTTTCATTTTCAAAATGATTGAGGACATCACACACACACATCATGAGCATACATCTTTGCATTCATTAAGTGTTTGTGTGAGTTAGTTTTTCAGTTCCATATCCTCCTATTTTAGAGGCAAATGTATTGAGCTAAATTGAATCTCCACCAAGTGTATTATAGACACTAATTAGAGAGATAACCAACCTTGTGGTTGAAGAGGTTATTGCTTAGCCTTGAAAAGCATAATGTAAAGGTTATTGCTTAGCCTTGAAAAGCATAGTTGTAAAGGTTATTGCTTAGCCTATTGAAAAGCATAAATAGTGGAAATCCGGTGGGGTGTTGGATCACAAGCCGGTAGTGGATGTAGGCATTGAGGCCGAACCACTATAAATCCTTGTGTGATGGTGCTTGCTTTGTGGTGATTGTTGTTATTAAGCTTCCACATTTTATTTGTATTCACTACTTGTGACTAGTTTAATTTAAAGAAGTTAAATTTGATTAAAATTGGTCATAATTGAAGCTCACCCTATTCACCCCCCCTCTAGGGTTCGGATCCCCGGACTTTTCAAAAACTAGCAACCTTCCCAAAAGAAAGGAGATTTGAGATATATTCTTTGAGAGATTCTCTCCAAAAAGAAAGGGAATGAGAAATATTCTCTCCAAAAGAAAGATACTTTGAGAAAATCTCTTCCAAAATCAAGGAAGCATGAGAGATTCTCTCCAAGAAAGGATATTTTTAGATATTCTCTACCCAAAAGAGATATTTGTAGATATCCTTTACAAAATGACACCACATGAGATCTAAGCCATCTCCAAAGCTTAAGATCCCATGGGGTTAACCCACATGAGTCAGGTTTGACCACCTAGGCACTAAAAGGGGCTTCCTATCAAAAACCTCCTTTACCAAGAGCATACAAAATGGTTTCATGCCTCTCTTGAGTCGATTGGACCATTGAAAAAAAAAAGCCTCATGAGTTTCCAAAAAAACCAAACCATCCAACCTCATGAACCAAATTAAGCCAAAATCTTGAAATTGACAACCCACAAGAAACCAAAACTCTGGTCCCCTAGCTCGCCACATACAGCTTGTTAGGTTACAAGGCCAAAACTAAAAAATAAAATTCTGACCCCCTGGCTCGACATACAACTTGTTAGGTCACAAGGTCAAAACCAAATCTAACCCCCCAATTTGCCACA
This sequence comes from Cinnamomum chago, assembly GCA_038049695.1. Taxonomy (NCBI): domain Eukaryota; kingdom Viridiplantae; phylum Streptophyta; class Magnoliopsida; order Laurales; family Lauraceae; genus Cinnamomum; species Cinnamomum chago. The sequence goes on from CP142454.1 coordinate 37,933,981, forward strand.
TATAGCTTGTTGGGTCACAAGGTCAAAATAAAAAATCAAACCCCGACCCTCTAACCTGCCACATACAGCTTGTTAGGTCAAAAGGTAAAAAACCAAAAAATCCGCTTGACCACCTAATGCGCCATATACAGCCCTTAGGCTCACAAGGTCAAAAGGAAAAACCCAAAATTCAAAACCCAAATCCAACTTCTTCATGTCATTTTCAAAACTTTGCCTTGAGATGGTACGTGATCCCTCTCACTACCATAAAATCCCTTTGAAAACTCAAAAGGCTATTAAAAAAATGCTCAAAGACTCTTGGTCAAGTCAGAAGCTCTCCTTTTAGTTTCTCTTCGAGGCACAACGACTTCAAAAGCTACTCGTCGTTGTACCTCGAGAGGGCATTTGTTGACACAAAAAAATGTCACTTTACCTCTTCAACATCAAGAAGTCACATGAAGCCGCGTCCTACTACAAAATAGGCAATGCTGCTTCAAGCATCAGATCTTGTCAGAATCAAACAAAAACTGCAAGATCCTTCAAAACAGCCAAAAGAGGGGTTCACATGAAGTTTCGGGTCATTCCAACATCATTTACCCAACTTCACTCCTCCGGCAGCTGAACAGGCGCTCCTGGCGGCGACGGCGTCGAAGACATCAAAAATTTGATCAAAGCCTACGGATGGTCTCTAAATACCTTCAAAGGGCTCCATGTCAAATTTCAAGTCAAACCGACAACGTTTGACCCTCCATCAACCCTTGAGCAGTAAAATCAAGCCTCTCGGCGGCGAGAACCACCGGGACTATCACTCATCAAACAGAGCACAGAGGTGGCTTCAACATGCTTCCAAAGGGCTACACGTCAAATTTCAGGTCATTCCAACAACGTTTGACCCGACTTTGACGCTCCGAAACAAAATCAAGGCTACCGGCGGTGGAGCACCCCGGGACCATGACATCCAAATCAGAGCCAACAGATCATCTCGAAATGACTCCAATAGGCTCCCTATCAAATTTCAAGTCAATCGGACATCGGTTGACCGCACATCAAACCGCGGTATCTTCCTCGTGGTAAAATCAAGCCTACTAGCGACGGGACCCCAAACGGCTTCAAAACTCAAACAAAAGCCCATGGTTGGTCCTATCTACTGCTCAGGAGGTTTCACCTCAAATTTCAGGTCATTCCGACATCGTTTGACCTAGCTTCGACTCTTGATGGAAAATCGGCCACAAATCTTCGGCTTTTCCAAAAAATAGGAAAATTTGTGCTCCGATTTGCACGGCTTCTCATCAGGTTTCCTTTAGGAGAATCAAGCCAATAGATGAGGAGAAATGTCAAGAAAAATGCAGGAGAAAACCGCATCGAAAGAGACCAAAAATCGGCCGAGAAACGGCGACCAAAAGGGCAACAATCCCCATGGTCGCCGGCGGCATGTGCTACAAACTAAAATCATATGGACACAGTAAAATCATATGCTAATTGCATTATCCGGTTTTGCATATCAAAAGCAAAAGCAGGTGCTACAAATTAATGTGTAGAACCGGGATCAAATAACGCAATAGCAGGTCGATTATCTACAAGGATTGTACCTTTAACCACGTTCACTGCAACATCAGCTTGTTCCCTGTTGACGGAATAAGCCATCCCAGCCATCTGTGGCCTGTTGGGTTGTTGTTGTTGTCTCTCCCATTGACGTTGTTGGCCCTGACGCTGAGGTTGTTGTTTTTGTTGCCTAGGAGGAGCTGGCAAGGCTAATCTCTGCTGAGGAGTAGGAAGTGTTGCTTGACCCCTAAGCAGGTCGCTGATAAGGAGCCATGTCATCTCTCCTAGCTCTCAGACACTGAGCCATTTTAGGTTCCAAGGAAACACAGACTAGGCAGGCTCCAGTAGTCCTCCAGGATAATTCAGTCCTGTGAGCTTTTCCACAAGTCTCACAGACTCGTCTATTCTCTTTTCTCTCATTCCTATCATTCGTAGGAATGAATCTCTGTTTCTGCCTCTTATGCCTGGACTGTCCTCCCTTCTTAAACCATGATTCACCACTTCTCTTGCGTTGTCAGCCACAGCCTCAGCTTCTTTCTCCCCCTGAACTTCCTCAACTGTATATGCCCTATCAACGGCATCATCGAACGTTGTAGGCTTCTGTCCAGCCAATACAACCGTTTTGTATTATGGGTTCTGTCCAATGAGAAATCTCTTCACTTTCTTTGCTTTAGTATCCACCAATTCGGTAGCATACTTGGATAGCTATAAGAAGGTATGAACATAGGCAGACACGATCAGTTGACCTTGTTTCAAATTCAAAAGCTTTGATTCTTTCTGCTACCGAATATGTTCTGGGACAAACTTCCTTTAAAATTGTTCCTTGAAAGTCTCCCATATGCCCTCTGCTAGCATTGCCTTGAAGACATCCCTGACACTTTTCCACCAAATCTTTGCTGTCCCTCTAAACATAGTAGAGGTTGTTAGGGATTTTGTGTATTGCAATTTGATGGATGCATTATCATTCTAGCATTATTTTTCACTTTCATATCTGCCTATTTTAGAGGCAATTGTATTGAGCTTTAAGTGTATCTCTTTTAGTGTTTGTTTAGACACTATTTTAAGAGAAATATTTTTCTTGTAAAGGTTATTGCTTAGCCTAAGAAAAGCATAGTATAGAGGTTATTGCTTAGCCTTGGAAAAGCATCTTTTAAAGGTTATTGCTTAACCTAGAAAAACACATTGATAGGTTATTGCTTAGCCTAGAAAAGCACATTGTAAAGGTTATTGCTTAGCCAATTGAAAAGCATAAATAGTGGAAATCCGGTAGGGTGTTGGATCACAAGCCGGTAGTGGATGTAGGCATTGAGGCCGAACCACTATAAATCCTTGTGTGATGGTGAATGCTTTGTGGTGATTATTTTTATTAGCTTCCGCATTTTGTTTGATAATCGTCACTTGTGACTAGTTAATTTTAAAGAAGTTAAAATTGGTCATAATTGGTCACTAACTTGTAGCTCACCACCCCCCCTTTCTAGGGTTAGGATCCAGGACTTTTAGAGGTAAGTAATACTCTTTGTTTGTGAGTGCAAACAACTGTATCAAACACATCTTCAATGTGTTCCAGTCATTCGTCAGCCTACATCACATCTTCATTCCCATGGAACTCGGTGGCTCCTCTCTTACGGAACCGCTCATAAATAGCATGAGGGTCCTTCTCCTTATGCTGCAACACCACTTGAGTCTCAACATGGTGCTGTTGTTGGACTGGTGGTACATGTGGAATCTGCGTTTGAGCCTGCATCTGGCTCTGAACTTCTAACATGGCAGCAATCTGGGTTTGCATACCCATCTGAGCTTCTTGGCTCCTAGCTAACTGGGCTTGCATGCCCATCTATGCCTCATGGCTCCTAGCTAGCCATCTGCTCATTACTTCTAGCTAACTACTCCAGTATAGCAGCAAACCTAGCATCAGCATCAGATATAGGAGGAAAATGTGTGACTACTACAAAGTCATCATTCCCAGAACCTGATCCAGAAGCCATGCTCTAAACAATACGGAAGGTAAGATATACATCTACACACTTCCATCACACATATATCACATATAGTGAAAGCAGTAAATACAAATCCTAAGCTGGATTTGTTCTAAATGTAACGTTCCTCACTTCGTTCTTAATTTTACCAAGTCTTTTAAGGCTTTCTTCACCTAGTTCTTTAACTAGCTCTGAAACCATACAATAAGTATGTCACGACCCGAGCCCTAGATCCAAGTAATTGGGATTAACCCTGTGTCGCGAATCCAATCATACTTACTCCCTAAATTCTGAATTAACTAAAGTTAATACGAAATCCACGAGGGGTCTATCACACTTAGCTGACAAATGTATATTTTTGCGGAATATACATATACATTGATGGAATAATAACTAAATAAGTCCTTTACATAGGGAAGTCAATATACACAATTCATATACAACTAAGTCAACCATTGCATATTCAAATACAATGCAGGTGACAACTAATTACTTTTCAAAACGAATATACAAAAGTGTTTATCAAATATTTCTCCAAATCATTCCATTCTCTGGCACTCCGAATCAAGTCCATTCGATTAAACCTCCTGGGGGTATTGGATGGGCTTCCTCCGCTGGCGGTGCGGCCTTGGCATGACTGGCACGGACAACTGGGCCTGTAATGTTCATCAATAACACCGTGAACAAGACGGTTCAACAATGTATATACAATTCTATTATAGTTCATGTTACCTTATACAATAATCTGTCAATTTATCAATTTAACAGTCCTAGACAATTCAATTCAGTATAGTAGCTATTCATGATAATCAAGTATCATAAATTACTAAGTTGGAAACTACGGTAGCATTTCTTTTAACTCTGTTCAGTTCTTCCTAAAGGAAGCAGTTATTCATTCACATTTCATTAATTGATTTCATTGAATATCTATTAAGTGACTTATCACATGAGACTCTTCAGTCCTTATATATGTCTCTTCATTCGGTAAGTAATTTCATTACATGGCTTATCAATTCAGTGACCTTTCAGTCTAAATTATTAGATGGCTTATCAAGTGAAGCTTTTCAGTCCATAAGTGTAGGATTTACTAGTGTCTTGATCAGAGATCAATAGCATTACCACAGAGTTCCAGAACACTCCAGCACATCTGCTGCAGCAGGATTATTCATTACTTCATTGTTACATTTTGTAACTATTCATTATTCATTACATTAATCATTTCAGTTTAATAACGAGTTTAAGAAACCATTATGTAGTGCCAAGACTCAAGAAACCTATTGAATCTATCATTTAATTTAGATTTCTAAACCAAACAAATGGGTGAAGCGCTCGTTATCCAACGTACGTGTTATTCTTGATGAACATCACTTTATTTAATAATTGGTACATTCAGATAACCTTAGCTAACACCTATGAAGGTTTAGATATCATTAATACTAGCCTCAATAGCTAGGCTTTCAATTCAGAAAAATCAAAATATAATCTACAATTTTCCTCAATGGCGGTTACCTTGGCGGTTACCTGGCGGTTAGCCGAAATCTGGTTGGCAGCTAGCCGAACCACGTTCGGTTAGCTTTACAGAACCTCACAAATTTCTGATACACTCAGGTAGTTCGGTCACCTCGTCGATCACCCCTCGGCTAACCGAAATTTCAATTTCGGCTAGCCGAACTCATCTCGGCTACCTACGATTAGCTTTCCAGAAGCTAACTTTCTAACAGGGATTTTCTGACTCAAATTCGATCAGCTCGCGGTTACCTCTCGGCTACCTCTCGGCTAGCCGAAATTTCTATTTCGGCTAACCGAAATGCAGCGATCAGCTTACGATCAGCTTTCCAGAGACTGACCAGTTTAATGGATTTCGGAGGTTAGCCCAGCGGTTAGCCTTGCGACTAGCCGAATTGCATCCAGAATGATTTCTAGAGCTTCAGAAATCTAAAGCAAACTTCTGAAAATTGAGTTCTTTGAACTCCAATCACTTTAACAACATATAAAACCATAGAAGGTGCATATACTTGCCTCTAATGAAGATTAATCCACAAAAACTCCTTGTCTACCTTGGATTTGAGAATGAAACTTCTCAACTTGAAGGTTTTCTTCCAAGAAAATCCAAGAAGAAGATGAAGAAGGTGAAAAAGATGAAGTCCTTCACTTGAATCGCCCCAAACTTCAAACTTGATGCTTGTATGAGATGGAAATGGAAGAAGAAGAAGAAAAAGGTGCCTAGGGTTTGCTGGGGCTGAGAAATGAGATGAATGAACTCATCTCATTCATTTATAAGCCTCATTTTGCATTCTAGTCCACTATCTCCCCTTATTTGCAATTTGAGTCAAATGAAGGATCATTTGATCTGTTTCTCGTCGAACGACGTCAACCCTTTTATGAAGGTTAACGTACTCTTCGAGATACACGCGTTGGTATCAAGAGTTTCCGTATTCGACAAAATGCGTGAAAATTCATACCTTAGTTTCCTTGTTCAAGTTTAAAAACTCGTCTAATTCATTTAACACCTTGATTATCATCTCATTAAGTCCAATTCATTCATTTTATGCTAATTCAATCCCATTTGGCCATAAATCATCATTAGCCCAATTGAACATAGTTAATTGCTTAATTTCTCATCAATTAGAGTTAATCTTGATTAACTCGGGACGGGGCCTAACAGAGAAGGAGGAGGACAAGTTACGTGAGTGGAGTGCTAATGACGTAGCGTAACGTCAGCATTCCTGGCATCTGTGAGCGAGACATGGGGACACTTGTTATCTAGACTTGTAGATCTCATCTTTTGGATATTTTGGACTTGTCTTACTCTATCTTGTATATCTTTTATTACAAAACCTAGGTTTTGGGATGGTCCTGATGTGTATATAGACTTTATATATCTTTTGTCTTTGAAACTTAAATAGATAAGGGTGATAAAATGCATACTTGCTTTTGTATCTCTACAGGATTATGAAATGTGATTACATGTTAAGTTCCGCAAGTTAATATAGTTAATGATGTCCAAACACACAATCCTCACAGCGGACTTTGATCTTTGGGCAAATAGCTTTAATTAGCCCTAATTTTTACACCTGGAACCAGTTTATTCACTAATCGGCTCGGGCGTGAGATTTTTAAATAAATTTGGACATATTCAAGGGATATCATAGGGGTTATCCAAAATTCTGGCCAAAAAATTTATACAGGTAGACTTTTTGTACTCATTGATAGGAAGAGTGTTCATTTAGAGCAGCTCCAATTTTCAACAAGTGGGCCCAATAATGGGTTCCTTTCCTTCTCAGTATTTTCCCAAGTCAAACGCTTCAGATTATAATATCGTCTGGATCCCGGCAAAGCTCCAGTCGCATCCAAATGAACCAAAACGCACGCCGTAGACTTGCGAAGTCCGTCGTCCCTGATGTAGTAATCCAAGCCTTTTTTTCTTGGTGTCTTCGTCACTTGTATTCGCTTTCCTGCAAACTATGTACTCGGGTAAGTTGGAAGAGCGACCTCCATCTCCTACCATCTTATCTTTCGTGCGTTCGGAACATGTCTGGTAAGATCTCTAACCTGAAACTACTACTGAAAATTCACCAAAAATATGATCTTTTCAGGAATAATGAAAAATAATTCAAATTTTTGTCTTTCTACGAAGAAAATATTAGATTTGATTAGCTAACGATTCCTACCAAAACCTCGAGACTTTAGATATTAAGGGACCCGAGGCTTAGATATTAAAGGAAAAGGGCAGCTGATCTTACCACATGGAAGTGGGCTTTTAGGATTAACTATGTAAGAAGGTGGTCCAAATTCAATTTTTTTTTTTTTTTTTTGTATTTACATGTTTTTGTTTTTATTGTCTACTCTGATCCACTTTGATCACATGGCTGGTACCACTTGACAAGGTTACGAGGATAGTGCTGATGATGGATAAAGCTCAAATTAGCACATGCAAGGCCTATTTTAGTGTGATCAAACCATTTCATATCACTCAAACGCCTATGTGACTAGCCTAATGTTCACTTCAATTGGAGTGATATAAACCAATAGATATGATTACATGTGAAAAAATAGTTATGTTCAAACCCACAAATTCAATTTATGATGGACCCAAGGCGTACAACACTTTATTCAGCTTGGAACTTGACACAGTCCATTATTCATAGATGTAACCATATGAATTGAGAAGGTTTGAGACTTTTTTTTTTTTTTTTTCCCTATTGGAGGAGGGTTCCCAAATCACAACCCTTTGGGCCCGGAGTAATCCCTCCGGGCCTAGAGGAAAGTCGGGTAAACACACATGTGGCCCCAAGGTGGTAGCACTAGTGGATTCAATCTTCAATTTTTAAAGAAGGGGAACCGAGGGTCAATACCAAGATCTCTAGTTCCGAAAGAGGGAGGAGCCGTGGTCCTTACCACTCGACCAACCCCTTGGGGTTGGTTAAAGAAGGTAAGAGAGAACTCCACACATGATAAATCATGTCTTAGTTTAGAGTGTCGATCCTATGAGGCTTTGACTTAAAGAAATCCTCATTTGAAGGGTTCTTTGCAACTCGAATGAAAACCCATCATGAAAAGGGTTCTCTGCAACTCCAAAAAAGAGCTTGAAAAACCCGATCTTGCAACTCTTTATTTGGAATTATGAACTGGATCTTCCTAAACTTAATAAAAATGCTCTCAAATCCAAAAGTAACTTAGTCTCTATCTCTATCCTGCTGCTACAATGAGAAAGAACGAAACTTGGGCTTCTTTTTGTTTTGATCAAAGAAAACGCTTTAGTTTTAGTTCCACGAAATAGGACTTTAGGGCCCGTTTGGTGATTTTACATGTAAAATAAAGTGTAGTAAAGCATTAAATCAAGAGAGAATAAAATATAATGGGGTTATGATGGTATTTTGTTTTTAGTTGTTTGTATAGAAAAGTGGAGTTTTTTTTTTTTTTGTTTTTTGTCTTTTAGTAGAAGGAGATTTCGGAAGACACATTCAAAAGCAAAATCTCAAAAAAAAAAAAAAAAAAAAGGCTAAAGCCTCCTCTATGCAACCATGAAATAGGATCAGAAGAATCAAAACAGATTAAATTATGAAAAGGGTTCTCTGCAACTCCAATGAAAACCCATCTCTTCTAGTTCTCCAATGAAAACACATCTCTTTCTCCATGAAAAGGATCCTCTGCAACTCCAATGAAAACTCATCTCAGCTAGTTAGTTAAAAAGAATGAATGTTTAAAAATGAAGTAGAACATCCCGGGTAAGGACGGAAAGGTTCAAAAAAAAAAAAAAAAAAAAAGTTAAAATTTGGGGCGATGGCCTTTACTATTTCCATCAACTTTGTTTCTTTTGGTTGATTTTTAGGAATTACTGGTCGTTTGGTCTCTGAAAGTAGCTTTTCTTTTTTTTAATGGTAACAAAAACTTTTAAGAGAAACACTAAATAAAAGGTGGCTCAAGAAAGAAAGGAAAATCAAAAGGGAGATATTGTACAAGAGCAATGTACCCCACCCCAATCAATACATAACCACACCCACCCAAGGAGAGAACCTTTCAACCCCTTGCTTGGCTAACGCATCTGCCAAAGAATTGGCAAACCTAACCTTTTGATGGAAGGAGACATTGATGCTAGTTGCCAACTCCTTAATTTCATTGAAAATGATTTGAAATTTCCAAGGATTCGTCTTCTAGTTAGACACCCGAGTGCATTCGAGGAAATATTTTCTACCACAAGAGAGCCACAAAATCTATTTGGGGGGGGGGGCACCAAGGGACGAGTCTCCTCTCCTTAAGAGATCCACACCCCCATACAAGTTTCCCAATTGAAGAGAATATCATTTAAGTTGAAGTTTGAAGACTCCTTACTTACCCAGGCCCATTTCGCAATCCTTAGGCTACCTTAGAAATCAAAACTCATATCGAAGATGAAGAGCCTTTAAAAATCCTATAATTTCTTTCCTCCCAAATTTACCATAAAATCACAAATGGAATTATCCTCCATAAGATGCACCCACAACCTTGGAAACAAACTCAATGTGAAGAATCCGCCACCTCCACAATATTCTACGGACAACACCAAGCAACACCACTTTTCTTTCCATTTAAGGAACAATGGGGATTTTTCAGAAACATAGTAAGATCTAGTGTTTGATCTGTTGCTTAGGTCTTTGATGGTTTTTGGTGTCCTCATTTTTCATGTTATGGTCTGAGTCGTCCAATATCCTGTGGTTGCTAGCAAATTTGAGGGTTTAAGTGAATGTGTGTGCCTTGAGTTTCATCTGTTGTTTAAGTTAGTTCAAGTTTAAGGTCCATTTGTCTGCAATGAATTGAGTTCCTAGGATCTTGGAAATGTACTCGTAAAAAAGAAGCAGAAGTGAAGATCCATAAATGGCTATCATACTAAGGTAGCCTTAAGGATTGCGAAAGTGAATTAAGCCATCAAATCCTAGGAAGGCCAGGATTCCATCTCCATCCCCTCGTATCCTTCACCCGTCACCTAATTAATAATCCTTTGTTATGTATATAGAAATATACTGATGAGCTTCCTCAGTTACTCAATTTAAGGACAACCCATTTTCTTGGATTTTTAAGTTATATGGATCCAAGTATCGAAGTTCTCAGCATTTTGCTAATTGTTGCATTTTTTTAAACTTTTGCTATGAATACTAAAGACCAAAGCTGCTTTTCCATATTCCCCATCTTCCATTTTCATACTACAAACTTCTTCAAAAAAAGAAATAAAAATTGGATTGTAGTCATCATCTGAAAATCCTTTCTCAATCTGTTCCTTTTGCTTTCATTTTGAATAATGCTAATGTAATTCTGAATTGCTCAATAGGAAATTCAATGAAAATTAGGGTTTGGAAGGATTCTGTTAAAGTTCTCAAGCATCTGTCAGTGTTCTTAAGCTAAAATCTACACCAAAAAAGTTTAAGGTTGCATGTTTGGGGCGAGCCTCAGAAGTTTGTAGTGGAAAGATCTAAATTTATTGCCTGGATATCTGTTGCCATTCTTCTGTATTGTGTGGAATATTCCAATGGCTGCCTTATCGATCCCGAAGATCTCTTTGACCATCTCTCCATTGTGCTTCTTGTGTTTCTTTGCCTGTATTTGCAATGGACATTATTCAGAGTTTTACAGGAAAGCTTACTCACAAGGGGAAGAGCTATATGTCCTGGCGAATTCGATTACCTCAATTTCGACCCAGCTTCCTTTCAGCTATTACAGTCTTCCTTACTGCATACCTCATGGTGGTATAAGAAAGAGAGCAGAGAACTTGGGAGAACTCCTTATGGGTAATCAGATTGTTAACTCCCCTTACCGCTTCCGCATGAACATCAATGAGTCACTTTATCTCTGCACTTCAAATCCTTTAACCGAAGAAGATGTAGAACTCTTGAAGCAGAGAACAAATGATCTCTATCAGGTGAACATGATTCTTGACAAGTTACCTGTGGCAAGGTTTGCTAAGTACAATGGAATAAATATTCAATGGTGGACAGGGTTTCCTGTGGGTTACAGTTCCGTAGGAAGTTCTCAATATTATATCATAAATCATCTGAAATTCAAGGTACTAATTCACAAGTATCAGAAGAGTCCCCTTCAGATAATGGGTACAGGAGAAGAGGGCATGGGTGTAATTAAAGAAACGGGCATGGCACCTGGGTATGAGATAGTCGGATTTGAGGTCATCCCTTGTAGTGTTCAGCGTGATCCTGAAGCCATCTCAAAGCTTAAAATGTATGATAGGATTGCACCAGTCAACTGCGAGCTCAATATGGCACAGGTAGTTCAGGAACAAGAGAGAGTGACATTTACTTTTGAGGTTGAGTTTGTAGAGAGTAATATGCAGTGGTCCTCTCGATGGGATGCTTATTTGAAGATGGAGGGTTCTCGCGTCCACTGGTTCTCAATCTGTAACTCCCTTTTGGTGATCTTATTCTTAGGTGGGATTGTGTTTAATATATTCTTCAATCAAATGAGAAGGGACTCTACAAAGTATGAAGGTGTTGATATAGAACCCCAAGCACAGACAAAAGAAGAGATCCCAGGGTGGAAACTTGTCATTGGCGATGTGTTTAGGGCGCCAAATTGCGGGAAGCTACTTTGTGTAATGGTTGGAGATGGTGTCCAGATTGCAGGTACAGCAGCTGTAGTGATTGTTTTTGCAGCTCTTGGGTTCATGTCCCCAGCTTATCGTGGAATTCTGCTAACGGGGATGATTGTTCTCTATCTGTTGCTTGGGATAATTGCTGGGTATGTTGGAGTTCGACTTTGGAGAACAATCAAAGGAACTTCAGAAGGGTGGAGATCAGTTTCCTGGTCAGTTGCGTATTTCGTCCCTGGAATTACTCTCATCATTCTTACAGTGCTGAACATCTTACTGTGGCACAGCAAAAGCACAGCCACTATCCCCATATCACTGTATTTTGAACTTACATCGCTCTGGCTTTGCATCTCAGTTCCACTCACTCTTTTAGGAGGGTATTTAGGCACACTGGCTGAGGCCATCAAGTTCCCTGTTCGGACAAATCATGTCCCAAGAGAAATCCCCGCAAGGAAATATACACCATGGCTCCTTGTTCTTAGTGCGGGTACACTTCCCTTTGGAACGCTCTTCCTTGAACTCTTCTTCATCCTTTCTAGCATCTGGCTTGGGAGGTTCTACTACGTTTTTGGGTTCTTACTGCTTGTCCTCCTCTTGCTCCTCATCGTTTGTGCTGAAGTGTCTGTGATCCTCACCTACAAGCATCTATGTGCAGAAGACTGGAGGTGGTGGTGGAACGCATTCTTCGCTTCTGGTTCTGTTGGCCTCTATGTATTCTTGTTTTCTATCAGCTACCTGGTATTTAATCTCAGGGGTCTAAATGGTCCAGTATCAGCCACACTCTACCTTGGTTATTCCTTGCTCATGGCTTTTGTGATCATGTTAGCTACTGGAACCATTGGCTTTCTCATGTCCTTCTATTTCGTCTACAACCTTTTCTCCTCAGTCAAAAACTAAAGTTTCCGAAGTTACTCTTTCCGTCTTTCCTTGATGACCCATAACCTCTTGCCTTAGATTTCCTTTCTGCTCTTAAGTTTGGTGATCCTGTTGAATGCAGTGTTTTATCTCACCTCGTTACATCTTATTCTATCAGTGAGAATTTGCATAAGTTGAAGGTCTAATATGTATGTTCCATGCTTCACCAGGTAGGACTTCATCAATTCTCTCTTGGAAAATGTCTGCACCTAAGTGGTCTCTCTCTTCTTTGTTACCATGTAATTATCGAAAATAAGGCTTTGTGAGTTTGATCTGTTGTTACAGATATTGTACTAGCAAAACACTCGTGCACTACACAGGTGAGCAAATATAAGAAGGGAACGTGAGAATAAGAAAAAAGAAACTAAAAGGCTAAGAATGTTATCAAGTTTGGGGTGTTTCATGAGAAGGAAGAGGAGAAAAAAAAAATCTGAGACAGAAGAAAAAGTACTTATTTGAAGGGAAATAGCCAATAACTCTATTAATTTTGGTAAGAAAATTAAAAATTTTCATTCACTATAAAATACTTAATGTCATTTAACGATTGGGCATGAAAGTGAAAAAAAAAGTGTCTAAACAAACATGATAACATAATAGAATACAACTGAAAACTGATGAGCAGAAAAGTTGAGCACTTTTTTTTTGTTTGAATTTGTTTGTGGACTCTTTTTCTTTTTATACTTCTATGTTCCAACGGCCGTTTGAAAACTCTCCCACTATTACATCCTGTGGTTGGTATTAGTGGTTTAGTGTATAAGAAAAGAAAAAAAAAAAAAAAGATAAAAATTTAAAAATAGTTGTGGGCCAGAATTGCATGCTTTGATTTTTTTTCTTATTTATTATAAAATAAGTAATTATTTTATTTTATTTACAAAATAAGTAATTAAACTCTCTCTCTCTCTCTCTCTCTCTCTCTCTCTCTCTCTCTCTCTCTCTCTCTCTCTCTCTCTCTCTCTCTTCCCTTTTAATATACAATTCAATTTGACTAGGCTGATTTCCATGGAAATGTGCTAGGGTTTTTTGGATTACCCCTAATACATTTCTAGTCCACTTGTTTCCAACTTTTCAACCTTATTTCCTAGGTTTTATTTCTCTCCTCCTAGAGGAGAAAAGTGTGTACATATATATATATAGAGAGAGAGAGAGCAATAAGAAAATGGAGTTTTTCAAGTGTACCTTTTATATTGAAGTGTTTTTTATTTACAAGAAAGAATGAACATTTCCATTGAAATGCGAGCATCCAAATGGATCCTTTTATAGAATATAAACTTCATTAAGGTTTGGGTATTCTTCTTGAGGGTTTCGTAGAATACAACTTTAGGGATTGAGTTCAAATCCACCTGGGCGTCACCTTCTTTGTATGGCTGGCTTACCCTTCTTGTTTGATTTTTGGGCTATATATTGGATGTCTCCCACCAAGGGGGTTGTGGTCTCCTCTCTCCACTCTTCTGGCTGGTAGGACCAGTCAAAGGCGTGTGAGAAAGGACAGGGTTTGGGACTCTAGTATGGGCCTAAATTGGCATGGAATGGGCCCACTTTCGGTCATGATCTATGGGCCTCAAGTTAGACAATGTACAGCCCATTGCTGGTGGACTATTTTTCATGCTTGGGCTTAGATGGGCTTGTTCAGATGGTCCAAAAGGATCCTTTTAAGTATTGTTTTGAGCCTTTAATTAAAATTTGAACATGTCGTAATTGACTTGGATCCATCCCGGCCATCTAATCTAAGAGGTGACCCATTCTTTTGATCTTTCTCTGACTAGCTGGAATCTTGGGCAACCTTTTTGATCAAGCTGATCAAGATATCCAATGGCTAGATCAATCGCATATCCACACAGATCTAACTCAAAAGCCCCTGCACCACCTCTTCTGCACACATTGTCTATGGGCATGGAACTGGAAGTATCTGATACTCTATCTCCTTCACCATTTGGTTATTGATCTTCGCCTCAATTAAATCCCTTGCTGAACAGCTTTCACAAATTCTTCCTGAAAAGAGGTGAATAATTGTTTCTCTTCATCAAATAAAACTCCAGACTCCTACTTGATAACCGACCACCGAACCTGGTTAGGAGGGAAAAGGATAAACATGGCAGCCTCCACTTTACCAAATTCTGAATTCTTCTATTCTGAGTTTACCTTACAAAAGTTCTGGTGGTTCATCCATGTAAAAGCAACCCCAGCCAATCAGAGAATTATCTCATTTGCAAAGTTTTTAACCTCCACCTATACCTTTTATGGAGAAAATAAATAATGTTAAAATCTCTCTCCAGCATACCATGGATTAGACCACCTAGATGCAACAAGTTCTTGCTGAGGATAGGTGCGACAGTTAGATTAGTACGATCATAAACAAGCATAATAGTCAAATTCGCAGGCCTAAAATAAAATTCACCACTTAGAACGGATGCACCAAGAGTAGGAAAGCAAGTTAAGACTAGTTGATTCACTAGAGAAAAAAAAAATTTGGACTGTGAAGGCAAAAGTACTGTAGGTAAAATTAAAGAACCCAGCAGCCCAAGGTAACAAAATTTCTCAAATGATCAATGTAAGGTTCTCCTTGATGACAAATATGTAACAATCCAACAGCATGAGTTGTCAATACTCTCTAAGAATCTATAACAAAAATTCAAAGTTATAGAAATGAACCAAGCTAATGAAGCCAAATAACAAAACTCAACTAGTGTTAAAACTTTTACCGAACAAGAAAGTCTTAAAAACAAAAATGAACTGACAAGGACATGGTACTTCAGCCAAAGAATACATTTCTTATAGCATCGCTAAAAGCAGTACCCAGACATACCATACACCTTTTGACGAGTCAGACAAACAGCCGCATCTTCTACCCTGAGCAGCTTACCCACTAGCATCAGGACTTCTTCTAAGAATGTATTTCATCTGCAGGTGTCTGCAATACCGAAGTTGAAGGATCGTGAGGCTTTCTGTACCACAATATGGTAAACCAAAGCGTTCTCCACAGTCCTCCATTTGCAAAATGTGGAACAAAAATCCGAGCCCAATAAGGGAAAGACGGGCCAGGCAATTTTAGCAATATGAAGAAAATTGCAATTGACAGCAGATGCCAGGGAAATTCTTCTCTCTGTTAGAAATCAGCTTAAAAGTCAATACATGAACTACAGATTAAAGTCAAATGAAAAAGAAACTACAAAAGTCGTGGAAATCTCAAGTGAAGTGATGACATTCAGTGTGCTGATGCACCATTCCACGGAGAATTTTCAATGATTGATGATCTAGACTATTCATTTGATGGGGCTTGGACATCATCAGGGGATGACCCCAAAAAATCCCCTCGTAGTCATCAAAATCTCCTTATATTGGATGGTCCAACTCTTCCCAACCATTTGGTAGGAATAATTGTTGAAAATGAAGACAAATGTTTATTAGAAGTGGAACAAAAGATTAAACTTCTGGAAGGTGTCCATCCGTGCAGTGCTCATAAGACAAAGTATGAATCATGCGTCAGTGACATGGGTACACTGGAACAAATAATTCTCATAACATATTCACGAGTACAAACCAAACATAATTTTCTGAACCTTTAAGTGTGGAGATAGTTCTGTGGCTGTGTCATTCAAAACCCCCGCAACAGAAAATCCAGCAAGAAAGAGGATGGGAATAAAAATCATTTTCTTCTCCTGTGCACAGAAAGACATTTCACTTAATGAGGAAAGTGCCAACAATGGAACACACAAGTACTTGGCGACTGCATGAACAAGATCAAGATTGATTCGAATGAAGCTCTCCAATGCTGCCATCCATGGAAAACTCTTTATAGGCTGGGGCATTATCTCCCAAAAATGCCGCATCAGTTCCATGAATCTGTCCATATTTAGTTTTTCAGGTTCATCAGATTTTCCAGTTGCCATGTTTACAGAGCATGGAATAGTGAGCCGACTTTTGTGAACATGGGATGAACTATGCAACCTTGAACTTAAAAAACGGTTGCGAGTCTCCGCCAATGGTGGAAGCCCCTGATAGAACATATAGAACTCTGTGAATTGAAAGAGACACAAAAATAAAATAAAATCTATAAAGTGAAATCTCATATGACAATCACATTGCTACAAGAAAAAAATTTCAGCACCAATCTATGTCGAAATTAACGTTGAAAATCAAAAGACAATCAATTTCAATTAGAAAATTAGATGCTCAGTACTCAAAACTCCCCAGATCAACAAAGAAATGGAACATGAATTTCTATTGAATAAGAAACAAATATTCCAGCTAACACAAAAGTGATATTAAAGTTGAAAATAGGAGCCAGAAAGCACTGTTGTGGATTGGCTTTGGAAGTCCCTCTCTCTCTCTCTCCCTATGGAAGGGTTTTGATGTTTTCATCCCTGCCTAATGCACAAGAATAAAAGGGTCCAAATGTCTTTCACCCCAAGTTTTTTTTCTAAAGATAAAGAGGAAGGAAGCCCCTCGTAGAAGATATGGGCCAGACTGAACCTAACCAAATGGAAACTAAGAACCTGACAGAATCCAACCCAGCAGCAACTAAGAGCCAAACAGAACTAAAGTTATCTCACAGTTCTTGGCATTGACTTAGTATTCTCCAAGTGGGTTCAAACTTCAAAGCTCCTCAACATACTCTATTCTATCTTATCTTCTGTAACAAATTACTACTTCAGCAGTCTATATATAATATATGCATGTAAATGAAGGCACAAATTAAATGAACAACAGCTCATTGAATTTCTGCTAACACAAAGCTTTCTTTATGGTATCAGAGATTCTGCTCAACTGCAACGATCCTGCACCTGTGACAGCGAATTACCTCTCTTTCCTTTAGCCATAGTCTCCCTGCACATACTCTACCATTCTCATTCCTCTGTTTCTTTATCAATGGCTTCCTCTACTCCATCATCTCCAAAATTTCCTTATCCTTCCACACTTAATGTGGGCAACTTTGTCTCTATCAAGTTAGTCCAGACCAGCTTTCTGCTATGGAAAACTCAGATCGTGGGACTCATTGAAAGTCAGGACATGATTGGTTTCATTAATGGGGAATACCCTATTCCTCCCAAACCTCAATCTGCTGATGCTACTCATGGACAAGACTCTGCAGGTCATGCAGAGTTTACTGCATGGAGGCGATCAGACCGCCTACTTCGTGGGTGGATTACTGGCACTTTATCTGAGGATATCTGAGGAAGTGCTTGGACTGGTGGTTGGCCTCGACTCCTCAGCAGAAGTTCGGCAAACTCTTGAAAGTTCCTTCGCAAAATAATCTCAAGAAAGAGAGTTCTACTTAGTTCAACAGATACAAATGCATCGCAAAGGTAAACTCCTCTCTTAATGATTATATTAGAACTTTTAAAGGCTATTGTGACGACTTGTCTGCTGCTATTGGTAACCCCATTAGTGATCGCCAGAAAGCTTATGAGCCTTTTGTTACCTCGATGCTCAAACCCACCACACCATCTTACAAGGAGCTTATTCCTCTTCTCCAAGGACATGAGACTATGAGGATCATGCATAATTCAGATCGGTTTGTACAACCAAATCCAAATGTGGCCTTTTTTGGCCAGAAACAAAATGCAGGAAAACGCTTTAATCAAGAGTAATTCAAATGGGGCTTTTACATCCACTGGACGTGGCTTCCCACCAGCTGGCCAACCACCACCCCGGGACCAAGGTATTTTGAGTGAGAAACCTCAAGTTCGAGCTACTGATAACCAACCTCAAAATGATAGATCAGATAAAGGCATTGTTTGTCAGATTTGTAACAAGCCGAATCATTCCACAATGCGATGTTGGCATCGGTTTAACCAGACCTATCAACCTGGTAATACGGCTCAAGCCTTTGCAGCAATTAGTCTTGTCAATTATCAAGATGCCTTGTGGTTCCCTGATACCGGCGCTACAGCACACATGACTTCTGATGCGGGTAAGTTAGAATTTCTTTCCCCTTATCACGGCTCAGATAAAATTCTTGTTGGAAATGGTACCGCTCTGGATATCACCCGTACTGGTTCTGCTTGTGTTAAACATGGAGGACATGAATTGCAGCTAAATAATGTGTTGGTAGTACCAGAAATTAAGAAAAACCTACTCTTTGTTAGTCAAATAACTTCTGAATACCCTTATCTTTTTGAGTTCTCATGTGATGGGTTTGTTGTAAAGCACAGCAACACCGGGCAATTGATTGCAGCCGGACCTAGAACTGGAGGATTGTACTCCCTGCAACCAATAAACAGAGAAGCCAACACTCCACATGGTTTCAGGTCACTAGTGATGTAGTTTGGCATCAAAGGCTTGGGCATCCACATATGCTTGTAGTTGATTTGCTAAAGAAAAGTAAACTTATTGTCAGTTGTCGAAAGCTTGCCGCTTACCTTTCTTAAACTCTGTTCATTGTTCAAATAACCCATTCTCAGTAATTCATTGTGATTTATGGGAACCAGCCCCTGTGCTTTCTTGTCAACGGTTTCACTACTATGTTATTTTTGTGGATGAATGCACTCATTATACATTGTACTTTCCACTCAAGAAGAAATCATGCTTTCTTGAATTTTACAAGTATGTGAAAACCCAGTTTGCAAGAAAAACTCAAGTTTTTCAATCAGATGGAGGGGGTGAGTTCAGTGACAAACAATTAAATGCCTTTTTGTCTCACAAAGGAATAATTCATCAAAAATCATGTCCACATACCCCCGAGCAGAACGGGTTAGCCGAAAGAAAACATCGCAATGTTACAGAATTGGGACTGACATTATTATTTCATGGGGGTGTCCTCTAAAGTTTTGGGTCGAAGCATTTTCCACAGCAGTTTGGCTAATTAACAGACAGCCTTCTCGTGTTCTCAATTGGAGTAGTCCTTATGAGAAACTTATGGGCAAGTCTCCTAACTATGGATCATTACGTGTATTTGGGTGTAAGTGTTTTCCCTATCTCCGTGACTATCTGACCAACTAGTTTGATCCATGCTCACTACCATGCATGTTTCTTGGCTACAGTAACACTTACAAAGGCTATCGCTGCTACTATCCCCCTAGTGGTCAAGTTTATACTTCTCGACATGTTGTCTTTGATGAACAAGTTTTTCCTTTCAAAAACCCCAACTCTTTGTTCATAGTTACTCGCAATAATGGAGAACCCCATTTTCTGAGTGGGTTTCAAGTGCCTCGGAATCTGTAATATCCTGAGATACCTGGGCCCAGGTAGGACCCTTAGTTGTTTAACTTGTTTTTGAATTAGAAGTGTCTCACATGGAAGGTTTTGGAAAGGGGAGGAGTTGCTAATTAGGAAGTATGAGAGGACTAGGACTCTATCTCCTCTTTATATATAGACAACCAATGAGACCTTCACTGTAGTATATACTTCTCCTTCTTTGTCTTGAGAGAAATCTGAGAGAGAAAGTTGGTGACTGGAAATCTAGGGGATGAAGAGGAAGAAGCCAATCGATCGGAAGACAATCGTCGGATGTCCTTCTCGCGTCCGCACATCGCAAGAGCAACGATCGCGTATCAAAGGTGAGTGAATCTTCCTTAATTATTCAATCCATGTTTTAGTTGATGAGATAGATGATTGAGGAAACTCAGATGTTGTGGAATTGCTATTCGTGTAAATAGTTTAAGAATAATTGACATACCCAGGTTCTGGATTGTGGTAGAAAAGGGTGGATTTCTTGGTGAAATTAGAAGAGTTTGGATTTTCATGAGTAATCTTGCTTCAGATGATGATTCATGTGGAAAGGGAGGATGGGATGATGAATCTGTGCAATTCTGCACCTACTGTTTTCCTATCACAAAGAGGAGAATTTCCATCAGCAAGGGTTGTGGGACCCCATGGCCCACCCGATGTACCATCTGGTCCAGAGATCCATGCGGTGAGCCATGGGCGACCCTTAGGGTGGAGGACCCATGGAGAGTGGACCTCACCTGGATCTTCATCCAATCACCATAGTGCATGGGAGCCATCTGTCACAGAAATTGTAACTTTGTGTCGACAGGGCTTACTGAGACCCATCTGGCCACTAGACTGGAAATCAGATCCAATCATCAGGTGTGGGGCCCCTGGGCGACCGTAGGAAAGTGAGACATCTGGGTTTTGGACCAGTGGGTCCCGCTGTCCATCAGTTCTAAAGAGTTCCAGGCGTTAATATGTTAAGAGCAGGGCTGAAGATCGATAATGATTGTGGGACCCATTGTTTGATTTGATCAAAGATCAGGACCCCACATCTTGAAGGGGACCCCTGGGCGAACCCAGTGCTGGTGGAACCAATGGAAGTGGGTCCCATCTGGTGGACCATCTTATGATCATGTTATCCACTACATAACTCACCTTTTCAAAGTTCTGTTGAAACTGTTTAGACATTGTGGACCCCGATGTATGATCTGATGATGAATCCAAGCCAATAGAATGGAAGTTTAACACCAGTCGACCATCTAGACTAGGTTTGATTCTGGTTTTTGCTGACTGGGATCCATTGGATTATTCATCAAGAGGATCAGGTGTGAACTGTTTGCTTATATTATGTCCTGTGTGATAAGATGAGTTCTGGAAGGGGTTTATTAATTGAGATAGATCTGGACTTTGTGTGGAAATACTAATTAACTTCCCTACTTCGATGAAGTGAAGTTTTGTGAATTATGATTAACTGTGATTAATTAATTAACTATGAAATTTTGTGTAATGTGGTGTTTATCATGGTGTGGGCCACGCCTATACCACTCAATACCAATTATGATGAGAAGTGAGGCAGCAACCAATGAAGTGTGCATAGGTTGGGTCTACACTACTGTTGTACAAATTATTAGTAATGAATTATGATTGCTATGTGATTATGAGATATTGTGCACTGGGTCTCAGACTTGGGATGCTGGACTTGTGTCCGGATGATTGATGGCCGTTGTATTGGCTGGTCCTTAGTGGACGTGAATGGCCATTATGTTGCCTGATCCTTGTGGACGTGTCTGATGAGACAAGGTCATAGTGACCGGTATACATGTATACTATAAGCCTTGGAGGCGTGGTGATGTGCATGAGCACGAATATGTATATGGATGTACTTTTGATGGTATTTCATATATTGATTCAGATTTGTTGGTGATGTGATATTAAGTTTTATACTGTCTGCGTAATTAGGAAAATTCATTCACCAGTAATACTGATATTGTGTTGCCTCCTTTAAGTAATTTTGCTGCGGGTGGGCCAGAGCAGAATGACATTCAGCACGTAGATTTCGGCATGCGTGGCTGAAGGAAGAGAAAGAGAAAAATTAAATTAGTTGATAAGGGGATTAACCCTTGTCTAGGAAATTTTATTAAATGTTTTAAGAAAACTTGAACTGAGTTAGAATATGAAATTTTGATGACTCGGAGATATATGATATTGTTTGACATTTTGATGACTCAGAGTTAGAATATCAAATATGAAATTTTGATGTCTCAAATGCTTCATCTAGTGTCTTGCCACATGCTACCCACTCAATACATGCTCCATCTAATGACTTGTTACATGCTGCCCAGTCATCCCATGATGCACCACCGTCCACTACCCACATGTCCCACAATGGCCCACTTGCTACTCAGATTGACCCACCGGCAGATCACCTCACTCTTGGTGATTTTCCAGCCAATGAACTCTCACCATCAGATTTGCCCTCTACTTCTCAATCGACACAGAGTCCTCTCTCATTCACCGATGCTCCTGTTCCCAGCCACCAATTGATTGATCACTTGAGCCATGTCCGGAATTGTCAAGCCTAACCCACGGTATTCATCTTCAAATTATGTCCTTAGGGCAAAACTTATTCCAAAGGAACCAAGATCAGTTAAATATGCGCTCAAGCACCCCGGGTGGGTCTCTGCCATGAAAGAAAAAAATTGATGCATTGCATTAGAATGGTACCTGGAGTTTAGTTCCTAGGGAGTCCCATATGAATGCTGTCGGGTGTAAATGGGTCTATTGAACAAAACTTCATGCAGATGGTTCTTTGGAACGATTGAAAGCACAACTTGTTGCCAAGGGATTTAATCAGGTAGAGGGCGTTGATTTTTCAGAAACTTTCTCACCAGTTGTTAAGCCGGCCTCTATCCGGGTAATCTTAACAATTGCCCTTACTCATAATTGGGACATAAGGCAGTTAGATGATAAAAATGCCTTCCTCAATGGGCATCTTAATGAGCAAGTTTTTTTATGGAGCAGCCACCTAGGTTTGAAAATTCTATCTATCCGAATCATGTTTGTCAATTGAAGAAGGCATTATATGGACTTCGCCAGGATCCACGGGCATGGCTTGACTGGTTCAACATGTTCTTATTGTCTGTTGGGTTTTTCTGCAGTTCTGCAGACTCCTCTCTCGTCATTCGTCATGGTCAACAAGGCACTATCTTTTTGTTGCTGTACGTCGATGATATTATCTTAACTGGAAATAACCCTTCTTTTGTTACCTAGGTGCTCCGACAATTAAACCAAGAGTTTGCTATGAAAGATCTTGGGTACATTCATTATTTTCTTAATATTCAAGCTCATCAATTTCCCAATGGACTTTTCTTAAATTAGGCTAAATATGCTCATGAGATTTGGAAAGAGCACTAATGCAAGATTGCAAACCATTTCCCACACCCATGGTTCAGAAGCTTCGGTCCAGCTTTTCTAATGATAAGTTGTTTAAAGCCCTACATCTTTATCGGAGTCTTGTGGGTGGTCTTCAGTACCTTACATTCACCCGCCCTGACATCTCATTTAGTGTCCATTATATGTGTCAGTTCATGCAAAGCCCCACAAATTATCACTTCCAATTAGTGAAACGCATCTTACGATATGTTCGTGGCACTATTACTTATGGTATTCACCTACTATCTAGCACTTCACTTGAGTTATGTGCATTCTTTGATGCGGATTGGGCTGGATGCCCACTTGCAAGACGTTCTACCACTGGTTATTGCACTTTTATCGGTGCTAATTGTATCTCGTGGAGTTCTAAGAAGCAACCCACTGTGGCTCGTTCGAGTACCGACGCAGAGTATCGTGCTCTTGCCTCCACTACTTCACGTGGTTAACTTTTCATTTACGTAATAATCTCTCAGCTCTTCATATGACTGTCAATCCCGTGTTCCATGCCCGCACTAAACACATTGAGTCGGACTATCACTTTGTCCGGGAAAAGGTGGCACTTGGTTCTTTGGTCACTCGGTTTGTCTCCTCCACTGAACAAACTGTTGATAATTTTACAAAGCCCCTCTCACATCGTCAAATTGAATACTACGCGACAAACTGGGTAATCAGCCTGCACCCACACCCAGTTTGAGGGGGTGTGTAGAAGATATGGACCAAATTGAACCTAACCAAATGGAAACTAAGAACCTGACAGAATCCAGCCCAGCAGCAACTAAGAGCCAAACAGAACCAAAGTTATCTCACAGTTCTCGGCATTGACTTGGTATTCTCCAAGTGGGTTCAAAGCTCCTCAACAGACTCTACTCTATCTTATCTTCTGTAACAAATTACTGCTTCAGCAGTCTATATATGCATGTAAATGAAGACACAAATTAAATGAACAACAGCTCATTGAATTTATGCTGACACAAAGCTTTCTTTACCCCTTTCCCTCTCAGTTGTGGGCAAAATAGGGTCCCAGATACTATCAGTTTCTAAAAAAAGCCAAGAATTACTTTGAGGGATCTTGAAAAATTCTAAATCCCAAAGCTGAAAAAATCTTTAACCGAATTGCCCAACGTCCCCAAATCAAAGAAACCCTAAATCTCAAAAAAGAGAGAAGACTTAAACAAAAGAGAAAAGATATATTATGTCATGTAAGTAGTAGTGGGGGGATCTTTTGCTCGTACCTTGGAGTGTATGGAAGGAGAATGGAAATGTTTGTCTTGTTGGGACAGCTTGAAAGAGGGAGAGACAGGTGAGGAGAGAGAAGCGACATGCGAAAGAGTCGGAGAGGAGGAAATCTTCCATCTTGGGAGAGAGGAGAAGTGGGTTGAAGATGCGAGAGACGGCTGAGTTATGAGCAGAGATTGAGATGGAGAGGGAGCTGGGGGTTTCATCACAGTCGGGCTCGGAAGTTGGAGGGAGATGAAGAGAACGTATGATGATGAATTGTGGAATAGGTAAGTGTTTATTTCAGTACATACTCTGTTGTATTTTTATTTTTTATTTTTTTTATTTTTTTTACATGAAGGCCTATGTATTCATAAAACCTCAAAGACATCCCTAAATATTGTGTTTTTACCTAGGACACGTTTGGTAAATAGAGAAGAATCCTCTATTTAGAGGATTCCCTCTATCTCTTAGAACAAAAATATCCCTATAGAGGACTTCTCTAGAGGCACGTTTGGCAACCGTCATCACAAGAGGATTCCTTCCTTTTTTACTCCACGATGGTGGATTTCCCATGTTTGGTTAGGTGCAGAATTTGAAGAGGACTGATGGTGAAAATCACCTCTTCTGATTATTCTTCCAGTCGGACTCCCCCCATTCGGACGCTTTGAATCCTGGCAAGTAAAGAAAGACAGTAACTTTACAGTGACTTAGGGCGGTAATGTGGGATTGCTAAGCTTTTTCTTTGGAAATATACCTTTTGGGTCTCATAATCAAAATCCAAACTGTTAGTTACTTTAACAACTCCAAAACGGACGCCTCACCAAATTTTAGCCGTTGATTCCTTTTTATCTCAAGATATGTGCCAAAACGTCCTGACCATTTACACTATATTGAAAACGGGAATGAAAACAATCTTTTTCCCAAATTTCTGGTTTATGTGGGGTCTAAAATCAAGACCGGAGCCGTTCATTAGTTCTGGAAGGTCAAATATGGTAAGGTGGCCAAATTTCAACCGTTGATCCTTACTAAATCTTGAGATATTTATAAAAGCGTTCATACACTAGAATATTATTATTTTTATTTATGTGGGCCCCCTTTGCACAATCGGAACCGTTCAAAGTCTCTAGATGACCACAGACAACTTTGGGGTGAATGTCGAGGTCTTGACTTTTCATGGTTTATGAGAAATCTTAAAAAACATGTTTATAACCATTGGATCATACATTCAACAAATTGTAGGAATCCTCCCTCTATCCAAACCTGGAACTCTCATTCGGAATCCTACCTAAGGAGTTGTTGGTTCTTTGGAGATGGAGAGAATCCTCTAAACAAAGGATTCTTCTATGTTTATCAAACGTTTCCTACAAGAATTTTAAGTTTGGTAAAAAAAAGAAGATTCTAACCATATGTAGGATGTGTGATCCAACGGTTACAAAAAAAAAAAAAAAAATTCAAAATCCATGAAAAACCAAGCCATGAGCTGGCACCCTATAAACGTTTTTGGTTGTCTATAGAATCTGAATGGTTCGGATCATACAAATTGGGCACAAATGAATAACAAAAAGTTAATTTTAAGGTCTAGACTTTTTTCATAAATATCTCAAGATCTATGAGAGATCAACGACTAAGATTCGACCGATGGGCTTTTTATTGATGATTATCATTTTGAATCATGATTAAGGAATACAAAAAGTAGGGTTCAAAAGGAAAAAATGGTAACCTCTAAGTTACTGCCTATAATGGTAATGACATCTTCTTCTTCTTCTTTTCTATCACTGGGGAAATGCAACGGTCAATATTTCATTTGTTATTTTCTCATGATGTTGTTAGATCTATGTAGTTTTCAATTTGATGGTTAACATATGCATTCATTTTCATCACTTCACCTAATTTCAAAATTGCATTTTGGTTTATTGAAAATTATGTTTGTAAATTGACCCTATCATGTTTTACTCAAAATGTTTTTGGTTGATTTCATTTTGTTCTCAAATGTAATTTTATTTGACTTGGAAATCTTTAATTTTCTGTGTTAAACCTTGTTTCCAAAAATTTTCTAGTCAAAACATGTCGATCAGGTGTCGGCTAACTAACAAGTGAACTGATCTCAACCGAGCTTTTGTCGGTTCCAATTCCAGCAAGGTGTTTTTCTGTCGGTCGATGGTCGGTTGACAGAAAGTGACTCAGTATTTGACCGAACTCTGTTTCGGTTTTGATTCCAGAGAGCATGTTCTTTAGTCATCTTTGCTCTGTCGGTCAGGTGTCGGTCTAATGTCGGTCGACCGAATGAGTCTCGGTGAACCGACAATAGAATTGCTTCAAAAAAATTTGACTGTTGTAATATGATCATTGGACTCTTTTTTCTTTATTTAAGAAGGACTCTCTTTGTTTTGAGTGTGGGCTTGAGAGTCTCTTTGGAGACCAATCTTGGGAGTTTTCTTCTTAACATCATTCAAACACAAGATCAAGTATAATACAAGGGAGCAAGAGAAACATCTTAAAAAGACAAAACTTGATTTCATAGTTATACATCTTAGTAAGCTTTGCTCTTCTCATTTATTTCATGCTAATTTATCTTATTGGAAAATCTCTTGTAGCATATTAACTATGATGTGTTGAATCCTTTATATTATCTTTGATTTATTCATTATTGGATTCATCACTTAGCCTCAAACCAAGTTATTGTCTTGTTGTATAAATCATGCTTACTTCAACTTTCTTGTTTCCTTTTGATGCATGATCATTTTACTTGGTTGAGTTCTTAGTTAATTGTTTTCAATCTATGATCTCATAGGAAACCTCTATGTTTTGAAAACAATTTAACTCTTCCATTACATGTTCTTTATGATTTAAATTTTCTTACAACTTACATTTCTTGATTAATGAAATCTTTACAAGTTGTCTTTTGAAAAAGAACATGTGATTTGCAATACAACTTCAATCTATCTATTTCTGCTTTTCAAACTTTGAAATGCTTTTAAGCATATATCACTTGAGCTTTCCTTTTAACTTTGATTGAAGTTTATATACATCATGTTCTCTCATCTTTACATTACATAAAGTGTTGTGTGAGTTTGTCTTTCAATTTCATATCCACCTAATTTAGAGGCATTGTAATTGAACTTATATTGTATCTCTTAAAAGTGTTTGTACAGACACTTTCTTTGAGAAATCATCTCTTGTAAAGGTTATTGCTCAGCCTTAGAAAAGCATAGTGTAAAGGTTATTGCTTAGCCTTAGAAAAGCATAGTGTATAGGTTATTACTAAGCCTAAGAAAAGCATAGTGTTAGAGGTTATTGCTTAGCCTTTTTGAAAAGCATATATAGTGGAAATCCGGTGGGGTGTTGGATCACAAGCTGGTAGTAGATGTAGGCATTGAAGTCGAACCACTATAAATCTTTGTGTGATGGTGAATGCTTTGTGATGATTATTTTTATTAGTTTTTCCGCATTTTAGTTCTATATTATCACTTGTGACTAATTGAATTAAATAAGTTTAAAATTGGTCACTAATTTGAAGCTAAACCCTATTCACCCCCCCCCCCCTCTCTAGGGTAAGGATCCCGGACTTTCAGATGTGTGATGAAGCACCCTCCAAAACTTGACCCCATAGCTATTACAGGCTTTATGAAGAGAATGGATGGCTCGGATTTTGCAAACGGGCCCATAGAATTTCAAAAATCTTGATCCAAAAGTGAGGATTTGAAGACTCCTCAATGTAATGCTCCACGCTCGTCCAAGTGTGGATTTTCCACGGAAGAACGGAAAGCCGAGAGAAATCCTCTGCACAGACCATTGCCAAACATGCCCTTAAAAAACCCCTGACTAACGGTCAAGCCTAACAAAAAGTATAACAGTCGTCCCCTTCTTTTTTTTTCCCATTTTACCCCGTACATTTGAGAGCTACTAAATGCACACTGGTTTTTGCTCGCCACACACTAAATATTTCATAGACCAAGATACCCATAATGGAAATGACGAAAAATGATAGATTTCAAAATCTATGCAGTTCTAGTTGCTCTCTATACACACCCACCCTTCTTCTAAACCATCTACTTCCCTCCCATTTCCTACAGGTCCCTCCCATCTCAACCTCTGCAACTCTTCCCATTCTTCCCACTCATCTTCCACGCATCCCCCATCTTTTTTCTCACTCATACCAAAATCTCCATCTCCACATCATTCATATATCAATCACTATACTGAAAATGGGAACTAGAGACATTGGTTTGGAACGGTTATGAATCGTTCATAATATGAGGCGGTTTTGAACCGTTTTATGTGAGAAAACAGTTTCCAATCTAAAAAATTAGGGCTCCGCACTACAAAACCCCACCTTAATAATGTTCCCTCCATTCCACACTCGTTCCCTCAATTCCCCATTATTCCTTTGACACTCGTTCCCTCCATTCCATTCACTTCTTCCTTCCCTAATCCCTCATCCTCCTCTATTTCTTGGTTGTTGCAGATTTAGAGAAACTTCTGCTCGTCGACAATCGCAGAGAAGAGTTGTTCATCTCTAGCAGACTGCATAGTTTCAGCATAAAGGAAGAGGACCCGGGTTCCCGTCACCAGAGATGGAGGTTCTATGTGACGCCGGAGTCCCACATCAACTATAGAGAGGAAAGTGAATGGAGTTATATGTAAGAGCTTACACCCTTACCTTGCATGAGGCCTTTTGGTGGGTTGAGGCCCATCAGAAGCAAAACCGTGAGGCCCGTGGACCAAAGTGGACAATGTCATGCATGCGTGAAGGGTGGGGCGTTACAAATGGTATCAGAGCCGACTCTTGACTAGTTCGAGTGTGGGTCCCCTGCCGTAGCTTGGTGCAAATGCGCGGGTCTCCATGTCGGCGGGCCAAGAGGGCTGGCAGGCTACAGGGACTGGCAGGCTACTGCACAGGGACGTGCAGCCCTAAGGGGGGTGGAATGTGACGCCGGAGTCCCACATCGACTATAGAGAGGAAAGTGAATGGGGTTATATGTAAGAGCTTACACCCTTACCTTACATTAGGCCTTTTTGATGGGTTGAGGCCCATCAGACATGTTGAAAAAGGTTTGCACACCAGATTTGATGATTTGATATGATGGACGGATTGGGAGATTCTCTCTGTGGTTTTGTTTGGAAGGTTTGGATTTATTTCGATGATGATTCTACCAATTTCTTCTGCTTTGGATCTTCTATGGTTTTGTTTTGCTCATCAAAGTCTATTGTATGGTTTCTTTTTTCTTCATTTTCTTTCTTCCTTTCTTTTTCTTCCTGTTCTGTTTTGTTGGTGATTTTTTTTAAGGTCGTCATTGTTGAGATACATTGTTATGTCGTTCACTAACAGCTAGAGCTTTTGGCGTAACTGGTTATTAACATGGTATCAGAGCCAGAGGTCACAAGTTTGAAACCTCTGAGAGCCACGTTACCTCCATTTGTCCGTTCGGTCTGATCTGATCTGTCTATTGGGTTTCGTTTACTTTTTTTTTTGGGTTTGTCTATACTTGAAAAGTATGGCAGGTTCAGGTTTTTCATTGTGTAACATTTTTTTATCATCTATTAGTTTGAATGTATGTTTGAATTTCATACTAGTTATTAGTTTGAATTTCGTAACAGTTTAATGGAAGGAGCTACTATTTTTGCATGACGATGGTCATCTTTGTTGTAGAATCTATGATTTTGATACAAGGATTAGAATGTGAATCGTGAATGTGGATGTTGATATTAAAGGGCATGGTGAATGTGGATGGTAATGAAGGTTGAATGTGAATAATGGCAATGTGGATGTTGAATGTGAATGGTGAATGTCAATGTTGATATTGATACATGTTGGTATAGAAGATATAGGTGAAATGAACATCGGTACAGTTGGCTTTCCTAACAGATCTTTCATTCTTTAGTTTTAACCACTTTTGATTAACAAAGTCTAGAATGTTCACACAGGAGATCAGGTTGTAATGTGAGGGGGAATTGGAGGGGTGCACTTCAATGCAAATTCCAAAACTGGGTGTGCAAGATTGATTTTAGTAAACAAGGCTACCTGGATTTTTATATTATAATAAGTGGCTTGGATTGTGATAAGAGCCTAAAATGTACCATTTAGGCCCCTTAGTTTAGACTTTGATTTACACTTTGATGAGTCTAATTAGTCTAATTATGTTATTTTCATGTTTATAGGTGTTCTAGGTGCATTGGAAAGAAATTGGCACAAATTGGAGAAAAATGCAAAAAAAAACCCAAAAATCAGAGCTTTCTGGCTCCGGGCGTCCGGACGCCCGGTGTGGTCACAGAGAAGCACGCAGGAATAAAAGTTCCTAGCGTCCGGACCAGATGAAGAGTCCGCCTTATACACATTTTGACGAGGTTTTTCATACCAAAACCTATAAATAAAAGCCCAAACTTGTTTTTGGAGGAATTCACATCTTGGGAGAAGGTCTGGAGCAAAGTTTTGGAGCTTTTGGAAGCGTGTCCATGGGGATTTCGTCAGAGATTCTTCGCCAACCTCTTGCCATGCGTAACTAAATCTATGTCTTAGGGTTACGATGAAGCCCTAATCTCTTGTTTATGGTGATGTATAGGTTTAGGGTTTTATTTTAAACGCTTTTGGTTATATGACAAGATGTTAATCAATTGATTGGATTTTATTAACGCGATATCTCTTTCTTTGGTATTTTAATCTTGTAGATTTGAATACTAAGTTATATAACGATGCTTGAATGAATGTGTTTGTTAGATCTAGGATAATCTATGCCATAGAGATAGGTTATGCCCCGATTTACATCCACATCCCTTATTTGTTGACTCTGAAGGTTTGTAACCAGAACGAGTCCTTATAGCATTGATAGTGAAACCCTAGGTCTATACTTGCCATTGTGCGAGGTTAGAGGGGATTCGTACCCTGAGATCTTTTCTCTAATTGAATCAACCCTGTTTTTTAATTTGTTAATTTAGAAATCAAAACCCATCAAACCAGCACTTCGCTTTCTAATAGGATTAGTTTAATAATCAGAACTTTGTTTTCTAATAGGATTAGTTTAGGAATCTAGAAAACAACACAACTTAGCCTTTTTGTCTCAGTGGATACGATACTCGGTTAACATCTTTGCTTTTGCAAACAGAGATGTAGCAGGGAATAATTTATATTTGCACCCCTATTTTAGGACTGGTCAGATTGTGAGTTGTGACGTCAGAGTCCCTCAGTTTACTTTATCTGAGTCAATTTTTTTACGTTGGACAAGTCGAGTCTGAGTCACGAGTCGTCCAACTTTGGTATTTTTTTTCATAAATTATCATTTAATACTCGTATGAAAACTAGGGTTTTGGTGATTGTCAAATATCATCATCTATGTTGGACATATTACTTATCTATGTTGGACATGTCCAAACCATTTCAAATGAGTTTCTCTTAGTAAAAAAAAACATCTCGATGAATTTAATTTGAATCTTCTTGAAGATTTCCATAATATATCACTTAAAACTCATGTGTAAACCATGCAATTCTGGTGATTGTCAAACATCTGGACGAAATTGAAATTGAACTTTCTTTAGAATTTATTTGCACCATATTAATTTTTTTTTCTTTTTTCTTTTTCAGTTGTTGAGCCCGTGACTTTTTGGTAGCGGCATGTCCTCGTAAAATATTTTATCTCATGAAGATTCTATTAGCCAATTATTCTAGTTTTCAAAAGTAGGTGCAAACATGGATGAAAAGCACGGTATCAGCCGCAGTATCAACCGACCCCAAAAAATCGATATTGTAGTGTATCCGCCATTCACGGTAGTCACGACGTGATTTTATATTGTGCCACAATTTTTTTTTGAAAAAAATATTATAAAAATTCAGAATATTGTAAAATTCTTTAAAAAAAATAGTATCTTTTTAGTAGTAGTACACATTATTAAATCAAATATCGATCCTCTTAAGTCATAACAGCCTATATTGTTGATGTTTCATCTTTGATTGTTAAAATATGCTATGTTTTAATGTTTAATAATTTGAACCATCCTCATAATTTATAAATCCATCAATGTAATTCATATTCAAAACCCAAACCACTCAAATAATTATCATAATTTATATTAGCTTTGTAAAAATCTCACTCTAATTATAGGCCCTCCATCAAATGGATCATAATAAAATATTAGAATCATTGTCCTATTAGAAATAAGATCTCAAGATCTACCTTTTTTTATTTGAAATTAGGTTCGTCAAATGTTTTTATGCTTGAATATTATTAATTCAACAGTTAAAATCTTTTCTTTAAATGCATTAAGAATTATAGTTAAAAAAAGTGAATTGGTCCAATGGGGGTCATGGATTTCTTTAATAGAAAGGTGTCCATGGAATTCTCTCTTTTCAAAAAGTGACACATAAAATAGTGTGGCAGCCTCACATGGTAAGAGAGTAAGAAAAAAAAGACCTTAAAAAGTTAACGGGTCATTTTTTTGTGGGTAAAAAATCACTACAAGAAAATACATTTTTAGCGTCGAACTTATAGCGGCGGCCGCTTAAATGAGACGCTATAAGACACTTATACCGGCGGCTAGGTCTACCCCCACCATAACTCAATTTTTAAGTTACTTTTAACGGCGGCCTCCGCTGTAACTGTGGGTAAAACTATCGATCCAATGGCGCCAACGATTCACGTGAAATTTTTTATTTTTACCGTCGAATATATAGCGGCAGCCAATACTTTCGATAGTAAAAGGAGTTTGTAGCGTCCATAAAGCGTTGGCCGACGCTAAAAAGTGTTTTAGCGGTGGCCATAAGTGACTGACGCTAAAAGTTATATTACAGGTACCTTGCCCTAAACTCCCTCGCTCTAAAATCCCTCATCTCTTCCTCGCCATAAACTCCCTCGCTCATCTCCCTGTCTCGCTCCCTTCGTCTTTGGTCCTCATCTCCATCACGCAACCCTCTCCATCACCTCGTCTCCCACCATCTAAAAAAAACCAATCTAAAAAAAACCCATCTCTCTCCCTTTTCCGGTCACCTTGTCTCCCTCTCTCACTCTTTGGCCCTCATCTCCATCACGCAGCCCTCTCCATCACCTCGTCTCCCACCATCTCCAAAAAAAACCCATCTCTCTCCCTTTTCTAGTCACCTCATATGGCCCTCGTCTCCCTCTCTCGCTCTCTGGCCCTCATCTCCATCACGCAACCCTCTCCATCACCTCGTCTCCCACCATCTCTAAAAAAACCCATCTCTGTCCCTTTTCCAGTCATCTTCTACTTGTTGCAACCTCTAGCTCTGGCGCCTTCTCTCCCTGCGAGGGTCCATCGTGCTTGCCCAAATCTCCTCTAGGGCTTCTTCAGTCGCCAAATCCAACGATTCTGCACAAGGACGATATGTACCACGCATCCCTCCACTTCTGTTTTAGCTCTCTTTTGCCTCCCATAGAACCAACGAAGAGAGCTTTCTTCAAGTGGAGTTTTCAATCTTCTTCATCAATGTGTTGGTGAGAGTTTCTGCATTTTCTTCTACAGATATTTCTCTCGCTTTTGTCTTCTTTTGATACATGTTGGCTTGTAGTTGATGCTTGTAGAGTTCATTTTAAAATTTGTGTTTCTATTGTTTGAATGCTGTTGATTTCTTATGTTTTCTTCTGAAATCTCAACTGCATTGGCTTTCTATTTGTGATTTTTCACTAGATCTTGGAGTTTTGTTATGTGATTAGAGTCTCTCTTCTTCTTGATTGGGAAATGAGGAGTTTTGTTATGTGATTAGTGTTAGATTGTATGGTCTCAATCCATCAGTTGATGTAATAAATTGATTAATTTCTTTATTTATCAATATAATCATGCTTTCCTTTCATGAGATGAATGGTGATTTATTACTTAATGCACATGACCAATACATATGACATAATGGTTCATGAGATGAACCGGGTCCAATTAGTATATTAAATGTGATATATGTATATGGATGAGATCCACATACGGGAGACATGTGTTACAAATCTTGTACTTAAAATATCTTCACAACCAGTGATGAGACTGTGCATCTCATCTGACAAGGTTGCAACACTTTGACCACTATGAGATAATGTGATCTGTCTCGATCATCAGAATGTAAGATTCTGGATCATAGTGCTGGTACATTGGATGTATTGAAGGACTATGAGAAGCACCTTATGAAATACTGTCTCTATTTAAAGACTGCTCTCATAATTCCCTAGCAATAGGCTCTCAATCCTGAGATATTGATGAACTCAAGTTTCTGCCTATTCATTTGCTTTGAGTCACCAATGAGTGAGGCCAACTGTAGGTCAACACTTCGGTGTCTTGGGTACGTGGTAGTAGGACTGTGGGAACATGCAACGATCAAGATGGAATCTATCTACATTATCCCCTTGTGCCAATTAATGGATTTATCATTAGTAAGTGCGCACCCATTTCGATTAAGAGTCAATTGGATGGTACTGATGATCACTGTAATTAATTGGGGCTCAAGGATAATAAGATGTGGATCTAAGATTGGATGAGACAGATTTATTCCAATTGATCCATGGAGAATGATAGAGGGGCCTACTTGTGGTAATTGGGAAGTTTAGGGTCTTCATTATAATTTATTCCTAAGACTGGAGTGCAATTGCATTTATATAGTGGTGTTATTTGCAATTAACTGTGGGCCCGGATTACACATGAGATGTGGGGTCGCGTGTCCCAATTGGAGCCAGCTTTCTAAGGAATCTCTAGTGGTCCCCACGCTAGCCCAAGTATTAGAAAGATTCTATTCTTATCTAAACTCTAAAAGGAAGGAATTAGAAAGTTACTATTTGAAGTGGGACTTCTAATAGTCGTAATAGTGAGCTACTAATTTGTGTGGAAGTGTGACTTCTAATACAAATTAGTAAAAGAGATAAGAGAGGAGACTTGAGGGCTATTTAAAAGGGAATACACCCCTTGGACGTCCAGCCATAAGAGTGCACGCCCAACCCTCTTTATTTGTGCAAGTGTTGCACAATTTTCTTCTCTTCTCTCTCTTCTAGTTGCCTTCTAGTTCCTTAGAGTTTCAGTAGGGTTTTCTCTTGGAGATCCCACACATCTTCTTGAGAAAAGAGATCTGATAGAGGGTCATAGTGTGGAAGACAACAAGGTCTTAGAGATCTCTAATTGCTTCAAGAAGAGTTCTTGTTCTAGTTGGTTGTCTTCTCCTTGATTAGAGCACTACCGGGCTCCAAAGGTATAATCTGCTTCTCTACTTGTTGTAGATTATTTTGTTGCATGTAGTTGCTGATTTCTATCTTCTAAATATGTTATATTGCTGTACATGATTGATGAGAATGGGAGATTGCATCCTGGATTGGGTTATAGTCTTCTGGATAGTTGATCCCTGAGTCAAGTAGGTCAAAAAGTTTTGAAAACCTATCCACGATGCCCACCTACTTTCATCAATTAGAGGCACCTATAAATTTTATCTTCCTCTCTCCTTCACTTTCTTGCTACTGAAGTCTCTCTCTCTCTCTCTCTCTCTCTTCTCTCTCTAAATCTAAATCTAAAAGGTAAGATTCTGAAATCCAAGGTTTTTGCTTTTCTCAGAAGCTCTTTTTTCTTCTTCTTCCGGACTCTCTTCGAAAGGAATCGAGGAAACTGATTGATTTGTTTTACTGAGAGTACAACGAGCCTTGCAACATTGAGCTATATGTGAAGTTAGCATTGTCTCTCAAATCTCAGTCTTTTGATTTTTCTCAGTTTCATGTTCTTGAGAAAGCGTTTGTTCGTGTGATCACTAGATTTTAATATAGGGTTGTTTCCTTTCAGAAATTGAGAATCTGAAGTTCATTTTGTTACTTAGGGCATAGAAAACCTTTGGAAATCATGTGCTATGTAAGAGAATTAGAAGTTTTTTTTCGTTTCTAGAGAGTTCCAAGTTGTCATTTTTTCTTGATGGGTATCACTCTAGAGTTAATGTCATCACAAGATCATGCTCTTTTTAATTCTTAATTTTTTTATTTCCTGCATAATTTTACAAGGAATGATTTGAAAAACAGAAAATCCCAAATCCTCTGACTCTAATAGATTTCAATCAAGAAGAGATATTTGAACAGATCTACCAAAGTAATGACACAATCAAACAATCACACACAGCGAGATAGAACACACGAATTATACGTGGAAAAACCCTACACGGGAAAAAACCACGGGCCTTATCGTATAGGCCAACAGACAACCAAGCACTAAATCAATTGAAAGTTACAAGTAAGAAATCACACCCCTTTCCCAGTTGGTGACTCAACCTAAGGACTGTGCTCACTTGCCGACCACTCGCCGTTCACTTTCTCCGTGCTTGCACTGATCACCTTGAATCCATCTTCAAGATGATTCGATCTTGTGTGAGAAGAAAACTCCAATGCTTAGAACTTCAGATCAGCAAATGGGATGCTTTGGAGAAGAATAAAATCACTCTTGTAATGCTGCTAGGGCTTTAAAACCATAGAGTCGTTGAACCTACACGAATAGTTCACTCTCCATATATATATGTTTAGGTCATCCACACAATAGACGAGAGAAATTTCGTCAGATCCGAAATGTTCTCTACCCAGGCGCTCGAGCGCATGCATGCGCGCTCGAGCGCATGAAGCTGTTGTCTCAAAAGTTCTTTGCTGCGCTAGAGCACATGCACAAGTGCTCGAGCGTGCGAAGCTGCTGGCTCAAAAGATCTTTGATGCGCTCGAGCACATGCACACGTGCTCGAGCGCGCGAAGCTGCTGGCTAGGCTTGAAAATCTGATACAAAAAACAGTCCGTCTACTAAAAACATTCTAAACTTTAAACCCTGTTTTGTTCATAACCTTATGAATAAGCCAACACACTCAAAAAACCTAACATGATTGTCTCTGTTTTTCTTATTTTTATTTTTTGTTGAGATGCATTTAGTATGATTATATAGACTATAATAATTTTTTTTATTGTGCATAAATGTAGAAGCTTGAACAGAGCACTAATTATCTCTTAGTTTGAAGATTGTTGATTAGGGTTGATTATAATAAAAAGTTTTAGTTTTTCCTTGAAAATGGAAATGCCATTTTTCTTGATGAATCTCCATCTAGAAGTTGATTGTAATTAAAATTTTCCATTCTGAAGAAATTTGAGCAGAGCACTAATATCTTGTTCTATTTATGATTAATGTCTATTTATGATTAACAGTTGCAATCAAAGGAAGAATGAAGAGCAATCAAAGGAAGAATGAAGATAGTGTTTTATATGTTTGTAATATTGATTTTGGAGTTTTGGAATGATGGGTGTTTTGGCTCTCGATTGTTGGTTGTTTTTTAACTTAATGGTGATTTTGCTTTGGAGAATCTCCCTGTTCATTTGTGAAGGCAAGAAAAATCTCCTCAATCTCTCTTTTCTCTGCCATTTATGGTACTTTTTTTTTTTTTTTTGGGTGGGTGTTTTTCTTTTTCTCATTAAATTTGTGGAGGACAAACATATTAAAAAGATGATAGTGTCCGAAGCCCATTTTCTCATTAATATCAATTTTCAGCTAATTTGGATGATTGGGTCAATTAAGTCAATTGGACATTTCTGTTTCTATATCCTTTTTCCTAGATTGGTGCAGTGGTACAAAGAGTGATATTTCAATGTGAGGGAACAGGCTCAGTTGGGTGAGGCTAAAGTCAAACGTGCCTTAGCAATGATCTGTCACTAGTTTGGCTTTTGTTTTCAGTTTCTTCTATTATGATCCTATAAATAAAGGAGCTTTTCCTTCTCCTTATGATTGATTAAAGGAGCTTTTCCTTCTCCTTATGATTGATTAATGGGACTTTTTGTGGGTGAGAATTAATGGGTGTTAAACTCATGTACAGCATATATTCATATCCAAGTGCAATCAAATACCATCTCCTGCATGAATCATTTCTTACCAACTATACCAAAACAAAACTTGACTAATGAAAGAGAAGAATGACTGATAGAAAGAAAGAAATAAATAGAAAACAAGAGTGAGAGAATAGGAGAGAAAGTGAGGAACTGAACCGGGATCTCTGACAGTGGCCCTGACAGTGTAAACCTGAATCCTTCTAAATATATAGAGCCATGATGTATCAAACTAACAACTTTGTCTATATTTTGTAGTAAAATGACAAAGCAACTCTATTAGCTGAATTACACCTTTTAAGCAATAGCAGCTCAGTTAATTTAGCATTCATCAACATTTGTATGAAGAAAAACATGCATCGGATCCTTTTCTTTTGTTCTTTTTGGGTCTTTGATTTTTGTATTGCTAAATTCAGTTATTCGTTTAAAGAGGACCAAGTGATGATTTTGACCGGACGGGAAGATGATATTGCAAACATAGTAGAGCAGTTGAAGGAGGCATCATGACACAGTTAGAAGAGATCCATCATTGCATGAGCAATTGATGTTTTTTATCTGCTCTTCTTTTCTCGGAACATGTTTTCTTTTCCCCCTTAATTTTCTTGTTCATGTTCTTTATCAGCAGATGAAAAAATCTGACATTTTCTGAGATAACCACTTCCAGAACTGAGATTTCTTTCTTCCTTTTATCTTCTTTTGATGTAATCAAGTTTCTCACAATGAGAATCTTCATCCCTTCTCTGATCTTCTATTCATAGGGCTTCTTTCTGCAACTCTGCAATACATCAGGAAGGCAGGGTTTCCATGGTCCAAGGAGCTTCTAGAGGAATTGGGCTGGAATTTGTAATAAAAATTTTAACCCATACTTTTGTTCAGTTCTATCGTGGTTGGATTTTTTGTGTTCCCATTCATGGTTTCATTTGAATTACTTGGGGGTTGTGTGATTGGTGCATTGTAGCTGGTTTATTTTTTATTGTTTTATGATGTTGTTTTCTGATACCCATTTATGGAATTAAATCATGATTCTCTCTCTTTCTCTGAACATTTTATCTTGAATTCCTTATGTTTGTTTGGACATATAAATGAGAGAACCCTGTCTAATGTACTGATTTACAGAAAAATTTCCTTGTCACTGGATTAAAATTTTCAACTTTTGTTTATTTATAAGCTGGAACTTTCAGATACTTTTTATAATCAGTACAGGAGGTTTCAGTAGTTCTAATTTAGCACCCCATTGCCATCCATTAAATACAAGCTAGTATTTTCCATGAAATGTATTCCCATCAAAAGAGGTTTCCTGGTACCTATTATCATGCTAATATCTAGCAGAATTGCTTTGCATGGCATGTTGATTCAAGATTTTGAATTTAATTTCACTTGAAGTTCAAATCAGTAAAAGAACAATAAATGCACTGCACATGTTGATTTATGGTGGTATATGGCTCCTTAACACCGAAAAGGCATCAACTTGTGCATCTATCCAGAAGCAGAATGTCTAAAATCCTATATAAACTGCGAAATTTAAAGTGTTCTTGTCTTGTTTGCAAAAGTTGATTGATCCAAATGTAGCCTCCAAGAGAAACTACTGTAACACCCTCAATGCTACGGGTCAATTGGAAAATAATTTACAGAGCAATAACACCCAACAAAAAGCCCAACAAAAAGCAAGTAAAGCAACAAAAATGATATGTGCTTGGTGTTAGTTTATATGGTCTCAATCCATCAGATGATGTAATAAATTGATTAATTTGTTTAGTTATTAATATATTTTTGCTTTCCTTTCATGAGATGAATGGTGTTTTATTACTTTAAGAACATAACCAATACACATGACATGATGGTTCATGAGATGAAGCAGGTCCCATTAGTATATTAAATGTGATATATGTGTATGAATGAGATCCACATACGAGAGACATGTGTCACAAATCTTATGCCTAAATATATTCACAACCAGTGATGAGACTGGGCATCTCATCTGATAAGGTTGCAGCACTTTGATCACTATGGGATAGTGCGATTTGTCTCGATCATTAGAATGTAAGATTCTGGATCATGGTGCTGGTACATTGGATGTATTGAAGGATCATGAGAAGCACCTTATGAAATACTGTCTATACTTTAAGGTCTGCTCTCATAATTCCCTAACAATAGGCTCTAAATCAAGAGACATTGATGAACTCAAGTTTCTGTTTATTCATTTATTTTGAGTCACCAATGAGTGAGGCCAACTGTAGGTCAACACCTCAGTTCTTGGGTATGAGGTAGTAGGACTGTGGAAACATTCAATGGTCAAGATGGAATCTATATATATTATCACATTGTGCCAATTAATGGATTTATCATTAGTAAGTACGCACCCCAGGCCCGGCCCTTAACAGGGGCTGTAAATGCCCTTGGCCAGGGCCCATTTTTCAAGGGAGCCGAAAAGACTCAAGACTCAAGACAGCAAGCCGTATGCAGCAAGACTCAAGACGTATGCAGGAAGCCTCCATCATTCCACGACGTGCTTTCGTGGGGTAGAAGGCAACAATTCTCATTTCTCAGCAAAGAGAGAAGGAGACTCAAGTCAGAGCGTCCTTCTGTAGATTTTGATGAGGCTTGATGTGGATTCCATTTGTATAACTGCTCCTGTCTGCAGAACCCTCCGTTTCTCTACCTCTGAAGCACTTTCCTCTATCTCCATACTCGATGTAATAACCTGGGCCAGGTTAGGCCCAGATTCGTCTGACCCATAAGGTATTAGGTACCGGGCCAGATTAGGCCCAGATTTGCTTGACCCTTAAGGTATTAAGTTGGGTAGGGTTACATTAATTGGTTTTTCTCAACTTGCTTCCAACCCATTAAAGCCCCGTTTGTTATGTTTAGGTTGTTAGAATGACATCTCCTTCAAAGGGGTTTCCGTTCTGATACCCAGGGAGCAGTGAAGATTGAACTTTATCCCCGAAAATAAGTTAAGAACTCTTGTTAATTTCTGCATTTCTTTCCGATTGTTCCATTTTGGGTTAAAGAGAGGAAGAAGTACAGAGGAACTTTTCTTGGAAGCAGCAGAGAAGGATCTCAGGGAGGAAGAGGCCAGAGGACCTAGTGGATGCAGTACTCGAGATCCCACATCAATAGTGCCACGATCTGCTACACTAGAAGGTGAGTGATATATCCAAGTACACAGAGAAATAAGGGTTATTTGGGTTATTATGTGTTTCCATTGATGATGTAGATAATCCAAATAAGGGAATCAGGGAATGAAGATCTGGTATT
Source organism: Cinnamomum chago (assembly GCA_038049695.1). NCBI lineage: Eukaryota > Viridiplantae > Streptophyta > Magnoliopsida > Laurales > Lauraceae > Cinnamomum > Cinnamomum chago. The sequence continues at coordinate 37,975,329 of CP142454.1, forward strand.
TGACAGATCTTGAAATTTCCTTCTCTATATGAGGATCTAGGGTTTAACCAAGATCTGTGATCTCCTTATCAAATTAGTAATAAATTATAATTATTTTATTTGTTGGATTTTATAGTTGGATTTTTTTTAACGAAGAAATCAGATGAAGCCCAAGCAATGTCCTGGTTGCAAACCAAATCGACAGACACAAGTTCTGTCGATTTGGGTAGTATGATCACGAGGCCCACCTGATCAGGAATCACTCCTAGGGATCTGATAGCAGACCCCTGGGCGACCATAGTGTAGGTGGGCCCATCTGGAAATGGGTCCCATCAAGCCCTCATCAGAATCCAGAAAACTCCTGCATCGGTAATTGGGGATTCTAAGTTTTAGTGGTGGATTGGGTAGCGGGACCACGTGGGCCACTCGATCAAAGATCTGTTCCAGGGATCTGATAGCTTGCTCAGGGGCGACCCTAGTGGATGTGGACCCATCCGGACTGGGTCCCATCTGGCCCACCATCCATTGGTTTTAAGAACCTAGGGCGAAGTTGCAGGTTGAGAGCTTTGTTGGGCAACATGCAGTAACAAGCCCCATTAGGGGATCCGATCACAAATCCAGCCCAATCATATTGTTGTGCATGGCTGGGCGACGTTGTTTGTGAGAGTGATCTGGGCTGTGATCTGTTGGGGTCACCATTCTAATCTCCCATGTTGTTGTAGGCGTGGACCACATCGTTCTGAAAGATGGGTTCTGAACTTGGTTCTTTCCATGTACTTATTCATGTAGTGGGGCCAAGAAATGTGACCTGATGATTGATCTGGAGCAAAGAATTTTTAGTGGGGCCCTGGGCGACATGGGAGGTAAGCTCCATCAAAGGTGTTGATCGGTGGGGCCCACAATCTGAGTAACCCAGCTTTGCAGACGTCGAACACTATTACAGAACGGTGTGAGTGAGGATGGCTTTGACTTGTATAGGAATAGGGGGGAGAATGATGACCTGATGACTTATTAACATGTGACCTGATAACCTGTCATGGATTGGAATAAAAAAATGAGAATGGGATGACCTGGTTACTTGATAAGGATGGGAATAAAGTGGATGGTGTGGTGATGACATGTGGTGTTGTAATTGCATTGACTCTTAGGGTGGTGAAATTATTTACATTGCCCCATTTTGTTTCTGTAAATTAGGAAAAAGGCCCTGATTGGATTATATAACTCAAAGTTATATATTATAAGTATACTTATTGGTAGTCCTAAGCATGTTATTGACTTAGGAATGAATACCCAAATTAATAGGGAAAACTCTAAAACTAACAGTAATTTTGTATGTTTGCTTGAGCCATTATTGATAATATGGAATTTAGAAGATATGGGAGTAGTACCATAGAAGAGGGTACTAAATGTTGAATCTAAGTGGGGCCTGATCAATCCCGATTAGGTGGAACTAATCCTATATCAAAATAATTAATGTACATAATCCTATGATAGTTCTACTTAATGCATAATATATATAAAGAATGAAGGAACTCTCTAGGGAGAGTATTTCAATATGATCATTATATGAGACAATGCTATCACATTTGGAATATCAATAAGAATCCCTACTTCTGAGTATTGAATTGATTATTGAACCCTTGTGGGCTAGGAGGAATAAGGTTGGACAGGGACTAGAATACTGTTGTAGAATTAATCTCCTTATGGGGAGTTTTTGAATGAAATATAGAAAGGACTTCTTTTTGGGAAGGGACTGGATTACCGAAAACTCTGATAATAGAGTTCCATTATAAGAACCCGTAATTGGGATTACTGACATTACCAAAGTTAAGGACTGAATATGAAACCTCATCAATTAATAAGAAAACTCTAATTGTAACTCACTATCATCTCATGAATTCTTTTGCACTTTTGTTAATGAATTATATTTGTAATGACCTGTGTATCTGAAAATATTATTCACCAGTTTTCTGGTAAGTGGTTTGCCCCACTTCAGGAATGCAATGTCTGGGGGAGCCTGGCAAAGATGGGAATCAGCCATTAGACTTCAATTTACGTGGCTGATGAGTTAGCGTTATAAATGATCTGGATATTGATGTCTAGGATTAGTGACTTATAGTTTATCATTAATATTGAACTTTGAATCGCTTAGGATGATAGATTTGTTTTGTCCACAGACTTGATATTATTTATCTCTTATTAATGATCAGTTTAAATAAATTTAAAGTATTGCTCAATTCTGAGTCATAACTTGATTTATGTAGTGATATTAATTTTCTTATGGTAAGTCCCCGGGTCCTGATGAGCTCCGGGATTCGGGGTGTTACAACGTGGTATCAGAGCATGGTCTTGAGCAATATAAAAGACTTAGCAACTCTTAGGATACGTGGTGAGGACGTTATAAGGGGGAGATTAGTAAGATAAAAGTTCATTTTATGTGATTGTGTGCTAAGTTGTGAACCTTTTGTAGGAGAAGGAATATGGACAACCAAGAGAACTTCCAGAACGTCAATGATGGCCAGAATGAGAATACGAATCTAAATGGCAATCAAGGCATTAACCCGAACTTGGTTGGGAGGCAAGCTGAACTGTCGGAATATGCTCGACAGATGTTTGCATCATTCATGATGGCTTACAGTCAGGTGCAGGAACAGATCGCAACCTTAGCAGCATGTCAAGGAGGGAACAATAAGGTCTGAACAGGCACCAGTGGTGATGGAGGCAGAGATAAAGAAAGAGACACCTTGTACAAACGATTCAATGAATTCCGACCCAAGAATTTCGAGGAAACCACCAATCCTTGGGATGCTAACAAATGAGTGGAACACATGGAGGGGATATTTGAAGTGATGGGGTGCACGGACCGACAAAAAGCAATCTTGGCCGCCTTCAAACTAGAAGGTGATGCGAAAGAGTGGTGGAAAGCTGCTAAAAAAACCTTCGAAAGTCTGGAAAATGAAATTACCTGGGCATTCTTTAAGAAAGAACTTATTATGAAATTTATACCATAGCACATTAGGGAAAGAAAAAAGAGAGAATTCCAGAATTTGGTGCAAGGGGATATGACTGTAGCAAAGTATTCTAACAAATTTACAGAGTTGTCCCACTTTGCAGAAGAATTAATAGCCATTGATGAGATGAAGAGGAACAAATTCATCGAAGGGCTATGGCCAGACATCAAGAAGGATGTGAAACTGGGTGAACCTGCTACCTTTGCAGCTGCTTTGAAAAGAGCCTTTATATTGGAGGAAACGACTGCTGAAATGAACCGGACGATCTCGGCAAAGGCAACAGGGATCAAGAGAGACCATCAGGGCAACCGTGCGCCATCGAAGAAGCAGAAACTGGATAAAAAGGTAAAATGTCAGCGGTGTGGAAAGAATAATAACACTAAAGAGTGCCATTGGTCTACAGGTACGTGTTTTGCATGCGGTCAAATTGGCCACCTTATCAAAGATTGCCCAAAGAAACAAGATAAGGAAGGGCGTCAGCAGCGAGAACAACTACCACGACAAAATCAACAGCAAGGGTACCAAGGCAATCCTCACCCTACAAATCAGCAGAATCCACCAGCAAGGAATCAGTACAATGCCCAAAACCAGCAAAATCAGCCAAGGGGACCACCGAACTAGCCTCAAGGACATAACTTCAATCGTGGTCGACCCAATCATGGCGGACATCAAAGGAGACAGCAACCTGTGGCTAGGATTCTTGCCATTACTCAACAAGAAGCTCAGGCCGCCAATAATGTGGTGGAGGGTATGATCCTAATTTCTAATGTTAAAGCTTATACTCTATTTGATTCTGGCGCTACACTTTCCTTTGTGTTGTAACGCCCCACCCTTCACACATGCATGATATTGTCCGCTTTGGCCCGCGTGCACGCGCGATGACTTCCCAGGAGGTCACCCATCCTAGTACTGCTCCCGCCCGAGCACGCTTAACCTCGGAGTTTTTACGTTTTTCCGGGGCCGCACGGTTTTAAAAGGCCTCATGCAAGGTAAGGGTGTAAACTTTACATATAACCCCATTCACTTTCCTCTCTATAGTCGATGTGGGACTCCGGGGCGTCACATTGTGTCACATGTTTTTGCTCCCAAAATGAATAAGCCACCCTCTACACTAGATCAACCATTTTCAGTATCAACTCCCATTGGAGGACACTTGAATACTTGCACAGTATTTTATGAATGTCCACTTATCATCGGGGAAGCTAATATGCCGGTTGACCTGATATTGTTACCCATGAATGATTTTGACATCATCTTGGGAATGGATTGGCTAACAAAGTATAGAGCAGTGTTGGACTGTTTTAACAGACTAGTCCGCTTTAATCTGGAAGGGTTCCAGGACGTGTGTGTAACAGGAAGGAGAAGGTCAGTACACACGGCAGTCATCTCAGCAGTTAAGGCTTGTGAATTATTGAGGAGTGGGTGTGATGGGTATCTTGCCTTTGTTACAGAAGAGAAGCAGAAGCCTGTACTGGAAGAAATCCCCATAGTTAGTGAATTTCCTGATGAGTTTCAGGATGACTTGTCCGGGTTGCCGCCAGTTAGAGAAGTGGACTTTGCTATGGAACTAGTACCGGGAACTGCACCAATTTCTAAAGCTCCATATCGTATGGCACCCACCGAGTTGAAAGAACTCAAAGAACAATTGCAAGAATTATTGGAAAAGGGGTTCATTAGACCCAGTGTCTCCCCATGGGGAGCGCCAATTTTATTTGTTAAGAAGAAAGATGGATCCTTACGAATGTGTATCGACTATCGTCAGTTGAATCAGGTTACCATCAAGAATAAGTACTCACTTCCGTGCATTAATGAACTATTTGATCGGCTGCAGGGTGCAAAATACTTTTCGAAGATCGATCTCCGGTCGGGATATCATCAGCTAAGGGTGAAAGAAAAGGACATACCTAAACAGCTTTTCGGACTAGGTATGGGCATTATGAGTTTTTGGTAATGCCTTTTGGGCTAACCAATGCACCAGCGGTGTTCATGGCGCTAATGAACCAGATTTTTAAACCCTACCTAGATCAATTTGTTATCGTATTCATAGATGATATACTGATCTATTCCAAGTCAAAAGAAGATGATGGGGATCATTTGCACACATCTCTTAATCTGCTGAGAGAAAACCGGCTTTATGCTAAGCTGAGTAAGTGTGACTTCTGGTTAGAACAAGTGAGCTTTTTGGGCCACATCATCTCAGGTGAAGGGTTGTCTGTGGATTCTAACAAGATTGAAGCTATTACCAATTGGAAGAGCCCAGCGACTGTATTTGAAATTCGTAGTTTCCTAGGCTTAGCGGGTTACTACAGAAGATTTGTGCAAGGTTTTTCCTCTATAGCAGGTCCTTTGACTAGACTTACTCGGAAGGACATGTCGTTCATTTGGGATGATAGATGTGAAGCAAGTTTTCAAATGCTAAAGGATAAACTAACTACAACTCCAGTTTTAGCACTCCCCTCTGGCAGCGGAGGTTTTGTGATATTCTGTGATGCATCACTAAATGGTCTGGGATGCGTGCTTATGCAGCACGGTAGGGTGATTGCCTATGCATCCAGACAGTTGAAATCACATGAACAGAATTATGCCACACATGATCTAGAACTGGCGGCAGTGGTCTTTGCACTCAAGATCTGGCGGCACTACTTGTATGGTGAAAAATTTGAAGTATATACAGATCATAAGAGCTTGAAATATGTATTCTCTCAGAAAGATCTGAATCTACGACAAAGAAGATGGATGGAATTCCTGAAAGATTATGACTTCTCTATCTTTTACCATCCGAGTAAAGCAAATGTAGTTTTTGATGCTCTAACCAGGAAATCTGTGCAGATGACTTCGTTATCAGCTGAGAAGACATCGATGGGAGAAGTCGGGGATCTGAATGTAAACCTTTGGTCGATCAGCAATAAAGTATTGCTAGGGAGTTTCAGGGTCCAGCCCGAGTTGATCCAAAGGATCAAAGATCGCTAGATGGATGATCCAGCATTAATGGAAATGTTCCTTAGGAAGGATAACAAGCCAGATTTTTCTATCACCAATGGTACTCTGTACTTCAAGAATAGGCTTTATGTCCCCAACATCCCAGAATTCAAGGATGAAATTATAAAGGAGGCACATTGCACACGTTACACCATCCATCCGGGGAGCACAAAAATGTGCCAAAATTTGAAGATAAGATTTTGATGGGTCGGCATGAAGAAGGACATTGCTGAATTTGTGGGTAGGTGTTTTACCTGTCAGCAAGTAAAAGCTGATTACAGGAAGCCTGGAGGGTTGCTTCAACCATTACCGATACCGGAATGGAAATGGGAACATATCTCAATGGATTTTGTATCAGGTTTTCCAAGGACTGTTCGAAACAATGAAGTTATTTGGGTTATTGTAGATCAGTTGACAAAGTCGGCACACTTTCTTCCCATTAAAAACAAAACTTCTATGGAGTACTTGGCATAGAGGTATGTGAAGGAGATTGTAAGATTACATGGCATACCTACTTCTATTGTATCAGATAGGGATACGAGATTCGTATCGAATTTCTGGAAGAAGCTGCAAGCTGTGATGGGTACAAAGTTGAGTTTCAGTACAACATATCATTCGCAAACTGATGGGCAAACAGAAAGAACGAATCAGACCCTTGAGGACATGTTGAGAGCATGTGCTTTGGATTTTAAAGACAGTTGGGATGAACAGTTGCCATTAGTTGAATTCGCATATAATAACAGTTATCATTCCAGTATCAAAATGGCACCATTCGAAGCACTTTATGGTCGAAACTGTCGATCTCCAATTTGCTGGGAAGAGGTTGGTGATGGGAGACTGCTTGGCCCTGATTGGGTTCAAACTTCCACCACTGTTATCAGGAAGATCAGAGACAGATTAAGAGTCGCTCAGAGTAGGCAGAAGGGTTATGCTGACAATCGCCGGAGGGAATTGGAATTTAGTGTGGGTGATTATGTATTTCTTAAAGTTTCTCCGTTTAAGGGAGTTATGCGGTTTGGTAAGAGAGGGAAATTGAGTCCACGGTATGTTGGACCATTTGAAATCATTGGGTGTGTCAGCGATGGTAACGCTTACGCCCTTGGACTACCATCTCAACTAGCTGGCATGCATAATGTGTTCCACGTCTCCATGCTCAGAAAATATCAGCCCGACCCTTCTCATGTAATACACAATGATTCGATCCAGGTACAACCAGATTTGTCATATGAGGAGCGACTAGTGCATATCCTAGAAACCAAAGAGAGAATTTTGCGGAGCAGGGTACAAAAATTGGTCAAAGTTCTGTGGGAGCATCATGGTCAACTAGAGTCCACCTAGGAGATGGCAAACGAGGCCAATAAGAAATTCCCCCACCTTTTTCCACCAGGTATGTACTAAATTTGGAGGACCAAGTTTCCTAAGGGGGGGAGTGTGTAATAACCTGGGCCAGGTTAGGCCCAGATTCGTCTGGCCCATAAGGTATTAGGTACCGGGCCAGATTAGGCCCAGATTTGCCTAACCCTTAGGGTCTGTTTGGGAAGGGGGAGAAAATGGGGGGGAGGAAAAAAAGGGGGGAAAGTGGAGGGAAAGTGCTTTTGGGGGGTGTTTGGGAAGGGGGGAGGAAAATGGAGGGAAAAATGTACATTTTTGCCTCGAAAATTTTCCCCCCAAAATAGGGGGGAAAATGAGGGGAAAGTGAGGAGAAAGGGAAGAAATGACCATATTGCCCTTTTACTTTATTTGAACTTTTTTCAAAAGCAAGGGTAAAATAGTCTTTAAAATTATACTTTTTCACTTTCCTTCCCCTTACTTTTTTACTTTCCAAACAAGGGGAGGAAAAATTAATTTTTCCTCCCCTCCCCTTCATTTTCCTTCCCCCTTAAATTTTTCCTACCCTCCCCTCCCCTCCTCCCTTCCCAAACGGAGCCTTAAGGTATTAAGCTGGGTTGGGTTACATTAATTGGTTTTTCTCAACCTGTTTCCAACCCATTAAACCCCCGTTTGTTATGTTTAGGTTGTTAGAACGACATCTCCTTCAAAGGGGTTTCCGTTCTGATTCCCAAGGAGCAGTGGAGATTGAACCTTATCCCCGAAAATAAGTTAAGAACTCTTGTTAATTTCTGCATTTCTTTCCGATTGTTCCATTTTGGGTTAAAGAGGAGAAGAGAGGAAAAGTACAGAGGAACTTTTCTTGGAAGCAACAGAGAAGGATCTCAGGGAGGAAGAGGCCAGAGGACCTAGTGGATGCAGTACTCGAGATCCCACATCAATAGTGCCACGATCTGCTACACTAGAAGGTGAGTGATATATCCAAGTACACAGAGAAATAAGGGTTATTTGGGTTATTATGTGTTTCCATTGATGATGTAGATAATCCAAATAAGGGAATCAGGGAATGAAGATCTGGTATTTGACAGATCTTGAAATTTCCTTCTCTATATGAGGATCTAGGGTTTGACCAAGATCTGTGATCTCCTTATCAAATTAGTAATAAATTATAATTATTTTATTTGTTGGATTTTATAGTTGGATTTTTTTTAACGAAGAAATCAGATGAAGCCCAAGCAATGTCCTGGTTGCAAACCAAATCGACAGACACAAGTTCTATCGATTTGGGTAGTATGATCACGAGGCCCACCTGATCAGGAATCACTCCCAGGGATCTGATAGCAGACCCCTGGGTGACCATAGTGTAGGTGGGCCCATCTGGAAACGGGTCCCATCAAGCCCTCATCAGAATCCAAAAAGCTCCTGCCTCGGTAATTGGGGATTCTGAGTTTTAGTGGTGGATTGGGTAGGGGGACCACGTGGGCCACTCGATCAAAGATCTGTTCTAGGGATCTGATAGCTTGCTCAGGGGCGACCCTAGTGGATGTGGACCCATCCGGACTGGGTCCCATCTGGCCCACCATCCATTGGCTCTAAGAACCTAGGGCGAAGTTGTAGGTTGAGAGCTTTGTTGGGCAACATGCAGTAGCAAGCCCCATTAGGGGACCCGATCACAAATCCGGCCCAATCATATTGTTGTGCATGGATGGGCGACGTTGTTTGTGAGAGTGATATGGGCTGTGATCTGTTGGGGTCACCATTCTAAGCTCCCGTGTTGTTGTAGGCGTGGACCACATCGTTCTGAAAGATGGGTTCTGAACTTGGTTCTTTCCATGTACTTAATCATGTAGTGGGGCCAAGAAATGTGACCTGATGATTGATCTGGAGCAAAGAATTTTTAGTGGGGCCCTGGGCGACATGGGAGGTAAGCTCCATCAAAGGTGTTGATCGGTGGGGCCCACAATCTGAGTAACCCAGCTTTGCAGACGTCGAGCACTATTATAGAACGGTGTGAGTGAGGATGGCTTTGACTTGTATAGGAATAGGGGGGAGAATGATGACCTGATGACTTATTAACATGTGACCTGATAACCTGTCATGGATTGGAATAAAAAAATGAGAATGGGATGACCTGGTTACTTGATAAGGATGGGAATAAAGTGAATGGTGTGGTGATGACATGTGGTGTTGTAATTGCATTGACTCTTAGGGTGGTGAAATTATTTACATTGCCCCATTTTGTTTCTGTAAATTAGGAAAAAGGCCCTGATTGGATTATATGACTCAAAGTTATATATTATAAGTATACTTATTGGTAGTCCTAAGCATGTTATTGACTTAGGAATGAATACCCAAATTAATAGGGAAAACTCTAAAACTAACAGTAATTCTGTATGTTTGCTTGAGCCATTATTGATAATATGGAATTTAGAAGATATGGGAGTAGTACCATAGAAGAGGGTACTAAATGTTGAATCTAAGTGGGTCCTGATCAATCCCGATTAGGTGGAACTAATCCTATATCAAAATAATTAATGTACATAATCCTATGATAGTTCTACTTAATGCATAATATATATAAAGAATGAAGGAACTCTCTAGGGAGAGTATTTCAATATGATCATTATATGAGATAATGCTATCACATTTGGAATATCAGTAAGGATCCCTACTTCTGAGTATTGAATTGATTATTGAACCCTTGTGGGCTAGGAGGAATAAGGTTGGACAGGGACTAGAATACTGTTGTAGAATTAATCTCCTTATGGGGAGTTTTTGAATGAAATATAGAAAGGACTTCTTTTTGGGAAGGGACTGGATTACCGAAAACTCTGATAATAGAGTTCCATTATAAGAACCCGTAATTGGGATTACTGACCTTACCAAAGTTAAGGACTGAATATGAAACCTCATTAATTAATAAGAAAACTCTAATTGTAACTCACTATCATCTCATGAATTCTTTTGCACTTTTGTTAATGAATTATATTTGTAATGACCTATGTATCTGAAAATATTATTCACCAGTTTTCTGATAAGTGGTTTGCCCCACTTCAGGTATGCAATGTCTGGGGGAGCCTGGCAACGATGGGAATCAGCCATTAGACTTCAATTTACGTGGCTGATGAGTTAGCGTTATAAATGATCTGGATATTGATGTCTAGGATTAGTGACTTATTGTTTATCATTAATATTTAACTTTGAATCGCTTAGGATGATAGATTTGTTTTGTCCACAGACTTGATATTATTTATCTCTTATTAATGATCAGTTTAAATAAATTTAAAGTATTGCTCAATTCTGAGTCATAACTTGATTTATGTAGTGATCTTGATTTTCTTATAGTAAGACCCCGGGTCCTGATGAGCTCCGGGATTCGGGGTGTTACACTCGACCTCTCTGTAAGGCCTCCAAAACACAACACCCCTTCAACTTTTCATCATTAGAGACTGTAACCTTTGTTTTCTATTCATTTTCTGAAATGGGTCTTCTGTCTCTCTCACTCTCTCAAATGGATTTTGCATTTCAGACTGTTTGGCCTACTTCTAACTTTTTTATGAGTTGGGTACTGTGGGTTTTTTCTTATTGTCATTGATTCTGTGATGGGTCTTGCTTGTGAACTTCATTCTCCACTTTTAATTACATAGATTTCCTTCTTTTGTATAGTTGGTCCCTTAAAACTTATTTTTTAAACCAATTCTGATTTTTAAAGTTTTAGATGCTCCGTTGTCTTTGTTTCCTCTTGATTTTTGAAATGGTTCCTCTCTCTCATTACCCAATAGGTTATGTGTATGAGACTCTTTTTTACCTATTCTTATATATTTTGTGGGATGGGTAGTATGGGTTTTAGGTTGTTATCGTTGATTCTGTATTGAGTTTTGCTTTGTGAACGTTATTATTCTCTTTTCATTGCACATATTTTCTTTTTTCAACTGATTCCTGTATTCAGAAATGTTTTTTTTTTCATTGATTTTGGGTTAGTTTAGCTTTCCTCTTGTGATTGTGGAGACCTTTTCTCATTTTGTAGGAATAGGTCCTGTAAATCTTCTCTCTATGTTTAAATGGATCTGCTGCTCTATTGCCTATTGGTCTTCTCAATTTCACGCTCCTTAATTGATTTCTTGAATTTGGGGAAATTGCAGGGGTTTTTGCCGGATGCCCAGATTCTAGATCGCATTCTAAATGAAAACAAAGTCCTTAAGAGCCTCACCCTTGACTGCAGTCGGCTAAATGACACTTCAATCAGCATTTTTGTCAAAGACCATATTCAGGAACTGGTTCTGTTGAAGTGCTCGCTGTTGCTGTCCTTGCCTTTCACTTCCATTGGAGAAAAGTGCTCCAGTCTAAGGTATGGGTTGTTTTGCGGTCACTAGGGAATATGGCTTTAACTTGTTTTTTGGTCACTAAATTACATGAAAATTGGGTAAGACCCACATTCAATTGATACAAGATTTGCTCACTATTTGCATTGTTCCTAAGCTGACTCTTAACCTTCCCAATTTGAGAAAGTTATGTTTTTTCTTCTCTTGTAATTAATTGAACATTCATGGCAATAGTTGTTTTCCACAGTGATATTGTATGTTTCAAGTCATCTTTCTTATTTTAGAAATGAAAATTATACAAACAAAGCCTATGTTTCCCATGTAAAAAAGAGAGGCCATGTTTTTGCCCTGTTGTGCTACTATAACCATTGAAAAAACTAAAAAAAAAAAAAACTGCTGCTATATATCTCTCTTACAGTTCCATGTGTGGAGTATATCTCTTATCCTTGAATTTTGCTTGAACATTTCTGAGAATAACTTCTGCTGAGGTTAAAAATTGTATGTATATGTATTTACTTATGAAAAAAATGGCCGATTCTCTGATCTTTTTATGTTCAGGAGTATATATTTATCTTCTTTTGTAACGTCTCAAACTGTCGTGTGAAATAATCTACATAGTAGCTGATTTGCTGGCTAGGATAAGATGGTTGTGTCCTGTAGCCAACGTCGTTGTAAACTTGTAATTTGATATAGTCAATGTCTTTGTAACTTGATTTTCTTATGGTTAAAATTTTCTAATCAATCGAAAAAGGAAAACTGATTATAATGTGGAATGCACTCTTCCGATGGCTTTGACTTTTATGTGTGTCGGAATAGAAAGGAGAGTGAGTACTTTTTATTGGTACTTTTTTATGAAAAGGAAAATATGATTTTTTTTGTTTGTTTGTTTGTAGATTTGTGAATTCAGTCAATTCACATGAGTTAAACATTCTCTTTGCAGGAATTCTTTTAAGCTCTATTTGACTGCAAATTTGGAAATGTCAAGTTTGTTGTTGTTGAGGGGGATTTCTCAAATTCCAGGTTATGTTGTTCTTTGTTTATTCTTTTAAGTATTAAAACTGCATAAGTTTTACTTGTACCATTTCTGTTTTCAAGTAGCAATGTTCCCTAAGAAACAACCATCTGGAAGTGAAAAAAGAAAAAGAAAAAGAGATAGAGAAGAATTAACTAAATCTCAAACTGGAGCTCTAGATAAATTTTTTTCTTAATAAAACAAATAGTTCACTTGATAACTCAACTGAAGATTTAGTCAATGAATCTGAACAACAAAATCATGTTGAAGAATTTGTAGGAATTGATAATGATTTAGTCAATGAATCTGAACAACAAAATCATGTGGAAGAATTAGTAGGAACTGAGAATGATTTTAATGAACATGTAGGTGACTTAGGTGAGGATGAACATGTTGAGAATGAAGATATTGATAATCTTTGTAATAATGAAGACATTGAACCTAAGGGTGTAGAACCAAGTTTTCCTTTAAACTTTTGTGATCCTAGAATTTGGGATAATCTTAATGAAAAAATGAGAGCTTGAAGCTACTTTAAGAAATGGTGAGTCTTTTGATGTTGATGCAAGTGATTTGTTTTCAGAGTTACAGGTGCTGCAACTTATTTTACCAGCAAAAGTAAACACAACACTTGAAATTGTAGAGTTTGTAAAAGATATGAATTGTTTTCCAAATGTTTTGATTGCTTATTGAATACTATTGACTGTACATGTGACTGTAGAATCTGCAGAAAGAAGCTTTTCTAAATTAAAATTATTGAAATCTTACTTGAGGTCTACCATGTCACAAGAAAGGCTAAATGGGCTAGCAATCTTATCCATTGAAAAGGAGATGTTAGAAAATCTTGAATTTAAAAGCATAATTGAGGATTTTGCTTCTCAAACTGCAAGAAGGAAATCATTTTAATAATACTTTTTTAGTTGTGATTTTGTTTTTCACCTTATCTTGTAGATGGTGATGCTGCTGTTTTGCTTTGACCAATCATGATGCAAAGAAATTTCAAGTAGGTTGATGTTCTTTGTTTTGGCTATTGAGGATGCAAAGACATTTTTGTTTTGTTGGTTGCTGAAGATGCAAGGGGATTTCAAGTAGGATGTTGTTGTTTGCTTTGGCTATTGAGGATGCAAAGAAATTTTTGTTTTGTTGGTTGCTTATTGCTATATGAAAAAGAACTATTGAATTGTTACAACTTACAAGTATTTGTCTTGTTTATACATTATAGCCTTTTATTTTGAATGTTTATATATTGAAGTTTGAATTTATATGCTTTGAATGTTAAATTTTTAGTTAATTTTGTCAGGTTAAATTTTGGTTGAAAAATGAATGTGAGGCCGTCACTAAGTTTATATATATAGGCCTAATTTTTACTCTTGCCCTGGGCCCTGAAAAATTCAGAACCGGCCCTGACGCGGCCATCTCAATTAAGAGTTAATTGGATGGTACTGATGATCGCTGTGATTAATTGGGGCTCAAGGATAATAAGATGTGGATCTACGATTGGAAGTGACAGATTTAATCCAATTGATCTATGGATATTGATAGAGAGGCTTACTTGTGTTAATTTGGAAGTTTAGGGTCTTCTTTGTAATTTATTTCTAAGACTGGAGTGTAATTGCATTTATATAGTGATATTATTTGCAATTAACCGTGAGCCCAGATTGCACAAGAGATGTGGGGTCGTGGTGTTCCAGTTGGAGCCACCTTTCTATGGAATCCCTAGTGGTCCCCACGTTAACCCAAGTTATTAGAAAGTTACTAATCCTATTTGAACTCTAAAAAGAAGGAATTAGAAAGTTACTATTTCTATTTGAAGTGACACTTCTAATAGTAGTAATAGTAGGCAGAGATAGTTACTAATTATTGTGGAAGTAAGACTTCTATTTTAATTAAAATAAGAGGATGACTGCCAAGCTATAAATAAAGGAGCAAAGGGGGTTGGATGTCCACCTTGGAATTCACGCCCAGCCCCCTTCAAGTGCAAGAGTTGCACGCCCCATAGTCTTTTCTCTTCTAGTTTCTTAAGAGTTTCTAGTTGGTTTTTTCTTGAAGATTCCACACCATTCTTCTTGAGAAAAGAGATCTGATAGTGGGTCATAGAGTGGAAGACAAAAAGGTCTTGGAGGTCCTAATTTGCTTCAAGAAGAGTTCTTGTTCAAGCTAATTGTCTTCTTCTCCATTAGAGCACTACCGGGCTCCAAAGGTACAATCTACTTCTTAAGTTGTTGTGGATTATTTTGGTTGCATGGTGTGCTGGTTTTTTATCTTCTAGATAGACTTTATTGCTGTATATGATTGATGAGATTGAGGGACTGCATCATGTATGTGGTTTATGGCCTTATGGGTGCTTGATCCCTAAGTCAAGTGGGTCAAAAAGTTTTGAAAACCTATCCATGAGGCCCACCTACTTCCAACACTTGGAGCTCCGGATGGACCTTAATTCTAGATGTTTTGAACAAATCCATAGCTTCACATAAGTAATCAAGGAGAACAAGGGCATGTGGTGCTTATTGTTAACCCAAGCAACATGCTGTGAATCTTTTCATGCCTAGCTAGTTTAGTTCAGTCATGTCATTGTGAATTTTGCTTCACTATCAATCAACCAAAATTTTATTGTAAAATACATTTACCTATATTTCATAGGAGCTATTTCTTTCTTGTTCACATACCCATATCATCTGTGAAATGACATCTCTTGATTTTCTCTTCTCCTAAAACTATCAATAATCATCCTCTAATATGCTGATCATTGATTTGACCCTTTGTTTAAACTCCAAACATCAACATCTAAATATCTATAACATTAACTTTTGCTTTTCTTGCTTTTTTTCCCTTTTGTATTCATATCATATTTATATATACAATATAGCTAGGTAGACATCGCACATAATATCTACATAACTTTATCCCATGATGTCACTCACCATCAAAATTGCATTCTTATTCACAAATGACATCGACAGTTGCTCTCGCTCTCACACACACACACATTCTTAGAGAGCCCTTGATGAATTTTAATCATAGTGAGTTGATTACTACAATGATGCCCAGTTTTCCCACTTTCCAGAACTATCATTTACATGCATTTGGAGTTCATGCGTGGAATGTGTTTGATTTTGGTATTTGCGTTGGTAGAGTTGTGCAAGATGTGCTTCCCTGGACAAGATCAAATGGTGGATGCTGATTTTTTTTTTTTTGCATTCGGCGATGGGTCCCTGAACATTTCACTTTGCTGCCTTAGATCCACAATCTTTTTTCATAGTGTGGTAGGTCATTTTTTCAAATTTAAAGAGCTAAAATGTCTAATTTACCCTTTATTCATAATCATATCCCACGATTAATGGGATATGCCATTAATAATGGTAACTACAATTTAATTGGCCATGATTAATGAAATCACATTAATTAGATTTTCAAATGAATTCTAAAAAACACAAACAAATTTCCAAAAATAAAAATAAATTCAAAAGAATGCAAATAAATTTTAAAAGCGCAATAATTTCAAAAAATGTAATAAATTTCAAAGAACATAGAGAAATTGATGCAAATAAATTTCAAAATATCCAAATAAAATTTAAAAAATGTAAATAAATTTCAAAAGACGCAAATAAATGTCAAAAAATATAAATAAATTCGAAAGAATGTAAATAAATTTCAAAAAACGCAATAAATTTCAAAAGAGCAAAGAGAAATTGACGCAAATACATTTCAAAAGATCCAAATAAATTTCAAAAAATTTAAATAATTTCAAAAGATGAAAATCAATTTCAGAAGATCCAAATAAATCTCAAAAGACCCAAATAAATTCCAAAAGACGCAAATAAATTTCAAAAGATGTAAATAAAATTAAAAAATACAAATAAATTTAAAAAATCGTAAATACATTTGCCAAAACCACTACAACAAACTGCACATTTCCCGACACTATTTGCCGACACAGTGAAAATTTGTTCCCAACGCATATTTGGACTATGTTGGCAAAAGTCACAGAAATTGCTACTTTTACCGATGCAAGTAAGACCGCGTTGGCAAAAGTTGTGGAAAGCAAATTGGCGCCAATAAAAAATCCCCTCAAAAGAGAGAGAAAGTTTTGCCAACGCGTGTTTTTCTAATGGCGACGCAATAATGCGTTGGCAATTATATTACCTACGGGCGACGCACAAGTATGCGTTGGGAAAGTTCTGAGTTTTTCTTTGCACCATTGCCAACGCAGTTGCTGCGTCCGCAAAGCCCAATTTATGACAAACTTACCTTTCCCGACACTATTTTTCGACGAAGTAAAAATATCTGCGTCGGCAAAAGTTACAGAGAATTGCTACTTTTACCGACGCAAGTAAGACCGCGTTGACAAAAGCTATGGAAAACCTTTCCCGACACTATTTGCCGACGCAGTGAAAATTCGCGTTGTAAAAATCTTATTTCCGACGCATATTTGGATTGCGTTGTCAAAAGTTACTACAACAATCTGCACTTTTAGCGACGTTTTTCTAAATTTGTCGGTAAAGATTACTTTTTAACGACGTATATAATTTCGTTGGTAAAAATAAGACTTTTACTGACTTTTTTTATAAACCGTCGGTAAATGATTTTTTATATCTTTTATTTTATTTCTTATTTTGCCGACGAAACAAAACGTCGGTAAAGTTCCCCCTTATTTTTCCCTCTCCCGCCTCCAAAAGCCCTCTTTTCGCTGCCAGTGACTCTCTCCCTCCAAAAGCCCTCTTTCCTCTGTTCTCTTCTCTCACTCTCGCTGTCTCTGCTCTTATCTCACTCTCGCTCTCTCTGCTCTTCTCTCACTCTCGCTCTATCTTCCCTCAAAAGCCCTCTTTTCCCTCTCTCTCTCTCTCTCGGGATCGATCTAGGCACCACGTATTCGTGCGTCGGCGTTTGGCAGCATGATCGTGTTGAGATCATCGCAAACGACCAAGGGAACAGCACCACCCCTTCCTATGTTGCCTTCACTGACTCGTAGCGTCTCATTGGAGATGCTGCCAAGAATCAGGTCGCCATGAACCCCATCAACACCGTTTTTGGTGAGTTTTCATCGGTTTCGTTCTTTATTTTGATGATTTATGGTCTCTGTTGGCTGTAGATCTTGGATATTTGTTAGATCTGGATTTTGCTTCTTTTTTTACTTAGATCTGGTTCACTATCTGTATGTTTGATCTGAAAGACCGTTCTTTTTTGAGAGGGTTATCTTGGTTGTATGTTTGACCTGTGATCTGATGTTTATTTAGTGTCTGAGATCTGATTTTTTCTATGTATTTGGCTTCTTTCAACTATATATCTTGCTTTATTTGTAGTTTTCCTTACAGGTCTGTTATATGTTATGCTCTGAATCCAATCAGAGCAACTTTACTGAGTTCTATCCATTTCGATCCTTTGCTTTTATCAATTTTAGGCGTTCTCCGTTAATTAGATCTAGATTTAAATTTTAATCAGTCTTCGATCTGATTTCGTGTCAAAACGATTTTAACTTTCATCTAGTCTTCGTTAGCTTTTTAGATACATATCATGGTTATATCTCCGATTTGCGTTTGATCTTTGTTTGTTTATGTGATCTACCTTTTTTTTTTTTTTTTTTTTGAGCTTATTTCCAGTGTAGATCTTGCCTTTTCTTACTACAGTGGGAACTGAGATTGAATGTTTCTGCTAGATTTGGATTTCATTCAAAATCTAGATTATTCTTTAGTAAAACGTTACCTTGAGTTTCTAGATTATAGATTTCTTTTTACTATTGATCAAACCTTTCTTGTGCACTGGGATTTTCTCTTTCTTTTAATTAGGTGGGCAATTAGGATCCTGTACTGTAAATGCATTCCAGTAATTCCATCTTCCATGCAACAATCTTACTTTTTTATTTTCTGTTTCGCTTGATAAATGCATTCCAATTAGAGCTGCATGAGCCCAGACTTGATTCTCCATAACCGAAGAGTCTTAATTTAGTTGTTGTGTGGATGAGCGCATGGTTATATATAAACACCTAACCCTCAACCAATGCTAGAATTATTATTAGTTTAGTAGTATAGCTACAAACAATGGCAATGTGAACATGACAAGATTATAAACTTTGATTATATTATTTTTCATTGTTCTCTAGGGTCGAGATTATTTTATACTTTCAGTTATTTCTAGTGAGACGACTTTTAAAAGAGGAACAAACAAGTGATAACTAACTGTGGGGTCATTCAAAAAAAATAAAAAATTGTCTTACCATGGATGTGCCTGACCTAATTAGTGTCAAATTCGACCATGCACAAAAGAGGCTTAAGTTTTGTGTGAGGTGAAGGAGGTCATCTAGGTGATCAATGGTGAAGAGGACTGTGCTCTGGACTCAATTGTTTTGGAAATCTCAATAGTTATGAGTTCTTTCGATAAAATCTCTCTTACACGTTTTTCATAGGTTCAATGAGGCGGCTCACTGCTTAGCGAAAGGAATTTAGCTTTTTCTTTTTTCCTTATTGTCTGGTGTGCTATTGTTTTCTGTCTCTATTCTTATAAAATATGCTTCTGTACAAAAAAAAAAAAAAAAAGAAGCCGACCATCCACAGTTGAAGGTTTAGGATATCTTGTCCCATTAAAGTGGTATTTAGCATGTAGTCTGGTTCATTATATAGGACACAAATATAATACACTAAAGACATCTGTGAGAGTGTGTGCAACCAAATGAAAGCATTGTTGGGTTCTCAAGTGACAAGTCTCAAGATGTATGTTAGAGTGTGGGAAGAGGTTCTGTTTAGCCAGCCATACCATAACATGAAGATGTCTTCACTCTAAATCAAAGGGAGTTTTTGAGATCCAAGAAAGATAAGAATACCCACTTTCTCATCCAACAGGAAGTGGAAGAAGCTACATCCAAGAATATTGTGGGTGCTTCTATTTTCCTGAAAGCATGGGAGATTCTTTGACATTCCGACAGGGGAGTGGATAAAGTGAATATGTATATAGGCAAATTTTAAGCTTTGAATATGGGGATTGAATCAATTTAAGATTTACATTTTCAAGAGCGGGCGATAGTAAATCAATTTTGGAGAATTGGTGAAAATCTAGATAAGACTTGATTGTGGGGAAAATCTTGTGATTGTTGGATTCAAAATTGACTATATTGTGGTGGCTTTTGAAGAATGAAGGAATATGGACTCCATGACTATTGGCCAACTTATGAGATCCCTACAAGCTCATGAACGAGAAGTATCACCAACAAGATTCATGATTTATTAGGGCTGTCCCTTAAAACAAACCTCTCCTTCAAAATCTAAAAGAAACTCTAAAAGCTATAATAGAGGTGAAATAAGCCGATGTTATGGTCATGGTGGAGGAAAAGGAGGAAGTGACAAAAGAATTTCTTTTTATTGATAATGGAGAAAGAGGCCAACCCCCAATGAAAGATGGAAGGTTTGAATTTCAAGTTAATGTCACAACTATAAAGGTATGGCCATTTTTCTTTAAAATATAGAGAGCCTACTAGGCTACTACTAATAATGTTGTGGAGAAAAGTTAATCATGCAGAAAACCAAATACAGAAATAGATCTGTGTTATTGGCATACAAAGGAAAGCCGAGCAGTACCAGTCAAGTAAACACGTGTACAAAGGGGCGTGTTTGGTGAACTTGATGGATTGATAAGCAACCAAGTTTTATTTAGAGAATTTTCAATGGGTAATGGTTGTCCCATGATATTAGTGGCAATTGGATCTTTTTTTCTTTTCCTTTGCACCCTGTTTAGTCCTTTTTTTTTTTAAATCCCTGTTTCACTGACCTGATGAGTGCTCACCTAATTTTCACGTACATGGCAAGGCACACATACAGTACAGTTAAAATAGGTACACTTATCCATATAATGTAGGGGTGTGGATTGTGGAAAGGAGTGGCATATTAAATTAGCCTTTCCACTAGTGTATCCTTTCATCTGTGAGCTTAATGTCATTGGGTTCTTTCCTAGCTATTGAAATATATCTGTCTTGATGGTTTTATCACATTGTGACGTCACTACTGTTTGATAGACCACAGTGAAACCGAATCACACTTAGAATGAGGTTTTATTTAAAGTAGTTGCATATATAAAATTAGTTGTTTTCCTAAATCTCAGTGATTTAGGAAAACAACTAAATCAACCATTATCCAGAACCAAACTAAATTCTAAACCCTGACAGTTTGAAAATGACATCTGTTTCCAATAAGATTTGAGGATTCAAGTGGTGGCAGTCGGCAGGCAAATTTGTAGCATTGACTGCACCCAAAATGTGATCTAACACCAGGGGAAATGAGATGTGCTTCATAATGTTTTACAAGGTCTAGTCCAAATTGATTTGAGTTTTCTTGGATTGATTTATAATTTATTTGATGACATCTTAGACATGTCATCCAACCCCAGTCAAAGACATTCAAATATTCCCTAGGCAACTATGCACTTAAATGCTGTCCATGTGGAAATATCATGATCATTGGTCTGAGAGGCTCATTTCAGCCAGTCTGGCTAAAGTCTTCTGCTCCACCTTGGAGGACTGGTGGTGCTTTTACTATTACAGCACCTAATGCATTCTCATCAGGCCATTCCCTTCAAGTCTCCTGATTATCAAGTTCATGGTGATCAATTACAAAGCATCCTGGAAAGCAACCCATACTTTCATCCCATTGTAGGTATGGATGTACCCTCTCTGTCCCAGTCTAAAAGGAAAAGCTCAGTACTAAATCTTCCAGCTGCATATATTCCCACCCTTTTATCAAAGTTTGTGTTATTCCTCTTACCCTTTATAATCAGACAATTAAGACTCCACCTTCTGGAACGATTCTCTCTAAAAAGAAATGAAATGTGTACAGTTGTCATTGTATTAAATAATGAAGTGGGTGAGCAAAATTGATGCCATGGGGCCACCTTTCTGGTCAAGGTGAACTATGATGAGGTTATTCTTCACAAATTGAAGCTCAGGTTGATAAGCATTTCTATGGCAGCTATGTTTCCTCTAAAAGTTTGTCTCACATGGAAAAGGAGTGAAAGTAGAAAGAGGATCTGTAAAATAGTACATCCTGTGCCTTGCTCCTCGCTTTGTCAGACAGGTTTTTCCAAGTGAATCCCAGGATCTATTACTGGTTCCCCAAATTAGGATGAGGCCTTCATGATAGACAACTAGTAGTTTTATTTACGCTACCATGGATGTGGGACATATATTGCTCCGACGTTTGGAGGATGGTTTATGTTAGGCGAGTAGTTGGTCATAAAAACTTGTAAGACTAAGTTTAGAGTCCACTTTTAGGAGTAGCACTTGGCTTACCTCACATTGTTGGAAAAATGTTATAGCTGATATGATATGTAGTCTTTTCCTTTTTCTTCCCAAGTTTAGTTTTCTCATCATCATCATCAAAGTTTAGTCCTAACTATGTTAGTCTTAGTTACAAGAATTTTGTTTCTTCATTCCACTAGGCCCAAAATCCTCTGAGATCCACTAGGACACAAATATAATATATATATATATATATATATGTATATATAGATGTGTGAAATTCCACACATAACTTTAACCACATTTCCAACATCACATTCTTTGTTTTCCCCCCTTTTTTCCTTTGTGCTTAAGGCTTATCTAGATGAACTGGGTTGATTAAGGCCATATGACCTTCAAAAGAAAAGAAAAAACTAATTTCCTTTTCAGTTAATCCATCGTTCCTTCCCTTATTATCCAGTGTTTATATACAGTTTACCTCTTAAAACCTTTATTTAGTGCTAGCTGTGTGCCATTTGCCAAGAGCACTATGTTTTTTAGATTTTCTTTGGATCTTCCAACTAAGTTCCGGAATGTGGCAGTTGAACAAAGAAACGAAGGATGGAAATGTTGCAGAGAAGATTGTTGTTTATCAGCATGCCAACAAAGAGGTAACGATTCTGCGTGCATAACCATTTCAACTTCAATGATTGTTTTGGGTGGAACCTATATTCAGCTTTGTTGGGTTTCTTTCGTTTGCAGGTTGCCATCATTTGCAATCATCAACGCAGTGTTTCCAAGTCCCACAGTGTGCAAATGTCGAGGCTGGGTGAGAAAATGGATGAGCTGAAGGTAGGATTCATTACATATCTCATAGTGTCACAGTGCACCACTCACACACATTTTGCATCTCACCCAAGCTCCCTGCAGAGCTCTCTGTGCAAGAAGACCTCTCTCATCTCCTCTCCTCACTGCCAATCCAAAACCCCCTCTCTTTTCCCACCATAAATCCAGACTCTCCTCTTCCAACAACACCCCAAAGACCACTTTGAATTTGGTGTCCATCTCCATGCACCCACCCTTTGATTAATGAGTTGAAATACAATGAAATTTTCAATGGACAGCAAGGTGGATTATGTTGAAGGATTCATGGTGTTAAATGAACAATCTCTACATGGTTCCTCAGTTGCCTTCCCTTCCTACATGGGTTTCATTGAGCAACTCCATGCACCCAGTTCAGATGCCTATTACTGCATTGAATTTGCAGTCCATTATGAACTAGAGAAGGAATCTAATGCAGACCAAGTAAGCCACAACTCACAACCCATCTTTGTGCCCCCACCATTCATTATTTCCAATTGTATAAAGCATCCATTAGCAGGATTGCCACATCTTTTTCTCCAATATGTAGAGGTAAGGAGAAAAGGCTAGAGACAAGGAAAACAAAAACAAAAACACTATCAGGAGATTGGCGAGGAGTTTGCTGAAATTATGGCTATAGGACATCACAAAATTTCTGTAACCAAACAGCCCTTCTTGTAAATTCTGTTTCTCTTGGAATGAACGGTCTTTTATCATGAGAGAAAAAGTAACAGTGTGCATCATAAATCAGACTTAGCAGAAACACAATTGGCCTTTTCTTTTATAGGAAGTTGATTGACGAGAGTTCTTGTGAGAGTTGAGACCTGTCCATATGGTGGTGTTATCAGCAGGGCTTGCAAGGTAGCCCACACCAAGTGCCAAAGTGAAATGTCTGGCCATAGAGCTTTAGGATTGTTCAGGAGGCAAAATGTGCTTTGCCATTGAATAAAATTAGTAAACCGCTTCTCACCCCATTCCTGATCAAGATGTCAGGATCTGGTTACGAAGCAAAGTACATGTGCCTCTCCAAATCCGTTTATGACACCTAAAGTTCTTCCAAATTTCTTGTTTCAAAACATTCAAAAGATTTTTATAGGGTCTTTCCACTTAAGCATGAGAACAACAGATTTAAGCACAGATTCCTTTCTATCACAAAGTTACCTGGTCAAGGGACCACCATAGAATCAGCATTGAGGTTCAAACAACATACCAAGTTTAGAAATAGGGTCACTCTTTCCATTGAACTATTCTCTTCAAAATCACGTTTGAAGAACTGGGCTGTCTCCATGTTTACTCCCATTGTTGCAAATACAATGGCAAAATTGTCCTCTGTTTCATCCTGTAGGTTAATTAATGAAAAGGGTTAACAAAGTTCACATCATTGAACTTAAAAACACCATGTTAAAAGGTGAGAAAAGAAATTATGAGTTGCAGCATTGCTTAAAACTCACTAAATGCTCAAAAGAAAATTGTGAAATCCAACTAGAAAATAAATTGCATTGTGTACATTTTACTATAGAGCAGGGGATAAGGAACATATGTTGTTATTATAAATTAACTTGTCTTTGAATCCATTTTCATATCTTCTATTCCCACACTAAATCAAGGGACTAGCTAAAAAAGATAAAAATAAAGTTTTTCATGGACCATGCAAAACTATTTTCTTGAGATGAAGATTTTACCACCTCTCGGCTCTGTGTTATTGGAATTTGTTTTAAATTTACATACCTTTTTAGCAAAAAAAAAAAAAGAAAGAAAAATCTACCTTTTCTTTTGCTCCAAGTCGTGATGATATCAGTCACGATAACTGAGAAAAACAAAAGCCTTATAACCATGATAATATAACTATGTGTGCTGTTTTCAGCTGAATAAAATTCTGAACAGTGTAGTGTGGGTGACTGTAATTCTGTTTGCATTCTGAACTCAGTTGCTCAGTTGCTCTGCACTTTATTTACATGTAAATGTAATCATCTGTAACTTTGTTTGACTATAAATGGATATGGAGAACAAAACAACTGTCACTTGCTGGTAGGTTCTCTAAATCTATGCTTTATTAGCTCATTACCAATTGATTGGGTTAAATTGTTGGAATTCTAAGGGGAGCATTTCCAATGGAGGATGGTGATCTTTACACACAGTGGCGATCGTGTAGCAAAAGACTGATGGATAGTCAACAGTGCATTGTGATCCCCATCGGCAGCCTGACAATGGGACTTTGCAGGCATCGTGCCATTCTCTTCAAGGTCTGTATTTTTGCTAGGCATCATGCATGCAACTTATTCGAGCCATCTTTGCTATTATTTGGTTTTGTTGTCTTATTTTTGCACTTTTATTTTCCAGTTGTTTGGTAACCTTAAATGCTATTTGGTTCTGTAATTTTAGATTCACATTGTGCAGTTTTAGCTTCTCACTTGTGCGTCCATAATATTTAGTTTCCTTGACAGTTAATTCTATACTTGTGAGATCATGGTAAATTTGATGCTTCTAAGAGAAATGAAATTAAAAAAAAAAAAAAATACAAAGTTGTTAACTTCACCATTTTAGGTTTTGTTACTTATCTAACCCATTCAAAACATGGGTCTCACTTCAGATGACACACAGCCAAAAGATTCTACCTAATTTTGAATAAAACCTGGTGAGGAGGAGTCATCAAATAGATGGTTAAAAAAAAAAAAATACAACCATCTAACTTCAATGAAGGATGGGATGGTAAAAATTTGTGCGGAAGTTTTTTTCCCATAATCTCCATGCTCTTGAGGTCGTAATGGTGAATCACTTTTTTTATATCGGTTTTACAGTAATATGTGTTATAATTTCAGGTTTAAAAGACATCAGTTGTCCAAAAACCGATATGAAATAATACACATATTATATCGGTTACAGTTATTTATTATATCGGGGGTACTTATATCGGTTTGAAGTTTACTGAAAAACCGATATAATAGGTCTTTTATATCGGTTTTTAGCCGATATAAAAACCCTTTTTTCTAGTAGTGTAGGTTTACTTGGAGGCGTCAGAAGAGCATAAGTTTACTTCATTGTATAGAATGTGGTATGATTGTGGTGTTTGTTGTGTTCTTTTATTTTCTATGAGATGGATATATATGATTCACTTATATAAGTAGCTGATGTAGTGGGCCATCACGTTCATGAATACTCCATATAAATCACGTTCTTTTGGTTTTTTTGTTTATATATAGTTCCAACTTTTTATACATCCCATGGAAGACAATGTAGACACTATACACACGCACGCACGCACGCACGCACACACACACACACAATATTTCCATAGAGATTTGTCTAGTCAAGCTTTATGTTAATTATTAATTAGTTATATATATATATATGTGTGCAAAGTTTTATTGGTATATAGTGTACTGCAGGTTTTATAGGTACTGCAACAATGCAAATCCTTTTGATAAAAAAAATGCATATATAATATTAAATCGGTTACAAAACAAACGATATAATACAATTCCAAAAAATAGATATAACAAAGCCCTTTATAACCGATATTATAAATAATTTTTATATCGGTTTCACTCTTTTTTATATCGGTTTTACAGTAATGTATGCTATAATTTCAGTTTCAAAACACATCAGTTCTCCGAAAACCGATATTATAAATGATTTTTATATCGGTTTCACTATTTGTTATATCGGTTTTACAATAATGTATGCTATAATTTTAGTTTCAAAACACATCAGTTCTCCGAAAATCGATATTATAAATATTTTTTATATCGGTTTAACTTTTTTTTTATATCGGTTATACAGTAATATGTGTTATAATTTCAGGTTCAAAAGACATCAGTTGTCCAAAAACCGATATGAAATAATACACATATTATATTAGTTATAGTTGTTTATTATATCGGGGGTACTTATATTGGTTTGAAGTTTACTGAAAAACCGATATAATAGGTCTTTTATATCAGTTTTTAGCCGATATAAAAACCCTTTTTTCTAGTAGTGAATTATAATATATTTCTTTTGTTACTTGAATTATATGGCCTAATTTGTTTCCATTGTTAAAGTGACCCAAGTTTCTTTTACTTTTTCAGCTGTGTCGAACTTAATGTCATGCGCCATCAAGTGGAGGAGTTGAATATGAAGCAAGAAGAAGTATATCAAGTGGAGGAGTTGAATTCAAACCTATTCTACTTGTTTCTTTGTTTCCAAATCAACTTTCTGAAATCAATTCTCATTTTGATTTGATGTTTGTGATCTTTGACGCAAAGCAGATAACATGTGACTTTTATGTTTGTCATGCTTTTAATTTTGTATATTCTCATTTTTATTCCTAGTTTGTAGTATACTTTGGCTTTGCATTCCAAGTTCAAACATCTATGTTGGCAAATATTTCTGTGCTTCATGTGGGTTGATATTTGTAAAAAGAAAAATACAGTTTTTAGTGGTGGCCAAATGATCGCCGCTAAAAGCAGTGTTTTAAAAAAAAACAATACTGCTTTTAGTGGCGGCCACGTGAACGCACTTAAAAAAAAAAAAAAAAAAAACTAGCTTTTAGCAGCAGCCATTTTTACTATTACCGGCAGCCAGGAAAAAAAAAACTACTTTTAGTGGCAACCATGTGAACGCCATTACAAAAAACCTGCTTTTTTAGCGGTAACGTAGCCATTTTTACTATTACCGGCTATCAGAAAAAAAAAACTGCTTTTAGAGGCAGCTAAAAGGGCGCCGCTTAAAAAAATATTTTTTAGCAGCATCCATTTTTACTATTACCAGTGGTCAAGCGCCCCCACTAAAAATTACATTCGTCATCTTACCAGCCCACGGATATCTTTTACCCGCGGTCAAAGAGAAAGAAGAA
This sequence comes from Cinnamomum chago, assembly GCA_038049695.1. Classification (NCBI taxonomy): domain Eukaryota; kingdom Viridiplantae; phylum Streptophyta; class Magnoliopsida; order Laurales; family Lauraceae; genus Cinnamomum; species Cinnamomum chago. Next base: position 38,002,849 of record CP142454.1, read on the forward strand.
GTGGGAAAGAAAACGAGAGAGGACCAGAAACAAGAGGCGGCCCCGCTTGCGCGCGTTGGGTGGTGGTCAAGGTACTTCACTTTATCTCTCCTTTTTTTATTTATTTTTTCTATTTTCTGCAATACCATACCCCACTTCTTTAATTTTTAATGGTGGATACATGTTGTAATATCTACAGATGGGTCCCTTGTACAATGATAATAAAGTATTGCAAACAATAAATGGTGAGCCTTTTTTACATGGATATGGGGCTAATGGGCCACATCAGTGTCGTGGTGGTGCGTAGTAACAAGGACAGTGATCAACACCAACCATAGGAAAATCATTTGACATCCATCCATTGGGCGCTGCAAATTATCCAATTATAAGGGGATATCATGATAATAATTATGAAGATAAGTTCTATTTGACTGGAAACTCAATATAGTCTTGCATAATTGGTTGCCCCATGGTCCCAACCCTTAGGTAATATTATGGTTTATGTTTTGGTATTACTTTGAAAAATATTTGGATATCAATGTTAATTTTTAAATAATTATAAGATATTAGTAATTAGATAACTAGATGATCCTTCAATTAGCTACATGAGGTGATTGTCATGCACCTATTTCAAGAAAACAAATTATCTCAGTATTTGATTTAAGATACACCCAAAATTACCATCTTAATTACGCCATTTTAGCTTTTTTTAAATTACTTTATCTCTTATTTTTCCTTTTCTGAAAATCAATAATTTTTAAGAGCCATACCAGTTTGACATAGACAACACTGACTCGTCTCGGCTCTGATCAACATGAAGTTGGAATTGAATCAACTAATCAAGAACTTCAAACATTTAAGGGAATCTAATTTTAGTTTTTAGTATCTTATTCCATCACTACCAAAACACTTGATTTGACCAAATTGTAAAGTGGCATGCACTCTGATGATGCCAAAAAGTGGTTTTCGGGCACCACCGGTCAAGTGAAGAGTAATTAATGTGAAAATTAATGGAGAGAGAGAGAGTTTATAGTGGTTCGGTCAGTGTGACCTACGTCCACTTCAATTGGTGATTTTACTGCTCCGACATAGAGATTACAATTCAGAGGAATACAACGATAGTGTAAAAAATGGAGAATGATTGCTTGCCCCCAGTGCTGGTGGGACTTTGTGATTTATAGTCTTCCCCTAATAGATGAGGAGACTCTTCAGCAACGGACGATTCAATCTGGCGGAGTCTTCGAACCGCTCCCAACAGAAGAGGCAGGTAGGATCTCCTCCGCAGGACTTGGTAAAAGCAGGTAGATGGAACGAAGCGCTGACTTTATCATTCAGTGGATCTGGACCCGGCCCTCAATGGGTGGATTTAGACCTGAGCTCATCACGGACTTGGGTCACTTAGACCTGACCCACCATCGTGGACCGAGTCACTTGGGCCCGACCGGTCATTGTGGACCGAGTCATTTGGGCCTGACCCATCATTTGCCCCACAATGCCCCTTATCTAAGAAAACTTGGAGAAGGGGCATTAACTTGAATTTTTGAGCTCTGGGTGGTGGAGACCCCTTCTGCTAGATGACTATTTTCCTTCATGATATATTTTTGACTCGCTAAACACCCCAAGTCTTTTCCATTTTTTGAATGATGGGCCATTGTTGGGCGTGCAGCTGAAGCCCCAGGGCGCCTGTGGGGGCGACGCGGGAGAGGAGACCCAGGCAGGAAGAGTGTCAAGGCTAGGGGCGCAATCCAGCTGGGCGAGCTGGTTGTTTGCGCGAAGGGCGCTGGGAGCGCGAGCGCCGCCCGAGGTGGAAGCGCGGGCTCTGCTACGGGTGCTGGGAGCGCTGGGCGCGGGCTCGGGCACGGGCGCGGGGAGCGGGCGAGGAGCGGCACGGGCGCGGGGAGTGGGCACTGGTGCTAGGCGCCCAGCCTGTTGCTGGGCGCTGGTGGTGGGCGCCCAGCAGCTGTTGGGCGAGCATCATCATTTATTTATTTTATTATTAATTTTTTTTTGTATTACAATTGAATGGCTGCTGTGCCTAAACATGTGGCAGTAAAAGTAAGACTAATGGCTGTGCTTAAACATGTGGCAGATCATGATGCATATGTGAAAGACGACAACCGTGCACCTGATGATGCATGCCACATTATTTTGGAAAGAAATGAACTAAAAGAAATGAATCACTGGATCACTGGCAGGGCGCCCATGTGTACTCTCTTTTCATCATATTTTTTTTATAGTGGGCGACCACTTGGAAGGAACGCCCATGTGATACTTTTTTTTCTTTTCTTTTTTTTTTTTTTTGTTGATGGGCGACGAACAAGGTGCTGCTGCTGTGTGCCAGGCGGGCGACGTCGGACGGCGCCCTCGCTGCTGCGGGCGAGGCGAGTGTGGACGCCGGGCGGGGGCGCCCCTGCTGCACGCGATGGAAGACTGGCTGGCGCCCCTACGGCTGCTGGTGTGCTGTGGTGGTGGGCGCCCAGCTGCTGTTGTTGGGCGAGCATCATTTTTTTTTCTTTGTTGGGCTATCACGTGGATGAACCACGGCCAGGGGCGCCCATGTGGTTGCTGCTACGACAATCGAGTGACGGGGCGCCGCCACGTTTTTTCTTTTTTTTGTTGGTGGGCGAGCACGCCCTTAACCACGAGCGAGGCGACAACCGAGTGACGGGGCGCCCTGCTGCTGCATCTGCTACCGCTGGGAGACACGGGCGGGGCGCCGCCCAGGGCGCCCTTGCCGCTGCGCCTGTTGCTGCGATGGACACTGCTGCGGGCGGCGCTGCGGCGGGTGGACGACTGGCGCCGCCCTGGGTGCTCTGTTTTAGTTGGTTCGGGCGAGCAGATCAGGCCAGCTGAGAAGATTTTTTTTTTTGAAACACTTCTAGAGGCCAAAACAGCTGTTTCTAGACCTTTTTTGGACTTTTGACACCATCAATCACCGCCATAGGCGGTGAGTTCTGTAGGGCTCGTCGAGAGCTTTGATTTGATTTATACGCCCCGTTTTGGAGCACCTTGGGCGAGCCTGGGCTGCCTTGCGAGCTTTGGGCGCTATGGAGGAAGCTGGCCTTGGCGTGCATGCATTAAGAGGCACCACTTTGGGCGAGCTAAGTGGGTCAGGCGCCGCTAAGCTGGAGATAGGCTGCCTGTTTGATAATAGTGCCGAGGTAGGTCAAGCTTTTTGGCGACCCACGAGAGAGCCGCTAAGCTGGAGATAGACTGCCTGTTTGAGAACTGTGCAGAGGCCAAGCTTTTTTGGGGGCCCACGAGAGAGCCACTAAGCTGGATATATAGGCTGCCTGTTTGAGAACAGTGCAGAGGCCAAGCTTTTTTGGCGACCCGCGAGAGAGCCGCTAAGCTGAAGATAGACTGCCTGTTTAAGAACAGTGCAGAGGTAGGTCAAGCTTTTGGCAATCCACGAGATGATTCACCTCGCCTGGACCTGTTGATTTCCTCAGCATTCATATATTTTTGAGCTTTTGCCAATAGTTCTGGCATGCTCTTTGGTGGTCGCTTCGTTACTGAAAAGAGGAAGCTTGACGAGTGGAGGCCTCCTAGGAAGGCTGTCATGGAGACCTTGTCATCGGGCTCTTTGACTTGGAGTACCTCCTCGTTAAAACGAGTGAGGTAGCTCCTGAGACTTTCACTTTTATCCTGCTTTATGCTGAGCAGGTGTGTGGCGGACTTCTGGTGGCGGCGTCCTCCAATGAAGTGTGACACGAATGACTTACTTAACTCTGCAAAGGTGGAGATGGAGGCTGGGGCCAGACTGGAGAACCATTGCCTTGCGGAACCTTTCAATGTGGTAGGGAATGCTCTACACATGATCTCGTCCGAGATGTTGTGTAGTTGCATTAGAGTTTTGTAAGTTTCCAAGTGATCCAGTGGATCCTTTGTCCCATCAAAGGTCTCCATGGTTGGCATTTTGAACTTTTTAGGAAGTGAGTAGTTCGCCACGACGGGTTTGAACGGTGTGTCCGTTCGTTGTACCAGGTAGTCTATTGATTCTGGTACCTGTGCCTTCATGGCATTGAAGACATCGCCAATCTGATTTTGCATTTCCCTGATCTTTTCATCCCAACGATTGGGGGCTTCTCTGGACTGGCCTTGGAAATGACTCTCATCTTCTATGCTGTGATTTTCACTTTCCCTCTCCTGGAAATGAGGATCTTTATCGTTGGAGGCAGAGGGAGGAGGTGGAAGTCCACCGCGACTTGACCCTCCAAGTGGGACTCCATCTGGGGGTGGAGGCACGTCGAGATGAGCGCGGCCTTGAGGGTCGACCAGGAGTCTCTCATGTGGGGCAACACGGGGAGCTCCACCAGAGGCGCCCTGGGTGCCATGGGAATGAGCGCCCAGGTGTATTCCTCGACCCTGGGCGCCATGGGGATGGGCGCCCATGTGAGGATGTAGGCGGGAGGCTCCTCGGCCTCGGGCACCATGGGGCTGGGCACCCGGGGGAGGTGCTCCTCTGCGTGGAGTGGTCTGATGCGCCGGGCGCGGTACTTCCTGCGGTCCTGCACCAGCTAGTGCTCCCCCTTGCCCTGCCAACATGAGTTGCAGTATCTGCTGGTTCTGGGTCACCAGCTGCTGCATGGTCTCCAGCATTTGCTGAGGAGAGGGAGCAGGAGCATTTGGTGCAGGGTTACCCTCGCCTTCCCGGGAGGGGTTGTCATCTTGACGTCTTGTTGACCTCGTGGTGATCACCATAATGTCGAGAAAGGAAATCTTGTCGGATTCCCACAAACGGCGCCAAACTGATGATGCCAAAAAGTGGTTTTCGGGCACCACCGGTCAAGTGAAGAGTAATTAATGTGAAAATTAATGGAGAGAGAGAGAGAGAGTTTATAGTGGTTCGGTCAGTGTGACCTACGTCCACTTCAATTGGTGATTTTACTGCTCCGACGTAGAGATTACAATTCAGAGGAATACAACGATAGTATAAAAAATGGAGAAGGATTGCTTGCCCCCAGTGCTAGTGGGGCTTTGTGATTTATAGTCTTCCCCTAACAGATGGGGAGACTCTTCAGCAACGGACGATTCAATCTGGCGGAGTCTTCGAACCGCTCCCAACAGAAGAGGCAGGTAGGATCTCCTCCGCAGGACTTGGTAAAAGCAGGTAGATGGAACGACGCGCTGACTTTATCATTCAGTGGATCTGGACCCGGCCCTCAATGGGTGGATTTAGACCTGGGCTCATCACGGACTTGGGTCACTTAGACCTGACCCACCATCGTGGACCGAGTCACTTGGGCCCGACCCGTCATTGTGGACCGAGTCATTTGGGCCTGACCCATCACACTCTACACTGCGGAGTGTCTAGTGTTCCCATAGTGTGTAAGTGGGCTCATTATGCTATTGAGCTAATGGTTTAGTACTTAAAACCTTATAGATGGAAAGATACCATCCGTCTAACCTTCAACCTCTATATCATGGTTGGAAAACTCTCTTAGTTGACTCTTGACTCTCCCGAGTCATCTCAAAAGACCGAGTCAAAAGGGGAGACTCGGCTGAGTAATCTCGTGTCAATAAGTTGTTTGCATTTTGAACCATTTGATAAGTAGACCTAATTGTAAATGAATTAAAGTTTATCTATAAGTTTGTATGAGTTTTAGAGTTAGCAATTTAAAAATGATTGGCTAGAATATAATTTGAAAATTATATTTCATGTTTTACATTCGATATTTGGATTAAAAAATTATGTAAGATGGAATTTCTTTTATTTTATTTTTCTTATTGTAGTGCTTTTCTTAAATATATAAATTTATTAACTTAAATTTATTATCATGAATGCATGTAAATAAATATTTATTTATATTTTATAAGTAATAGATTCATTTTTAAAAAGTTAAAAATTATTTTTAAAAAAACTTAAAATTTAAAAAAAAATGACTCCCCGAGTCTCCTCGTGGACTCTATCCGAGTCAATTTTTTCGCATATGACAAGTCGAGTCCGAGTCACGAGTTTTCCAACCTTGCCCTATATCCTTCGTGGAAAAGATGTAAAATATCATTATTTTTCCTTATTAGAGAGGAATTGGAAGTTTGACGTCCCCCATAAGAAATGTGTTTCTATGGAAAAGGAATCCTTCTTTCTTTTTTTGCAGCCTTAAACATAATTTCATCTAATCTACAATCCAAGTTGCAGATATAAGCCTACCACCGCATTTGCTTTGGTTTGTCTTTCAGTGTGGAACCAGAGTCTCAAATCCATTTTCGAGAAGACTTCAGAAACCTTAGTAAACAAGACCTACTTTTTCCTTTTTCTTTTCATGTATTTAGTCAGGTCAAGAGTGATACTTTAACAAGAGGACTTGGGAAAATAAATCATTGAACATGTGTATGAAACTAACCAACACCACCACTCAGCCATGAGCCATGAGTGTGTTAGAGACAAAAACTTATTACAGTGTTGGCTTTAAGTGAAAATAAATAAATTTGTAGACATACATTTTTCCCTTTTTTTCTCATGAGGATGCATTTTATGCCCGTTTTGCACATGCTTGGGTTTTAGTGGGGCACATGGACCACAACTTGAGCAACAGGGTGGTGACTGAAACGAAAGGTCGTTTCATTCCATGGGTTTTAGAAACTATATGGATGGCATTTCCTCTGTCTCTGTTCTTCCACAAAAGCAAACCCTGATCTCTTCTCGCTGCTTCCATTTAAGCGTTTATTGGAATTCTAATCAAAGAGCAGACTTTAATAAACTGCGGAGGGAGCCATTGCTTCTGTTAAAGAACCATTGCTCTGAGCATCTAACCCAACACAAGGAACTTTTCACCTGGAAACAGAGCAATGTCAGTAGTACCTCAGCCACAGTCCCTGCACAACTTCAATGACACTGTTCAATGTGAGGTAATAAAGGAATGACACAGTCTCAATTCACCTGATTTTATGCGGTTGACTGGGCCATAGTAACTTCGATCCATTGGATGCTGTGAGCTGTCTGGCCAAAGGTTACCAAAGGATGATGATTTTAGTTTTGTTAGGGCGGGTAAGTGTTACAATTACAGATTGTGTCATATTTTCAAGAGATGCTTCTGTTGGTAGGGATTTTTTTACTTTTCCCACCACACTAAAAGACAAAAATAATAAATTTTTCCTAAACTACCCCAACCCCCCCCCCCCCCCCCCCCCCCCGACAAGGAAGGAGGTAGGGCGGCAGGGCAGCAACAGGTGGAAACCACGCTGCAGCCCTGGGAGAGAATAGAGGAGAGGGGAGGAGGAAGAAAGAGGGAGAGCAGGGGAGGGAGGCCGGCCGGGGATCCCTCCCTGCCAAAGAATGGGCGGGCTGGGGGTGGGGGAGGGAGAGGATGAGGGAAGAGGGAGAAGGGAGAGAGAAGGAGGAGGGGTAGTTTAGGAAAACATTTTTTTTTACGGTGCGGAGAGACAAAAATGAGGTGCTAATAGAAGCTCTCTAGTTTCAAACTCTTAGTCTTATAATACTTACATATTCCATGGGTAGCATATAAAAAGGTCATCTGATATTAGGATTATTAATGAAACCAGGTTCAGCATGGACTTGCTTGAGTTCAAGTCCAATAATTGAGGATTCAACGGTCAAATGGAAAATGGGCTAGGCTTGGACTCAAGTTCAAGGTCCATCATATTCGTCATTCATGAGTTGAACACAAGCATTGGGATGTTGGCTTGTTGGATTCGTATTGACAAGGTCAAGTGAGGCCATGTACTAGAGTACAACAAGCTAATATTCTTCTCAGGCCTAGACTTGGGATAGATCTAGGGTCCAATTAAGTTGGACCCTCACTTAGACTCAAGCCTTTCTACAATCCTTCCCAGGATCAGACTCGGACCTAAGTAGGTCCAGCCCAAATAATGTCTCCTAAAATATTTTTGTGTGCTAGTTAGGCATGTCAAACGGGTCGTGCCGGCCCGCCAGATGAAGCGGGCCGTGCCGGGCCAGCCCTCAAGATGGAGCGGGCTGAGCCGTGCCAGCCCTTTGTGCCTACTGTGCTCGGCGTGCCTCTTTTAATTTTTTTATTAATTTTTTCCTCCTTTTCGGTATTAAAATTAAAAATTAGAACATAAGCACGGAGAATGACAAAGATATTTAAGTGGTTCGGTCAAACTCGACCTACTCCACTGTGAAGAATGGGAGGGTTCGAGTATTTATAGACTTGGAATTTATGAAACTCAGGGTGCCTAGGTTTTTTAATAAGATTCTCTACATGATTTAGACAATTCAAAAATCCAGTATTTGAAATCCATAGACGCCCACCAGAAATGAATCCTGTAAATTCTTGTAACTAAAGGAGTCTATACATGCACAATGAGGATCTATATAAGGTTTGCCCGTGTCTGAATCCCCATTTACATCCACCAGAGTGGCTAGTGACTTGGGTGGGTTTTTCAAATCTTCTGCTCCTTCCTGGATTCACCCCCTAAATGAGGATAATGTGGGAAAATGTGACATTTGTTAACCTCGTTTTAGCAGAGGAACCTCCTAGTAATGTTCTTATAAAGTTGCACTATGTTTTGAGATTATGTAGTGCAATCCACAAACTGGAGAATAGGTCTAGGAACTGAGATATGAATGACCTCCAAAGTCCACACAGGTTTGCTACCATGGTTAATCCATTGATAGCACTTTGAACAAGAGCACCACAATTCTGAAACATGCACGTGCAAAGTCATAAAGAATCTTGACCAGTAAAGCGTATAAATATAACCCATTATAAGTAAAGATATTTAAGTGGTTCAGTCAAACTCGACCTACTCCACTGAGAAGAATGGGAGGGTTCGAGAATTTATAGACTTTGTAAAATTGAAAATGACACAAAATACCCCTTATATGACTATTTTATGGCTGTTGGGGGGGGGGGGGTAAAATGAATATTTTTTTAAAAAAATAGCCATTTTTGGGCAGGCCAGGCGGGTTGATATTGGCGGGTCGCAGGGGCAAGCCCACGTGCCTAGCTGGCGGGCCATGCCAAATGGGCCCAAGTGCCTCGGCCCAGCATGGCCCATGTCACAGGCCGTGCCGGGCCACGGGCCGTTGACTTTGGCACTGTCACGTCCCCCAAAATACGAATTGGGGAAAAACGTGAAAATTTAAATTAAATTCAAATTTCACGTGTTTAATACAACACAAGCTTCCAAAAAGTGGACCCACAAAAAATTTCAACTTGTGATGAGTCAAAATAAATTTCATTAAATGCAGCGGAAGCTTATTCAATTGGTATTCAATGATCATAAATAAGATCCAACACGAAAATCAAATAAACATTTATTGTTAAAGTTGCAGAATGAATAAAACAATTACTAAAGAAAGGTTTATCATTAAAGAAAGTTCATCTAAAGAATTGCTAAGATGACGTTCACTCTCATGCAGGCTCAGATGGCTCCGAAACCGTCTCCGGCATCCCACTCGGGTTCATCAGTTGGCTCAAACGTTTGAAACGCTTGATCCTCCTCCGTCTCCTGGGTAAAGTAGGGCTCGGTACCTATGCACCAAATATTACAAAGTAAACAGCAAGTACATAATCATAATTTGAAATTTAATACAACAACGAGAAGAATATAGACAAGAGTGATCATATAGAAGTAATGACAGTAATAATGATAAGAAAGAACGTATAGCATAATTCAAGTAAAGAAAAAGGAGCAATATGATTCACACGAAGACAAGTGTCTCCGTTTTGGGTGGTCAACCCTAAATAAATCGGGAGAGCCCGTCCATAACGTCGGTGGTCATAAACCGATCGAATTAAAAACAAATCAGGATAACCTGTTCACATTCAAAGCGGATTATAAGTGATCCGGTCACATCGGTGATCAACCGTCCATATATCGATCTGCAGTCGTCCATAAATGACCCACATAAACATAAACATATAAGCATAATAGACCTGAATAATAAAGCTCCGACACAAGAGTCTTAAGTCAAAGTAAAGTGCTGGTCATTCCACATCCCACATCATAATCAAATCGTCATACAAAATTTTCCGAGCCACTTTATAGTCCATAATACACAATAGGGTATCCATCTAAAGGAGTACATATCCTAAATCAACATATATATGCATGTGAAGGTTAAGACGTAGATACGAATCAATCCTAAGGTCAAACATAAGGTCTCGTACCCCACAACCATAGAAATCTCTAATAAATATAAGATCAACGCATCCCTTTTCCATCAATGGTGCATAGACCCACTTAAGGGTTTTCCAATAGAGATGGGTTGAACTCGAATCCATTAGGATTTCCCCGAGGTCATTCGAGGCATTAAACCCCATGCTGGTAATATACCGTTGCCCAGACGGTATTTACTCGGTCCAAAGATTCAATTAATAAAAATATAATTTTAACACATTAAAAACTAAGATGTTATTTAATATTAATTTGCAAATAAAAATAATCTTGGTCTATAATTTTAGAAAACTCAAGGACCCACCTAAGATATCTCCCAAATCAATTCTTTATAAAATAAGTTAAGGGGTCTAATTTGAATTCATTAAAACTAATGGTCCTCTTTTTAAATTCAAGAACTAATGGCCATAAGTTTTAAAAGTCAAAATGCCCATGTCCCTGTCACAACAATTGTAAGAGGACTCCTCTCTCTCTTGTTTTTTTTTTTTTATCTCATGGCCAGGTGTTATAACTCATCAGCACTTATCTCATCTACCCTCACACGTCTCCATCATTCTCTCTCTCCTTATCCCCCTCACATCATCATTCTCTCTCCATCATTCTCTCTCTCCTTATCCCCCTCACATCATCCTTCTCCTTCCTGCAACAGAACTAAAACCAAGTTCTGTAATGAAACTTGGCACCAACAGGAACTAGGCCACTCGAATAGTGGTCCCACTGATCAAGAGCACACGATCAGTCCCCATCATTATGGTTGCCCAAGCCCACTCTTCAAGATGTAGGGACCCGATTTAAAATTAATGGTCCACATGGGTCCCACAATCCCAAAAACGAAATTAACCTAAACCACCCTCTTCAATACCTTCAGCCCTCTTCTTCAGTTGCTGGATGGTGGACCAAACCGGGCCCACCTCACACGGGTCCGTCATCCCTATGGTCGCCCGTGGGTCCACTACCAGATCTACGGTCTTGATCAATTATCAGTGGGGTCCACCTGGGCCCCACAACCAATACACAGTGACAAAGCCTTACGATTTGCTTCCGGAAACCAGTGACAGATCCGGTTACCTCTTGGGTTATTTAGTGGATCAACAGTAATGCTTAAAAACTAAAAATAAGCAAATCAATGGATGATCTCCGTTCTCCGATCTTATCACAAAAACAATTAACATCATAAAAAAGGCATCAAAGGTTTCTATATGCATCACAATGGAATCAAGAGAAACACATGTATTAAATTCACTGATTATGTTTAGGTACTTACCTTTTACTGGAGTTTGAGGAAAAAGCAACAGATCATAACCAATACCCAAACTGAGATTCTCACAGCGCTTAAGAATAACCCTATCACCAATTTGACAGAGAATACGGGATAAGAATATTCAGATGAACAGATCCATTATATTCCCACCTAAAGCCTAATATTGGAAAGATTAAGGATGTAACCTAAAAGTACAAATCTATCCTTAACCTAAAAGTACAAATCTACTCCTAATGGTTTGAGGAGAGGATTACCTGAGATCAGAAAGTTGAGCCAAGAATGATTGTGTCTTCAGATCTTGATTCTGATGGTTGGATCCAAAAGTTGCAGAGGCTTGGGAAGTTGAAAGAGGAAGAAGACGAACGGGAGGAGTTGCAGAGATAAGTGGGAAGGGATAAGTCTCGTGCGGTTATTTAAATTAGGGATTAGGTTAAGAAGATATCCTCTGGGCTTAAGTCATTGGGTCAAAACTACGGGTCAAGTCATCTACCCATTAACCCAACTTACCGATCCAAGAATCTTATCTAATGTGTGACCCACTTAATCCTACCTACTTAAATAACTAAAATACATTAAATTAATATAATACTAATATTTTAATAATAAATATAATTAATGGTGGTGCCGGATCTTACAGACACGGCCCGGCCCATTTGACATGGTAGTGCTAGTCACATAATCATTAGATTATTACATACTGCATACATGTAGCGTTCATCTGCAAAGGCTGTCCAATTCTTCTAATCCATGACCCAAAAAAAAACAAAACAACTTGACCCAGAAAATACAAAATCTCTTCCAATCAAATTCAATATATATACTTATATTTCTTTTACGAAATTCCTGTAATTCTACATCAAAACATAGTTCACGAGCTCACTTTATTCTCCCCATTCTTTATTCCATTATTTAGAAACCTCGTTACAATAAACCAAGTATCTTGGACAGCAATGTCCAGTGATATGGCTAAATGAGTCCAATACTGGTGGGACCCATATCAACGGTGCCACCCCACTTGACATCAATAGGTTAGTTGCCTGGGGGATGGTCATGTCACATTCAAAGCTATTGAAAAAAGGAAAGGGCGGGAGGGTGGGATGTACGGGTCAAGTGGCTCCAAAATTGGCCACGATGCCATGCTTCTCTCCAATCTCCCCTTCACACCTCTTATCTCTAACGACAGGATGAGGCAAACCCACTATTGGATTTCAGTGAGCTATAGGCCCTTCACTTGGGATATCTCTGGATAACAACAACCATTCTCTCCCCTTCTCCCTACTTATTCAGTTCAAATATCTCTCTCAGCTCCTAACCTCTTGTGCAGTTTTGCCTTCATTCTTTCCCTTCCTCTTCTCCTCATTCTTATTCTTATTATTATTATTTTTTAATGTTTTGTCCACATTCAACCAAGGAAAAGGGAATGTTTCATGACTACTACTTCACTCCTTGTTTGCATTGCCACCCACGTAGCTATATTAGAATGGTGAGTCCAAATACACACATAAGCAAGGACCCCATATGGAATTTCTATCTTGTTTTACAATTAAGTTTGGCTTTTATATATATTGCGATAGTATTAAGAAACTCACACCTTGGTTATAAAAACCTTTGGATTTTTATAGGTTCAACACTTGATCGAGAGATGCTTGATTCTACGCATGAGTTGCGACGACTGCGTTGAGGCACTTGCAAGGCATGCTCGTATCCGCCCCCTCGTCACCCTTACAGGTCCTTTTCTCTTGGAAATTGTAATTCTTCAATAAGAAAGATAGGGGTTTGGAAGCTATCAGAGTCCCCACAAAGTGGGGCTGTGGTGGTGGATTTCCCCCGTTAGTGATCAACCCCTAGCGGGGAGTAAACTTGCAATAACAAAAAGAGATCGCGGTTTAATTATAATACGAAGAAGCTTAATCAAATTAAAATTAAACTTGTTCAAAACTTGAAAGTAATTTTCTATTATATCTGCCATCTCTCTAGTGATTTACATGAATCCTTACGACAATAGTGCGAAAAAATCAACATGGCCTAATGTTTTGACGATTCTTTCTGATATTTATGAAGTTGCATGTTTCTTTTCAGTGTGGAGGGAGCTACTCAAGGAGAATAGAGGCTTCTTTCAAGCTTACTACCTAGCTATTTTGCCAAGGCCTGTCACTTGTAAGCTTACTAGCTAGCCTTGAAAGATCTTGTTACTTGTGTTCGTATTTGTGAAGTTGATAAAAAGAGAAGTGATCCTGCCATGAGAGTGCGCGCCTCACTGAGACCGAAAATCTTCATCAAGATCCATGTCTTTTATGTATGCTAGAGGAAGCTAGCACATGTTGATAACTTGTGGATTTGAATTCTACTGTTGTTTTTCAGATAAACCAATTCAAAGGGTGTCAAGGTTCAGGAAAAGGAAACCATGGAAGTGAATGAGAAGGCCCACAACCTCCTGCCAGTCTTGAGCAGTATATCAAAACAAGCCCATGCTCCAAAGGAGTCCAAACCTAGAAATGATGGGAGCTATAAACGCTTATATGATATGTAGTTTGATAGAAGATGGTTCATGGCCATCAAAGCAACAACGATGTCTTTCCAATATTTATATGTCGTGTGTATACAATTGTAAAATGCAACAGATGTAATGGCATAATTAAGTGAATAAATGGTCCAGTAGGCAACGAATTAGTGAGAACTAGATTTTGATCGGGAGAATTGCATAGACACTGTCACATAATGATACAGGTTTCGACTATTCATTTGTGTCACGCCCCCAAACATGGAACCGGGGTTATGCGTGAGATTAGGGTCAATTTAAAACTTTTCCAATGATAACTACATATCACTTGCCCTAATCGTGTCCCATCTGGATCGAAGACCGCTGTGAGGTATAAACATTTCCTCGAATATATCAAACAATAGCGGAAGCTTCATAAAACAAGAGGTATCTTAAAGATGTATAGTTTAAGAACAATATACTAAGTATCAAAGTTAAGGTTGGAGTTTAAGACTATTACAAAATATTAATTACAGGTAAAAAGGTCAAACTAAAACTAGGCCTAAACAAAAGTATAAGGAAAACAAAAGATGAAGCTAAGAGGATAATCGTGTAGCTCTCGTGTACGGGGTCATCACGGCTATACAATGCCGTCCGTACTATACTATAAGAAGTCATCAGGCTGATCTGCCTGAACTTCTTCCGTCGTCTCCTCCTCAACGGGGTAGTAGAGCTCGGTACCTATGCACCAAGAGTAGCATCATCAACACAACGGATGACAAAGCAATAGATATAGAAATCACATAGATATGCAATACTAAATAGAGTAAACGATAAACATGATTATAAGAGACGCATAGCACTCTGATCGTAAGAGATGCCGTGCATTCGAATCATAAAGAAACTGTCAAAGTAGGCGGTCCACATATGCCAATATATATCATCAAATGGGATAAAAACCCAGTATCCAATATCCAAACAACCCGTAGCTCAAATAGCTCTGGCTCCGTGAGCTCTGGCTCTATCTTACTGCGAGGATCAAACAACTCTCAGCTCAAGTAGCTCGGGCTTCGTGAGCTCTGGCTCTATCTCGCTTTGAGGAACAAACAACCCGAGGATAGTAACAGTCCTCTCACAGATGGTGCCCCAACTATGTTGAACGTTAACAGCTGAGTGGTGCTTGACACAAAGAATCCTAAAACATCGGTGAAGGGCTAGGCTCTTGTGCGAACAAGATTCAATACCAATAGAGAACTACTTTATTCCACATCAAATCGAACTCCAAAACAAATACCAATAGTAGTCCTCTTTAAGCCTAACAATCAAAGCTTCCTAGCCTCAACACTTTAAACGAATATCGAAACAAACGAAACAACAAAGGGGATCCTAAGTCCATCATCTAAGTTCTCAAAAAGGATCCTCTAATAAAGCAAAGCAAATAGAACTAAAGAACATGCTCATCACATGTAGAAGATCGTACCCGAGGGTACCATTTGGAATCAAAGCGAATAAACAATCTAATCATAAGTAAAGTGTCAACCCTGAAGCATCGCACAACCTATTCAGTCCACGAAGGGGTTAGGGTTCGCGATACTCGAACGAACAATCTTCGTGCATAGATTTATAGAAGAGTATCCCGTTGTCCCGTACCATTCAAGATTGAATTAGGTTGACTCTCGATACAACCGAATCCACAGTGATGAATGTCGGCTCAAAACATCCTCACAATAAGTCAAATGAGTCCTCAAAGGGGTATCCAAAGGTCCACCAAAGTCCACCTCAAAAGAGGGTAAAAATCCCTTCAAAAAGGAAAAATCTGCATAAGGCCCGGTCAACCCGCAGGTCGACCTGCCCCTGCTTGCCCGGTCGACCGGCTGGCCTGCAAAAACTGGGCACAGCCCTCTGTTCTGGGCTGAAATGGGACTTTTCCCATTTCTTGTTTCTGGGACCTGATAAGCAGCATATGTATGAAGAAAAACAACTTAATTACAATCTATAAAACTACTAATCAAGCCATTAATCTCTAAATCCATTCCATTCAATCTATAAGTCAATTTATCATGTTTTCAATCTATTAAAGTATCAATTGAGCCAAGATGATCTAATACATGATTTAAGCATCCAAATCAAGGTAAACAAACATATCAAGCAATAATATAACTATTGACTTGTCTTAGTGATGTGCTAGACTCAAAATCAAGGAAAGCTTGAGTGAAAACCACTGTAAGAAGCTCCAAATGAGGTGAACACTTCTCCAAACCCAACAAGCTCCTACAAATGCATGCCAAGGGTCAAGGTGGGTCTCCCTAAACCATTTCTAACCAAGGAGGAAGAGGATGAAATGGTTTTCAAGCTTTGGAAGCTTACCTTTAATTGGTTTGTGGATGAAACAAGAAGAAAAGAGTATGGTTGGACTCTTGAAGGCTTGAGGAAGATGATGTGTAGCTTGGTTTCCTTCGCCGGAGCTCCGATGCTCGTCAACGGAGAAGAAGAAATGAAAGGAAGAGAGGGAGAGAAGGTCGGCTGCTGTGTGTTGGTTGTAGTTGAGTTGAGTGAATAGGAAATAAATGAAAAGGAGATAAGATGAAGGTGGGTTGGTGACCTAACTTAAGTAAATGGATCTTGGGCTTGGGCTTTGGGTTTGAGCTTTGGGCTTGGGCTTGGTTGATGGGTCAAGTTCCGGGTCGGCCTAAATAACCATTTGATGATGTTTGGGCCTCTTCGACGCGTCGAATCGAAACGCGACCGAAGGCTAAAGTTTATGAAACGACGAAACCTACCCAATGCACCCAAACTCACAAAACTCATAATCTCTTGTATTCCCTGAAACCCTACCCAATTATCAAAAAGACTCTCTATCCTGCCCAAACGCACTCCGAATCGTGCGAAACTTCGCACACGAGCTTCGGCTTTAAACCCAACTATTTAGACTCTAAACTAGCTTACTAACTAATCAAATAATTAATTATAATTAATAGGCCATTAGGGGACGGGATGTTACAATTTGTGTGACCCACGATCAGGATGGTCCATGCTATACACATTTAAAACACCAAACAAGAATATTTTTTTTAAATTGATGCCAATTGAAATACAACAATGGTCAAGTTGTTAACTTGGAGGGACGGCAACGGAGTGGGCCGGGCAGGTTCGGGTTTATGCATACTTGAATCCAACCCGATTGTTATTTGTATTGCCCCCATATCTGCTCGACCTGTGGCGGGTAATTTAGTGTTGTGATATCATACGCACCCCATGATGGTCATGGGTCGGGTCTGGTTTGTTACTGGTTGATTTATATGAAAAACTGAATGTGTTGATGAAGATTTGAAGCCATGGCATTTAATTATGAAAATATCACTTTCTTACTACTACCCGCACTAATAACATTTCACATGCTAAACCTTATTTAGTAATATATAAAGTAAAGACATATGGGGCAGAGCAGGTTAGACACAACCAAAACCCAAACCTGCCATGAACCTGACTTGGGGTTAATGAACCATATCTGACCAAAACTGTTAGGAATTTTAGTATTGGCTAAATTCATGGGTTGGACAAAACTCTGGGTCTTTTGAGTTATAATTTTTATTTAGAAAAGGACTCTGAAAATAGAAGATTGGAAGGACTCTGAAGAAGAAAGCTGGAGAAAGAGAGCTGAAATTTCGGATTATCCAGAGAGGGATCCGCTCGAGCGACCATCACATCCGCTCGAGCGAACATGTCGGTTTGCCCCAGCGCTGAAATAGAGGCTGGTCTGCTCGAGCGCACCTAATGACCGCTTGAGCGAACCAAGCGCAGTGAACTGCGAATTTTGGAAACTGCTATTCTTATTGTGCTCAAACTACTGGTTTTAGTCCTAATCATCTTAGGCAACTTTAAGCACGACCTAAGACCTATTTAAAGGACTCAAGGGTTATTCCAAAAGAGAGAAAAAGAGCCTCACCTTTCAAAGTGCTGAATTAGAATTATCATTGAGAGTTTTTCTTCTCTAGAGTTTTTATAAAGTTGTGCTGCCAAGTTCTCTAAAGTTAGTTCTTCTGCATCTTTTGTAAAAGATTATCTTCTTGCGAGAAGATTTGAGGAGTCAGACGCTGGATTGAATCTGTTGCAATCAACGGTGTGATGTCGTTGAAGCGTGAAGCGACACAAGGTAACTTCAGTCCTTGGGTAGGGGATATCTGGGGAAGAGATCTGAGTTTCTTGTAATTGCAAGATTCATAGTGCTTGATTTGATCCAGTTCGGATCGGTGATTTTTCACCCGATTAGGGTTTTTCACCTTAAATTTGGTGTCCTTGTGGTGTATGCTTGTTTTGTTTATTTCCGCTGCATATTGTTTATTTCTGCACACTATTGGCTTGATTGCTTGAGTACACCAATCTACAGATCGCGGACCCATAATTAAATTTTTCAAAAACTATACTAATAAATACTGCCAAACGAGCCTCTAATAAGATTGAGCCGAGGCGGGTCTCATTTAAACCCGATCGACCCATTGTCATCCCTATTAACATGAGAAATTGAGTTCATATAGTCCTCTACCCTTGATTAGAAAAGAAATTAGTATTTTTTTTTGTAAATGTAATTACCAATTATATTAATACAAGTGTGCTGAAAGGAAAGACATGAGTGAAAAAATCACAACAACGAATGGATAGGGGGGTTCTTTCTTTCTTTCTTTCCTTTATCTTTCTTTGATTCTCTTCGTGATGGAAATGAGACAAATTCCTACAGTCCTCTTGAAGCAAAACTCTGTGGAGATCATATACTAGGCAAGTATTACTATATGTGCGGAAAATACTCACTTGTGCATGGAGTGCAGGTGCGCAATGCATCTGAACGTGCATCATGTGTAATGTGTGAAATTTAATGGGACGTCCTACCTTCGGGGCGTTCAAGATGCTCCGTGCGCAGGTGAACATTTTTCATATATGTGGTAGCTAAGACCATTTAATTGATGGTCCCTGTTTTGGGTGAATTAGGCTTAACTCAAAGCTTGGGCAATTCTAAGCACTCAAATGGGAAAATAAGGAATTTTCAAGGAAAACATAATGGAAAGATTTAATTATAGATTAAAATTAAGCAAAAAATTAGCTTCACTATGGGTAGGACCCATTTGTTTGCTTGGAGTTGAATACATAGGATTTTATGGTCAAATGAACTATATGAAAGTAATATTAAAGAGAGGTAAGGGGTAAAGGAAGTAAGTAACCCTACTTTCTTAGGATTTGAGTTATTCGGGTGATAGTTGAGTGTTAATTTCTCATCCCTTGTTATTTATTTATTTTCTATTTTATCTCATGGTCATTTTTAGATATTTATATTTGTTTCTTTATTTTTAACCGCATCTAAAACTGCCCTGTCAAACGCACAAAGGATCCGTCTCTTGGGCCTATATGTTCCCACCCCATTTATTTTTCTACTGTGTTTAGGTGGGTCTCAACAGTAAATATCTGTAGAAATTGTTGGGTTTATGTCTTATATTTTAGGTTTATCGAAGTGGTCCAGTGGGTTAGCAAGGGACCGGGCTTTGGATTAGGAGTATTTTGGTTATTGTACCGAGACTTTCTTAGGGGCTAAGAAAGCAGAGATTATAAATGCAATGTAATTTGTAACCATAGACCTAAGAGTACTGGAATAAAAAAAAAGAATGGATTTTCTTTGGCTGTTGACATAGGCACTCTACCGAATCACGTAAATCTCTCGTGTGATTTTCTCTTTTCTTTTGTGTGGCTTTGATTTTCAATTGTAGGTTTCATGCTTCCACATGCATGCATACAACAATTGGTATCAAAGCCAAAGGTTGTGAAGTGCATTTTGGTGGGATATGCTTCTAGGGCGAAAAGATACAGGTTGTAGCATATTGATCAGGATTCACCTAAGTTTATCATCAGCATGAATATTATATTTCATGAGGATGCTTTACTGGATACGAGAAAGCAGGTGGAGAAGTCAGAGATAAGAAGCAGTAATGACATTGTTGAGGTGGAGTCAGACATATCAGATATATCTTTTGGCAAAAGGTTATTCAATAAGGGAAGAAATTGATTACTTAAAGGTATTATCTCCCGTTGTGAAGCACACATATGTGTGTTGTTGACCTTATAGTGGCAGCAAATAACCTGGAGTTGGAGCAAATATACATGCATCAACCAGAAGGGTTTGAGGTACCTTAAGTAAGCTCCTAGACAATGGTACAAACGATTTGATTTATTCATGATAAAACACAGTTATCCATGAAGTGAATATGATAATTGTGTTTACTATAGAAGGAGAAGTTTCAAGTGCATCTATCTCTCACCATAGGGTGAGGGACACTTCCCTAATTGAGAATTTTCAAGTATAAAAGTTACTTTTCAAGTACATAGGGTGAGGCACACTTCCTTGTCTTCATGTGTAAAAAGGGAAGTGTCCTTCATCATATGGTGAGAGATAGATGCACTTGAACCTTCCCCACTATAGAAAGTAGTATAGAAAAGTAGGACACACGTACACTTTGAATAAATGACCCTATGGGTCCTAATTTCTTCAATGTAGATTTTAACTCAAACCATCATGAATATAATCGATGTGCTTGAGTACTCTGCTCATGAGCGTTTAATTCATTCTCCTATTAAAAGTTTCATTTGCATTGTTTCAACCTAACAATGAATATCATCTAGATCAATAAAAAATGGTATTTTGGCAAATCCGTAGAGAATCCATACTACTTTCTCAATGTTGCTAGTTGTCCAACCAAATGCGACATGAATGAACTATAGAAACCGTGAACGGTTTAAATTCACCATCATTGGTCCCGCTGCTAACAGCATCCAGTGAGACAGTTTTTTCTTATAATAAATTGCTATTCTAGCAAGGCCTGTTTTATACGATGGAACTAATTGGCTCTGCCTGCATGCATGCTTTGTGACAACCTTTCACTTCCGAAGTGATGGAAAGTATTGATATGCCAGTTTTTTAATGATGATGATGATGTAAGAACGGTAACACCATGACTTGTTCTTCATGCATCATCCCTTACATCGCTTTTGACCTTTTTGGGGTGGGGTAAAGAGTTGCTGGTGATTGGTCATACTGATCGAGTATGATATGAATTTTTAGATAAACACCTTGATGGCATTTCCTTTTCTAATTAAGATCTCAATGGAAACTGTTTAAGAATATAAGAAACAGTACCAGTTAATTAGTTGCCAAATGAATTAACACTACCAGAAATTGAGATCATGAACAGATAAAAAACCATGCAGAATCGACATTACAGCCAACCCACAACTAGCATGATGATTAAGGCATTCTCTCACTTAGGGATAAGTTCTAGGATCAGTTTATGTGTGAGTGTTATATAAAATAAAATTGAACCATTCAAAAATAAATAAATAAAATACATTACTTGCATGTCTAATTATAAGTGATGCTGATCTCATGCAGTCCGCAATGCTTGTTGAAAAAGTGAAGTAGTCCACAGCTAAAGATCCATCTTCTCCTGAAGACTATACTGAGAAAAATTGTCAAATGGTTTACATAAGCACAAAATTGGAGCAGATAAGTTCTCTATGAGACACATACAAACACAACCAAAGAAACCACGCGTTTTGGGAAATAAGGGCACGTGTATCAAGGCAATTAGAAGCCTTATTTTAAGTTCTTATGTTTAGACAATAATCTTTACAATTCCCTTTAAGCCCATTTGTCAATTTCCCAACAGTTCACTTAAAAAGGAAAGGAGTGGGACATTCCTGATGAGAGATATTAAGTAATAGTTAACAATAACATCATTGAAATGATGGTCAGTTTCCAAACCAAAATGTTTCTCCATCCTTGACCCTTCATCCGTCACCCCCAAGAACCAATTTTCTATGAATCCATTAGGAACATTCCAAATGTGCCATTGTATTGTATATTTTTTTTAATTTAATAGCATCTGAACATGTTGATGAACCAGTGCCTATAATTAAGTTGCCGACTGTAGCCAATGCCAACAGTCCCTCCAAAAAAAAAAGTGCCCCAATAGTATCACCATTAATCACCTTCAATATGCAATTAAGCTGGTGTAAAAATTAAATAATTTTACAATCCAAACCATATTAATCACCTTCACCATATTAATCATGAGGCCCAGTCTGATGCAACTAAGCTCATTGTAAAACTTATTTGTGTTTATTGGGTATTCCCAGTTTTCTATACCTATCTTGAGTGAGAAGAAAAGAGGTCCAACATCAAATTGTATATATTCTTTTGTTTTAATGAACATGAAATTATAATGTCAAGCAAATGACCATTCAACTCACGTGCACTACACCAAAAATCGGAAATTGGAACGGAAAAGCGTTCCTAATCCTTCCGTTCCTAATCCGTTAAAGTGTTCCAATTTCCGTTCCAATTTGGTACCAACCGTTCCTAATCCAAATTGGAACGGAAATTGGAACACTTTAACGGATTAGGAACGGAAGGATTAGGAACGCTTTTCCGTTCCAATTTCCGATTTTTGGTGTAGTGGTGGTTGCCAAAAAAAAAGTCATCCCAACTCTATTTTTTTAATTGATTTGAGAAACACATAATTCCTCATTGTGGATATAACATGTCAAGATGAACTCAATTCACTTAAATAAATTGGAATGTTAATTCTAATTTTCTAAAAGGCTGGTTCACCTAGAGAAGTGTTGGGTCTGCCAAAAAAAAAAAAAAAACCAATGACTAAAGCTCAAGCAAGGTGGATTAAATACAGTTGAGATATATGATCTCTGGACCATTTGAATAAGAAGATGAGTGTAACCTTTTCTAGACAATAGTTGATGATGCCAAAAAGTGTTTTCGGGCACCATCGGTCAAGTAATGAGTAATTAATGTGAAAATTAATGAGGAGAGAGAGAGAGTTTATAGTGGTTCGGTCAGTGTGACCTACGTCCACTTCAAACTGATGATTTTACTTCTCCGAGGTAGGGATTACAAGTCAGAAAAGTACAATGATAGTGTGAAAATAGATAAGAATTGCTTGCCCCCCAGTGCTGGTGGGGCTCTTTGTTTTATAGTCTTCTCCTAACAGATGGGGACGACTCTTCAGCAACGGACGCTTCATTTTGGCGGAGTCTCCGAACTGTTCTCAACAGACGAGGCAGGTAGGATCTCCTCCGTAGGACTTGGAAAAAGCAGGTTAGGGGAACGACGTGCTGACTCCGTCGCTTCGTGGATCCGGACCCGACTTTCAACTAATAGATTTAGACCTGGGCTTATCACGGCCTCGGGTCACTTAGGCCCGACCTGCCATCGTAAACTGAGTCTTTTGGGTCTGACCCGTCATTGTAAACTGAGTCGTTTGGGCCTGACCCATCATTTGCCCCTCAATGCTTCGCGCCAAAGGAAGCTTTGAAAGCGAGGCATTTTGAATATCAGGCTTTCTTCATTCCGAGAACTCCTAGCCTTTCCGGACACCGCTCGTCTCCTTCTGTTTAGCTTGCTCAGACACTGCCCCTCTCCGCCGTTCGGGGTTTCACAGAAGAGTCCTTCCTGTGGTTCTTTCCCTCTTTGAATTTCATAGTAGAGTTCTTCTAGCTTAGGGCTCTCTCTTCTTATTTTTTGAAAACCCTAGAGTAAAGACTATAAATAGGGATTGCTTTTTCTCCTCCTCCCTTACAGAAGTTCTTTTCTTTGGGGTTCTTGCATCTTCTTCCTGTTCAAAGAAAAAAGAAAGAGAACAATCACATGGAGCACCAACAGCAAGAGATAGGAGAGCTATAGGGCAAACAATCGCCGCGAGGTGCTGGCGACGGACGGGCAGCAGGCGACGAACGAGCAGACGACGCCGGACGGGGCGCCCCTGCTGCTGCACGTGGCGGACCACCAGCGGGCGACGCTGGACGGGGCGCCCTCGCCTAGGGAGCCCCTGCTGCTGCGCGTGGCGGGCCATCATCGGGCGACGCCGGACAGGGCGCCCCCTGCTGTTGCACGTGGAGAGCCACCATCGGGCGACACCGGACGGGGCGCCCCTGCTGCTGCGGGCGTGACGTCGACGGACGCCGGACGAGGTGCCCCCGCTGCTGCGGGCGAGGGGACGGTGGACGCCGGACGGGGCGCCGCCCTTACTGCTCGCGATGGAGGACTGGCGGGCGCCCCTGCGACTACTGGAGCGTCCGCTGCAGCCCAGGGCGCCCCCTTGGGCGCGGGCAGCGGGCGGCGCCCCCTTGGGCACGGCTGCGACGGGCGAGGGTGGCGCGTGCGACGTTTTGGGTGCTGCTGCGGGGGGCGGAGCCCCTGGCACTGCTTCAAGTGAGATGAGCATGGGCGCCACTGCAGTCGCTGGCGCAGGTGGCGCGGTAGCGGACACGATACGCCCTCGTCGCAACAAATATAGAGGAAAGGTGGTGGTTGACGATGATAGGTCCAAGGTGAACACTATTTTTAGTGTATTCAACACTAACAATGAAATTTTGAAGATGTCTTCTTCGTATCATATTCCTCCCACTGTGCTATGTCGTCGGGCCGAAACAGACGAGCCTGCTTGTGATGACTCGTCGGGTGAAATCGCCATTTACGAAGAGATGCTCGAAGCCGGGCTTAGGTTCCCCATGCCCTCCTCCATTTGCCGCATTCTTCATTACTTCTCACTGACCCTGGGGCGGTTAGCACCCAATGGTTGGAGGGTTCTACTCGGCTTTCTTGCACTATGGAAGAGGGTTCATCACGAGGATGCTTCTCCTGTGGAGTTCTATGCTGCCTACAGCCTGACTGAGTCTCCGGCCCTTAACACGGGATGGTACTATCTTGCCCCTAGGGGTGGCAAGCTGCTCACGGGTTTACGTTCCAATTGCCACAGTTGGAAGTCCCGTTTCTTCTTTGTTGGTGGAGAGTGGGCCTCTGAGACAGACATGATATTGGTGCCAAAACGATGGGGTGATGCCAGGAAACTTGGTAAGCCATCCACTTGTTATGCTTTCTCTTTATTTTTTATGTGCTTACCCATTACCCTTTTGTAGACGTGCCAGTGCTCTCCATGAGTCAGGAAGGGAAACTGCAGGCCGTGAGGGACTATCCTGAAAAGGACTTGGGGGTTCTCTTACCCAAAAAGAGTGGTGGAGTTAGTGGAGCTAGTGGCCCCTCTCAAAAACTTCCTGCGAAAAGAAAAAGTACTTGACTTCTGCTTTCTCTTTTTTTTTCTGATATTCCATGCCTAAGTAACCCTTCTGTTTCTGCAGCAGTAGATAGAGAGGCGATCTGGGCTCGCCTTTCTAATAGGAGCACCCCTCCTTCTGGGGCTCGCACTTCGAGTAGGAGTGCCCCTCCTTCCAAGGCAGCGAGGGTGGACAGCACCCGAAGGGGGAACTCTCCCCCAGTGACTTTCAGGGCAAGCTCTCTCGTATCCACTCTGTCATCGGGTGCACGCCCGTGTTCCCATCGGGCGGCCTCTCCCACAGTGTTACCCCTGCCAGCGTCCTCTTCTACCACAATTGCTATTCCCGAGTCTTCCTCTTCAGTTGTACCTCCTGTCCCTCATTTGTGTCCCTCACGCTCGGGGGCTCATGCAGGGGCACCAACTTGGGCTGGTCCCATGTTGGGCAATCCGCTGGTGATTAGGGAGAAGCTTGGGAGATTTGTGTTTCCTCCAGAGGTTATGCAGATCAATTCTTTGGGTACCGAGAGGGTCATTGATACATTCTTAGAGGGTCTGGCTCAGGTAAAGGCTTATTGTTTCCTTTTCTCCAGACTTTCATTTTTTATATACGTGTACTCTCATCATTTTTTATTTTTATTTTTTCCAGACTTCCACTGCGTCTGTCTGCTTGTTGTCAAGGGCCCGGCATAACACTCAGCTAAAGCAGGAGAATGAGAATATGCAAAAGGAGCTCTCCGTTGCTCAGAGGAAGATTGCTGCTCTTGAAGCTGCTAAGGGAGCTTCCGAGGCTGATCTTGCGGCGGCCCGCGAGAGGGCGAACATGGCAGAGGCTGAGCTCTCGTCAGCCCACGAGAGGGTGACCAGGGCAGAGGCTGAGCTCTCGTCAGCCCGTGAGAGGGCGACCAGGGCAAAGGCTGAGCTAGTGAATGCCCGCGAGAGGGCTTCGCTCAGAGAGGCTGAGCTTGTACAGACCCGTGAGAGGGCGTCGCTAAGAGAGATTGTAGTGGCGACAGAGTTGAAGGCGGCACACAATAAAGCTTCTCAGGCTGAGAAGGAGCTAGCGGATGGTATCGTCGATGCCTTCATTGATGGCTACGAGGAGCTTCGGGGGAAGATTTCTGCTGCTTTCCTTGATCTCGACCTTTCAGGCTTCGTGCCAACCGAGGAGCCTGATGAAGGTAATGAAGGTTCTGATGACACAGAGAATGGCGAGGAGGATGAGGAGGATGACGACGAGGAGGGGAGTCGTGAGAGTGACTAGGGTACATGAGACTTTGATATGTTTCATTATACATAGATTTTATTTTTTGGCCATTTTGTAGCCTAACTGTTGGAAGGAATAAAATATAAAAATTTCATTTGTTTACTGCTCATCATAAAAGAACATTCCACAAAGTATTGAAAGAATTAAACTCTCCATTTTCACTACTTCTTTCCCCTTCATGTGTTACTGGTAGTACCTCTTCAGGTGTTCAGCATTCCATGGATGAGGTAGGGCCTTCCCTTCAGAATCCTGGATCCTATAAGTGCCCGGTCTTACCACCTCTGTTATGAGGTATGGGCCTTCCCAATTCGGTCCCAGTTTGCCTTCGCGAGAATCCAACGTGGCGAGGATCACCTTCTTAAGGACCAGATCTCCTAGTTGGAAGGAACGAGGCTTTACTTTCAAGTTATAGTATCTTGCCATGCGTCGCTTATACTCTGCATTGCGGACGTTGGCCATCTCCCTTGCTTCTTCCATCAAATCGAGGTTGATGCGAAGTCCTTCCTCATTGGTGTAGAGGTCGTGGTGCTGGACCCTAAGAGAATGGACCCCAATCTCAACAGGAATGACTGCCTCAGTCCCAAAAGCGAGAGAGAAAGGGATTTCCCCGGTAGGAGCTCTTGGCGTGGTCCGATAGGCCCACAATACTCCCGGAAGCTCGTCGACCCAAAGACCCTTCGCTCTTTCGAGCCTTGTGTTCAGGTTACGCAGGACTATTCTTACCATGACCTCTGCTTGCCCGTTTGCCTGTGGATGTGCCGGGCTAGAATGGGGCTGCTTTATCTGAAGGTCGGAACAAAACGAATTGAAGAGTTTTTTGTCGAATTGTTTTGCATTATCACTGACCAAGGAATGAGGGATCCCAAAGCGGCAGACTATGTTTTTCCAGACAAAGTCCTTTACTTTGGATTCTGTGATCCTTGCCAAGGGTTCCGCCTCCGCCCACTTTGTAAAGTAGTCGACGGCGACCACTACAAACTTGCATTGTCCTTTACCCAAAGGAAGGGGGCCTAGGATGTCAATTCCCTATTTGGAGAAAGGCCACGGGCTCATGATGGTTGTGAGTTCCTCTAGGGGTTGCCTTGGCATAGTGGCGGAGCGCTGGCATTTGTCACATTTTCTGGCAAATTCTTTGGCGTCCGCTAGCATGCTGGGCCAAAAGAAACCTTGCCTAAGTGCTTTGTGGGCAAGGGAGCTTCCACCAGAGTGGTTCCCACAAATTCCTTCATTGATTTCCTGCAGGGCGTAATCAGCTTCTTCAGGAGAGAGGCACCCCAACAATGGTAAAGAGTAGCCTTTCTTGTAGAGGATATCTTGCAAGAGGGTGAACTTGGAAGCTCTCATCCTCAGCTTTCTTGCCTCAAGGAGGTCCTCTGACAGTGTACCCTCTTGAAGGTATGCCCTTATCGGGGTCATCCAGTTTGTTTCAGCTGTACCACAGTTGATGTTTGCAGTGCTCTCATCCAACTGGCTTGGTTCGAACTGGTGCCCAAGGAATGTTGGTTCGCCCGATGGGGTCTTTAGGGATAAGGCGAGCCTGGCAAGTGCATCGGCAGCAATGTTACTCTCCCGAGGGATATGACAGATTTGGAAGTGCTGGAACCGCGGGATCAGTTTTTTCACCATGCTGAGATAATCTTGCATTCTTGTTTCCTTCGCTTCGAACTCGCCATTTACTTGATTTACTATCAGCTGAGAGTCGCTGTAAGCGGTGAGGCATCGGGCGTTCATTTTGAGCGCCAACTTTAAACCAACGAGGAGAGCCTCATATTCTGCTTCATTGTTAGAAGCTGTAAAGTGGAACTTCACTGCATACTTGAGGGGTGTGCCATCGGGGCTGATCAAAACTAGGCCCGCTCCACCTCCGTTACTGGTCGCGAAGCCGTTGACATAGAGCCTCCATTGTGGTACCGAGGGACTTTGAGCGGCAAACTGCGAAACAAGGAGCGACGGGGCGCCCGAGGCAGAAGTTGCTTGGGCGCCCTTGGCCGGGAGTGCCTGGGCGCCCAGGGGTGCTGGGGCGCCCCTGGCAAGAGGTGCCTGGGCGCCCAGGTCTTGGGCGCCCAGGGGTGTCTGGTCCCCCATGGATTGGTCCTGGAGATCTGGAATTGTGGCCCCTTGGTTGTCCTCGTATGGTGGCGAACCGCCTAGGGGCGAGGCAAGTTCATCCGTTTCCTCTTCTGCTTGTGTGAACTCCGAATACTGAAGGTTTCTTGGAGATGGTCGATGTGATCTGCGGCGGTGAGGCTCTTCACCAACATGTCGTCCACATAAATCTCCATGGTTCGCCCAATCTGTGAGTGAAACATTTTATTCACTGGGCGTTGGTAGGTTGCACCTGCATTCTTCAACCCGAAAGGCATGACCTTGTAGCAATAGGTCCCCTTCGGGTGATGAACAACGTCTTCTCTTGATCTGGGGGATGCATGTTGATCTGGTTGTATCCGGAATAAGCATCCAGGAAGGAAATGAGTTCATGTCCTGCTGTGGTGTCGATGAGGAAATCAATCCTGGGCAACGGGAAGCAGTCCTTTGGACACGCCTTGTTAAGGTCAGTGAAGTCGACGCATAGGCGCCACTTCCCATTCGCCTTTGTCACCATCACAACATTCGAGAGCCATTCGGGGTATGCTACATCCCTTACAGCTCCATTCTCTATTAGCTTCCCGACCTCCTTGTCCATTGCTTGGGCCCTTTCAGTGGAGGCGCCGCGTAGCTTTTGTCAGATAGGCTTGTGGCGGGGGTCGACATTGAGGCGGTGAGTGGCGACTTCGGGATCAATCCCTTCAAGATCCGCATGTGACCATGCAAAAATGTCCATGTTGTTCTTCAGAAAGTCGGTCAAGCGGCGGACCAGATCTTCAGGAAGAGAAGAGCCAATGTATACTCACAGAGGTGAGTGCTTCAACTGGTTCTCCCCTCTCAATGGTGGCGTCATCCCTTGGATCAAAGGTCTCAATCTGCAATGCTTCCTGTGGCTTTTTGTCCTTTATTGAGGAGACATAGCACTCCCTGGCAGCCACCTAGTTCCCCCTGACTTCTCCGACTCCATTAGAGGTTGGAAAGCGGAGGATGAGGTGATAGGTGGAGGGGACAGCTTTTAACGTATTGGGGGCGGCTCCGGCGGTGACTGGCAGCACAATTGCTCCCAGGGGGTACATTTTCTCCCCTGAGAATCCTTTAAGAGGTGACTTGACAGGTCGTAGTCTTTCCCTGCCTAGGCTCAACTTGTCATAAGCATCTGCGAACAGGATATCAGCGGAACTGCCACTATCCACTAGGATCCTACGCACCTGGAAATTGGCGACTGTCAGGGTGATCACCAGTGGGTCATCATGAGGGAGCTGTATTCCTTCCAAGTCCCTATCCGAGAAGGATATGACCTCGCCGTCACCATGCCTGGGCGCTTTGGATGGGCATGCTTCATCAGTGTGCCTGGCCTTTCTGGCGTGGGCCTTCATTGCTGAGAGTGACTCCGCCGATCCCATGAAAATAGTCTGAATTTCTCCGAAGGGCTGTTGATTCTCTTGGTTACGAGGTGGTGACGGTGCTTAGGCTCTTCCAGCGACATACTGGCACAGGTGTCCACGCTGAATGAGGTCCTCAATTTGCTTCTTGAGTTCATAGCAGTCGTCCGTGTCATGGCCATGGTCACGATGAAAGTGACAATACTTGTTAGGATTCCTGCGGTTTGGGGGAGACTTCATCTTCCCTGGCCATTTGACAGCGGGGTCATCTTGGATCTTTAACAAGATGTGTCCGACTGCGGCATTGAGAGGGGTGAAGGCTTGTCTGTGAGGAGCTGAACCGAGTCTCTTTTTGACAGGTATCCTATCCGTCCTTCTTTGCTTATTGCTGTTCTCCTTCCTCTCGTCTCTATCTCGCTCCCTCCCCTTGCCCTCTGGTCTGGAGGACTCTCCTCGCCTAGCCCTGGTGATGTCCTCAGCATTCATGTACTTCTGGGCTTTTGCCAGCAGTTTCGGAAAGCTCTTCGGCGGTCGCTTCATCACCGAAAATAGGAAGCTTGAAGAGCGAAGGCCTCCCAGGAAGGCTGTCATGGAGACCTTGTCGTCGAGCTCTTCAACTTGGAGTACCTCCTCGTTAAAACGAGTGAGGTAACTCCTGAGGCTTTCATTTTTATCCTGCTTTATGCTGAGCAGGTGTGTGGAGGGCTTCTGGTGGCGGCGTCCTCCAATGAAGTGCGACACGAAGGACTTGCTTAGTTCTGCAAAGGTGGAGATGGAGGCTGGGGCTAGACTGGAGAACCATTGCCGTGCGGACCCCTTCAATGTGGTTGGGAATGCTCTACACATAATCTCGTCGGAGATATTATGTAGTTGCATTAAGGTTTTGTAGGTTTCCAAGTGATCCAGTGGATCCTTTGTCCCATCAAAGGTCTCCATGGTTGGCATTTTTAACTTTTTGGGAAGTGGGTAGTTCACCACGGCGGGCTTGAACGGTGTGTCCGTCCGTTGTACTAGGTGATCAATTGTTTCTGGTACCTGTGCCTTCATGGCATTGAAGACATTGCCAATCTGATTCTGCATTTCCTTGATCTTCTCATCCCAACGATTGGGGACTTCTCTGAACTGGCCTTGGAAATGACTCTCATCTTCCAGGCTTTGGTTTTCACTTCCCCCCTCCTGGAAATGAGGATCCTCATCGTTAGAAGCAGGGGAGAAGCGGGGGGAGGGGGTGGAAGTCCACCGCGATTCACCCTTCCTATAGGTCCTCCCGATGGGGCTCCACCCGGGGGTGGAGGCGCCTCATGGTGGGCGCGGCTTAGAGGATCGACCAGGAGTACCCCGTGGGGGGCGACATGGAGAGCTGCAGCAGAGGCGCCCTGGGCATGGGCGCCTAAGTGTGCTCCTCGACCCTAGGCGCCCTGGGAATGGGCGCCCAGGTGAGGATGGGGACGAGCAGCTCCTCGGCCCCGGGCACCATGGGGATGGGTGCCCGGGCGAGGCTCTCCTTTACGTGGAGCAGCCGGATGCTCCGTGCGCGGCACTTCCTGAGGCGGTATCGTACCAAACTGTGCTCCTCCTTGCCCTGCAAGCATGAGTTGCAGTATCTGCTGGTTTTGGGTCACCAGCTGCTGCATGGTCTCCATCATTTGTTGGGGAGAGGGAGTAGGAGCATTGGTTCGAGTGCCGAACTCAACCAAATAACAAAAATTCTAGTTCTACGATAACTTGTAGCACAAGGCGATGAACCGAGTCATTTATTGAGGATCAAAGTACCAATTAAACCAAATCACAGTAAAACAAAAGGGGGGGGATTATGTGAATATAAACGCAAGTAATAAATGTAAGAAAAATATCAAATTGTAAAGCAACCAATCCAAGAAACTGTCAGAAATCAAGTTGGCTTTTCATCGAACACTTAACATGCATCTGGATTGAATTAATTGGTTAAGCAATGATTGACTAAAATCTCTGCATCAAACACAGAATTCAATACAAGAATTCTTTACTAGACAATCACATAGAATTTAACTAACAAACGATTCATAAACCTTCAATCGCTAGATCCATGCAACCTATGCTAGTTTAACACCCAGGATTCAATTAACCTAGATTAGCAAATCCGCCAACCTAACCCTCTTCAATTCATGTGACTAAACCACAATTAATCAATCACAATCTAATCACAAATCTCAATTAAGAATAAGGATCCAATCAGATCACATCACACAACAGAAATCTCTAATCATGCAATTCGAAATCCCAATCAATAGAAGAAGGAAACAATTAATTCAATTCAGAATCAAAATTGGATACAGAATCTCAAAGCCAAAACAGAATTTCCTCAAGATCCTTGGATTGCTCTGGAATGTTTAGCTCTCCATGGCTACAGTACTTGGGTTGCAAAAAACACGAGAGAAAAGAAAAGAAAAACCTATCCACAAGAATGCATTCCCGTTTTCCCCTTTTGGCTCCCTCTTTATACAAAACCAACCGACTATAAGAAGTTTTTGGTGAGTATTCCCCTTTTGCCCCTAAGTTAAAGTTAACCCTCGGCCTCTTAGCTTTCCTTGGCCACTGAAATCACCTGATTTGGGCTTAAGATGAGAGAGTTATGCCCAAATCACTCTCTGCTACTCAGGTTCCAGCGACAGCACTTTTGCTCTGACTTCCAAGCCCAATCCGGCCCACTAGAAATCTGATTCAGCTCTGGGGCTCTTCATGAAAGTTGTAGAGCTCTCTCTTATCTTTCCTGCAAGGAAAGATACATAATTTTCAGATATCTAGAGCTCAAGATATGGCTGAAATACAAAAACAGTGTAGAATCCTAATAATGCTGGAAAAAAACAATTAGGCCCAATTTGAGCCCAATTTACAAAACATGGCCAAGCCCAATCAATTAAGTGAATGGGGAGTGAAAAGGACTAAAAATGGAGGATTATTAATGTATGAAATTTGTGATTATCAAGCATTCGGTGCAGGGTTAGTCGGTGGAGGATTACCGTCGCCCTCCTGCAAGGGATTACCATCTTGTCGCCTTGTTGACCTTGTGATGATTGGCATAGCTTTGAAAAAAGGAAATTTTCTTTGTTCCCACAGACAGCGCTAAACTGATGATGCCAAAAAGTGTTTTCGGACACCACCGGTCAAGTGATGAGTAATTAATGTGAAAATTAATGAGGAGAGAGAGAGTTTATAGTGGTTCAGTCAGTGTGACCTACGTCCACTTCAAACTGATGATTTTACTTCTCCAAGGTAGGGATTACAAGTCAGAAAAATACAATGATAGTGTGAAAATGGATAAGAATTGCTTGCCCCCCAGTGCTGATGGGGTTCTTTGTTTTATAGTCTTCCCCTAACAAATGGGGACGACTCTTCAGCAACGGACGCTTCATTCTGGCGGAGTCTCCGAGCCGTTCTCAACGGACGAGGCATGTAGGATCTCCTCCGCAGGACTTGGTAAAAGCAGGTTAGGGGAACGACGTACTGACTCCGTCGCTTCGTGGATCCAGACCCGACTTTCAACGAATAGATTTGGACCTGGGCTTATCACGGCCTCGGGTCACTTAGGCCCGACCCGCCATCGTAAACTGAGTCTTTTGGGTCTGACCCGTCATCGTAAACTGAGTCGTCTGGGCCTGACCCATCAATACTTGTTGCGTGTCTACCACTTTGACAAGAGCATCAAAGCAAGTGGTGCCAACAGTCACAAATACTGTTTTCTTCAATCTTCTACTATCACTAGCTTCTCCCATTTCTTTCTGAGAGTGTTGTTCTCTAGACTAAATTTATTGATAGCAGAGGGTGAGAAAAAGAAGCAAGAAAGAAAGAAAAAGTGGAAGACTTAAAAATAATAGATGGGGGTAGGGGCTGTTTGGTTAGGGGGATAAAGTGGAAGACATAATAGATGGGTGTAGGGGCTGTTTGGTTAGGGGGATAACAGAGGTGTAACTTGATTTTTTAACATACCAAAATGCCCTTTAACAAAACCCACTGCATCCATCCATCCTCCTCCTCCCCTTCCTCTCTACACTATTAAAAGCAGCAGTAGAGAATATGAAGAACACAATATCCTTTTAAGAAATATGTTTATATGGCAGTGACAATCATACAGCTTCAGAATGACAGCCATAGTCTGAGAGATCTTAATGATTCAAGCTTACAAGTTTGTAAGTTGGGTCAGTTTTACTTTGGGTGCAGTGACTCGGTTACCTTCTGTCTTCAGCTACTCTAATCCCATGCATGATGCAACTCTATCCCAACTTCTCAATCCATTTGAATGTTTTACACACACCACAATCCAAGATCTGTTTATCTACTTAGCCCTCAAGTCAGAGGTGGGGCCCCTTTCTCCATCTTCTTCATAGCCAAAGGAGTCCTACACTGGCTACACAGTGTGTGCATGCACGTCTGCTGGTCATGATCCATCCAACGGTCCAAACACTCCTGATTGAATATGTGTTGGCAGAACACCAACCCCCGAATCTCCTCCTAGGCCTCAAACTCACCGAGGCAAACCACGCAACCATTGGGCTTCTCATCTACTGCCAACTCCTTGAATCTGACCACATCAAGCTTCTCCTTGATGAGCAGTACTGCAGCTAAGGGCTTGAGATTGGCCATGGGTTTTGATGAATGTGAT
Source organism: Cinnamomum chago (assembly GCA_038049695.1). Classification (NCBI taxonomy): domain Eukaryota; kingdom Viridiplantae; phylum Streptophyta; class Magnoliopsida; order Laurales; family Lauraceae; genus Cinnamomum; species Cinnamomum chago. Next base: position 38,037,153 of record CP142454.1, read on the forward strand.
AATTTTGGGATGAGCCCTAGCAGGACATATGGACATGCAAGGCAGAGATGATACAAGAGGTTGCTTTCATTTAGTATTAAAGCCTGAGACACCATTTGATTAAATGATCCAATATGTAAGATGTCTACCAGCTCAACCTATATAACTAGTTAAAGTTCAACTATTACCAAGGAAATACAGCCACTTAACTTCCTGGAGCTCTAATCCCAATGATGTGCATGAAAATGCCAGTTTAAAAGCAATTTACTTCATCTAAAGTTTAAAATGCACGACCACATTTCTAACTGTTTGAAACAAGTACACAGAACCAGATCAAATGCAGCAACTACATCAATATGAACTCCTAAGAAATGGGACAAGAGAGTGCTAGCTTGGAAATTGACAACCAATGCATAGTCACACCCTTTTCTATTTATAGTTCCAGAAACTACAAGATCAGATTCATAACAGCAGCTCCAGATATCTGGAATTATCCAAAACACATACAATGAGCGAATAAAGGATATCCATAGCAGTCTAAAAAGCTGCTTATAATGACTTTTAGTGTCCCAGGTGTGGAACATTTTGCTTATTCTTCCTGTCTTTTAGGGTCCCAGGTGTGGAACATTTTGCTTACTCTTCCTGTCACACTAACAGACTCATATGTATAAACAAAAGGATTATGTATAAACAAACTAGTGGACATCAAATCGCTGACACTAATAAAGCTTGAACATTCAACCATCCCATCTATATACTTACATTTTTCACATGAATCTTCATGCCAGATTGAACAAGAAAGCTAGAGCAAGACATATAATACAAGATATAAACACCGTGACACGATATATTTTACGCAGATACAAATTCTGTAAATCAGACAATTTTTTCATCTCCTTTTCTTCAATCGATGCACACAAAAATCTATTCTGCATCTCAATTGTTTTTTTCAGATCTTCCATCAACACTGCCAAGTCCTGCAATTCTTCCTTCCCATTGTCTCTTTGCATTGGCATTGAATTGGTTTCAGAAAGTTGTTGTCTTGATGCTTTATCTTTCCATAAGAACGTGGCACGGCCATTTTCATTCTGCATAGGTTTTTTTTTTTTTCAAAATGAATGAATGCTTGAATCATTAAGAAAATATAATAGCAGCAGCATATTAAAATTGCAACCTAGGGACACTTACATTCCAATTTGGACATCTCCAGAATTTTTTATTGGGGTTGGACTGCGTAAATGATATCATGTCCCGATTACAACGTGGACATTTTGGAGCCCATTCACAACTATTGTTGTTGGATGATGGCATTCTGTGCAATAAAGACAACAACATGGCAACATAGAAAATTTAGAAGCTACTTCGATATATTATATTGGTGAAAATTGATGATTGATAAAGAATAAAATCAATTGATATTAGTTGATCCAGAAATCAAGGATAAATCAATCTTAAAAAAATTGACATTAATTGATTAATCCAATGTTGCAAATGTAAGCTGTTAAGGATCTGGGATTTACTGATATTCAGGATTTAAAGCTTAGGAACAGGTTTAGGGTTTTAAGGATTTGGGTTTATGATTGGGGGATTAAGGGATTTGGAAATTCAGGTACTCGGATTTCAATTTTTTATTTTAAGGATTTAGGTTTTTGGTTTGGGCCATCATTTTAGGGATGGGATCTAAGGATTAGGCAATTGAGTATTTATGCTTGGGTTTAGAGTTTTCTAACTTCAGGGGTTGCAGGGATATATATATATATATATATATAGAGAGAGAGAGAGAGAGAGATTAATATTAGGTCATAGATATAATATTATGGTTGTGGTGTGGATGGCCGGATGTGTGCCAAAACATCTGATGGCCTTTTATCAGACAAGTAACCACGGTATCATTTAACTATCTAGTCAACATTGCAACTCGTGCTGTACATGTGCAGGGCTTCCTCAATTTACCTTTTCTTAAGTGGACATAGATTGACTAATAAATAGATAGTATATAGACATAAACAGTCTAATAGGAAAAATAAAATATAAAATCAGTTTTTCCCGCAAAAACATGTTGAGATGAACACCTTCCCAAGTGAGCAGAAAATGCATGAGCAAAGCTATCGCCCCTTCCTTTAGCATTATCAACAGTTCCACCTTCACTCACTAAAGCCTACCACATCAGTTAAAAAAAAAAAAAAAAAGAATAAGAAGAAGCCATATAAGCAACTACAGGACCTCCAAGCAACAGCAATTGCAAGCAAATCAATCACAAATCAACCAGAGACTGAAAATCAGATCATGTTATGGCTACAAGGGAACAATAAAAGATGATCAGAACATCAAGGGAACATTTAAAGATGATCAGAACAGGTTCTGTCGTGCAGAGAGAGGGAAAGAACATTTAACAGTATATGATTCAAGTAATGAACACATTTTTAACTTTTCAATAGATAAAAACAATCAGAATACTGCAGAAAATGAAAAGAAATGGGCTTGCTAGAAAGCCAATCAGCACAGGTGGAAAATAGCCCAATTCCCATGAGGCTTTTGACTGACAGAGCCGACCTGGGGCCAGGTTTGTTAATTTGGCCTAGCTGCCTGTTAGCTAGGCCAGTGGATTCGGCCTAGCCGCCTGGGCCTGAATTTCAGGCCTGATTAATATAAGCATATGGAATCGATATGAACTACTGATCAAAAGAAGAAGAAAAGAAAAAGGATATGAACTGAGGCTTCCCAAAATATTATATTGAGATACAGCTAAGCATAGCTACTGGCCCGCTTATTTTACTGATCAGAACCTGGTTCAAATTTCGGGGAATTACAAACAAGGCTACCACGGCCTGATCCAAAATCAACCACTGTCATATATGACTCAACCAGGAGTCAGATGGGAGCCAACAATTTTCTACCATAGACTTACGTTTTCATTCAGATGCCCAAGTGGCAGACCATGAATCATTCCTTCCATGTAAGGAGCACACATCAGATATCGTTCCACCAAGTGATCTCCCATCAAGTCATGAAGACCATGTTTCTCATAGCTCATGAATGCACCCAAAGCTCCAAGAAATCCCTCATGGCGCAAAAACATTGCTTGAACCTGACCCTTTGACCTAAAAAGCAGATCATGCGTTGTGTTGAAGTATATGCTGGAAGAAATTAGAAATGATTAAAGGAATCAAAATAAAGGAAATAATTCAGACAATATTAGCTAGGCCTGGGTGTCAACCACGTAGGAAGACAGAACTTTTCAATATTTACATATAAGTTCCTGGCACAGTGGCACTGTCATGTTAACATTATAAAATACAGGGGTTTTTCTTTTGTAAATTCGGAAAAGCATATTCATATAAATACAGGGGAGGTCTTCCAGCCATAGTTAAGGACAACCATACACTTTTCCCTCTGACATTTCTCCTCCTTCTCTTCATTTTTCCCTCTTCTATTCTTACTAATTTCCTGTATAAGTTTGTCAGATGTTTATAAATAAACATGTAAACACCTCTCAATTATAAGTACAGTAAACCTAAAAGGAAAATAAGAGCATCAATGCTATAAAAGCTTGACACAGTTGCACTAAATATCATGATAATTACCAGTAATCAATTGCATCAGAAATCATGTCCATGGTGTAAGCATGACCACAGATGAAAAATCCGCCAAAAACGATCCTCTTGATCCCATAGTCACGTGCAGTCGAGTGAGAGATCTAGCATACAACAAATAAACTAGAGTCGTTGGATTTTTTTCCCCCCGATTTGTTAGCATATTTCGTTCTAGGCCTCAAAAATTACAAGTGTATGCAGTACACAGTACATAATCTGTATACTGTAGGGACTGAAATTATACAAAATCTCATGAATGAATAAATAAGAGAGAATAGGTAGGAATTTCAAGAAAACCATTCAGTATGGCTGAAAATTTGCACCCATGAGATGCAGGGCTCATTCCCAAACCTTCAATGATCATCCAATTTTTCTAAAAAAATGATAATATGGGCTCCCCTTCTTTTCATTAGATTTCATGCATAAATGGAGAGAACCCATGTTTCTTATTGAAATGATCCTAAGCATTGCCAACCAAGATATGCTAATCCTGGCCATATGAAATGTTTCAGAAATATGAATACCAGAAAGTAACTTGAAAACCAATGTTCTGAAACCAAATCAGAATCACTAAATCATTAGACAGTTAAAATGGCTAATTAAAAATTGTAAATCGCTAAGTCATAAGACTATGAAGCTTCACACGCACACAATTCAATTCAATGGTACATTATCTTTTTTTCTATCAGCAAATACATTATATTTCATTGATACTAAGTTTCAATTTCCACCTTATAAAAAAAAAATTTCTTGGATAAGGGAGTCTCTGACAAGAGCTTGAATATGGTTTCTCCTGTGGAGGAGAGATGACTTTCTAGGGACTGTAACTTCTACCTTCACTTAAAACCAAGACTGATTAAGCCTTTTCTGAGTGCTTTATATAAGGAAAAGAATATATTATTTGGGCCTGGAAGGCCTGTCATTCTCACAATTGCAAGAATGGAACGAGAGTTTCTTGGAAACTGATTGTATTATTGTGTATCTTTCTATGGAGATTGTCCATCAATATATAGGTATTTACATGCCTTTCATTAAGGCTTCTAAGAAAGGAAAACAATCTAATTATATCAATCATTAACCTAAGTTAGAAACACAACTAATTACAACAATTGCTATTCTAAGTTAGGAAGGCTACAACTGTCTCAATATTGACCCAAATCAATCCGACGTGAGATATAGCATTGACTACTGATGGGCTATGGGCCTTGGGCCTGTTTAACACCCCCCCTGAAATTGATGCGGGAGAATCAACAAGCATCAATTTGTCAACCAAGAACTGATGGCGTGGGCGTGGAAGACCTTTGGTGAGAATATCAGCAATTTGAAGTTCAGTGGAGACATGCGGAAGGCTGATGACATCACGTTTAAACGCATCACGTATGAAGTGACAATCAACCTCGATGTGTTTAGTGCGTTCATGAAAAATCGGATTTTCAGTAATCCGAATTGCACTTGTATTATCAGCATAGAGGGGGGTAGCTCCGTCTGCGGGAAATCCAATATCGGAGAGCAGACCACGGAGCCAAAGAATTTCGGAGCACGCAGCAGACATAGCCCGGTACTCAGCCTCGGTAGAAGATTTGGAAACTTTGTCATGTTTCTTGCATTTCCAGGAAATCAGACTATCTCCCAAAAACATGCACCATCCTGTCGTCGATCTGCGAGTATCTGGACAACCAGCCCAATCAGCATCTGAATAAGCTTTGAGAGATAGAGGATTGTTAGATGGAAAGAACAGCCCACGTGTCGGTGTGCGAATAAGGTACCGAATGATGCGGCGAACAGCAGTCAGATGAAGGTGACGAGGAGCAGTCATGAACTGACTCATTAGGTTGACCGCATAAGAGATATCAGGACGAGTGATCGTGAGGTAGATCAAGCTGCCAACTAATTGGCGATAGGCAGTAGGATCGGAAAGAAGATCGCCCTCCTCACGACGGAGTTTGACATTCAATTCGACCGGCATATCTACAGGAGCGGAAGAGGTAAGGCCAGCCAAGTCAATAAGATCAACCGTGTATTTGTGCTGATTGAGAACTATACCTTTAGGCGATTGATGAACTTCAAGTCCAAGGAAATAGTGTAAGGGGCCTAGATCCTTCATTTGAAATGTCTGATGAAGAGAAGCTTGGAGTGCCTGAATCATTTGTGCATTGGGACCAGTAATGACAATGTCATCCACGTAGACGAGTAGCACAGTAATCCCGGATGGAGCATGATGTAAGAACATGGAAGGATCATACTGGCTAGGATGAAAATCCAAATGGAGAAGGGCATCTTGAAATTTCTCAAACCATGCACGAGGAGCTTGCTTCAGACCATAGAGAGAGCGACGGAGCTTAGCAACCATACCCTTCCCAGAGGAGGACCCCGGAGGCAGACGCATATAAACATCTTCTTTGAGATCACCATGAAGAAACGCATTTTTGACATCCATTTGATAGAGAGGCCAGGACTGAGAGGCAGCAACAGCAAGGATGATGCGTACGGTGGTCATCTTGGCGACGGGAGCAAAAGTCTCATCATAATCAATGCCATATTCCTGCCGATTTCCGAGAGCAACAAGGCGCGCCTTATATCGATCTAGAGTGCCATCTGATTTTAACTTGAGAGAAAAGATCCACTTGCAGCCAATAGGTTTGACACCCACAGGAGAGGGGACAATATCCCACGTATGATTTTTCTCTAAAGCCGCCAATTCATCGTGCATAGCCTGGTTCCAACATTTGTCCTGCACAGCCTGAGAATAGGATTGGGGAATGGAAGAAGAGGACAAAGTTGCCATTAAGGAAGTATGGGAGAAACCATAGCGGTCGGGTGGTACCGAAATGCGAGTGGAGCGACGCAATGTAGGAAGTCCAGATGGACCAAATGCCGGAGGGGACCCGGATGCGGGAGGAAGATCTGGAGGGGAATCCCTGGGAGGCGCGTCTGTGTTCCGTCTGTGATACACAAAATTAGGATTAAATCGAACAATAGATGTGTCATTAGAGAAACCAGGTAAGGAAACTAATGAGGAGTCGTCCGGAGGATCAAGGTGTTTTTGAAAAAAATACTCGTTTTCAAAAAACACGACATTCCTAGAGGTGCGGATGCGACGAATGTGTGGATCATAGCAAAGGAACCCTTTCTGGAAGGGGGCATATCCTAAAAAAACACACTGAGCGGATTGAGCAGTAAGTTTGGTCCGTTCAGACGGAGGTAAATGCACAAAGCAAACGGAACCAAAAACATGAAGATCATCATAAGATGGAGATGTCTTGTAAAGACGATAATATGGGCTCTGATTGTCAATCGAAGAGGATGGCATACGATTAATGAGATGAGCTGCAGTAGCCAAAGCCTCAACCCAAAAACGGATAGGAACTGATGATTCCAGGAGAAGGGAACGAGTGACATCAAGGAGATGTCTATTTTTCCTTTCAGCGACTCCATTCTGCTGTGGAGTATAAGGACAAGTTCTTTGAGAAATAATACCTTTGGTTTGCAAAAACTGTTGAAAATCAGAGGACATATATTCCCCGCCGGAATCAGATCGCAAGATTTTAATGCAAGTGGAAAATTGATTTTCAACATAAGCCAGAAAAATTTTAAAAACATGAAAAACATCAGATTTGGAATGCAGAAAGTAAACCCACGTGAACCGACTGAAATCATCAATAAAAGTCACAAAGTATTTATAGCGAGCATGAGAAAGAGCTGGAGCAATTCCCCATACATCGCTATGAACCAAATCAAAACACTGAGTGCTATGTGAAGTGGAAATAGAAAAAGGAAGGGTTTTGCTTTTTCCCAATTTGCAAGTAGCACAATCAAAAGGTACACAAGAAGATGAACCAACAGTTTTATTGATTAAACTAGAATTGAACATCAGGGACAAAGCTTTTGAATTAGGGTGTCCAAGTCTTTTATGCCACAATTGGCAGTTATCTCTAAGGGAAAAACAAAACACATCATTGTCAAATTTATTCCTAGCAAGTTTTGAAAAGTCCAGCGGAAACAAGCGTCCACACTTAGGTCCCCTCGCGATCTCCTTCCCGGACATCTGGTCCTGCACAACACAACCAGTAGAAGAAAAAGAGATATTACAATTATTTTCAACAAGCTGCCCGACTGACAAAAGGTTGGAGGTTAAATTTGGACACAGATAAACATTTTTCAATGGAATGGGACCAGAGATGTCGCCGACAGCAGTAATGGGAACATGGCCCCCGTTAGCAGTTTGGATTTGAAAAGGGCCATTGTAGCTTTGCACATTGGAGAGTGGTGCACAGGAAGACGTCATATGATTAGACGCCCCGGAATCAAGAAACCAAGTAGAAGATGGAGGGGATGTACCTGAGAGACCAAAAGCAGAGAGGGCATTGACAATCATCTGGTGAACCATTTCAGGAGTGAGAGAGGATGAGGGACCAGGCTGTGAGGGCACAGATGTAGGAGCAGGCATAACCGAAGAAGCAACATACGCATGCGAAGGCTGATACTGTGGAGTCTGAGGCTGTGGTGATGGACGCTGGGGTCGGCGGCGACATTCAGAGATGATATGTCCTGACTTTTTACAGTAACTGCAGACCTTCTGTTTGCATTGAGTTGCAATGTGCCCAAATTTTTGACAACTGTAACATTGCGTTTTGCTCAAGTCGCGCGGCAGAGGCTGAGAAGTTTTATTAGCCGAGAAAGCAACTGAATAGGTCTCAGTTGTTTGTTGCGCTATATGAGCCGAGGTCGCAATGCGCTGTTCTTCTCGTAAAAGTTCATTGAAGCATACATCCAAGGAAGGTAATGGCGTTCGATTCATCAGGGCAGATCTGACACTTTCATATTCATTCCGCAGTTTCATCAAAAACTGATCCCTTTGACTAGAGGCCTGAAGATCGCGAATCACGATCAGAACGTCGGGAGCCACATCTGCATATTTAATACTATCGTATTCCGACCATAGGGTTTGGAATCCTGAATAGTAATCTTGGATTGATAATGTCCCTTGTGCATATTCAGCAATCGCACATTCCAGATGAAATTGACGTGCTGAGTTATCTTGATGGTACACTTGCTTCAGATATCCCCACATGTCTTTAGCGGTGGGATAAGGTTTGAGGTTCATTATCAGATGTGGTTCGACGGAACCCAGTATCCATGTTTTTATTTTTGCATCTTTAGTAAGCCAGGCGGATATCTTCTTCTCATCTTCCTTGGGTTTAGGGTCAGATCCAGAAATATAACCCCACAATTCCTAGGCCTCAAGGTAAATCTGGAACTGAAACGACCAGGCGGGATAATTTTTTCCCGTGAATCGGATCAATGTAACCTCAGATTTGTCCATCTCAATGTTGATATTAGCCAAAAGAACGGATCAAGACAGCAAACAGAGAAGAAAACAGCAGCAAACAACAAACAGAGAAGAAAATAGCAGCAATCAGCAATAAAAAGAAGGCAGCAGGTAAAAACGTCCTTGATTTCAGGAGAAGATCAGCACGTGGGCCCCACCAATTTGATCTCTAGACAGATCAACGGCAAGGGATGGAAAGGTAGACTATTTTCGCAGCTTTTGGAAGAGGTCTTATGCAAAACGGATCAAAATCCACAATTTTGAACGGCTGAGATGAAATCTGTTGGACAAAACTAAAATACCAAAAAAAATGGTATATGGCCTACCTCTGATGATCGAAAAATGCTGAAAAAATGTCCAAGAATTCCAGGATGAGTGGTCGACCAAGATGGGAGGTTCTGCTGATACTACAGTGCTGATCAGAGGTGGGCCCCTGATGAGTTGCTCCAAATTACTGACGAGAATGGGTCCCAGAACCAAAATCTGTTCTCTGATTTCTCTGCTGAGTCAAACAAACCTCCACAAGACTCTGATTCAACTGTCGATCAAGATAGAATGATGGCTGTGATGAACTTGGGCTGATCTGTGGTGGGCCACAGAGATCAAACTTCAAGATGTTCTTGAAAAACTATGTTAACATGCACGAATAATCAATGACAGGATGCCAATGACTATTATCACCAAGATTCGAAGAAGACTAGAAGAGATTTAACCTATCTCTGATACCATGTCATTCTCACAATTGCAAGAATGGAACGAGAGTTTCTTGGAAACTGATTGTATTATTGTGTATCTTTCTATGGAGATTGTCCATCAATATATAGGTATTTACATGCCTTTCATTAAGGCTTCTAAGAAAGGAAAACAATCTAATTATATCAATCATTAACCTAAGTTAGAAACACAACTAATTACAACAATTGCTATTCTAAGTTAGGAAGGCTACAACTGTCTCAATATTGACCCAAATCAATCCGACGTGAGATATAGCATTGACTACTGATGGGCTATGGGCCTTGGGCCTGTTTAACAAGGCCTACAAAATTAAAATTAAAAAATACAAAAAAAAAGGGGTTATGGTTTTGCACAAAAGTATGAAATTTTTTATCGAATGAATCGGAATATTTAACATAGTAAGATTCAAGAAGTAAACTCTAAGAGAAAAAAAAGGTAAGTTTCTTAGAAAAGTAATTCTAGCTTAATATTTATAACTTTTTTCATAAGATTTTAATCAAGTCTATCCTGATGTGGATGCTTAAAAATCTTGATGAAGTAAAACTCCTACTCAAACAAGGCAACAGAAACTGGGAAGGATAAACAAAAAGGAAACAATTTATACAAATTGCACTCTTGCTCATCCTCAGCTCATTAGGGATACCGACTGCCTCCCATAGGAGATGAGTGCACGAGTTCCAGTTTTTGTAAGAAAAAAAAAAAAATACACATCCTCACGTGGATGCATATAAATCCCAGATATGGTTTGTGTTCTTTCTTGGACCCATTATATAGACTCGCTCACTGGTAGTGCTAGTTCTCAGTGTTCTTTTGTATGCATTAAGCCCAGATGCATCAGTACATTTTTAAAATTTTAAAACCTGAAACTGATGAACAAATTTCCCATTGCAGCTCACTTATAATACATTGACTTGGAAACTCCCACCCTCATTCTCATAGGCACATACTTTCAATGTGTTTCTTTTCATTTAATCAAATGACCTACATGCAATAATCAAATCTACTCAATTGATAAGATCAACTTCCTATCATTTAATACTATATACAAGAGCAACCACATTCAGCATGTGGCATTGGATATGGAAAACCAAAGCGTGGAGGGGTAATTGCAGTTGTTTCATTTAGTTGCATTCCATCTGAAGTGGAGAGAGTTTCAACTTTACATGAACAAGGAATCCTCATTCGAAATGTCTATACCAAAGGTTTTCCTTTTCATCCCAACTATGTGTTTTTGACATTTCTCAAAGATTTGCTTCAAGACACCACCTTTCTTACAACAGTTTTTCAAACATCTCAGAGTTCTACCCATTTCAAAATAAGATCAACAGTCCTGAATCGCCAAGCTGGCGGCGCCACTTTGACATATTTAATCAAGTCTTGAGGATATTATGCACATCTTGGGAACCACATTATTCCTCAACTCCTTCATTACAAAAAATGAATTAAACCCAAAGCGCTGAGCTCTTTTCATATAAAAAGGAACATTATATACAGTTATGCCCTCATGTAAAATCCTTATGTTGGGGCCAGGTTACACAATAGAGCCGTCCTAGTGATATCTTGCATCCGACGCATGACATGCCAGGCTGTGCCGTCGAGCACACAGATGGACAAGTGGATTAGGAGTTAGCACACCTCACAAAAGTGTAACATCTTTGAGAAGTTCATTGTTTGATACTTTAACCAACATATCTCCAATTTTTAATATATATATGTTTAAGCATTTTTAATAAATATTTATTTAATTTTTCAACAATTTTTAATATCTTTAGAGAAAAGCCTATAATGCAGATGTCCGAGAACAAGGCTTGTGACAATTATTTCGACAAGCAAACGAGTTGGGAGATGTTTACTTACTATATTTTTAAATTATTTTTTAACTCACCCCTTGAAAAGGCATGCAGGATTAACAATCTTAAAGATGAAGCCCAGACCAGATAGAAAAGGTGAGACTTTAATAATAGTTATTTTCTTTCTGTAACATTTCTTTTGCTCATAAGAAAGGTAGTCAATATATTGCACTGATTAGAAGTACGCTCTAAGAAACTAACCTGGGAAATATTATATGAAATCATTCGCAAGAGAGACAGAGAAAGATCTTCAGGCTTGTAATCTGAGGGCTCCTTGCTTTCATAAGTTACCTTTCCAAAACTAGAAGCAATAGTGGATGATGAAAGACCAATCTGAAACAATTGACAAATTGGGGGAAGTCTGTCATTCTGATATGAAAGGCAAGAGCCTAAACATCATTTTGAATTAATCCAGAACCCAAATTCTGAAACATGTACATTCATTTACATGGTTTTTTAAGCTAATAATTCTTTCTTTACACTATTCTTTCAGTGAAAGGATAAAATAGCTATTACAAGACCAAGAAAAATGTGAGAAACAATAGCAAATCCATATTATCAGACATTAATTTGAAAGAGAAATCATTAAATGTAATTGTTAGCATGTAACTATGGAGTCCCCTTCTTTTTAATGTAAAAAAAGGGGAAATTTTGATCCATTGAAAGAGAACTACAAAAGATCTACAAGCAGTGCCTCTCTTGTAATTCCTTCTATCACTAAGCTAATGAAAGCTATAATAGTAACCTTAAAAATGACAGACACAGGCTTGCAAAAGAAAGAAAAAATATCTCTTTTTTTAATAATTAACAGTTTTCATGAAAAAGCCAAACAGAGAAATTTTAAACCAAAGATCCATCAAAGGTCATGATAAAAAAGACAAAACTAAACACCATTCTACCTTTTCTTAATAAGCAATGGCAAATATTTTATTAATTAAACACAACCATTTACAACAAATACAAGGGCACTTTGGGAATAAGAGACTTATACCCTACAAAAGATTACATGATAGAAACCTCACAAGGGGAAGACCTAACAACCCCCTGCTTAGCTGAAACATCTACCTCCATTGGCTGATCTAAGCACATGTCTAAACTCCACCAAAAAATGAGAAAACAAAGCCTTTATCTCAATGAAACAAAACTGAAGTTCCCAAGGCTTGGCCCCATTATGATTCACCGACGAGATTGCATTGAGTGAGCCGCTTTCCACGATCAAACAACCATGAAAAGAGCAAGAAGAAATCCCCAAAGCCTCCAAGATAACAACGCCTCAGCTTAATTAGAGTCCTTGATCCCTACAACTTTAGGGGACATAAAAAAGACCTCCACACATCATTACGTAAAATTCCTCCAATTCTCACCTGACCTAGCTTTCCTCTAGTTGCACCATCAATATTAACTTTAAAACCCCCATAGAAGGGGTTTCCCAAGAAACCACCCTTTCTCCTAGGACAATCCGAAAAGCATACATGCCTTCCAATTAAAAACAAGGTCATGAATGCTGATATTATCCTAGAGATCCCCACAAAACTTTTCTAACATAGAGCACACATATATATTAACACTCATAATCATGGATTAAAATCATGATCGTCATCAGGATTGACCATGAAAAACAATACGACGTGGCGTCACATCACAATTTGCGATCATCACGGTCCATCGCGGCGTGAATTTTTTTTCAACTCCAAAAAAATTGAAAAATATCAAAAGATTCGGTATATTGGAAAATGCTAAAATAATTTCTTTAATTAATACACAATATAAAGAAAAACATCGGTCCCCCTACGTCATAATATCTTGTATCATTATCTCATCTGAAACTGCTTAACATTTGTTCATAATTAAATAGATTTACGAGTATATATATTAAAATAGTTTCTTTTATCGATCCCCTAAATCATAACATGATTCAATAATTCTAAGCTTTTCTGAGAAATAATCTTGAAAACTTTTCAAAAATAACCTCAAAATGCTTACCTATAAGATCTTGGTTAAGTTATTTGGTTTTGCTGTGAAAAAATCCACTCAAATCTTAAGATTTGGTGGAGATTTAGTGAAAAGAGTAGTTGGAAAAGCTTGGAAAGGAACCAATAAAAGAGAAGAGCATGAAAAGAGCGTTTTAAACAAAAATATGATGTAGGCTGATATTTTCAAAATATTGGCATATTTTCAAAATATTGGCTGACATATCGGTCCGGGCCGATAGTTAGACGATATTGGCCGATATCAGCCAATAGTTCTGCAATATTTTCTATTATGATTGAAGACCGATAAGATGCAATATATCATCACGGTAATGGTGTATCAGTTCATATTGGCTGATATGAGCCGGTATCGACTAATATTTTGAACCCTGCTCGCAATACAAGCCTCCTACTCTCAATGACATGGTTCAACTGTTGATATTTTTTGAGTCGCACTCAACAATGAGCAGACTAAAGAAGTTTTCAAGGAAAAGGATCAAACTTTCTCTAGGTACCTGGATTCCATCTTCCTTCACATCCAACACCCTTCAAAAGCTCTCTTCATTTCTTAATAAGCTCCCCATCCCTATGGGGTTAGGCTACCCATCCCATCAAAGATGAGGTTATTAAGATCCTTAGCTATGGCGATTGTGGAGTTTAGCTTCAAATAAAATTTATGTTGAAAAAAAATTGCAAATTAGGTACGTAGTACGTACACATTAAAAAAATAAAACCCAAGTATCAGCAAATTTATCGTCGCACTCTTCACTCCAAAATGGTATTTAGCTTCCAGATAAAAGCAACATTATAGTTATCTTCTTATCAACAATGGTTATAACAAAAAAGGAAAAGAAAAAAAAAACACTGTTCATACCTTTGAGTAGTCACCACCATAGATATCTCCAACTAGCATGTCTATATTTCTATTATCTCCTCGTTTGCTCAACTCTAGCAACTCATCAAAACTAAAATGATAAAAGGATGTGAGTCTTCTAACTAATAAATAAAAGACTTAGATTCAAACTAAAGGATGAACAACATTCTAAAATATCTAAAAGGTTAAAACTTAAAACAACCTCTTGTGCTTTGTTAAAAGCCAAGCCAAACCCAAATAAGTACGACCTCCAATACTTGACCCTGTAACCCGCTGATAGCTCCCATCTCCATCCACCTAAAACCAGCACAATATGGATGGCATATTAGATACAGGTAGAATTTATGCTTGATCAAGAGAAAACAGTTGCTAACTAATAACCAGCAAATAGCAATGGTACAGGTGGGAATTTCATATGAAGTTATAAATGCTATAACTCTAAATCACCATAAGTGGCCCCACACATATAGCTTGTAGAAAAGGGAGAAGTTGCACTGAGTACAAACCTTGTTTATACTAACACCAGAGCCGATAGTAACAAGAAGATAGGGAAAGAAATCATTGTGATCGATCTGCACAAACTCCTTATGGCCTTTCATGTGGGTGAATGCTTCATCGGGGATAGCCTATCAAACCACTAGTTAGAAAGGATCTTGAGATATCAATATACATGACAATGGAGAGAGAGAGAGAGAGAGAGAGAGCTTTAAAAGAAAGAATTCAACTTCTATAATCCTTGGCAACTTAATTTCATGCCATGATAATAGTTGTATTCGTTTCCGAATGGCCGCACCGGTTGTATTCTTTTTTTTTTTTCCCTAAGGTAGCTAAAAGCCTAAAACTTTAATCAGGCTCCTGTCAAGGTGATATTCTCAATTGAGAGAAAGGGCTTACTCATTTGACCACTTTCTAGTTATATAAGAGGTCCATATGATGAGTTTTATAACAGAATAGGTCATTCATGATATCTTCTATATCAAATAAGGTATTTGTTTGGCAAGCTTGCTAAATACAACTAACATGAGTGCCCAACAGTTTCTGAGGGCACAATTGCACAGGTGGGATTAATCTTTTGGGATCTATTTCTTCCTCCACAATAGTGACCACCACAAAATGGTAGGAATCACTGAAGGCAGACCCAACATGTACCTGTCTTTTTTTTTTTTTATCAGTAACAATAGAAATTTGTTAAAAAGAAGAAAGATTACAACCGAACTTAGTCCAAAACAGGACCATAAGACACCTCATTTTGATATATTGGTATAAGAGATGTAAACCGAACACCACCCATAGCTACATGATATTAGCACTTGGATTACACAAACGATCAACCCCTTGCTTAGCTAAACAACCCGCCATGCCGTTAGCTGATCTACTAAAATTCTAAAAAGAGACCCGGGATAGAGATACTAAATGATGAATCTTGTTGAGAATGAATTGCATCTTTTATGGGCTTCCAAAGCACTTCCTTAATGAACGACCATTTGTCGGAATGCACTAATAGTTTGATTGAACATTAAACGTTTCCTCTCTCATGAAACAGGTGTTCAGTCACCTTTTAGTAAGGGGTGCACATGGGTCAAAACATCCCAAGCCCAACATGAGCCCGAGTTGTGTTTTTGGGCTCATGGGCGGACATGGGCCTATTTCTTGTCTTGATAGTTAAGTCGACTGGACCTGGCCCAAGCAAGCTTAAAACGCTGGCCTGGCCTGGCCTGACTCCGGCATGCTTAGAACAAAGAGTCAATCCGCTTGTACCTTTGTATATATTTTACAAATGGGTCAATCTGCAAGTTACCTTTTTAGGCCTGTGGACTGGATCTAGTCTGAACATTAGGCTCAATAATATAACCAGCTAGACTTGGACAAGTTCAGCAGCCTATCTCAACCCATGAGCACCCTTACCTTTCAGCCAAACAAGGGCATTATTGGTGTGAAAAGAGTACCGATTCTGATACACCTGCAGTGCATGATACCTCCACAAGACCATGGAAGAAAATATCGGCCGATACGAAGCGTATCGGCCGATATATCGGCCGTATCGGCCAAGGCCGATACGGTACAAAGAATTTATCGGCGCTACGGGTGTATCGCACCCGTATCGGCCGATACGGGTGCGTATCGGCCGATACTTTAGTGTATCGGCCGATACGTGCCGATACGTACCGTATCGGCCCATACACGTGGGGGGGGGGGGGGGGGGGTTTATGGACTTTTTAGGGTTTTTTACCCTTCTCTTTCATCTCTTCCCCTCTATGGTTGCGGTTTTCACCTCTTTGTGGTCCATCTTGCGTAAGTTCAAAAAAAAAAATCGAATCGGGGCTGCCGCCCCGAACCCCGCCTTTATGGTCGCTGGCCCTCCGTACTTTTCATATATTGAATGATCTATCATGAATGCATGCAACATATAATGTTTATGTTCATATTAAGCTAATTTTGATCACCAAAGTTTTATGCTTAGGGTTAGGTCTCACCACAGTGACCCTAACAATTAAACACTGATATTTGGCTCTAATAGTACCATCATGATGTTTACATTACATATTGTTCAAATGTATGAATATAAGTGTCTCCCAAATCCCTTTTGGTGGTGATCAAGGTATTCCTAATTTCCTATTTCTTTCACTAACTCTCTACTCCCTTTGTCATTTCTAAATTGGTGCTGAATGCTGATTGTTGATCACTTCATAGTTCATTCACTTGATTGAATTTGAACCTTGAATGCTGAAGTATTGATATTTGATTGTTCAATGTTCACTAATGACCTAACTCTTAAATCTTCTTAATTCTTATGCCTTTATTTCATGTTCTAATTTTTTTTTAATGAGCTTTTCATTACTTTTTAAGTTAACATGACTAAGAAACATGAATACATGTGAAAAAACTAATCATTACTATTATTTTCTATTTATACAGCGATACAGGACATCATATATTGAGGGCACCGATACGCCCCCTTTTCTTACTTACTTTTGCAAAAGAACCACATTTTCTTTCATTTTACAATTTTCTGGATTTTCTGGAATTTTTTCAGATTTTTTTGGCGATTTTTTAAAATCGCACCGCTACGCCGATACGTATCTCCGATACGCTACGTATCGCCCGCTTCGTATCGGTTTGGCGGCGGGCCGATACGCCCGCCGATACCGATATTTTCATCCTTGCACAAGACTGAGTTTCTCTACATAACTTCTTGTAAATTAGTTATTCCCAAAATACCCTTTTACATGTCCTCCATTTAAACCCTTTTACAGGGTTATTCAGTAATTGTATTTGTACATTGTAAAAATAAATATAAATACAAGGCCCTCCCTTAAAGAGGGTACGGTTGATTTTATACAAATCATAATATTGGCATGGTATCAATCAGATGGTCAGGCTTCTTGCAATAATTATAGAAACTCTCTGGTTTTTTTTTTTTTTCATTTGCATAGATTAGCATAATGGCTAAATTCTTCGCAACTATAGTATTTTACTGCATCAGTACAATGGTTCACTCGTTTCCCTCTACAAGTAACATATAAGTCACTGTCCAGGTTGCCGAAGAGTTTCTGAAGGATAAGTTCTTTTGTTCCTTTTGTAGAACTTGCAAATCAGACAACTTTGTTCTCCACAAAGAAGTTCTTGAAGACACATAGGTAGAATTGGTGATGGAATGCTATTCATTAGCCTTGCATGGACAAGTTCATATTCTTTTCCAAGTTTCATAAGAAATTGATGTATTTGTATAGTGGTCTGAACATTTTGGATAGCAGCAAGAGCAGTGGCCAAAACAATAGAATACACCAAGGAGATATATTTGACCCAAAGTGCCATCGATCCAAAACAATAGTTTTTGATAGATTTATCGCCCTGTTTATATTCTTAAATTTCGAATTCAAGTTGAAATTCCTAGCTTCATTTTTTTGGTTGTGTTTTGTCTCAGTACCTCCACCTGAATGGCCTAAACTTATTACTCAATCTGTTCAATGTGTTTTTCTTGGGTTTGGAGATGGAGAGAAAGGATTGTCCGTTACGATCCTCATACAAATTGATCGCGTGTGTCGAGAAATATAACCTTTTTCAGAAAACATTAGCTTCTTTTGTACTTCTCAGTCATCATCTACATTTGTTGTCTCCCATTCCTTTATGCATATCTTCTCTAACTCATTCACAAAGCCCTCTCCTTTGATAAAGATTCAATTCACGATTCAAATTTTCTTGGATGATTTAAAAGGTGTGGTTTATAAAACGCCAAGGAAAGATGATCGACCACCTCTTCATAACCCTTCCTCAGAAGCTCCTACAGGTACACCACAGGACCTTCTATGTGATACTTCTCTCCGTTGCTCATCTAGGACCATAAACCCCCTGACTGCTATGGATTTCTTTTTTACATCCCTCCTATTTCTTTAAATTCAATTTCCATTCCAAACTCTTATAAGCAACCAATGCAACATAAGTGTTGGCAGGTTGATATGAATGAAGAGTTGCTTTCTTTCCAAGACAATCACACATGAGACCTCATACCATGCCCTTCAAAGGTCGAGCCTATTTTGCTGTAAAAGGATTTAAATGGAGGATATTTACAAGAGTTTTTTTGTAAGAATCAAGTTACAAGTAGTTATCTAGAAAGGCTTGGCTTGTAAAGGTAAAATGCTCCACCAGTCTACCAAAATCAGTACTCTACTCACACTCCGTGTCAAATTGATGCGGATCGTCAATAAGCATCAATTTGGACACTAACAAATTATGACGATGGCAGGACATGGCTTTATTAAGCTAATCAGTGATTTGCAGCTGAGATGAGATATTTAGGGCATCTTACTTATTTCCTTGATTTGGAAATCACAATCCCATATACCTCTGCAAGACTAAATCCCTCTAGATAATTACTTGTAAATTTTTTCTTCCTATATACCATTGTGCATATCCTCCCTTTAAACCCTTTCAAAGAGGTATTCATGTCATTGTACGGTGTGAACATTAACATAAATGCAAGGGCCTCCCTCAAAGGAGGTACAACAGATTTTATGCAAATCCCAATATTGTCGATAGGGGCCCATTTCTGGGGAAAAGGTTACAGTTCTCTTAGTGTGTACTATAAAAGGAAGTGTTCAGACAATTCAAACGAATGATTGTTGAACATATGTAGGAAAACAAAGTATATAACAACAATATTTTGGAGATTTTAACCTTACTACATGTACCCAAAAGAAAAGAAAAGGCAAAGAAAAAGAAAAAGGAAAGAGAAAAAGAAAGCAATCATTGGTCAAGACCACACCTTCAGCAAAAAATTTGCTCCAGCTACAAGACAGCCCATTTCGTCTTCCTTATCAAGACTAACACCAAGCCTCTCTTTGAAAAGATCCGCAAATTTGTATGCTCCACCACCTGTGGCCTTTTTGAAAACTGTAATTAGTTAAATTATCTTAACATATTGAAAGAAAGCATAACTTCAGCGCCTACATCATCAAGTAGATAATGGATATGAAGTAAGTGAGAAAATGAGATAAGTACTAGCAGAAAATGTTTTGCACCTCTAAAGTACCATTTGGTAGAAGTAACCAATACTAACACTATTAAAAACTATTAAAAACTAAAAGACAAACTTAAAGAGGGGAATTATACTAACTCTAACCTAAAAAGGCAGTGTTTGTACATGATTTACTGATATAAACTGTGCAACTGATGGACCTCACTGTGAATAGTCATAGATATGCCCTGAAAATATCTCAATAGGGCAATGTGAACACTTTAATCAGCAGCCTGCAGAAGTACTGTCCAGAAAAAATGCATTGCATTTCCAAGGTCTTTAGATGACTAGCATCTAAACCGTCCATGGTTTCAATCACCAGGCCACGGCCCCCAAAATGTCCAACTAAACATTGAAAATCTTTTTATGCATCATTTATTCACAGATACTATGCATATCCACGGGTTGGGAATATATATTATCTAACCTTAAGTCTGTTTAGTTTACTAGTGTGTATTGAATTGTTTCCAGAAAAACAATAATTTAAATATTATAATAATTTGATCTAATTCATAATATGAAATTAGAGGCTCAGAGTGATTCCATGACACACAACACCAAATACAACACAAATACATAAAGATTAAGGACACATCTGAATTTTTTTGAATCATAAGTGGCTCAAAGATTTTTATCCTACGGTTGTTACTCTTACATGCATCTCCATGTTTTTTTTTTTTTTATGTAAATAGAATTTCATTAAGAAACCCAAAGGCAATACAACATACTAAAAAGAAAAACAAAATATCATCTCAAAAGAAACAAAACAGCCACTTACCCATCCCCTCTTAGGTCCCTACCCCAATCCAAAATAAAGTTTTGATTCAAGCAGTAATTCAGTTTAGCCAGCATATAAGCACCCTCATTCTTAGATCTATGTACAAAAGTAAATATGATATGGTGAAAAGATGAGACTAAATATTTGATATCTAAAATTATTGGGTTGATAACCCAATATCTATCTTTATATTTAACCTGGGAATTAGAATATTAGTAACCACGTGCATTGGAATACTGTTTCACATCCTTCCCTCATAATTTGTAGATGTATGGTGTCGATTTGAGTTGGAAGAGCCAAAGCGACCGCTTAATGTGGTTTGAGATTTCCATTACACCCCAAACAAATCCTATCTACTGAGGTATTCAATCTGATTGCAACTTTGTTTGCATCCATATGCACATATAATACTACTATGGTTGCAAAACCACAACATGGATGAAACAACACAAATATACAGAGAAGACCACTTTCCATATCGTTAGAAGAAAGTGGCCGATGGGAGCAACAAAGGATATCCTAGGTCTGCTCTTGAATAAGCAATTGGAAAGACTCTGCCCTCTCCCCCAGCAGGCTACGAGCATAAAAATCCTTTAGCATTTGTCTATTCAGCAATGACAAATTATTGGCTGGAACACCAACATCTGCCAGCTAAAATTGCTCCCAGATCCAATCCCTGTGCTCAACTTTCCTTTGGTCATGGAAAATCCCAGACATGTGGCAATTGCTTGGAGCCAAGTAGCCAAGCCTATGATGATAATGTGTACTCAGTTTTAGGAAACTCAAGGCATCTTGATGCTTTAGCCAAGTGGAGGCCCATATATTTCACTATTCTCTCATCTTCATCTCCTCATTCTATGCTTTTCCGGGATCAGCAAGCTTCTAGTTATCCAGAGACAGTAGCATGTAGTCTTTAACCGTTTTTGTATTCATGATATTCCACGTTCTGGTTTTTTTTTATTTTTGCTTTGTAGCTTCTGCTTTGGTGTTCCTACATCTTGGTGAATAAAATCTCCCTACAGAAAAAAAAAAAAAATGTTACTATATGCATATGGAACGGTGGAGTGACGCCATAGGTTGACGGGTGCCTTTCAAGGAAGAAAGCTTCTAGCAGTTGCTAGTTGGGATTCCATGACAATCAGCCGTGAAACCTTCACATTAACACTTATAGGCGTCAGTTGTGTAAAAGTTAGAGCTATTGGAGACAAGGAGACTAGCAGTGGTTGACTAATGGACACGAAATCTTCTGACGACCACTGATCTACACTTACCAAGAACCTAAGAAGTTCCAAATACACCATAAGGCTTGTATCCAATTGAATCACAGAAGTCAATGACTAAAGCACCATTCTAACACCAATAACAAGTACAGATCTTTTGGCAATGGCACCCCTTGTTCAAATTAAAGACTCCACAATATTTCTAGGGAACTAATTTTACATGTTGTCAAGAATAATGCCGGATATATGACCTTTTCCTTCTGTTGTTAATTCTTATTTTTGTTAGATGTGCGTAACACATTATACCCAAAGGAAAAAAAATTTCCTCCCTCAAGGGGATCAGTGACCACTTCCATGTGATTTAAATAGGTGAGTTTAATACATAAATTGAAGCAAAATTAATCACAAATGCTGAAATATACTCTGACAAAGTTAAACATTCTCCAGGACAGAGATTACCTTAATTGTTGCATTACCATCTGGTGAATGACAGTTGTGCAAATCGATCCCTGCCAACTCAAATTCAACAAGGATCAGAGAATCAAAAACTCAGTTCAGTACATGAAGCAAGACATCATTGTACAAACTACAAAGTCTAGTCGTGGTAATGTACACAAATGAAAAGACCAGTGAATGTAGATGGGATTTAATGCTTTGCAAAAATCTAGGAGATATATGTAATATGAATGGTATATCATACAATACCATGAAAAAGATCTGTGGCAGCTTAATATGGAACCTAATACATATTACACAGTGTGATAGTTCTAAACTGTATATTACAACATTATGTGCAGTAACCATTTTCGCAATATTGGTTCCCTCAGCAAATGCAAATATCACAGTGCTAAAAAAAAAAAAAAAAGAAGTAAACTTTACTTAGGTCTGATAAATAAAGATTACACATACCACCACGATGAAGCTGCTTGGAAGAAATGAAATCCAAACACTCATTCAGCTTTTGGGTTTCAAACTTCACAAAATGGAGTTGCCCACCAAGAATAGGATAACTCCTGTTACGATTGGAGATCCCCAGTTTCTCTTTCATAGGCATCTTCCTCTTGTCGTCCTTATTTGAATGATCAGCATGTCTTGAGAAATAGACCAACTTAGTCAGAGTCCCTATCAACAAAGAATCATTGAAAAGAAACTTAGTCAGAGCCCCTATCAAAATAAAGAATCATTGAAAAGTATCTCCAGGTCAGATTTATCATAATTGATAATATTAAGAAACATTTCTTCAATTAACACATATAAAAAAAAAATGGAAGTAAAAGTTCCCCCATGAAAATCCCCATTGTCAGTATTCTCCTATGAAAATTCCCATTATCATAAAATCCACAGCATCTCCATAATTCAGTGACAAAACCCAGTAAAAAACAGAAGGTTCTTCAAAAGAAGAAGAAGAAGAAGAATAGTTAAATTACCAAACAGTCAAATTCTGCAGAACCAATATTTAAAAAAAAAACAACAAATAAAAAAAACTGCATCACTTTCTAACGATTTTTAGTTGCATTAAGACTGATAGACCTGATTTTTAGATGCATGGACATGAACTTTTTGGTCGAAATAAGAGTCATTTCACCAAAGTGTTGGACCTAGCTGTTATGTGTCCAAAACCAAGTTTACATACCTTACAGATTAAAAAAGAAAAAACTAATCTTCTTCACAATGCAATTCAAACTTCAATAACACGCAACAAAACAAAACAGATCCTTCAGAAGTCAAATAACTAAAAAGTTACAGAAGGCCGACCGACCAACCTCCAATATCGATAGCCAAATGAGAGATGTCATCTGACTGATTGGGCAGAAGAATCGGAGGGTCTCGTTCCTCCTGACCTCCCTGAATTGCAGCGCCACTCACATCCAACTTTGGCAGAGAGTTGGAACGGTTGATCGATTTTACAGCACCAGTAGCAACACCCATTTCGACGATTAGCCTTGTATTTCTTCTTCTCGTTGTTGTTGTTGTTGTTGTTTTATACAAGACAGACAAGAAGAAAGAAGAAGTACAAGTGTAGTGTTTACTTTAGAAAGAATGGGGTTCGTGAGATAGATGGAGTTTGAATGGGATCTTTTATCTCAAATCTTTTAAGATTACAGTTTCCATATAAGAAGGAACTTCCCTGCTGGACTCTTTTTCAAACAAATCTCTTAAATACAGTTTCCATAATAGGTCGTTCTTGAAGAGGTGCCAACACCTCGGTTTAGTCTGTGCAGTGGTGACCCAGATTTTCGTTTGGGTGTGGGGCCTAAAGCACGCTTTCTTTACATTAATAATACCAAAAGAGGAGGATTTTACGGAGAAAAAAAAAAGATATTTGGTCATTGCTCGCGAACGGTCGGTCCCACTTCTTTTTCTTTACATATTCTCAAAATTTACATTGAAAAGTGAAAGTGGTGGAACAAGAAATGGTAGGCATAAAATAGAAGAATGATTTCAATAATAACCTTATGCTCGTACATTATCATGTGGAGGTTACGTACCCTCACTCGTAAACGCACTCATTGACCGTCCTAAAATAGGGTTGCAAATATAAATTATTCCCCGTTACCATCTCTATTTGAAAAAGCAAAGATCTTAACCGAGTATCGTATCCACTGAGATAAAAAGGCTAAGTTGTATTGTTTCCTAAATTCCAAAACTAACAAAGTTCTGATTTTTAAATTAAACCTATTAAAAAACAAAGTGTTGGTTTGATTGCTTGTAATTCCTAAAGTAACAAATTAAAAGACAAGGTTCTAATCTAATCAGAGAAAAGTCTTAGGGTATGATCCACCATAACCTCGTGCAATGGCAAATATAGATCTAAGGTTTCACTGTCAATGCTTTCAAGACTCGTTCTGGTTACAAACATTCACAGAGTCAACAAATAAGGGGTGCGGGTTTAGATCTGGGCATAACCTATCTCTAAGGCATAGATTATCCTAACTTTAACTCCACACACATTCAAGCACCATATTATATGAGTTGGTACTCCAAATTACAAGAATAAAATACCAAAAAGAGATCTTGCATTAATAAAAGAATCCAACAATGGATAACATCAATGTCATATAATCAAAGCATTTAAAATAAAACCCTAGAACCTATATATCACAATAACCACAAAACTAGGGCTTCATTACAACCCTAAGATGGAGATTTAGTTACTCATGGAAGATGATTGGCGAAGAATCCCTGACGAAATCCCCATTGATGCTCTTCCAAAGCTCCAAGAACAACCTCCAGAACTTCTCTCTTGATGTTGATTGCCTCTAAAACGAGGTTAGGGCTTTTATTTATAGGTTTTGGGATGAAAACCTCGTAAAAACGCGGGGAGGTGGACTCTCAAGACGGTCCGGGCGTCCGGACGCCAGGAAAAATTATTTCCTGCGTCTCTCTATGACCGGGTGTCCGGACGCATGAAGCCAGTAAGCTCCGGTTAATTGGGATTTTCATCATTTTTCCAATTTCTTCTAGTTTTGCACCAATTTATTCCCAATGCTCATAGGGACCTGTAAACATAAAAAATAACATAATTAGACTAATTGAACTTATCAAAGTGTATATCAAAGTCTAAACTGAGGGGCCTAAATGGTATATTTTAGGCTCTCATCACACCCCCCAACTTATACTTTGCTAGACCTCGAACAAAGCTAAAACAAAACGAAAGACTAACTAAGACCACTTTCGTAGGGAGCACAACTGCACTTAGCATGTGCAGCAAGCCTTTAAACCTTTAAGTTCCCCCTAAAGGACGAGTTATAGTCACCTGAGGGTTTGCAGTGAATCTACGCACAAAATTCCTAAAATTAAAAAGAAAAAGAAAAAATAGGGAGTATTTTCCACCAAGCTATCTACGAACACCGGATATTCCTGATTATGGGGTTTTCAATACACATCTCAAACGTGGTTCATAAATCCTATCTTTTGGTCAGAAATCCTCAAAATCATGCTGGAAAAATTGATCATGCACGGTGGAAATTGTGTATATATATAGACACAGTAGAGCATAAAACGATCCACTAAAAAATTCAATGAAAACACATATTTTTCTTTCAAAATTTTGGGGCCACCTAACCTCAGTAAAAGTTAACATGATTCCTCTCAAGGCATTTGTGGTGGCTTTCACACTATTGTTTTTCAAAAGACGTGACAACACTATTTTGATCTCTTTTTTTTTTTGTCACTAAAGAAATGACTGTGCAATGTCCCTTAAGCTTTCTAATTAACCCATGTAACGACCATTCAACCAATGACTCCCAAAACAGATGTCTTTAGGGCATTAGGTATGACAATACCCATATGAGCTTATTGGCTCGGGTTAAAAAGGCTATGAACCCAAACTAGCCACAAAACCTTTTTATTTTTTCAATACGGTCCCCAACAATAGGCAACCCTTTCCATATGCCTGAATTAATTCACCGATTTGTGGATAAATCTACTCAGTTGAACCAGGACATTGTATGACCGAGGGTCGGCTTTTCATCATAATTGATCTGAAGTTCTCACTAGTATGGAAATCATAGTTTCACATTTCAAATTTTCTATATAATACGTGTTAAGTGAAAGATCAATAATTCAACAATTTCTCAAAAACTCTTTCCTAAAACAAGATAGTGAACCCTTTTTTTTTTCACAAATTTTTTTTTCAAAAATTAAGGTATCTTCGTTTCATAAAAACCTGGTTAAAAATCTCCCGAAAGACTAACAAAAAAAAAAGAAGCAAAAACTCTTTTTTTTTTAAATTAAATTGAAACTAAAAGAAAAGAACTAAAAACTATTAAAGACTACCCCAAAGGTTAATACCCCGCCCCCCAACTTAACCTAACATTGTCGACAATGTTAAACAACAAAATAAAAGATAAAGGACAAGGAAAGTAAAGGAAAAAGAGGGATATCACCAGGGTACCGCTTAATAAAAAATGGAATGGACGTAAACGGGGAGGACACCCCCCAACTCAGGTTAAAGTACCTGCGGAATGTTAGCAGTAAGCACAACAAACAAAAACAAAGAAAACCTAGAAGTACAAACCAAACTAGCAAAAAGACATGACTCGGCACTTCCTTCATGTCTACCTCCTCCGAGTGAGGAACTAAAAACCGTTGCATATCCCGAGAAAGTGTAAAATCAGCAATGTAAGGAAGACGGAGTATGCAGATGGAGGGATCAATATCTTTCAATTCAACAACTGAACAGCCAAGTGCACTCTTGTGCATATCCAACACATTCAAAATTTAAGCTTCCTGACCGTCAGATAGATCAGGAGCAATGACAGCCGGTAAAGTAACCTCAAGGCGAAGAGCGTTGTCTACGAGCTCATGAACAACATCGACTGCAAAACAGTCATTCTGGTCTGGAGGCTGATGAGAGGTCCTAAAAGCATTCAGCCTCACTTTCATATTCCCAAAGGAAACATCCAGAACTCCGGTGCGACAATTAATCTTCGCATTGGGCGTGGCCAAAAAGGGCCGCCCAAGAATGACAGTAGTGTGTTTCCGTGAATTCTGCACTGGTTCAGAGTCAAGGACAATGAAATCGATAGGGAAAAAGAAGTTGTCGACCTTGACCAGAACATCCTCAATTATTCGCCGGAATACCCTGACAAATCTATCAGCAAGTTGCAAGGTAACCGGAGTGGGCTTCAAGTCCCCTAGCCCAATCTGCTCATACACTGAGTAAAGCAAGAGATTGACATTTGCTCCCAGATCCAACAATGCATGATCAATAACGTGACTCCCAATTGTGCAAGTAACGGTGGGAGTGCCAGGATCTTTCAGGTTGGGAGGAGTGTCATTATGGAGAATTGAGCTCACTTACTCGGTGAGTAAAACCTTCTTTGACACATGAGATTTAGATTTGCGCTTTTGAGTGCACAAATCTTTTAGAAATTTAGCATAAGAAGGGATCTGCTTGATAGCATCCAGTAAAGGTAGGTTAATTTTTACTTGTTGAAACACCTCTAACATCTCATCTATGGTTGCTTTCTTTTTATTAAAGGGAGAGGGTGTGTCGAGACAAGTGGGAAAAGGGGCTTTAGGCACATATGGGGGTGCCATAGCCGGGTTAGATGATAAACTGGGAGGGGTTACCTCGTGTCCCTTAGAAACCATTTTAGCCCGAGAGTTCTTGGGATTGGCTGTGGGCTCTTTCACGCCTTGCTTAGGCTCCTCAGGCCTAATCTCAACCTCACGCCCATTCCATAATGCGACAACCATTTTCGCATGCTCATGATAGGTATCATTATGTTGCGAGCCACTACCCACCTCAAAAGAATTCTTAAGGTTAACCGTGGGTTGGCTAGGCAAGCGTCCCTCCTCTCTTTTGTTAAGAGCATTAGCTATTTGCCCGATCTAGACCTTTAGCTTGGCTATGGATTGGGAGTGGGAATGGACCAACTGAGTGGTTACTTTGAGATCTTTGAGCTCTTGCAACATTGTCTCCTCAAATGATGGATTTCTTTGAGGTGGTTGAAGATTGGGTTGCTGGTAAGATTGTTGGGAACGATGGGCCGCATGATTGTATTGAAAATTAGGCCCATTTCCCTCTTGAGAGAAAGAAGTGCCCTGACCGGGTGACTTCCATGAAAAGTTGGGGTGATTGCGCCATCCCGAGTTAAAAGTATTCGAAAATGGATCATTACCCGATTTGGAGAACCCTTGTGCGGCATTCACCTGCTCTTGCACAAATTCAGGAAAATGCGAGGCTGCAGGACAACTGCTCACAAAATGAGCGGGACTAGAGCACAAAGCACAACCACCTTGAGAGGGTGGGGATTGGAGAGTTTGACCCACAAATAATAGCTGATCCAATTTTTGGGTCAAGGCAACCACTTGAGTGGTGAGTTCATTAGAGGGTTGAATTTCAAAAACACCTCTAGGTTTTTGCAAGTTAGAGGCCTCCGGCCTCTCTAATCTAGCAGTGGAAACATAGTGCTGAAAGGTCTCACTCATATTCGCGAAAAGCTCCCATGCCTCATCCTCATTTTTCAGCATAATCGATCCCCCACTGGCGGTGACTACCATGTTTCGCCATTCAGGAGACAATCCATCATAAAAGAATTGTACTAATTGCCACTTGGCAATTTGGTGATGATGAAACTTTCTAATGAGATCCTTGAATCTATCCCACGCCTCATGAAATTGTTCATTATCAGTTTGGGCAAAAGATGTGATAGTTCTCCTGTACTGATTTGTTTTACCCGCAGAGAAATATTTATCTAAGAATTTTTGTTGCAGTTGGGCCCAAGAAGTGATAGAGTTTGCAGGTAAAGTACTCAGCCAATACTTGGCTTTGTCCTTCAATGAAAACGGAAAGAGAAAAATTTTTAAGGCCTCACTACTGAAATTGTTTATTCGCACCGTAGAGCAAATAACCAAGAACTCATAATGTGATTGTATGAGTCCTCATTGTTCAAGCCATAGAAAGAAGGAATAAGATTGATTGTGCTAGGCTTGATTTCATATTGAGCTGCATGTACAATAGGCAGCTGAATACACGATGGTGATACGTATTACGAAGGAGTATAATGCTCCTTCAAGGATCGGCCTCACTACTGAAATTGTTTATTCGCACCGTGGAGCAAATAACCAAGAACTCATAATGTGATTGTATGAGTCCTCATTGTTCAAGCCATAGAAAGAAAGAATAAGATTGATTGTCCTAGGCTTGATTTCATATTGAGTTGCATGTACAATAGACAACTGAATACACGATGGTGACACGTATTCCGAAGGAGTATAATGCTCCTTCAAGGATCGGAGAGGTGGAGCCTTGGGAGCCTCATCTTCCTTTCTTTCCTCAGCCATTAGTGAATTTGTGTGTGAGACAACAGAATGGTGTTTAGATGATCTAATTTTTCTAAGGATTCGCTCTAAATTTTGGTCTAGAGATATCAAATCTGGATGACAAGAGCGACGACCAAGCATGCACACACAAAACTTACTGCAATTATATGAAAAGAATTAGAAAGCCTAGGCTTACCTCGCCCTTGGGAAGAGAGGAGAGATTTCTTTGAGTAAAACTTTGTGAACTCTCATAGATCCCTGCACAAATTCTAGGATTTTGTGTTAGAACCAATACCCTGCAGTAAAGATAGTAAAGATGTGAGAAAAGATGATAAAGTAAAATAAAATAAAAAGAAATTGAAAAACTAAACTAATATTAGAATTAAAAGAAACAAACAACCATGCTAATTGTCCTCGGCAACGGCGCCAAAATTTTGACCGTCCTAAAGTAGAGTTGCAAATATAAATTATTCTTCGCTACTATCTCTACTTGAAAAAGCAAACATGTTAACTGAGTATCGTATCAACTGGGACAAAAAGGCTAAGTTGTGTTGTTTCCTAAATTCCTAAACTAATCCTAATAGAAAACAAAGTTCTGATTCTTAAATTAATTCTATTAGAAAACGAAGTGTTGGTTTGATTGCTTGTAATTCCTAAAGTAACAAATTAAAAGACAAGGTTTTAATCTAATCAGAGAAAAGTCTTAGGGTATGAATCCACCGTAGCCTCATGCAATGGAGAATATAGATCTAGGGTTTCACTGTCAATGCTTTCAAGACTCTTCTGGTTACAAACCTTCACAGAGTCAACAAATAAGGGGCGCAGGTTTAGATCTGGGCATAACCTATCTCTAAGGCATAGATTATCCTAACTTTAACTCCACACACATTCAAGCACCATATTATATGACTTGGTACTCCAAACTACAAGAATAAAATACCAAAAAGAGATCTTGCATTAATAAAAGAATCCGACAATGGATAACATCAGTGTCATATAATCAAAGCATTTAAAATAAAACCCTAGAACCTATATATCACAATAACCACAAAACTAGGGCTTCATTACAACCCTAAGATGGAGATTTAGTTACTCATGGAAGATGATTGGCGAAGAATCCCTGACGAAATCCCCATTGATGCTCTTTCAAAGCTCCAAGAATAGCCTCCAGAACTTCTCTCTTGATGTTGATTGCCTCTAAAATGAGATTAGGGCTTTTATTTATAGGTTTTGGGATGAAAACCTCATAAAAACGCGGAGAGGCGGACTCTCAAGACGGTCCGGGTGTCCGGACGCGAGGAACTTGGCGTCCGGACACTAGGAAAAATTATTTCTCGTGTCTCTCTGTGACCGAGCGTAACGTAACTATAAAAGTTCCAAACATAACCCAAGAGATTCTAGGATAATTGGACCCGAATGTGAGAGGTGATAATTATCCTCTTCCTACACTTGAGGATGATGGAAGTATTGTGGGTGGTGGGTTGGGTGAGGAATGGAGTAGGGGATATAGAGAAATAGAAAGGAGAGAAGAAGACGTGAGGAGCGACGCTAAGTTGGGTCAAGAATGGAGTAGGGGATATGGAGAAATAAGAAAGAGAGAAAAAGACGTGAGGAGCAACGCAAATGATTCTAGGCGGCACTATCGTCCCTCTGAAAAAAGTACAAAAAATAAAAATAAGAAAGTGAAAGGATGACCGAGTTTGAGCTACATAATCTGCAAGGACCTTTCGCGATGAGTAAATTCTGGAATTTTTCCCGTAAAATCCTCAAGAGCAAATTTATTCCATTTAAATAGAATTTCTCTCATTAAAACTTATCTTGACTCAAACAAATTATTTACAATTGCCTTTTACCGTTTTTTCATGTTTTGAAAACATTTCATGATTGTCTCATTGTCAATGTTATTAAATATGTTATTCTCGATATATATATGCAGGCAAACAATCATTATCCACTCATCTCGCATTCGATTGCATGGTCGATTCTTCACGATTTTCATAGCAGAAAATACCCTCTTAATAATAGCAGTCGCAACTGGTAAGGTTGACAATAATTTGAAAAGTGAATAAATTAAATAATATAAAATGTTATATTCAATTATGCATATAGAATCCTATTTAGGAAAATATTGAGGTGCAAACTATATTGAAATATTTTCAATCAGAACTAGGATGGACTACACATGCAAGCCAGAGAGTATTTCCAAATAACCATCCCAACCAAGGAATATATCACACACGAAATCTAAAAGGCCAACATCTATCTTCTACTATTCATGCATCATAACTAATATCCTCACCATTTCCACGCTCGGATCTCCTGACAATTGAAGGATTTTCCTATTGCCTCCCCCAAACTCATGTGATCATCAATTCATCATCATCAAAGCTACTTAAAATAATATGTTCTTTAATCGTAGGTGTTTGGGGGCCTTAAAACAATGATTTGGGTGAGTACTCAATTACCCAATTTGGGTTCCTAAATGGGTTATCTCTGGATCTAAAGAATTTGATTGTCTTGCACTTACTTTCACTATGAAAATAATTCCAGTTAGTCATGGGCTCATGGCAAAGAAGAGAAACTGCCACTTAATTATAACTCAAGATATCCAAACATATGAACCTTGAGGTTGGATTTACATATGAACTGAAGATTAAGCATGCCCAAAGGTGATTTCGTCATCTTCAAATTTGTATATATTCTTAGATTTGGTGGTTTAGGGCTTAGGAATTGGTTTAAGATTTTGAAATTAAGGATTCAGATTTGGGTATAGAGTGATAAGGATTATACGACATCTATGGAGAGAGGGAGAGAGACTAAATACTAGAGGACCGGCGACGAGGAGCATGATCAGCAAAACGGACACTCAGCGAAAGAAGATGTTGAAAGAGAATGGTGCAAAGACGATCTTGTATTCTTGATGGAACAAGATGTTGAAATAGAAGATGGGTGTTTCCACTTTTATGACATGTGGGGCGATCGTCAAGTAAAGACATGGGGCGAGTATTTATTAGATGTATGTGGGGCATGGTCCGACCCATTTAAATCTCATGTAATTTCAACATTGACTTGGGGCAACCATAACTACGTCAGTCTGCCACTGAGAGTGTGTGTGTGTGTGTGTGTGTGTGTGTGTGAGAGAGAGAGAGAGAGAGAGAGAGAGAGAGAGAGAGAGAGAGATATGATGATGATGACGACCGCCACCACCATGACAACAATGGCAAGTTAAATTGGTGACAATGACTATGGAAAGTGATCTAGATAAGAATGTTCATGTGCATCTATGGTGAGGGACACTTAAGTGAATTTCCTTCTTTGCATAGGAACATTCATCTTCTGCATATTAACATACATGGCTCTTCTTTTTTTACACATAAATATTTTCAATTATGTAGGCGTATGATTGATACACATGAACATTCCTCTGTGTATAATATGGATTAGTGTGCTTGTTTATAGAGTTTGGTACGCATGAGAA
The DNA here is from genome assembly GCA_038049695.1 of Cinnamomum chago. Classification (NCBI taxonomy): domain Eukaryota; kingdom Viridiplantae; phylum Streptophyta; class Magnoliopsida; order Laurales; family Lauraceae; genus Cinnamomum; species Cinnamomum chago. The sequence goes on from CP142454.1 coordinate 38,070,247, forward strand.
CTAATTCTAGCATGTCTACAAGAGAACCACCCTTAGTCGTCCATATGGATGTAACTCACGAGGCAATTAATGAGGGAGATGAAAAGGCCTATACATGCATGGAACACGGATTGCGAGAGCCGCCTTGAGGGGCCCCATGGACATATATGATCACTTGTGTATTGTGTGTGTTGGGCTGTATAACATTTTGAGAAACTTTGGAAAAAGAATTAGAAAAATGAGCATTTTGGTTCAACCATAAGTGGGTGAGTGCCAATCTATGGTGGATGGCCAGTGATTGTGGGTTGGTACATTTGATCATATATAGGTTGACCCTGGCCCCACAGGCTGGTTCTCATCATTTGAGTTATATGAGAATTGGCTCTCATGTGAAAGTTCTGCCTTTATTTGTTTAAGGGATTTTTACAAGAAAAGTGTTCTTAAACACGTATTTAGCCATTTTAATCACAAATACCCGTATTTTCCCACTTTAGTGTTCGTACTGACGTATTTGGATGGTTTTACCCCTGTTTTTGCGGACGAAATCGTCATGGAATTAAGCCTAAACCCACCCCTCATTCATTCGAACGATTTCATCCTCAGCCTCTTCCCCGAATCTTCTACTCTCCCGCCTTTTCCCTCTGTCTTCTGCTCCCTCCTCTCTCTTCCCTCATCCTGCGTGGCCCTTACTCTCCCCTCTGCTCCCTGCTGACTAAGAAACTCTGGCCAGAATCTCCGGCGGAGCCCCAACGACTATTGCAGCGTCATCTTCCATTCGAGATTTCTTTGAAGGTGATTTTGTCTGTTCTTCTCTCTTCCACATGGTTTATTTTCTTGTTTTGTTTTCATTTTCAGTTTCTAAGACTGTTGGAACTGTGCTGTACTAGAGAGGGGATTTTGTTTGGGTATCTGCAAAAAACTCTCATTTCGATCCTCTTGCTTGGAGCAAGAGGTTGCTGTGGTTTCTTCAAATCATTTTCAGTTTCTACAACCGTTTCTATAGCTGTTGACAACTTCTCTTATTTCCAACCTCTTATATTTGGAACCTGTTATAATTATGTTGGGCGGGTGCTCTCCAGAACTCCCAAAATCATCATACAAATAGAGAGGTTGTTGAGGGATTAGTCCATTGGGAGGCAGCTGAGGAACCTCTCTTATAACTAGAGATAGATTACATCTACTGTTCTTCTGGATTCTTGAAACAGTTGCTATTGTCAAGGTTTTTTCTTCTTTTCTTTTCTTTATAGAAATTATATTTCTGTGTATAATGTAAACCTGCATCTGATATTTTGCTAAACTGTCTAACGTTAATTATTCTGCGAAGGCATGATGTTTTCTTTTGATTATTGATGAAAATAGAATGATTTTGTTCAATTCATTTAGCTTTTTATTCGTAACCTATTTGATATAATTCTCTCCCTCTCCGGAGATTGCCCAGTTGTTCAATCAAAGTCTCCTACAATTTTTGCTTAGTTCCCATCAGCATTGATCATTAATTATTTTTCTTCTTTATACCTATTTTTATAGTGTATAGATGTTTAATTGGCAATGTATGGACATACCTTTGCTTAGCATGTTTTATTGTGCTAGCAATTCTTATAAAAGTGAAATGAATGAACAAAAGCTCTAGTTTCAATAGATAACATTTCAATATATGTCAACCCTTATGCCAACACACTCTTAGTTGAGCCGTAACAGACACTTTAGAGCCTGTCTGGTTTCAAATTTGTCGTTTTTCTTTTTTTTAATTTTTTCGAGTGTGTGTCCGCATTTGGAGAGTTTTAAGTGAGATCCAACTATGTGTCATTCATGAATGTCCAAGGCCATAAATATGGGGAGTTAAAAGATAAGATTCACCAACTCCATCAATTATTGTGTTCTCTTAGACAGAAAATTAGGTCCACATCGATCCCACTATTCAAGGAGGGATTATTAAAGTAAGACTTCTATATACCACCACAGTGATTGCTGCATTACCTTGACAGTTTGAGCTCGATTATATAAGGGGTTAATGATAGATTAACACTCAAAGCCGTCACCTAACATCCTAGGGCCAGGTAAGGTCCTAGTCCCTTTGGCCCTTTTCCACCCCCCCCCCCCCCCCCCCGGTCTTGTTTGGCAACTCTAGTTAAGATAAAGCCCCCATTTCACAAGTTGAGAGCCCACGAAAAGGTTATTTAATTCAAGAATTCTCACCGTATTTGGAATAAGAAGATAAAAAATTAACCTCATTTGTCGAATAAAAAGACAAGACAACTCAACAATGACTAACAATAGTCCTAAATCTTCCATAATAAACAACTAAAAACATAATACCCTAACTTATATTTAATTTTTTTTTCAAATTAATCCTTACCTCACTAAACTCCATTACGTTTGCTCACGTATAGCCACAAGGATAGGGTGAGATATGTCCGACTTTTACACACGGATTTCAATTAATGCATGTTTTACCAATGGTCACATACCGTACGGTGTCTGTAACCTAACACCATACTTTTCTGTCTTGTCATATATGGTTTAATGCGCTCTCCAAAGATACAGTTAATCTCGCTTCGTTTCTATATGGTTTATGAATGAAATTTTGTTTGTTTTACGGGAGTCAATTAATGACTTACATGTACACATACTTTATGCATGTCATCATAAACTTAGTGCCAATATGTTGCCAGAGATGCAAAACGAAAGAAGAAACTGAAATCCATGATAACAATATCGTTATCAGGATAATTTGGAAAATTAATTATAAATTGATGACTTTCTATCGTTATCAGGGTTGATGCATCTCAATACAATGCAACTCATTATTTACGAGTTGAAAAATAGAATGAAAGAGTAAATATTAAATTATTCTAACGAAATCGTTACCATTCCATTCACATAAGTCAACTATCTGATTAGAATCACGAGAAGTTTATCAAATTAATTGTCATTAAACCTGTATTTTCTTCTGTTCCATTTGGTAATGAAGAAGACGAAATGGAAGGATGTGAATGGAGATGATGAAAATATGTGAGAAAATCGGGTGTTGAATGGAGAAGATGAAAACATGGAGATGAATGGAGAAGATGATATAGGGTTGGTAGAGGAGAATGAAGCCATGGGTTCATTGAATGCACTTGAGAAATCATGAATTTTGATGGTGGATGTAGAAGGATGAGGCTTCCCTACGTTTTATTCTTCTCTTTGTTTCCTTCTTTTTCTAGTCAAGTGCCCATTTCAGGATGTAGGGTTTTATTGACATCAACTAAACATGGACAAAACGGGAATGAAATATTGGGATTTGGTTGGGAGGACCTCTGCTGATATTATAAAAATTTGGGGACTCCAGTTGTGATTACCATGTTTAGTGGGATTTTTTTGGTAAATATCCCTTTGATTTATTTACAGTGTCACGAAAAAGCAGGGGGCATTCATGGAAGTACTGCTCACTCAGTCCAGACCAACATTTGAAGATTTTTTTATTCAATTAATGTAACTCAAACAAACTGGTTTGCTGCAAAAATAGCAAGTTGAGTTTGAAGGAGTTTTTAGTCAAATCATCGATATTCCATGACACAAATTAGTGAGTGAATTTGTTGAAGGCCTTAAGAGTTAAGAGTAAATTGCGCATTGATGTCCAAAGTCACTTTTCGATGCCATACTGTTAGTCTTACTGTTTGACAATATATATATATATATATATGGTTGGCTTATAAAGGGGCTCCCACTTAAAGAAGAAATTAACACCTCTCCCAACTATTTTGCTTCACGTTTGGGTCTTAGTGTAGCATCTGCTTCTCAGATGCATGATGCTCCTCTATCCTCTCAACCTACCCTCAAACTACATTTGAGCTTTTGACTCTAGACTCTAGAGCCAATAAATAAGTGGCCCAAACATCAATTCACTTATATGGAAGGCAATGGACAAAGGAGGAGGCAGTTGACCCCGAAGATGAAGAAGAGTTAAGGTTGGAACTGACTATTGATGTAGTCAATTTTGAGCTTGCAATCTCCTTCAAATTTTTTTTTGAAAATGATGATGATGTATTGAAATGCTCAAGAAACTGTACCGCAGCCAGTTGTCAAATTGATGGATTCAAGCAACTCCTATAAACTTGCTTCGTGTTTAGATTGTTTAAGTTGACTCAACTACAAACTTCATGCTATGATTACAAATGATGACATCCTATCAAGCTTGATAAAGTTTGATTATTCTAAGATGGATGATGCGGCACTTCTGCAATTACTAAAACAGTCTGTCCTTATCCTTTTGGTGTTGACCCAGAAGGCAGTTTGCTCTTTGTTGCTCCACAACTATGAGTGTTTTAGAGATTTTGAACCTTGAGTGGAAGGTTGGTTTTAAGTGGGGTGGACTGTAATAATCCTCTCATCTAAACCTCATCTCAGCTTTTTAAATTTCAAAACTATCTTATCTATTAGCTATGTTCTTTCATTTAGTTATTTTCCTTTAGTTCACGTTGTGTACGCACCATTTCCATGGAAAGAGAAAATTGCCACGTCTGCATAGTCCATGGAAATGAAAACATGGAAAAGGAGTTCCGTGGAAGTATATGTTCATGTTTGGTGCGGATTTTGTTTCCTTTATGAATTGGTGCTAATGTTGTCTGGTGTGGCTCCAAATTCCTTGAAGAAAACTAATTTTTCTTGTTTGGTGCAGCAATTTTTCCAAGGAAAAAACCATTTCTTTTTTATATTGCCAACCAATCAGATAGAAAGAAGTAGCTCTAGGTTCATTTGGATGGTCCTACGAGATGGCATGCCATTCACTTTAGATAATCACTGCTGACTTGTAGATTTGAGATGATCTCCTCTTGGGGGTTCCATATTCTCATTAATTTGTCATTTTCATGAATAAGGACGACAGCAGGTTTGGGTTAAATGGTTGACTTGCCTCAACTCACCACATGGTTGACCTGCCTCAACTCACCAGTAATCGCAGCATAAGTGGGGACATTCGTGTGCAATTTCGATTCTTAAGCATGTGTTTTTTCCTTTATTCTATTAATCAAATACGGGCATTTGCTCTCTCTCTTGGTCAATTTGTGGAAGCCCAGACCGAGCATCCAGCCATTACAACTTACATGTGAAACAGATAGAAAACCAATTCTTTATATACCCATATCCCATGTTACCCACACATACACAAACAAAAGCAAAATAACAAAAAAGGAGGGAGCGAGGGAGGGAGCTTCCCTGATACCAGCTGACCTGATTCTCGTAGTACATACAGAGAACGACAGAGATAAGAGAGACAGAGAGGGAGAGAGGGGTGGCAAGCCGTCGCAACAGGGAACCATGGGGGTGAGGGGGGTGCTGGTTGGTCGTTGAAAAAGATGGATGGGGAGCCATTGCACATAGGGAGAGAGAGAGAGAGAGAGAGAGAGAGAGAGATACCTTGTGGTCGATGAAGGGAAGGGGACAAGTGGGGAAGAGGCTGCAGTTGTCCAAGAGAAATGGTAGGGTTCGTGCGTTTCAGATGGAGAAATGAGAGAGGAAATGAGATAATAAAGGTGGGGCAAGTTTTATGAAGAAATGGAAGTTTAATGCCCCCATAGGAAATCCATTTCCAGCCTTAGAAAGGAAAATGCTGACGTGGCAAACAAGTGTTTCCGTGGAATTGTTCCGCACCAACTGCATGAAAAATGGGTTTTCTGTGGAAAACCATCCAGAAAAACTGTTACACAAACATGCCGTTAGTGATAGAAATGTTGTAAGGCATGAAGAAAGATTTTCAATTGATTGGGTAATAAAAACTGTGGTTTAAGGTTCCCTCGAATGATCCAAGTAGAGGTTCCGGTTTCCTCAATCAATCTAAATATCATTTTACTTTATTTATTTATCTTTCGGCGTGGACTATTACATGTTATTCTCTTTCTTGGGTGTGTGTGCCCTGTATGGATTGAAAGAGACCTAGGGACTCCGATCCTCAGTGGTTGCAGGAGTCTTGATCTTGTGTGGGCTCATTATACTCCCTGGTTTAAGGCTATATCTCATTGATTGAGATCAGGTTTCATGGATACTCATGCCTACATCAGTTGGTTTTAAGGCTATATTTTTTTAGATTAATCTTATTGTCACTTTAATAATCTTTTATGTATCTTGGTCTACCACACTTAGCATCAATCTCGAATGCTTTGAGGGGAATCTTAGTTGGTCTCCAACTGCAAGATCTTTCTCTTTGATACCCCCTGAAGCACTCGGAAATTGTTTGATGCACAGCTTGGACACCAAGTAGAGATCTAGAGTTTTTCCGCTACTCAGTATTCTTCGCTGAATCCACAATGCAACCTCAACAAACAATAAAATGGAAATAACAAGCCAATATAAGTGTTATTAAAAAAAATTCAAAAATAAACGAGAGCATAAATGAAGTCAAAGATGAAATTGCATGTCCCAAATAGGTTAACACTAACACATCCACATTGTCCAATCTTCTGGGATTTTTCTCATAATAAATATACACATGACTGAAAGTTATGTACTTTTTCATTCTTAGTGATTATATGCACTGTTATATAATGAGAAAACTCTACATGTTTCATTATAAACTTATTGGTGCGAACTTGTTGTTTCATATAAAAATGGGTTGAGTAATATGGAAATCAGCACAAAGAATTCATTGTCGCGGAACAAATTAATGAGCTGCATGAATAATGAGCTGCATCGTCACAAACATTGCATTTGTCTAAAAAAAAAAATTTGAATGAGTAATTTTTTCATGTCAACAAATGGAGACTTAATTTAAACGAGAACATGCCTTGCTGGCTTAAAATAATCACAAGATGCCTTAGACGGTATTGCGACCCAACACGTTTCTAGAAATTGATGTTTCAAATTTGAAGCGATCAGGTGACAGCAAAAGATATGGAGACCGAAAATTCAGGTATCAATAAGCATAATAAGATATGAAATGACATACTTAGGAGAGGGTAATGTGTTATCCCAATTCGCATCCTCGTTCCAATGAATGATCCCGTCACATTCTTGACGGTAAAGAGCCTGTCTGGATGCATCCCTATATGACAAAAGAGAGAAGTGGATGATTTTGCATGTAAATAGCAATCATTTAGGAATAGAATAGGTAGAGTGCAAACTTAGGAAGGACCTTTTTCCAAGAACTGAAGGCAACCTACACTGCTGAACAGCTTGACTGTATCCCAACCTGCATAGAGAAAAAACTCAGGCTGATCAATATCAAATGTTTATGTTGAAAACCTTCAGCTTCATCAAAGCACACCTTTGTTCATTCCATTGATGATCGGTTCCATGGTCCGAGCTTGGCTGGATGTACAGGTACACTGTATTGCCATCCCCCGCAGATGCTCTTAACATCACCTCTACATCGTCATCGTTTTTTTATGGCGGCCAAAGTGCATACTTTACCATTTTGGTGAAGGTATTGGATATTTGGGATGTGTCCAAGCATGTTCCTAATTGAGATGTCATTTATTTTTTGGACTAATTCTGAATAAGTTAGGGACCTTTTCAGGAATGCCATCTTGGGGCTACCTCCATTATAAACTGGAATTCCATTGTCCCATACTAATTGTCCACCAGAATGGAATATGACAAGTAGATCGCGTTCAGACATCCTGTCACTGGCACATGGTCTTGAGAGTAAAACGACTACCTATCTATCATCTCATGGCAGACACATCCAAGTTGTGTATCAAGAATGATAATCAAACTGAATTTGTCATATTAAATTGCATAACAACAAGACTCAGACAAAGTTGCCAACGTACCGCGGCTTCACTCAAAGGTGAATAGAAGATGAAACAGAAGTTGACTACTCCGTTAGTTTAAAAAGAAAGAAAACAGCAAAAAACTAAAAACTAACATTTACCAATTGATATTGAATAAGTCGAAATTGTAAAACAGCGCAGATTGATTTATAAAAATCCATTCATTGTTGCCATTTAGTGGTACAGATAGCATCTCAACAACATATATATCCTTTCAATAGTAGGCATTTTACACGAGAACATATTCAAGAGACGGATGTTTCAATATAATAGCTTGTGAAAAGGGAAAGCTAACTTTCATTACAGTATCGTTATAATAATCTGATTGTACATCATCCAACTTCCGGTTTCCATCATTAGAATGATGGGGAATTTGTATGGAGAACCCCCATATATATATATATATATATATATATATATATAAAAGCGTATCGGTTTCCAACAGCCAAAAAAGAGGGACTCAATAATGATGTGGATCAGCAATGTGAAGGAATCACCATTTCACAAAATTTCACTAATTTCACACGAATTAGAAGTTTTTATGATAACTACCTTGATACAATACTTTTTATTTTCTTTATTTCAATTTGGTGTCCAACATCGTAATAGTGCTGTCTTTAATTTGCGATCATTAAATAGTGAGAAGGACTCACGGATTCACCTAACATTTATATCGTTGAGAATTTACTGAAATACGAATGTTGTTGGCATGTATTGTTGGTTCTGCTTCCATATTTGGTGTTTTTGAGCAACAGTCAAGAAGGGATTCGATAATGAAGTGGATCAGCAAGGACAAGGAATCTCCATTCCATACAATTTGTGTAATTTCCATTGAAAGAAATTGATTTATGGTAACGAAATAGCTACAAAACTTGTTTTTTATTTATATCAATTTTGGTGTTCAACAGCGTAATAGTACAAGCTTTAATCTGAGATCCGTACTTAGTGAGAAGTTGCATGGATGACACTTGAATTAGATTATTGAGAATTTACCGATAACGAATATTGTTGACGTGCATTTTTTGTTTCACTTCCAATTTTTGGGTTTCCAGCAACAGAAAAGGAGGGAATCCATAATTAGTAGATCAGTAATTTGAAGGAATCGCCATTTCATACAATTCAGGTAATTTCCCTATAAACAGAATATTTTTTGATAACGAAATCGCTACATTACTTTTTAGTTTGTTTATATCAATTTGGTGTCCACCAACGTAATATTGTTGGATTTAATTTGAGTTCCGTAGATAATGAGAAGGACTCACAGATTCATTTGATTTAGAGTGTTGTATGGAATGACTCACGGATAATGAGGACTCATGGATTCACTTCATTCCCATTGTCACTCATTCAATGAGTAAGTATGCAGAAACAAATAATTCCAGTACAAAGATGAAGGATATACAAATCTCAAACTAATTGATTTTGAACCTGGGTATCTAAAGCCTTAGTCTCTTATGGACTGGGGCTTATATATTAAACCACAACGACGAAATCCACAACCCATTTGAACGCAGTCTCCCATGGTCATTGCTGCGCATGTCGTGTAAGTAGTGAAATAAATGAATCAATCTCAACAAGATTGCAGAGATTCACTATCATTTTAACTAACAAAAAAATACTGAATATAATCATCTATCTTAAACATTCCCTCTAATCGTGAATACATATTCTCATGCATAACATCATCCAAAGAAAGAGCATGACCAGAAGGTTAACCAAACTTACTTGATGATCAGAATGGCGGAATGAGCCTATAGTTGAGCCCAAGCCAAAACTAATTTAAGCTAACTAATTTCGCATCAGGTTTTGTCGTCTTAGCCACCGATGTATTCAAAACACCCAACGTATTGAGGGCCTACAATTAGGATTTAGCTAAAAGGGAAATGAGACAAAAAAACAAAAAAAAGGGGGGAACGACTATATTTCTAATGGGTATATTGAATTCAAGTAAATCCGATGACAGAAAAGGAACAAAAAATCACCCAAACAACTAATATGCAGGGCAAGAACCCGAACAACAAATTACTTAAATGAGACTTATGCTAAAATAGGTTCCATGTATACAAGTTGAATCAACATTTGGCAGATTCTGTTTGATGTTTGAGGCATCACAAATTACTTATTTTCTGTTTGATGTTTGAGGCATCACGACAGAGCATCGCTGGCTGCCAGACACTGGAGGGAAAAAAAAAACAGAAAATAAACCACTTAGCTACTAAGTGGGAGATGGAGCATCTACTAGACATTCGGTGTCCTCTTCCTTGCAGCCACTTATATTTTTCTCCACCACTAGACAGCCGAATGGGAAGAGATAAAGATTGGGTGCAGGATAAAATAACAGGAGATGGCATACAGAAGATGGAATACATAACCTGATCGTCCGCAGTGCTTCGTCTGGGCACTCCTTTTATTCTTATGATGTAGCTGCACTTTGAATCTTGGCCGTTGATTGCTATCTATGACGGTGAAGAGCGAGGCCGGAGAAGAAGAGGGCAAGAGCAGTGAACCGAGGGTAGGAAACAGCACATCAGGCGAGAGCTAAGGGAGAGGAGGGAGGGGAGAATGCATGCAGAGCGGGAGATGGAGAAACAGAGCAATAGTCGTTGAAGGTTGGCGGGAATGGGTAAAATAGATGACGAAGTCGTTCGATACATGTGGGGGTAAAGGTGTCCAAAATTTATATACGAACACTGATTCAGGTGTTTATATGTATTTGTGTTTAAAACCGTGGAATACATGTACAGAGGCACTTTTTTTGTAAAATCCCCTTTGTTTAATTATACGGTTCCTCGTATTAGAATGTAGCTTCCATTCCAAGTCCCGGGTCAGTTGGAGCTCAAGCAGTGGCCATTAGAGTTGGAGCCTGGAGGAGATCAAGCTGCCTTTTGGGGCTGTGGCTTATTTGCAGCCCAAGACACACTCTACGGTGAAAGAGGTCGACAATACTTCAAAGAATGTTATATTCAAGGGTCTATAGATTTCATCTATGGCAAAGGAAGGTCCATGTATGAGGTAACTGTCCCCTTTCTCTGGGTAATCTGGGAATTAACTGATTCTCACCGCTCAAGAATGGCTCCTTATCCGAGAGCGTCGGTTCTTACCTGGCTGTCCAAGTTCGAACTCCTGGTACGTCACCTCTTCCTGATTATGCGGGCTTCCTTCCCACTTGAGTAGGCTGCCTTCCCGCGTGTATGTGAGTTCTCTCTTGAGTCCCAAACCCCTTGTAGGGTACCAGAAAAAAAATTGATTCTCACCCCTCCCTGTCCCTCCATGTAGCTGTCCCTCCATGTAACTGTTTATAAATGCTTCCTTGGATGTGTGTCTAAAAGCACAAGAGAAACCCAGTGACAGACACTCCATCTTTTAATGAAACTGTAGGGTCAAATCCAAATCCAAGTGTCTATTTGGATGTGAAGAAAAGGAGAAAAATGTCTACATTTCAAATTTGTATTGTTCACTAATCTCTCTACATTCAGAAAGGCCCTAAGGGGAAGGACAATTATGCATTGGAAAATGTCATTGATCTAAGGGCAGAATAAGCGAAAAGTCAATGCTGAAAATAGACAAGTGGCTATCAATTTTCTCACCTTTGATTGTAAATAATTTCTCATCCTCTCACTTGTGAAAGTAAATCCCACTCATGCAAGAAAATCTTGTGGTCCATACTATTTGGTCATAGTCCTTTCCCCATTATTCCTACCTGTGATTCTTCTCCAAGAGGATTCTATGTTATGTGGATTTCTATTTCCACGATAGAAATGAATGCTACATCCCTATCCCTCATAGGAAATCGAAATGATTTTGATAGAGGAAAATTAGTTCATTGTTTATCCCTTTCTGCAAGAAAAATGCATTGCACCAAAAGGAATAGCAGATTACACTGAAAATCAAAATAATTTTCCTCTCCATTGTAAAATGCAAATGATACGAAAATGTCAAGCGTCCCCTCAATGTTTTCTAGCAAGAGAAACTTAAATGCATATAATGGTAGATGACGTAGATGACGTTGTGATGGTGTCTACCACCATCATGGCGCAGCTAAGGTATTCTATTTCTACTCTTTGAAATCAGAACTGCCAGCTGAGTTCTATAGCAAACCCAATCCCATCAGGTTCAAAGGGCATCAGTGGATCCATAACAGCACATGGTCGAGCTTCCATCGATGAGAACACTGGATTCGTCTTCCTTAACTGCACTGTGGGTGGAACAGGAGGGATATGGATATGGCTAGGTAGAGCGTGGAGGCCACTTTCGCCGGTCGTATTTGCTTACAGTTTCTTCTCCGATATCATCTCCCCAGATGGCTGGAATGACTTCAGTGACCCTACCAGAGACCAGTAAGGATCTGAAATGACCTCCAATTGTAGTTTATGTCTTTTAATAGTTGAACTGATTGAGTTTAGTTGCATTGGTGTATGAGGACATGACCGTTTTCTATGGAGAATACAAATGCATTGGCAAGGGAGTAAACATTACCATGAGGGTGCCATATGCTCAAGGACTCAATGAAACCCAAGCTTCTCCTTTCCTAGATATTTCTTTTATTGATGGTCAGCAATGGTTGCAACCTTACCAGTAGCTGTTGCTAGAAAATATTTTCCATCAAAATGCAATAAGATTTACTACCATCCGTACAAATTTCTTCAGTGATTTAGCAAAAACTCCTCCATTGTTTTGCAAATGATCATCCATGGATTTGAAGATTCTAGGAAATGAAACACTACCATCCATGAGGGCAAATCCGGATCCTCTGTATTAAACAAAGCAGGTACTCGCTGATCAACCAAATTCATTGGAGTTTACTCAGCTGAATCTTAAGCCAACTCAACAAGTTTAAGAACTACCTTCATTGAATAATTTTATATTTTCAACACCACCATCACACCATGCATCCAGTTACCTATCTCCAAAAAAAAAAAATAGGGCCTCCTGACATGTTCGTTGTAGAGCCCATTTGGTCCCATAAGAATTAAGGGTGGGTTTTGAAGTTAAGCATCTGCCAAAATTATGCCTCATTGAACTTTTCAAAAGATCTTATATGAGTATTTAACAAAAATAGTTGAAACTCAACTGCATCCATCATTCTGCTTTTGGGTAAAATTATAAAAATTGTGTCTTCTAAGTAGCTGAATTGATAATCTCGTGTCTACGTTCTGGTTGTTGAAGGATGTTAATCCTTGGGACTTGGACATATCCTATAAAGAGATCCACTTAAGATATGGGTTGGAAAAGATGAAGCATTGTACTTTAATCTATATGCACATGTAAGAAAAATATAAGAACACGTTGTTTAAAGCATGGCACAGTCCAAGAAATCAATCAGCACCATTCATTTGGTCAGCCCCATTTTACATAAGCAACCTTGCAAAAATCAATATAATTGAATGATATTATCCATCTCAATTTCTACCTTATTTTCTACAACCATGGTTTTTCCAGCACGATTGGATCCATAGGACCTTAATACACAATTCAATCCTATGGTTCTAATGACCATCCACTTCTCTTTCCTAGCAACACAGCTTGGAAGTTTTAATCAAGTTCTACATGTGACTGCTGGTCCACTGTCCACCTACTAAAAGATCATTTCTGTTCTACCTCCGACTAGATTTTAACACTTAACTAAATCATTTGGATACCAAAAATGTAGTATAAGCTTCAGTTCATCTGTCAAATGTATCAAAATCAATAAACAGAGAGGACATCAAGAGTAGAAGGAGGCCGGAGGCTACCTTTTACTGTCGATTTCTAAAGCACAACACAGCACATCATGTTCAGATGTAGTTCCCAGCATCTGCTGCTGATGCTTTAGCATCACAATCAAATTTGTTCAGAACTAAGGGGCGACTAGCAACCACTAATCTCCCTGTAGGGTTGGATAATAGGATACTAGCAGCTTCAATCAAACATATCCCAACTCCCACGTCAACATTAGCACTACTAAACAAGAACATACCTCCTCACAGCACTCTCTGGAAGGGTTCACCCACACAATTCAAGGAACCCGGGTTGAGATATCAACAACAGCATGCAACCTAGTGAATTTTGTAGTGAGCCGGGTAGTTAACAAAGATGTAATTAACTTTTATTGTCTTAACAACTGATACCTTTAAACTAGTCTATAGTTCTGCTCACATTTGATATATATTGATACCTATGGCTTCCGCTTTACTTCTTATGCTTCCGCAATTTAATCATTGATAGTATATTGTTCAAAAGTTTTAAATTGGACCTCACTGCGGACCTACGATCTTGGAAGTTCTCGGATTTTCCGGGAAGTAGCGCGCCAAGTTCGGGTATTCCGACGACTTTCTCGGTATCCGGAATTGGGGCGTTACAAGTGGCATGCATATTTCTTTCAGCATCATCATTACCAGGTATGTCACGACATTTAGCATTCCACTCCAATTCGTATTCCCCATCTTCATTAAATATTACCGACAGATTTGGTAAATTTTCCTCGAAAAATTGTACTGCTGGGATGTTGAGCTGATCCTTGCTTAAGTAAGAGCGAAGTAGACGCAATCGAGTCAGCAAATGTTCATTCTCCGCATCACGAATAGCCTCAATCGCAGTTACTCTACGGTAAACTGTACAAAGGTGAAGAAAATAAAAATAGATAGAACAACCACAATAATGATGAAAACATCAAAATTTTAAAACATGACAAAGGGTAAGTTGCAATTGATAGAAATGTAATCATCATCTTCATCTTATTTATATGTCTGTATATACAACTGAGTCAGCAAGTTTTTGCACACTACCAATTTGAAAATAAACCTCTTTCTTTACCCCAGCTTGGGACCGGACATGGAAATGAACTATACATGGTGAAGCAATGTGGTTTAAATCATAAACCATGATAAGTCACTAACAAAGTATATGTACAAAAACCTCCTTAGTTCAGAATGCTCATAAAGAGAATAAAATAAGCGAGGGTTTGCATCTGATAACTAGTAATGGAAGAAATTTGGAAGAAAAAAAGGAAACAAAAGAAATCTAGTTTGGACAAGAATAAAGACAGCTTAGAGAATTTTCTACGGTGTGTAATATACAACTGCAAGGCATCATTAAAGTAAGGTATTCCCAATGGCAAGGGTTTGAATTCTGAACCAAATAATGTGATAAAGGTTACCGGAAGAAAGGAAAAGGTCATTGGGAAACTATATATTAAAAAAAAAAGTAAGACCCAAATAATCAGTTTAGTATAGGGTGTTCTTGTGGAAAAATGATTCGCAATTTCATTTTGGTATTCAGTTATTCAACAAAACCCAGCACAATTCAGTAATTGAAAGACAACAACCTAAAGTTCATTATGAAATAATAACAGACTTTGGTAAGTAGGATATGCTAACTTGTACCGTAGAAGTACCGGTCCAGTATCAGGTACCACTACAAGTGTCATCGATCCCATACAGATACAAAGGGCCTGTGCAGATATCCGGGTGTCATAGCGAAATGACTTTATCTCACATAGGAAATGGCAACCAACTTCAACCAATTGCCCATGTTGTAGAACATGCTAATATATTCAAAACAAGCACTCATGCATCACAAGACGATACCCTAATCAAAAGTTATGGCCATTTGAAGTTGGCACTATCCTTCCAGCTTGATTTCCTACCATCTTCACATTCCAGAAATTTTCTGCCACTTGTTTTTCATCGCAAGGGCTTCCTCTTTCTATTACAAACAGCTAGGTTGCAGATGAAAAACTAAATTAAATCTGATTTACTTATAACATCTTTTTATGCAATTTGGATACTAAGGATAATGATTACAGCAGAACCAACTGATCTCAAATTTCACTATAAATCTGACAGCACTTCAAGATAATTTGGGAAAGGAACAGTGAACGTTCATGTGTGTATGAACATTTCAGGAGAAAAAAATAAGCCTAACTATGAGGATCACATTCAGGTGAACACTGCTCTTTGGGTGCTAACCAGTGCAGGTAAAGACATGGGTGAGAAACTTCTTCTTTTTTTAATATTAAATGGGTGAGAAACATTTGTGAGCAGATATCAAACACAAAGCTAAGCCACCTATCTGTAAGATGAACAATAATGTTCCAATGATAATCTTGTTTCTTCTGATAAGGTTGCAAAAACAGAGATTATTCCAACAAAGTGTTCCAGACACTATAAACAATGAGAAAATAAAATAAATATTACCTTCATGAGCACTCAATGCTGGTAGTTGCTTTTCAACTTTCAACTCCTCTGAATCATTACTGTTATCAACTGCTAATTGAAGTTTTTTAACAGTTCTTTTAGTTCTTTGTTTGGCCATAAGATATATGTACAGCAACCAAATTTGGGGCAGCGATATTACAAAGGTTCTGTATATTCCAATCAAAGCAGGTCAAAAAATATCAGACAACTATGCTAATTTTAGTAATACACAAAATCATAGATAATGATGATGATGACGATGATAACTAGTATTAAAAGCAAGTGACAACTCAAAATTCAACAAAGCTAAGGCAACCCAGTTCGCTCTTCAGTTGACTTGATGGGTTTTAGAAATATGTCTATGCCATATATCCCTTGCTGAAAATGTTGGAACTAAAAGTACTAACTTGATCATATCAGATGGAATTGCAGAGTGCTAAACAAACAATACATAACAAGAACGCTCAAGTTTGGGTGGCTCTGTGTGTGCATATTATTACATAAAACACAGATCACTTTTGGTAAACTGGTGGAAAAGGACCCAAGTCAAAGCTCCAATCTCCCCCTATAGCCAATATCATAGCACCAGATCCCAGTGACAAACCCCAAATCATAATTCAAAGACATTTCTCCAAGCTCAAAGAAATCACATGGATCTGTTAGGAGAGTAAAGAAAAGAGAAAAAATATAAATAGCACTTGACCCAAACACAAACCCATGAAACAACTGGGTTTTTATCTTCATATTACTGACATTCTACTCCAGCTGAACATCAAATCAAACCCCAGTACAAACCCAAATCACAATTTGCCACAAATATGAAAAGCAAGACCCAGAAAATCACATCTGCATTCCATAAACCCTTCTGTTCCTTTTCTCAACCTAAACAAATGCTTCAAACCAGCAAACCAATTTATTAAAAAGATCAGGAAAGAACCCAAAAGAGAAAAAATTCTAAATGAACCCTAACCCACAAAAATTGTTGATTCTAGATGTCATAACAGAGGAATTACCAAAATGCAGGGTTTTTTACTTACGATTCAATTCCAACAGTGTATGTGTTTTCCCTCTCAATTATTTAACCCTCATCCACTCCCAAACGTCTCCTAAAACTACGACACGATATATCGTCCGGTACCGGTATGATAAATGTATGCATATGGTATCGGTCTCAGCCATATAAAATATCGCCGTATTATCGGTGGTTCTCGGCCGATATGATGAAATATCGGATAACCCGATATATCGGAGAAAATATAGGCGAAAAATCGGTCATGAACATATCAGGGGGATTTGCCTTGAGTGGGTGAACGTACCAGAGGGGACTCAATAAAATTAACATAAACCATATATCTCAAATAATAATAGCCGTAAATGAGTGAGTGAGCCCATTCCAATGAGCTCGAAGTAAAAATCCCAGCCCTTTGGCACAAGCAGAAATTTCTTTCCGGGCTAGTGTGGTTAAAGGCATTTATGATTAGGAGTTGGTCCTGTTAAGATTTTCTGACGTGACATTTTGTGCCTCACGTGTCCCAAAATCACGAATAGAATTCCAAACCACATCAAAAGGCATTTTAGGGCATTTTTCAAGAACTTATAACACGAATTTGGGATGTTGGTTTTTTTTTCACTTTCTACGTGACGTGATATCTTGTTGTCCAGCATTTGGCATTTGAAATGTTACATTTATTTCACCAAAACTTTAAGTTCCAACAATCTATATTAGATTTAAAATAACCTTTTGGAATTCTTGAAATTCCAAGAATTCCACTCTTTATGCATTTTGTTGAAATTTCAAATAGTCCATCAAAAGGGGGGATTTGAAATACCACTTAAAGGAACAATTTTTGGAGAATTTGGAATTCCCCATTGTATAAAATCTTGAAACTCTTGTAAAGAAACGGGATCTTAGCCTCATGAATTTCTAAAATTCTAGCATTATAAACACTAAAGTGGGGTTTGAACATTTAGAATTCTACTTTAGGGGTAGCATTTGGAATTCTTATAATTTTCATTGGCAAGAATTTCCACAATTATTCCAAACAAATAGGTTGCCACTTGCTATAAAATATTATCAATTGAGGGTGGGCCCCACCTTAGCATAAAAAAGGGGCTTTTAAATGAAGAGGCTAAATACACGCTGGTATTTACTTTCTCCACACTGGTACTCTATGCTCTCTAGACTTGCTCTATTCACACCATGTTTTGCCCAAAATACCCTAACATCTAATCTCTCAGCTTTTCTCTATACTCCCTCTCTCCCCTCCGCCCGCTCTGCCTCCCCCTCTCCTTCTTCTTGTATGTCTCCCTCTCTTTCTCTCTCCCTCTCCTTGCCTATGCTACCCACCGCCCCCTCCCTCCCTCTCCCGGTCTCACCCTCTCCCTCTCCCTTGCCCTCTCCCACCCTCTTTCTCTCCCCCTCCCCCTCTCGCTCTCCATCTCCCTCTCCGTCCCGTCGCTGCCAGTCGTCAGCCGACGCCATGTGTCCCACTCCCTCTCTCCCTCTTCCCCTCCTGCGGTGATGTCGGAGGGGGTAGGGGTGCAAAGAAGTTGGGAGGGAGAAATGTCCTTTTACATAAACTTCCTACAAGGATATTTTGGAAAAAAAATAAAAATTCAGTGTGTAGAAATCAATGTTCAGTGTCCATTTAGCAGCTCTCTTTCAAAAAATTTGGCCACCCCTTGGCCCTTTCTCCTCCCTAGTTTGGGCCTGACCCTGGCTCATGAGCCTTCAATCTGTCCGAACCGATCCACACTACAAGGTCCAATAGGCTAGAATGACCCGCATTGTTAACCAATTGAAATTCTCTGCTCTCTCCCTCTCTGAAGCCGGAACTTTAGCGGTTGGAAGTTCTTGAGCAGCCAAAAAGCTCCAAAGATTCAAGCTTTATCAAGAGCAGTACTTGATTAGGATTCCAACATCCTGTAGCGTAAGCGTTTCATGGCCCCAATCTAACGCCATGAGGAAGAAGCTCGACACCCGATTTCCAGCCGTATGTTCTCTTCCACTCTCTCTCTCTCTCTCCGCCACTTTTGATTAACGGAGGTCACTTGGATTAGGATTTGCTGCTGTTGTTCTGTTTCTTCGGGGGATTTGTTCTTTGTGGGGTGCTTTAATTTAGTGATTCTGGTGATGGGTGTTGGTTTTCTTTGGGATTTGGTTTCTAGGTTTGTTGATAATGGTGGTTGAATAGTCTATTGTGCTTCTTCTGTGGATTTTGGAATGAATGATTCCTTTCGGTTTTTTTTTTTTTTTTTTAATTTTTTTTTTTGAGATTTATAATCTGGGTTCTGTGTTTTCTAGTGTTTTCGATTGGCTATTCGTTGGGTGGATTTGTTTAGGGTTTTGGATACGATGAAATTGGTTAATTGGTTCTGTCATTTATAATTTTTGTTGAGTGGAAGGTTTTCCTAGTTACTCTCTTTTCAGTCATGTTCGGTGTGGAAACGTATAAAATCTCTCTGTCCTATTAGTTTCTATAGTAGACTTCTTTTTGTAGTAATTTATCTGTAAAATCCAGTTTCTTATTTGAACTTCCAATGGCTTTGTGGATAATTTGAAGTTGGATTTGATGACAAGGGCCTGTTTGTTTGCATAAGATACATTGGAATTCATGGTGAAATGTTGTAGCTACACCAAAAGATTATTAAAGAGGTGAGGGGTGGGGGATATAAGGTGGAGATGTAGATGGGACCTTGAATTTCCTATATATTGAATTTATAGGGTGAGGGCTGGGTATTTATTTCCCATCTTCCCTTGCTTGGATTTCTATTAAAGGGGAGGTTATTTAATGGTCAGTTTTGGATATCCATCTTTAATTCTTCCTTTTTAACTACTTGTATAAATGTAATCCTAGGTATTCAATTACATGAAACAAACAGGCCCTAACTGTATGGCAATTCTTTAAAGTCATGTTTGGTATAGATGGAAGTTCGGCTCCTCTAACTTGGAGAAACACATAAATTCAGTGGCCAGCCCTACAAATCAATGAGTGTAGACAAACCACCGAAAATAAATGTCACTGCATGTATTGTCTCTCAATCAAATGTCACTAAAACAGGACTTGGAATCATCAACCAATTTGAGTGAAAGTTTGGCAGATAAGCAATACACATCTTACTATTATAAATTTTGAGCTTTCCCCCTGCCTTTTCATTTTGTGAAAAATAGGTCCCTCATAAAATGTTAACATTAGCATACATTTACTCTGGAATAATACCTCGGGCTTCATGGTTAGCAGTTTTCATTCCCTAAAATGGTTGCCTATCTTCCCAAGACTCTTTCTGTAAATAATTATTTCTGTCCACGCGATGATTTCAGGCAGAAGAGCGACCATGAATATTGTCACAATTTTTTCATCTTTTCCCTGTTATTTTCTTTTGAAAAAGCTGCATATGTCTTTACTCACACTTTTCAGTTATCACATCCTATTACCACTTTTTTTAGTTATCATGTGTCTTGTTGAATGTTGGATGGTTTCATGTATTGTAGCTTCAGGTTTTTCTAACATATGGCCATCAAATCTGGTATAATATATAATATCTTTGACAGGCTCGGATTAAAAAGATTATGCAAGCAGATGAGGATGTTGGGAAGATTGCAATGGCTGTGCCACTATTAGTATGTGAGTGTCCATAGTATACATCTTATACTTGTCTTGGTATTGAGAAGCCCTTTTGAATACTTCCTAAGTTTGACCGTGTTTATTATAAATTTCAAAAGGAAGATAAAGAGAAAGAAATGTGGACAGTTAGCTTTGGTTACTATGACTTCCTTGTGATAATTTTAAGTGTACAGATATAAATGATTTTATTCATGTCCTGGTGTACTTTCTTACAGCTAAAGCACTCGAGTTGTTTCTGCAAGATCTTTGTGATCGGACGTATGACATAACACTCCAAAGAGGAGCAAAGACGATGAGTTCTTTGCATTTGTAAGTGAGCATTTTATTATTATTATTATTTTGAAATTAAAATGCAATAGTTATAGCTATGTTACTGTTTTTTGCTTATTGTTTGCTATTGAACTTTGTTTTTATCATGTGCCATTTCCCTTTTCCCCTCTAAGGAAATTGAGACCCTATTAAGAAGGTGTACTTTTACCACATGATGGCCAACCTAAAATCTAAAGTTGTGAAGCTGGAAAAGATGAACTTTTTCTTAAAGTTCATTCCACCCAATTGTTCAGCTAAATAGCTGGTAGTTTACTTCATATATTTTATACCCCTTCTATATTAGATTGTTCAGGTACAGTGTTGAAGGAAAATGCTATCCAAGGTTGGATAGTGTTCTTAGTGAGTCTGCTCTTTTGAGTTGCCTCTACACTTTAGCTTCTACTGAACTTCAACATGAACCCTGATCCGAATTGAAACTCCTAAATGGTAATCCATTTGCTTCACTAACAGGTATATATTCTAGCTGACAGCTTTTGCTGGACAGGTTTGCCAATATTATATTCTACTCTTTCTGTGCAGTTACACAAGTCTGCTGCATAAAATCTAAACATCAGGTGGACTCCACCATGCATATCACCCGGCCAGAAATCGTGATTCTTTAGGTGGGCTGGCGCAGCCGTGGATCCTCGATCGATAAAATAGACCAATCTCCCATGGGATTGATCGAATCCAAAGATGGATTTTAGCACCAGGGCACACTCAAGATCATAAAACACACCATAATTGAAGAAAACTTAGGAATTCTTTGTTCAAATTGGAATAAGCATAAGTAATTAGAATAAGGGCTCAACTATATATAGGGGAGCAGGATCGTTCCTTACCGAACAAGACTTTCTAAATAAAATAGAATCTGAATAAAACAGGAAATATCAATCCTAAAATAGAATATAGATTAACAAATAGAAATAAGAAAGAAGTCTCTTGCCACAGTAACTCTCGGTCACCATTGGGCCCGTAGACTGAACCTAATGGACTGTGTTGACCTATGGGTCAATGGTTTGGCCCAGTTGTTTTCTTGGGCTTAGTCTTAGTCTGTATTGCATCAACTCGCCCCGGCTTGGAAGAACTCGACTCTGCAAGTTAATAGCTTGATAATATTCATAGAGATCTAGATTTAGGCACTGAAATTCGGTAGCAATAATCTCCATGTAGCATTGGAGATCGAGCAGTTTTGCTAATGGAGAAGAAACTTCTGGAATCATCCTTGACAAGTAGAAACAAGCTGATCATCGAGAACATCAATAATTTTATTTACATGTGGAGGAGCAACTAGTAAGGCAATGGCCTATTCTTTAGAGTCTTCATTATTGTCATGCCCACGGTAGAGTGTGAGATCGGTAACATTGAAGGTTGGACTAACGCCGAGATCTAATGGTAATTTCAAAGTATAGGCATTGGAGCTAAGCTTGAATGGACCCGCCCTATGTGGATGTAACTTCTTATTAGCTCTTGGTGGTAACTGTTCTAGATAGTTTTGGATTATAACCATATCTCCTTTAGAAAAATCGATTAAATGACGATACTTGTCCACATTAGTCTTGTAACTGTCATTGCTAGCAGTGATATAGCATCAAACTTCATTATGTACCCGTTGCATATGTTTGATGAACTTATCTGCTTCAACACTAAGTCGCGCTTTGAGAGGTAACAATACTAGATCAATAGACAAACGTGGATGAACACTTGTGACTACTTCAAATAGAGAGATGCTAGTGGAGCCATGGATCAAAATAACGGCCGCCACGTAGCGTTGTGACTGCTATATCGGGCTTAGTGGCCAAGACTGCTACACTGCAGACAATTTAGCGCTGCTAGCAAATGTAGCGGTCGCTATGGTCCTCCTACAGGCGCGACAGACCCGCTACGGAGCGTGGCTGGCATCTACTCTACATAATTTTTTAAAACACATAGTAGAGCTTCTTTCTCTCCTTTTCTTCTCTCCAAGCAACATTTCTATGCAACTTTTCTACCGTTACATGCTTAAAAGAATATTAAGAAATACATGATTTCGCCGAATTGAAGCCGATACATAGAGTTTCTCTCAAGGGCTCTTTTCTAGGTATATCGTGGTAAACATGCCCTTTGGTATTAGTAAAGGTATTCTTTTCTCAAGTCTCTACAAAAGTACATTGTTTTTATTTAATGGAAGTTAATTCGTCATTTGGTGTGAACTTTAAGCTTTATTTAAGCATTACTTTATAATTTATTTATTATGTACAGTATTTTTTTTTTTTTTTGAATAGTTCATGTTATGTACGGTTATGCTAAACTGCTTATTGATGCAATCGTAGGGACGATCGCAAGTGCCGGGGCACAATTAGGGTTCGCACTGGAACAATAACTTGAAGAAGAAACTCTCCAACAATAAAACCCACTCAGGGAATTCTATTAATCTCCAAATTTAATCTCAGATCTACAATGTTCTATTTAAAATAAAATACTTAGCCCTAAAAACAATCCTAATCAAAGTAGGAAACCAAATAATAATCCTATCCAACTTAGAAATAAACTAATCCCAAATACAACTAACAATATAAAAATTAGAAACTACTAACAATATAAAAATTAGAAACTTCCTAAACTTCCTTGGGTCCCACATGTGGACCATGCCTCTTGCTCCAACGACTGTATAATGCTGCTGCATCATTCTCCCCAGGTTGGAAAAGAGTTCGACCTTGAACTCGGCTCATCTTCTTGATGTTGCTTTTGTAGATAGTGGGCACTTGAAGCGCTTCCTTGGTGAGATGAGAATTTGACTTTCTTTGGTGGTGCCGGCTTCATAGGATGGAGTGTGACTTGCTTGTTATCATGCATGAATGTGTAGGTATTGTCGCGCATGCCATTAGTTCCACTATTGTCATACATCCACGGGCGACCCAACAAGATATCACAACTATCCATGGGCACCACATTGCACCAAATTGTATCTGTATAATCTTCACCATTAGAAAAGGTAACTAGACATGCATACCGTATTTGTACTTCATCACCTGACATTAACCATCTAGCAAAATGAGGACGATGGTGTTTTCGAACTTTTAGCTGCATCGATCCACAAGAGCTTGGGATATAATATTCTGACAACTTCCTCCATCAATGACTACCATGCATTCCTGACCTTTGATTGTTCCTTTTGAGCGGAAAATATTTTCTTGCAGCCATTTCTTCGCTGTAACAGTAGTTTATGTAGCCTCTTGGATGACCATGAGAGACTCAAGACCTTCCTCGGGCATAATGTCTTCCACTTCCTCTATATCATTCTCTTTAGGATCATCTGGAGTATCTTTCACATCACTTTCATTCTCAATGAGGTGGATACGTTTTGGACATTCTGCTGCATGATGCCCTTGTTGTTTATCAAGGAATTCTATTAATCACCAAATCTAATCTCAGATCATTGATCTCTACAATGTTCTATTTATAATAAAATACTTAGCCCTAAAAACAATCCTAATCAAACCAGGAAACCAAATAATAATCCTATACAACTTAGAAATAAACTATTCCTAAATACTACTAACAATATAAAAATTAGAAACTTCCTAAACTTCCTTGGGTCCCACATGTGGACCATGCCTCTTGCTCCAACGACTGTATAATGCTGCTGCATCACTTATAAATTATGAATTTAGAAATGCATAATCGTTTCTAACTTAGATTATTAACTAATATTAAAACATATGAAAAATAGATAAATATTGTTGTTTTATAATCATTCGGCAATACAGAAACTCTATGCATTGAAGGGACCACTACATCCCCCTATCTTAGTTGCTATAGGAAAAAATCATCAAATTCTAACATTTTCCAATGTTCTAGATTTTTTGGATATTTTTTTAAAATGTTTTTACCACTTTTTCGACTTACACTGGCATTGCTACACCGCTATGTATCGCCCCTACTGCTACGCATTGCCCGCTACGCCTGCTGCTACCGCTATTTTGGTCCTTGAGTGGAGCAATTGACTGAATTGTTGTAAGCAAATTTGGCCATGGGTAAAACTTGATCCTATGTTGTGATATGGTCACGAACAAGGCACCATAATAGCCGTCCAAGGCTTCTATTAACTACCTCCGTTTGGCCAGTAGTTTGCATGTGATTAGAAGTAGAAAAGTTGAGTTTTGTCTTTGTTGTCATCAACAAAGTCTTCCAAAAGTAACTTATGAACCTGGTGTCACAATCGGAAACAATGATCTTTGGAAGTCCATGAAGACGGACAACTTCCTTGAAGAACAATTGAGCAACTTTGTAAGGATCTGGTGTGTTGGTACATGGAATAAAATCAGCCATCTTCAGGATACAATCAACCACAATGAAGATTGAATCAACTTTTTGACCGTCTTTGGCATGCCAAAGTCTAAGCTGATATCTTCCCATGGTGCATGAGGAATTGGCAATGGCTGATAATTAGAGAAATAAAAAATCCTAAATTGACTTGGGCCCTACACATGGCCTGACGTCTATCCTGCATCACTTTCCTGACGTTGTGACCTACATAGTGGGTTTTACCTGCTTGCATAGCATGGATATGGCATATGACACATCTGCAAAGGGCCATGTGGAAACAAGAGTGGAAAGAGATAAATGCGACAGTACAAACCTTTTATGCAGGATCATGCATGCCATGATATTATTATTGCATTATAAAAAATAATGCATCTAGGACCAGGGATCTATCTGGTCATATTCTGGTTGGATTGGGTCCATAATGGTTAATATGCAATTTTTTGGTTATTTCAAGTCAGGTCCATTGGGTAATCAGGTCAACAAGGATCCACAAATGTCATATAAGGATTCATGTTGCTTGGGTTAAGAGCGGTTTATATCATGGATTAAAATATCCACTGGGACTGCATCTCTTTCTTGCTATTTATTGATCTCCTAAGCTTGGAGAGAACTTACCCTTGAGTTACATTGATCTCCTCCTGGGCTGAAGATTCAAACTTCTGATTTGTTGGTTGATCTTGATTTTCTTTGCATAACTTAGACAGTTCACTTGATCTTTTCCCCCGACTAGATAAATTGGAGGACTTCTTTTGATGGTTGGATTTTGCTAGAATGTGCTATTGAACTATTAGATACTTCAATTGTTGAATTTGTACTGTCTAATCAGATTGGAAACTTCAACTACCCATCTTTTATCCAACTTGATGAAATTAATATGGGTGACTTCAACAACTGGATCCTCATATGCAATCGCTGAGGCAATGTAATTGTCATTCGGAGATTCAGTCCTTTTCTTCGTCGCCTTTGGTTTGATCAGATCCATTAAAGGTGTCGACTCATCAATCCTCTGATGAAAACTATCTGAAAAGGGCGACCATGCTAGTTTGGTTGTAGGTTTAAGCACTGTTAGTGTGGGTAGATGAAGGTTTCTACAATTACTGTATAGGGTTGCAGTTGAGGTGGTGCAGCCCAGCCACGATCAACTGTGAGATTTACACCTCGACGGTGAGATTGAGTCTTCCGACTCAAAACCCTAAGATCACTTTGGAGAAAATACCAAACAAGAACACTTTTAAACTTTTTATTAAGAATATAGCATACTTACAATAAGGATCTTCTCTTTATTTATAATAGAGGAATGACTAAATAAGGAAGAATCTAATTTAAATCAATCTAATTAGGGAAAACACTTAATGGGAAAGACTCCTTGGTGGAGTCCACTAGTTTGGTAAGAGAATATTTGATCTGATTCTATTAGAGATTGATTAGAGTGGTTTTAGCAATCATGCAGTAATTAGATTCTTCCTTATTTAGTCATTCCTCTATTGTAAATAGAGAGGAGATCCTTATTGTAAGTATGCTATATTCTTAATAAAAAGTTTAGAAGTGTTCTCGTTTGGTATTTTCTCCTAAGTGATCTTAGGGTTTTGAGTCGGAAGACTTGATCTCACCGTCGGAGGCGTAGATCTCATAGTTGATCGTAGCTGGGCTGCACCATGAGGGGTAATCGATTAGGTTCGATGGAGTGGAACTGTTATCATGCCAGAAAGTAGGAGAAATTTGACTGCAATTCATCAGGCATTTGGTTCAGATCAGTTTCTGGGATGACACTTGCTAATTTTTGTGGAACGCGAGGGTGGGTTTTGGGTAGTGTTTAATTCCTGGATCTCTATTGAAATTTTATCAGAGTTTTGGCTGTGTTTGGAGGCTTATGGTGTTTAAAAGAACAAAAAAAAAAAAGAAAAAAAGAAAAAAAAGAATGGGGATTGAAGAACGACAGAACCCTGATTTGCTGATCTTCAACTTGCTGGAGAAACTCACTCTTCACATTGGCAGAATGAAATGACACCACACCTGTAGATTGAGAAATCGAAGCAGAAGATAGAAAAAACTCTCCAAATTGTTTATTGATACGGTCAAAACATACTTTAGCTTATAGACCCTTTTGCTTGCCACATAAAACTAGGAATACAAATATTTCTCCACTTTGCTTTCCTGTTTTTGAGAAAAAGAAAATATCTGATTTGGTTGAAAAATCTGATTTTAATTAAAAAAATCCATTTTTTTGTTTTTAGTATGGTCTTCTAATAAAGCTGAACTTTATAGAAGACCTGCTGAAAGACTGATGACAGCTAGACTCTTGAACAGTTGACCAAAGGAGAAGCGGCATGATTTCTTCCTATCATGAAATTTGGATAATGTGGGACCCTTTTCTGAATATGGTCCCCCATTTTGATATTTTCCAAGATACCACGATGTCACTACCGCTGACCATCCTTACATGCCCATATTATGTATTGCGGTTGAATGGTTGTGGTAATTTATTAACATGATTTTTGGGCTATCGAACCATATCATGAGGCGTACATTTTTTTTTCCATACATGTATGCTATGTGTATTGTAGTTAAATACAAGGTTTTCATAGGCTTAACATCAACTATAGCCAAAGTTGATTTGTAAAGCTGAATTTTGTATTGCAATAGTTGTTGTTGGTTTTTTTTTTTTTTTTTTTTTTGTGCGGGTGGGGGCGGGGGGGGGGGGGGTCTGAATTTTGTATGAGACATTTTGCACTTGCTTTCTGTAGTTTTAGGTAATTATTCTCTACTTGAAATTTCAGAAAACAGTGTGTACGAAGCTTTAATGTCTTTGATTTCCTGAGGGAAATTGTGAGCAAAGTTCCAGACATGGGTGGGTCTGATGCTGCTGGTGAAGATAGATCCATTACCAGACGAAGGTTAGAAAAAATGATTTCCAGTTGTTTCTTGGGATTGCTTCATTACATATAGAGAATGTATTTAGATGTCAGTGGTGGAGATGTTTGCAATTGCTCTTATATTCCTATATATTTTATTTTTCCCACCAGGAAAGCTGTTGATGATGAAGACATTGACACAGATGAGGAATCTAAGAGAACCAGAATTGTAAGATCTCTTTATCCTATAATGTTGAACATAACACGCACCTCGTTATAATATGGAGTTTTTGTCAAGAATAGCCCATGATATTGTGGAAGTTGCTCACTACTGCAATTTAAGGTTGTGGGTTCAAGTCATGTTACCAATAATAAAAACATGGTGTGTTTGGGCATAAAACTAAATCGCAAGTGCTTTGATAGTTTTGGCAAAATAAATGCTTGCATCTTCTGCTTGTTGGGTTCTGGTGGAAGCTGGAAGCCAGAATATACTGTAGTCCCCACTCTGACTCCAAAAATAAAGTGTGCTGATATTGAGGGGAAATGCAATGTCGTACCTATTGTGGTTTTTGCTGCTCAAGTATGTTCATTGTGCAAGTCTAAGAAAGACATCTAGGTTGTGGTTCATGTTTGCCTGAGAATGTGAAAAATGACTGTCCCATAAATTGGTAGGCCTCTCTTGAGGGCATCTAGGCGCACAACTATTTTCACTTGAGTCGCTTCAGATCATTGTTTAAAACATCTGCCGATAATGGTTCGTATCGGCCGATTCGTACCAGTATTGGCCATCACCCCTCCATTTTTTTTCCATTTTCCCCACTTTCTTGTTAGAAATGGAGAACAAAAGGAGAAAAATACTCATTTCAAGTATTTTTTTTCCTGCTTTTAATGCTATGTTGGGCAACGTGTTTAACAAATGCCCCATTTAATGTTGTGTTGGGCAAGGTAATGAATAGAGGTCACTTTTAAGCTTGCTAAATTCGTGAGCTCCACTCTATAATGTCTAAAGTTCTATCTAACTCAATTAAATGCCCCACTTTAATAGATGGGCTCCATATCAGTATTTTTTTTAGTATAATCCTTAATTTTAATTATAACTCTGAATACACTGAAGGTTTTTTTTTTTTTTTTATTATAACTTTTAATAAACTCAGAAAATTTAAACCACTTAAAGGATGACCTCCTTTTATAACAGGCCCTTATAAGATTTTATTACAATAAGTTGTAGACCCATTAGCACATCAATGAAACTTGTAAAACATGTGAATAAAATATTAAAAAATTCATTTGAGTATCTAAACTTTTGTTTTATTAAACTTGTACCGTTGATTAGGCCTACTGCCCCTAAACAAATTTTACTCTATAAAAAGTTGAACCTATTGTCATATTGATCACTAATAAAACATGAATAAAGAATTAAGAAAGAATTCAAGTATATCATAATGGTCTAATCTACTGGTGGGCCAAATCCAATTAGAGTTAAATTAGTTGGTAATTGTCTATCTAAAGTCATTAAATGGACAATAAGATTTTTTTTTTACCATGAATTAAGGATATTTAATCATGAATTTTTTTACAAAGGTAATATTTTTTTTTTATAATTATTTTTGAGTCGTTTGAATTTTGATTATGAATTACATTGATGGATATATAAATCATGAGGATAGGGAAAAATATTAAACACTAAAACATAAAATATTTATATAGAATGTTATGACTTAGGGGGGGTCGATATTTTGATTTATAGTTGTTACTAATGAAAAGAAACATTATTTTCTAGCATTTTACAATATTCTGAATTTATTGGATATTTTTTCAAATTTTTTATGGTGAATAAAACTCACACTGGGTTGGCCTGCAAACCGTGACCATGTCAGATTTTTGGGTCGGCCGATACCGGTGCCGATACTGCGATTTTAATCCATGCTTCAGATATTATATTATCCATAGTGTACCACTGAAATTTTGTGTAGAATATTTTTTAGCTTATATTTTTGTTTTGTTTTTTGTTTTTTTTTTGTTTTTTAAATAATGGTACTCACTTTTGACAAAAAATTCTTCCTGAACAGAAGCCAGGCTGTTACTATTTGAGACTTGTTAAAACAGCTTTTTTATTATCATTATCTTTTGCACATCATGACAGCATGAGGCGGGCCATGCGGGCAGTGGCAGAGGACGGGGGAGGGGCCGAGGAAGAGGTCGTGGGCGACCTCGTCGAGCAGTTGAAAGAGAGAGCACCTTCATTGAAAAATGTGAAGATGATCCAGACATTTCTCCTGAAAGCAATGGTAAACAGAGTAAACAGAATGCAGAAGTTGAAAGGTTAGATAGTAGTATCGAGGCCAAGGAATTAAAGGAGAACATAGTTAGTAGTAATGCCAATGTGATAAGCCAGAACATTGATCTGAATGTAGTCTTGGATGAGAATGGAGACACTTCAGCTGCAGTCACCTCCATCCCACAGCCAGAGAGCAAGTATGAGGAGTACCCCGGGTGGTCGCTTTCTGACATGGGCAAGATGGTCATTGATCCAATTCAGCTTGCACAATTCAATGGGGAGATCGATGAAGAGGAGGATTACGACGAGGAGGGATGATAACTATTAGGCACTCTGTTGACTGTAGTAGCACGTCCTTCAGATTGGTAACTGTTAAGAAGAAGATGCTATGGATGCTTTAGAGACAGTTTTTAGAGATTAGGGAAGAAAACACAAGTACCCTTTTGGGATGGAATTCTAGAGTGGCCTTTTTTTTTAATAGATTTTTAGCAGTTGTATAATATTACTAATGTGAACAGTGAAGCCACTTCTGTTTTTAATTCTGAATTGGCCCTTAATTTGTGTACTGTTTGTGAATGGATGTGAAATGCATTGATCACCTGCTTCTGCAAATAATCTTGTTTCACTTGTATATCACTTTTCCTTTACACTAGTCAATGTCGTCCTCATCTGAACTGGTAACCTCATCTGTATATGCTTTTTCATGCTTTAATTTGCAGCTCATAACATTGTGCTATTGAGCTCAATGCATATTTTCCCCTTCTACACTACCAATGAAGAAGCTAAAAGTCTGAAGCAGTGGTGTAATTTTGCATTTAGTTGCGACTTTAGTTGTTTTTTGATGTGTTATAAACCTTTGCGTTGAAGATTGATCAACTTGCTTGTAAACAAATATTTGCTAGTTTATTTAGGAATGTTAACAAGTGGTGAATCAAACTGCAGATAGCAGATCTCATGGACCAAGTGAATTGTGTTGATTCTAGTCCGAGCTGAATTCCTCTACACCACGCCGTTTTCTGGTGGATCAATCTTCCTCAATGGCACTGACGGCTATACATACAGTCGAGAGAGAACTCAGAGAAATGGGAAAATGAAGTCCGTGGAAAATAAGAAGCCCTAATGCTCATGCACGGTCGTCACTCTGTCAAATCAAGATCCTCAAGGCAAACACATTGATAGCTTGCAAGACCGATCTGTGTGGGGGCGGCGGCTATTGCAATTTTCTACCTTCTTAGCATCTTAGACTGGCAACTCGGACCCTTTTTATGCATGTAACATGAGGAGGAGGCACGGTTCATTACCAAGAAGAAACACAGAATTTCAAGGAAAATTTTAACCTAAACTTCGACAGAAGCTCTTTCTTTCACTATGGTCAGTTCTTCCAAATGAGAAGTAGAATTATCAAACCACATCCCCTCTTGGGCCCCTAGTCCATAATAAATCAAAAAATGCTTGTCTTTCCCTGCCTAAACAGTACACTCTTTGGAAGTAAACTTTTCATCATCATCATCATCAAAGTATTGTCCAAACTATGTTGGAATTGGCTGCATCAATTCTGTTTCTTTTCGAAATTAAAGAGTGGCTAGGATCAAACCCTCTTGGATGATAAAAGGGGTAAGTTAGCAAAGAATGTGTATATGCATCTAAGTGTGTGGGAAGCAAATTTCTTGAGATAAAATCCAATGGTAAATAATGTTTGGATCCTTCCATCAGCTAGATAACTTAAGTCCAAGCCTTTTCGTTGCCGAGCTTCCATTGACTGTCATGCATCCAGGCGTGGGCCAATTGAATGAGGGACATTTTAAGAAAAAGACACCTGGACGCAAGCACACGATCCTTCACCACTGCCAATTTGATACTCACCAAGGTGGGCCAATTGACTGTTCACAAATTTGACTTCCTCACCAAAAAAATCACAGAATCAGGAAGGTTACATTTGGCAAATTCATATTAATTTTCAAGAAATTTGCGGGAAATGGGCTTTTGTCAGAGGATTAGGGGGGAAGGATTAAGGGTGGAATCTAGAACCAGTAAGTTTCATCAGTTTTTGTTTCCAACCATCACCGAATGAAGATCCCATGAATTTGATGGTCCATTGTATATGTGATATGCCCACTCTTGACCATTTATCCCTCAACAATTTGATGGAGCTTCTTTTCAATGAAATATCAGTAGTTCAGTACGGATTTCACAAGTCTGTTCTTCCTCATTTATGCCTGGGCCCAATATTGTTATATTGGAGAAGGCCATGCAGAAGAAAGGGCCTCCCAAGTCCTATCTCTTCCGGGTTGAAGGCAGACGAGCTGTCTGATTCCATATAACAACAAATCCCCAGTTAACAAATTTCTAGAGCAATGCCAGTAGTAGCACCACAACATCATTGATAGGTTATATACAAATGATCTCTCTCCAACAGATGAGACTCCATACAAGAAGCTACATCAAGTAAATCTCCTTAAAGGGCTTTGTAAGCACTTAAGGACTGCAAAGGTTCTTGAGTTCCTCCTCCTTAGCAAAGGAACTGGGTATCAGCCTGGAAGCGTGAGGATAAAGGTCTTTATATGAATTCCTGATGGTTCCTTCAGCCACCCCCTTAGCAAGCGAAATATCTGCAACCAGTACAACTTTTGAGTGAATTTTTGACAATATACTCCTATGTCTTAGTGCTAACGCAGATGTTAGGCAAAGATAATAACAATCGGTACCTCTTTGAAGCTTCTTGTCATCAGAAAGCTGAATTATCATGTAAATAACAGCTGCTGCTGTTGATATAGGACTTCTCCTGTAAGTAATAATAATAATAATAACAATTGAACAAGATTTAAATTTGAGGCAGAATTTAGAATGCTGGAAACAGACTGACTGCGACCAAATCTTGCAAGAGAGATGTGGCTCTAAACATCAATGCTGTAAATGGGATGTAAAAAAGGTATCAAATTTCCCCTTCACCAAGGTGACTCAGACAAGTCAACCTGGTGTGAGAAGGTACAGGCACTACATATAGGCACAGAATGTGAATTTTGGTATGTGTCATCAAGAATTGGTCAAATCAGCACCACCTTGTCTGAGTAAGGACAGCATAGACTGGCCTAGGAATAGACTATGGACAAAGTCATTCATAGAGTTGGAATGAGTTAAAAAGTTTTAGTATCAGGTCATCCAGACAGACCCTTCTTTTTTTTACTTCCTTCTACTTGAAGCTTTAAAAGGTTTCACAAGTAGAGGAAAGCATTGATGATTTTTGGTTTCAAGGAGTTGTCCAGATCATGACTAGTTTGTAAATTAAGACAAATTATATCATAGCCATCAGCTATTGTCCAAAAGAGATTGTTTCATTGATGTAACATCTTCGAGAGTTTTCATCATCAAAGCCTTGTCCCAACTATATTGGAGTCGGTTACATGAATTCTGTTTTTCCATTCTGATCTATCCTAAGTTAAATCATCAAATAAGTTTTACTTCTTCAGATCTATTTTTACTATTTCCATCAACGTCTTCTTCGGCCTGCCCATTCTCCTTGGTGGGCCATCAACCTGCGTAGCCAAACTTTTCTTTATTGGCACCATTGTTAGCCTACACTGGACATGCCCAAACCATCTTAAATGGATTTCTCTAATTTTATCTCCTATTAATGTTACCCCTAAATGCTTTTGAAGTATTTTTTTTCAATTTTACCGCACATCCACCTCAATATTCTCATCTCTACTACATCCATTTTGTACATATGTTGCTTTTTGAGTGGCTAACATCCTACTCCATAAGTCATAACTGGTCTAATTATTGTCCTATAAAATTCTCCCTTCAATCTCGTTGGCATTTGTTAGTCACAAAACACTTCATAAGCAGGTCTCCACTTCAACCATCTTATTTTTATCTTTTGTTTAACATCTTCCTCAATCTCCACATCCATACTAATTGTTGAGCTATGGTAACGAAAAGAATCTCTTTAAGGTATCTCCCGGGCTTCAATTCTCCTAGTAATTTCAACTTTTTGTATATGTCTCCTTTATCTTTGTATAGCTTATTTTAAAGAATTTGGATTCTAAAGCCTTTCGCCATCTCTCGAGTTTTGCATTTACGCAATCTCTTGATTTATCTACCAACACTATATCATATGCAAATAACATACACCAAGGTACCTTCCCTTAAATGTAAGCAATTAACTCATCCATAATCAGTGCAAAAAGATAAGAGCTTAGGGCAGACCTATGGTTATCGAGAACTCACCCGTCTCTCCACAAGTAGTTCTAATACTCATTCCCGTTGCTTCATACATGTCTTTAACAATTTCAATATAACATCTTAAAACATTCCCTTTTTTTTAAAGCCCACCAAATTAAATTTCTAGGTACCATGTTGTAGGCCTTTTCTAGAACGATGAATACCATATGCAGATTTTTCCTCTTTGCTCGATATTTCTTCATCAATTGCCTAAGTGAGAAAATTGCTTTCATAGTTGACATTTCTGGCATAAAACCAAATTGAATTTTAGATATCTTGGTCTTTTGTCTAAGTCTTTACTCCATTACTCTCTCTCGATAGTTATTACAATTTTATATATCTC
Organism: Cinnamomum chago; assembly: GCA_038049695.1. Classification (NCBI taxonomy): domain Eukaryota; kingdom Viridiplantae; phylum Streptophyta; class Magnoliopsida; order Laurales; family Lauraceae; genus Cinnamomum; species Cinnamomum chago. The sequence goes on from CP142454.1 coordinate 38,105,084, forward strand.
CCTTGTTCTTATACATAGATACTGCAACACTTCATCTCTATTCATCCGGTATTTTCTTTGTCATTAATATCTTATCAAACAGTCTGGTTAACCAAATCCTTCCAACTTCTCTTAAGCATTTTCAAGCCTCAATTAGAATGTTATTTAGACCCATAGCCTTTTTTATCTTCATTTGTTTCAATGCTTTCCCCACTTTCACCACCCTAATTCTACGAAAAAAGTATGTTCAGCTAATGAAGCATCCTCTCTTGTTCTTATGTCTCCTATATAGTCTTCATTTAAAAGCTTGTTAAAATATCTCCTCCACCTTTCTTTGATAGCATTGTCTTTCACTAGAACTTTTTGGTCATTGCTTTTAATGCGTTTGACATGATCTAAGTCTCTACTTTTACTTTTCCTTATTTTTGCAAGCTTAAGAAATATCTCATTCTTCTTCTCTTGCTCCCAACCTATTACATGCTTTGAACTTTACATCACTTACTACTCTCTTAGCTTCTTTCTTTGTCTTTTAATACCTCTCATAGTTTTCCATATTCTTAGCCCCTACCAAATTTCGTAACAACGTATCTTCTCTAAAACAACTTCTTAAACTTCAACACTCCAACTACCATATATCTTTATTATAGTGTCTTTTCCCTTTCGACTCTCCATGCATCTCTTTTGCAACATTCTTAATATAGTTAGCCATTTGATTTCACATCAGTGTAGTTTCTCCCTCAAAATTCCAATCTCCCTCCTCAATTACTTTCTTCTTAAATATTGTTGTTGTTTTTCCTTTCAAATCCCTCCACCTTATTTTATTTACCACCCATCTCTTTCTACTTCTAATGCACATATTTAAAACTACTAGCCTATGTTGTGCGGTCAAACTCTCTCTTCACTACAAGAAAAGTTGCGATAGACTACGGAACACTTACCGACGCAACAGGAACGTCGGTAATTTCTAATTTTACCGACGCCATCACAAAAAGATGGCGTCGGTAATTGTGTTGTACTGGATGGGAGGAAGAAGTTACAACTTCTCGACGCTAGTGGCGTTGGTAAGTTTTGATGTTTAATTTCCCGACGCACATGGCGTCGGCAACTTCTATGCGCCAACTCCTTTCCCGCTGGAATTTCGATTCTCGCATTTGACCCAAAAACTTCCCGACGCCGTGAGCATTGGTAAGTTTGACCCAAAAACTTCCCGACGCCATAAGCGTCGGGAAGTTTGTGAAATCACCAACCCTCCGCAACTTTTCTGCAGCCTTTTGTGGGAAGAAACTTACCGACGCCATACGGCGTCGGCAAGTTTATTATATCTTCTCCTCACTTCCCCTTCTCCCTTCCGCTTCTCCCCAGTCCCCACTCATCGCCACTCTCTGCAACAGCGTATTCGCCCTCCTCTCTGCATTTGTTCTGTCTTCCTCCCATCTCTCTGCATCTGTTCTGTCTTCCTCCCATCTCTTTATAAGGTATGAAATATTTATATTATTAGTTTTGTTTTTTTTTGTTTTTCTTCAAATATTTTCTCTTTTTTTTTGTTAAATGTTTGTCAGCAACCACGGTCTACCGGCGACCACCATTGCTGCCGGCGTCCACTGCTACTTCCATTCCCCACCCATACAGGCTCTTGCTATATCTTACAAACGGTATGTAATTTTTTATTATTATTTATCTGATAATTAGTTTAATAATATGTTTTTATAGGTTTTGTTTTATAAATTTTAGAATAGATATGATTATAAAATTATTATTATCTGAATGTAGTTTGATAATTTATATAGATAATTTATAGAAATTCTGTTATTTGTTTTAAATATGATTTTATGTCTAGGCTTTTTTTATATGGATGTGATATGAGATTGTTGTTTATTTTTTGAAAATATGAATTAATGAAAATGTTAATATCTTTTTGAGATATATGTAGTATTGTTAGTAGAAATAGTTTGGAATGACTATTGTTAGTGGAGATAGTTTAGAAATAGTTTAAAATGACTAAAAAAACTAAATTAAAATTTAATTTAATATAATAACAAAACGGTTCCAATCAATTATTGGAACCGTGATTTAAATAAAAAATAAACATAAAGAATGGCGTCGGTAACTTTAACCATAAAATACACGCTCACAGTTATCGTGTCAGCGTGTTTTGCGGAATATTACCGACGCTAGTGGCGTCGGTAATTTTAAATCCAACTTGCCGACGCCGTCAACGCGTCGGCAAGTATATTTACCTACGATTTTTTTCCTACGCCATAATTAGCATCAGTAAATTTATTTACCGACGCATTTTTAAGTTTACCGACGCGTTGACTGCGTCGGTAAACTTCACTTTTGTAGTAGTGCTTGGAATAACCTTATAGTCTTTACAAGCCAATCAATCATGTTTTCTACCTAAAAAAAAGTTTATCTGGCTCCTGCTATAGCTCCACTTTAATAGGTGATTAAATGCTCCTCTCTCTTTTTAAAGTAGGTGTCTGCTACTATAAGGTCATATGCTAATACAAATCAAAGATAGTTTCACATAGCTCATTCTATTTTCCAATTCCTTGTCCTCTACTCTATTATCCTTTGATACATGCCCATTTAAGTCCCCTGGAAAATCTTTTCACATGTTGGAATTTATCGTTGTAAACCATCCATCTCCTCCGAAAATTATCTCCTGACACTTTCATCTAATTCTACTTCGAGATAAAAAGTTTTGGGTGATTTTGGACTTTGGTATTGAGATTGCTAGATCCAAGTAGGGATCTCAATGTTTCAAAAGCATGGGATTTAAGAGACACACTCCCCACTGAAGTAGAAGACCCAGATAACACATAAAATTTGGAATACATCAATCAATTGATTTTCTCACGATAGTCAACACTTTTATAAGCGGTCTGATCAACCCAATTGTCGATCAAGGACCCCTCAAGCAATTAATTGTACATGCATGCGTCATAGATTATTTTCAACTGAGATCTAGCGAGTTTATCATACTTACCACTAACCACATATCACATGCCTCTTGTGCCGTTGGATTGTACACACATTCATTTGATCAGTCCTTGACCCCTTGATCCATATATATCATATATTTTGCGAATCAATTATCATACCTCCACTGCATATATGGTATGCCCAATTACCATCGATACTGCCGTGGTCGTTAAAGGCTTATTAAAAGAAAATACATGTTGGATTTCCTCACAACAAATCCATGCACAAATCCTTCACATAAGGCACTCTCATTTCTACATGGGTAGGTTCTTCACATTGAAGATATCACTCTTGATGAGGCCATACCGTGTAGATTTCGTAAAAGACATATCCAACACAGAAAGAAAGAAAAAAATTTAGATGCCACCAACTGTACTTGCTAATCTCGATAATTTTCCTAACCATTGGATCACCAATTTCTGACTACCTGCGCATGGATCTCGTTGATAGGAGTTCGCAAGCCAAACGAATCCTCGAATTGAGTCCACTTGACTCAGATATTGTTGGTCAAAGTCGCTACACCAAAAGAGTTAACTCGATCCTTTGCTTGCGTCATAGTCTCTTCAGCCACTTGCATCACCCTTGTATCACAAATAGGCCTGTCACCTGGGCTTGTGTTGTTTAATTCCGTCCTGAATATTGGGTAGGCTTGCCGGGGGCTGTCCAACCCCGACCTTAAATTGAACGCACTTACGTCAAATTCTGTCCCATTTGGGCACGTGCTGGGCCAGGGCTTAGCATGATCTTGAATATAAGCTAAACATTATCTAATTTTTACTCTTCTTTGCTACAATGCTAGTGCACAACTAAATTGTATTTTTTTCCTCAATGCTGGTACACAACTAAATTGTTGAGCCGGGATAATAAAAAACTCCGTAGATATATTTCTAATCGAATAATCTTGGACAGAGTTTAAAAAGGCATATTAAAGATAAGCATGCATACATAATTAGATAGCTGGAAAAAAAGCACTACTAATATAACAATTTGAAAGGTATATATCATTAATAATCAACTGATTGAAAATGAATGAATCTATATAAAAAATGAATCGATACAAGGCAGAAAAGCATAATGCAATAAACTGTCTATGTACATTAATCGTCCATGATATAGAATTTCTCCATAGTAACCAATACACACTAACAAACTATGAAAAACATTGGTTGTTCACAATAGTGAATTAGTTTGTTGGGTTTGGATATGGTTGAGGTGTTCAAACCTCAATGATCAATTGGATAGTAAGACCCACAATGTGGTCTAGCTTCATTTTCCTTGTGAGAGGGCCGGATTGGGCTTGGACGGGCTGGGCTTGTTCTACCCATTCTCGGTCCCATTTTGACTGGACTTTGAAATCATTGTCCAAGCCCAGCCCACTAGGCTCAATTTTTTTAAAAGCCCTGCATTTTCGGCTTGGACCGGATCGGGTCGGGTACCCATTTCAACAGGCTTAATTGACAGGCTTCAACTCACTGTTAGGGCCCATTTCAATGCTTTCTACCTGCGCCTAAATGTTTTTTCATTGCCTGGGCCCGAAAAAATTGGCCAAGTCTGACTCGAATCGGGTCTAGCTAACCTAGGGTCATATTTCCAGCAGGCAAACATAGGCGAGCCCCTCCACGCACGCAACTCAAGGCTACATTGGGACAACCGCAGACTTGTGCAGGGAATTGTAGGTCAAAACCTGCTACATATTAGTGCATGGTTCACCTCAAGTCACTTTCCCCTTCTCTGTTTTTTCTTTCTCTCTCTCTCCTCCAACTTATGGTACTTTGGTGTACACACCCTTTCGTGGACAGAGGAAATTGTCACGTCAGCAAATTCTATAGAAATGGAAACCTTGAAAAAGGATTTTCGTGGGATTTAGAAATTCATATTTGGTGCAAATTTTTTTCCTTGCTGAATTGATGCTAATGTTGTTTGGTGCGGCTGTGGATTCCTTATAGCAAATCAAATTTTCCTATTTAGTGCAACAATTTTTCAAAGAAAAATAACATAACATGTATATAATTGATTTAACATCAAATAATAATTTATTTAAAGAAATAAAAAAAATGAACGAGTGTATGGTTTTTGGTTGAAATGAAAAAGAGTGAGGAAATAAGATTATATAGGAGGAAGAAGTTTGTTAGGATAAAATACAGGACTGTTAGATGCTGTTAAGAAAAAAAATGGCAAAAAGGTGTCTCACTATAGCGAGAATGGCGCTGAATGCCTAGTCCGATCCGAACTCTTTGCAAGAGTTCTATATTGCTTATTATTCTTAGTGGATTATGACTAGGAGTCTTATGCACGGATTTGGGGCTATTTATTGGGTGTTTCTCTCAACCCTAAGACACACCACCACTCTCATTAATCTGAGTCAGAGATATCTTAGAAAGAGATTATTCTATAGAGCAATTGAGAGATCGTTCTGAAGGGCTATTCTAGAAGGTTATTGTTGCTTCTACTTTCTTGTAGAAGATAGTTCATCTTGACCGACAAGTTGTGAGGAGATCAAGTAAGGAGAATGGTGCACGATGAAAGTCATGTCAGTGGATTTTGTGCAAGAACAACCGCAATCCTTAGTTCGAGATACAGACTGAGGTAAAGGAGCTTGTGAGTATATCTTGTAAACTGTTATTGAACTCTTCATTTCTGGTTCGTAGTTTTTCTCCCTGCATAGGGTTTTCACGCTAAATACTGTGTTTGCCTTTTTGTGGCGTGTGATTGGTAGATAGCAAGTTCTATATTATTTGATTGGTTATTTCCGTTGCATTGATTGATTAAATTAGAACTAGTAATCCATTATAGTGGGTCCTGCAAAATCTTCAATTGGCATCGGAGAGGGTTGCACAATTTTATTGTGTTGATCCAAATATTGCTAGAATGGATATCTACCGCAATGCACTTCTACCAAAATCCCTAAATATGTTGGGAAGAGGAAATCTTCTAAAGGGATTCAGTGCTATGAATGTCAAGGCTATAGACACATTGCTAGTGATTGTGGTAATTGAAAACTAAAGAAAGTGGCTTTTAATTTGAAAAGATCTAAGTCTGAGAAGCCTGAAGCTAGCACAGAAAAATTTATCGCATTCATGGCAACTTTTGGTTTTGTTACCCCACAAGTTTCTTCTGATAATGGGACTAATCATGATGATAGTGAGTCAGAAACAGAGTATGACTGGCAAGCTGAATATCAAACATTGTTTGCAAAGAGCATGAAGATGTTGAAAATGAATGAAAAAGTGGCCAAAAAGTGGAAAGAGTCTGAAGAGCAAAATTGCTCCTTGAAAGATGAACTTGCAGATTCACTTTCTAAAGTACAAAAAAAGGAGGATGAAAATAAAAAGTTGGCTGAAAAATTGACTGCAGAATCACAAAAGTGTGATTTTATTGATTATGATATGAAGACCTTAAAAGCTGAAAATACTGACTTGTAAGGAAGACTCAAGATAGTTCTTTCTGAGTTGGATACTACCAAGGCTTCACTAAATATGAAGAACACTGGATCGAGAAGATTAGATGACATCTTGTGCAGTCAAAAGGCAAAGACAGACATGCATGACATTAGCTACGCTGACGGGGCATCTACTTCAAAAGCCAAAGGTACTAATCGTTTTGTTCAAAATTTAGTTGTTACTAATCCTGCTGTTTATGTTGCAAAGAAAGCTCCAAAGAAGATTAATGTGTCATGTCCTGAACGCATACCCACTTGTCATCATTGTGGAATTAAAGGACATATTCGACTACATTGTAAGAAGCTGCGAAGTTTGTCAAATCAAATCAATGGAAGAAACAGAAGGTAGTGTCTCCGATTAAAACAAAAGCTATATGGGTCAAGAAAGAAGGCATCTCTTCTATATTGGTACACACTTTGCTAAAAAATTTAAATTTGCAAGTGTGTGTGCATAAGATTCGTCACCCCTGATCTGCAAGATCAAGCCCCCACTCTAATGCTGATACGAATATCATATTGAGGGGGAGCTACTACATCTAGATTGACAAAAGCTGCATGATGATATTTGTTTGTCAATTATGGAAAAAAACAGGGGGAGAAGAATGAAGTTAGGGGGAGCTATATAAGCTAAGGCAATTCAAGATTTGGAAATTCAAGCAAAGGCAATACAAGATCCACAGTGCTGAATTTTTTATTTTAAAATTCAATGTATTTTGGGTTTTACTTTTGGGTAGACCAAATTGTATTTTGGGTTTTACTTTTGGGTAGATCAAATTGTATTTTTTAGGGGATTTTATCCAAGAATTGCCAAAATGGGGAGATTGTTAGGCTAAAATATAGGAATGTCAGATGCTATCAAGAAAAAAAATGGCAGAGAGGTCTCTCGCTATAGCAAGAATAGAGTTGAGCTCCCAGTCCGATCTGGACTCTTTGCAAGAGTTCTATATTGCTTGTTATTTTTAGCGGATTATGACTAAGAGTCTTATGCACAAATTTGGGGCTATTTATTGGGTGCTTCTCTCAACCCTAAGACACACCACCACTTTAATTAATCTGAGTTAGAGATATCTTAAAGAGAGATTATTCTCTAGAGTCATTGAGAGATCGTTCTGAAAGGGATGCTCTAGAAGGTCATTGTTGCTTCTACTTTCTTGTAGAAGATAGTTCATCTTGATTGACTAGGTGTGGGGAGATCAAGTAAGGAGAACGGTGCAGGGTGGAAGTCGTGTTAGTGGATTCTGTGCAAGAACAACCACAGTCCTTAAGTCGATATACAGACTGAGGTAAAGGAGCTTGTGAGTATATCTTGTAAACTGTTCGTGAACTCTTGATTTCTGGTTCGTGGTTTTTCTCCCTGGTTAGGGTTTCCACGCTAAGTACTGTGTCTGCCTTTTTGTGGCGTGTGATTGGTAGACAGCTAGTTCTATATTGTTTGATTGGTTATTTCCGCTGCATTGATTGGTTAAATTAGAACTAGTAATCCATTATAGTGGGTCCTGCAAAATCTTTAAAGTTTTCTGAGGAAATCCATTTTCCATACCCTCCATAGGAAACCTATTTCCATCATTAGCAAGGAAGATCTTGACATGGCAGGAAAGCATTTCCGTGGAACTGTTCCACACTGTGTGGGGTCACTTCCTAATGACATATTTGTGTGGGGCCATTCCCCAATGACGGGATAGTCCCTGGCCTCGGTGTTACCCAGCTCGGTAGAAGCGCCAGGTCGGGAAAGCCCGGAGCCCATCTCGGTGACCACGTCTGCAGGTGCCCACCTCGGTCTCGGCCTTAGCTTGATCTCAACCCTCCTGTCATTCAACCATAAATGTGCTGCCATGGCGGTAAACGGCGAACTGACAAATAGAGTGGGTGCCGGACCTAGATAAGTGGCAAGCCTTATCTCGAGGTCACATCCGCAGACATAGGGGAATGGCCCAATGAGACATTCCTTTTTTACCTACCCCCACTTAGGAGAGAAAGTACAAGCCGATGGGACTTTCATCTCCCCCTAAGGGCCCAGTCCGATGATGACTCTCACATCTATATAATGCATGAAGAAAAACTACAGGAGGTATACAATAAATTTGCTCTCTATACTCTTTCTACCCTATTTTCCCTCAGTTACAAAACTAACTCAGGCATCGGAGTGCCTTCGGCTGCCTACAGCCAAGGGCTCTGACCTTTGTTTTTCCTTTTAGATTCCCGGAGGCCGATCCTTTCCCAAAATCATCAAACCAAGAGTCTAATCCTCTCCTAACCAAGTCCGTAAATTTTAGGCACTTACAGTTGACGCCGTCTGTGGGAACATGATCTTTGCTAAAACCTAGCCTACCAAAGTCATGCCTCCAAAAACCAAGAATGGCGGTGAGGGATCGTTAAAATCCCGAAAAGCGTCGTCCTTTCCACCATCGGAACAACCACCGTTACTGTCGTTTTCGCGACCAGAGCCGCAGCCTAAGCCGCTCCAGTCGTTACCTCCAGTAGTGCCCACCGGCGCCCACTCTACTCTTCTTCCCCCTCCAGGTCCAATGGAGGTTCCCCCTGTCCTACAGGAGCTATCGGCGATTCCCCGCCAGAGAAGATCCAGAGGAAAATCCTGTCCCGTGTATGCAGAGGGTGTTTTCCAGTCAGACTCCTCGTCTCGACCTGTGACAGCACTCTCCCGACGTGACGACCGCCATAATGCTCCTCACCCCTAGATGCTAAGCCACCCGAGGGTCCACAGCAGAATGTTTCCCCGTCGGACCCTCGACGACGAGGCAAAACCCTTGTCAGGGCAAAATCTCATCACTCCCATCGTCACACTCACAATGATGCTCAGTCATTTCATCAAGCCCATGAAGAAGATGACCCTCTGCTTAAAGAGCTGAAGGCCCAGAACCGGGTCCTCCAAGAAAAGGAAGCGTTGATTCACCATCTCCAAGAGCAGCTCAAGGCAAAAGAAAGGAGGACTTGTGTTCCACCCCTCGGACGACAGCAAAATCATCTGGACAACCGAGATTTGAGGCAAGTCCTCAACGACAGAAGAAGAGATCACTGTGAAGAAGAAGGCTCGAGCAGCAGCCATCTGCGTAGCAACCTCGGGGGGTCGCGTCGCGAGCCGGAGTCGCCAAGGCCAGAGAACATCACGGGCTTAAGGGAACTGCTCGACCACTACGTCAAACAAGAGGTCCAGGCTCGGATGGCTGAGATTGGTTTCGCCCAAGACCGATCGGAGGCCTGCGATACAGAAGACAAGGGCATGTCCCCCTTCTCCCAGGAAATAAAGGACTTCTCTCTTCCCGATAGATTCAGCGTCCCGAGGTTCGTCCTCTATGACGGGACCTCGGACCCAGAAGCACACCTCCGGCATTTCACTCAGTGGATGTCGGTTTGGGGGGACGTCGGCCACCTGAACTGCAGGGTCTTCTCCTCCAGTTTAGGCGACCTCCCCTTCCGATGGTTCTGCGCGCTCCCTGGAGGGTTAGTTTCAAGTTGGCAACAGTTCCGAAGCTCCTTCGTTGAGAAGTTTCAAGCGCACCATGTCATCCCGAAGACATGTTGCAAGCTCATGGCGATCCGAATGAAGGACGATGAAAGCATCACTGCATTCGCCAGAAGATTCTAGACGATCTATAGCCAGATCACGGACGCCAAAGATGACGTCGCCATCATGTGTTTTCGGCAAGCCTTGCTCCCAGGCAATGAGCTCCGCAGAGACTTGATCCGAAACCCCGTGACCACGATGAAAGCACTGATGGCTAAGGTGAATCAATACATTGAGCAAGAAGAAGACGAAGCTCGAGGCAACGAGCGGTTCGGCCTCCCGCAGAAGGGCCAAACCCCCAGAGGAGAAAGGATGTTCCCCAAACAAAAACAAGACAAAAAGAGGGTCACCGCCAGTTTGGCAAACTTCTCGACCTCCTTCTCTGGAAGCAGCAAGAGGCCGAAGTTCAAGCCTGGCTGTAAGGTCTGCGACCTTACTGGGTCAGTTGGGCCCAATTACCGACCCGTTGACCCATTTATTTTGATATTAATATTATAATTATTGTTTTATTTGATATTTAAGTGGGTTTAGATGGTCAGCGAGTTTCTTTTAGTGTTATAATAGTGCCTGCGGAGTTTCGTGCGATTCTGAGTTCATTTGACCCTAGTAGGGGGGTAATTTGCAAATTAGGAAAAAATTGAGTGTTTTTCCAAAAGATTCCTATCGCCGTGATTTTGGGTTCGTTGGAAAGGTCTCGTCGCGTTGATCAATTTTGTCTTCTGGCTCGTTGCGATCCGACGACCAGAAACCCTTCTAATAATTAATTCTTTATCCGGACCCACTTAAGGGGTAACTTAGTCTTTTCTCCCTCCCTTCTTCTTAACAAGAGATTAACCCTAATCTCTTAATCATTCTCTGCAACGAACGAAGCCACAACAACCTTTCTTCTTCCTCATTCTTCCAAGGCTCCAGAACTCTTTCCCTGGAGGATCACTTCCGCGATCCGAGCCGCTCACCTTCTTCCTCGCGATCTCCTCTTTCCATTGACGTCAGTTTGGTAAGATTTCCCTCTCTTTCATTTTCTCAAATAATTCTCTTTGGTTTAGATTTAGGTTAGATCTTGATCTTTTCCTCTCCTTTCTTCTCCTTTGCGTGTTAGATTGCGTTTGGTCGGGGTAGATTGAGGTTTCTGCAGTGGTAGGGCTTCTCCTCAGATTTTCCCAATTCCAATCTTCTTCTTGGTTGAGGCAAGTAGATCTGCATTTTATAATTAAGCATGTATGTATGTCTTCTATTGATTGGATGTGTATTCTTGTTAGTTTTCCCTAATTCCAAGCATGTACTGTTATTAATTTGGAGTTATTTAATTAATTGTTAATTTTAGTTTGTTAATTTGATGTAAGTGGAATGATGATGAATGAAAGAAATTATTGGAGGAGCATGGTGGCTCAGTTTTGTGCAGGTGAATTTTGGAATGGATTGGGTGAAAAACTGCAAAAAATGGGGTTATATATATATATATATATTTGACGTTCACAGAAGAAAAAAAAAATGCATGAACGTTCAATGGCCGTTGAACGTTCATTCAGAAGGTTCGATGGCCATTGAACCTTCAAGGACACCTGTTGCGCCTAGGATGACAGTTGAATGGATAAAAGATAAATAAAATAAAATAAAACAACAACGTTGATCCGGCCATGACATCCGCACATGCTTTGAATAAAAATAATAATAAAAAAAATAACCTACAACGTTGAAGGTCTGGTTCTGGTTCTGACATAAATATGGTAATGTGTATTTAGTCATCCGATGAATCGGACACGTGCTGGTGTGTCGCGCTTTTTATAAATATATATATTTATATATATATATATATATAAAAGGTTAAAATTCTATGGGCCATAACTTTTGAACCATACGTCGGAATTTCGCGAGCCATATACCGTTGGAAAGCTCTTTGAGCGTAGAATCCAATGATACATGTCTCGCGATGATTGGGGATCAGGTAGGGAGATAGTTAAGGAGATTAATTATTAGACCACTTTCTTGTTAGTAACGAGATTGTTAGCCTAGGTTTGGGTCTTAGACATTGGAAACCATGAAACCACTATCACGTGACCATTAATGGGGTTTTGAAATCGTAGCACGTGGCTTGGTGTGCTTCGATGGGTTGTCTAGGTATTCGTGTACTGTGTATGATTTAACCGAATGCGTACGGAATTGAATCAATCAATGCTCAACATGATTGTACACCAAGGAAATTCTTTATAAGCATTGATGATTCGAATTCCCCACGCACTCCGTGACACCACATATGGTACATGGATGACAACACTTACCTAGGATTGGATTGTAATATCTCCTTGATTTGTTAATCGTATCCGTTGATTTTGTATCCTTGTACACTCTCTTGGCATAAAACACTTAATTAATTATGAAACATAATCCCTTGTAGAATTAGAACTTGGACCTGACTTAGAGTGTACCTTAGGACCCCGTATTATGTAATTGATAAACATGACTGGCTAGACTGAAGGGATTATCAAGTGATTGGGTTTGTCTTGTATTGACTTGAAGGAGATAATCCCTATGAACATGTCTTGTATATTGAGCTAGCCAGACTTGCTTGTCTTGATTTTTCTGCGTGTCAACACCACTTTATTATTATTATTATTATTATTATTGCATATCATGGCCAGCTGCAGTTTGGGGGTTTATTGATGGGCCGGTTACTCAGACATCGGGGTGGGCAGTCGGCTTTGGACGGCGTCCATGGCGTTGAATAGTTGGGAGCGGGCTTGGACCGTGCTACTATTCCCAGGACCGGGAGCTTGGATCCCCCTGGAGCCAGACTTTGGTATCAGTAGTCCGGATAGGATTGTTACTGGTACCCCGTGAGGTGGCTTGGACATCCACGGAGTCTCCCTCTTGTGCATTGCATTACATTACATTGGTAGTGGTGATTGTTAGTATTGTTAGGATTTCTATTTATGATTCTGATGGTTATTTACTCATGCTACATGCCTAGTATTGTTCCTTGTATTCCTACGATCTTGTACTTGTCATTACTCTTATATTTGATGCATGTTATGTTTTAATTATATCTTGCTTATCTATTGCTCAACATGTCGTTGACTCTGTTCCTTGGTGTGCAGACTCCTCAGGTGAGTACTACTACGAGGAGCATGCCGGTGAGGAGATCCCAGAGGATCTCCAACCAGCAGAAGAGGCACGGGAGTGGAGTGCCGATGACGTAGAGTAGCGTCATCATTCCCGGCACGAGAGTGATTAATCGAGACTTTCTTAGATTTTATTTCTTCATTTATTATCTCTCGTTGAACTTTCACACTATTGACTCCACTATTGTTTTAAAAGGCCTTGGATATTGAGATGGCCTTTGTTAATACTTTAATTCCTTGATTAGTTTATCATTTCCTTGTTCAACTTTAATTATTAAGGAGATTGTTATTCATTGCTTCGAAATTTAATATGCCTAAAATCGTATGTATTCCGCAGTTTTATATTACTTGAGGTTTGAAATGCAATATCCTCACAGCGGACTTACGATCCTTGGGCCTAAAAGGGCAAAAATTTTAATTGGCCCTAAATTTCACTCCCCGAATCCGGTTTTTTCTCTAATCGGGTTCGGGGGACGTGACACTGCCAAGCCGGCTGGTGATCCCTACAAGGCCGTCAATGTTATCTTCAAGGAACCCATCTACAAACTCCTCGGCAAAATCAAAGCAGAACCCTACTTCCAGTGGCTGCAGCCAATGAAGGGCGACCCATCCACCCGAGACCGAAGCAAGTCCTGCTCTTACCATAAGCAGCACGGACACATGATTGAGGACTACATGGCCCTGAAATCCCACCTCGAGAAGCTCATCAAGGACGGGCACCTTCTGGAATACATCAAGGAGGGGGAGAGGATCAACCATGCTCAGCAGCACGCTCCACCTAGTGCGGATTAGGACAGTGACGAGCCGGCGGGTACCATCAACGTCATTCACCTGGCCCCTGCTCCTAATAGGGGAAGTACCCATGCTCGCTCAGAAGCCAGGAGGGCCTCCCATGGCAAACAGGTGATGTCGGCCAAGCTAGAGCCTGCACCGAAGAAAGCTCGGAAAGAAAAACTCAAGATCTGGTTCTCGGACGAGGACCTGGGAGGAGTCCAGCTCCCCCACAACGACGCACTCATCCTCACCCTACGGCTGAACAATTACACTGTGAAGCGCGTCCTTGTGGACCCAAGGAGCTCATCCGAGATCCTCTACTTCAGCTGTTTCAAGCAACTCGGCCTGACGGAGTCCGATCTACAGGAAGCCCGCGTCCCCTTGGTAGGCTTCAGCGCAAAGCCGATGTATCCCAAGGGAAAGGTCTCACTCGAAGTCCGAATAGGAGGTGCCACAAAGATGGCCGACTTTATGGTGGTGGACGCACCGTCTCCTTACAATGTAATAATGGGGCGTACTTGGCTGCATGTCATGGAGGCAGTACCTTCCACCTTTCACCAAAAGCTCAAGTTCCCACTAGAGAAGCCTGGAGGGGTGATCGAGATAGTAACCATACGGGGAGACTAGCAAATGGCCAGACAGTGCTTGACGGTCGTAGTGCCCGGCGAAACAGAGCCGAAGCAAGTGCATATGGCCGAACTCGAGGACATTAGTCGATCGGCAGAACAGAAGAGCATAGAGGAACTAACCAAGGTCAGGATCAATTCCGACAACCTTGAGCGATATTTCTTACTGGGAAGCCGGCTCCCCGACGACGAGAGGTCCGAGCTGCTTGACTTCCTGCTACAGAATAAGGACGTCTTCGCCTGGACCCCATACGAGATGCCTGGGATCGACCCCGAAGTCATGTGCCACAACCTAAACGTGGGCCCCGAGCACAAGCCCATAGTGCAAAAAGCTCGCAGAACAGGGAACCCGCAGACAGAAGCGGTAGTTGAAGAAGTAGACAAGCTCCTCGAAGCCGGAGCGATCAGCGAAGTGCATTATCCGAAATGGCTGGCCAACACAGTGGTGGTCAAGAAGAAGAACGACAAATGGAGGGTCTGCGTGGACTTCACCGACCTTAATAAAGCCCTCCCCAATGACAGTTTCCTACTCCCGAAGATCGACCAGATGATCGACGCCACCGCAGGACATGATAGGATGAGTTTTCTTGACGCCTACCGAGGTTACCACCAAATTCCCATGCATGGGCCTAATGAGGAGAAAACTGCATTCATAACACCTCAAGGCATCTACTGTTACAAAGTGATGCCCTTTGGGTTAAAAAATGCTGGGGTGACATACCAAAGACTGGTTACGAAGATGTTTCAAGCACAACTCGGGAAGACGGTGGAGGTCTACATTAATGACATGGTTGTCAAGTCCAAAAAGTCACAGGACCACCTGGCAGGCCTACACCAGACGTTCGCCATCCTCAGAAAGTTCCAGCTTAAACTGAATGCCTCCAAGTGTGCGTCTGACGTCGGATTTAGCAAGTTCTTAGGGAGCCTGGTGACCCGGAGAGGGATCGAAGCCAATCCAGAGCAGATTTCAGCAATCCAGGCGATTCAGAGCCCGACCTCGGCAAAACAAGTTCAGAGACTCACGGGGATGGCCACTGCGCTCAATCGCTTCATCAGCCGAGTTTTGGACAAATGTCGCCCCTTTTTTCAACTCCTCAAAAAGAGCTCCAAATTTCAGTGGACCCCTGAATGTGATCAAGCATTGGAGAAACTAAAGGACTACCTTTCCTCGCCACCACTGTTGTCCACTCTAATATAAGGAGACCTCCTTTTCCTCTATTTGGCAGTCTCGGACCATGCAGTGAGCTCGGTATTAGTCAAAGAGGAAGGCAAGCAACAACAGCCCATTTACTACACGAGAAAAATCCCGCTCGACGCCAAGACCAGGTACCTCCCACTCAAGAAACTTGCGCTGGCACTCGTTAGTGCCTCTCGCAAACTCTCCCCCTACTTCCAGACGTACACAGTGGTGGTTGTCACAGAGCACCCGCTCAAGTCCCTTTTTCCAAAGGCGAACTTTTCCGGAAGAATCTCCAAATGGGCCGTCGAATTGGGGCAATTCGATATCCAATATCAACCCAGGACGGTGATCAAGGCACAAATTCTGGCAGACTTCATCGTCGAGTTCACCTCTCCTAGTTCGGCACCGACCTCGCTCGATACCAAACTGAGGGGCGATAAGGGCAATGAGGCAGCTGAGTTCGAGGAAGACCGATCTTGGGGGCAATTCCTTGAGTCAGCCTGGAAGGTCTTCGTCGACGGATCCTCGACATCCAGAAGGGTTGGCGCTGGCATAGTCCTCCAATCTCCAGAGGGCCTAGTCATCGAGTAAGCCCTGACCCTCGATTTCAAAGCCTCCAATAATGAAGCGGAGTACAAGGCACTGAATGCGGGTCTCGGTAGCGCAAAAATCTTGGGGGCACGTCAGCTAGTAGTCTTTAGTGACTCTCAGTTGGTGATGAACCAGCTAAGCGGAGACTATCAAGCCCGTGACGAAAGGATGACAACTTACTTAGCCCACACAAAGCAGCTCCTCTCCCAGTTTGAGAAAGCAGAAGTCAAGCAGATCGGCATAGAGTCCAACTGTCATGCAGATGCCCTCGCCAACTTGGCCTTGGCCGTAGAAGCTGGAAAAAGAAGAACAGTTGACATGGAAACGTTGAAAAAACTAAGTATAGAGCTTCTTCCACCTCGGCAAATCTTATACGTCGATCCCGGTCCAAGTTGGATGAGTCCGATCATAGCATTCCTAAAAGAAGATAAATTCACCGAAGACAAAAGCGAAGCCCACAAGATCAGAGTAAAAGCAGCTCGTTTTTTGCTATCCCCAAATGGGAAGCTCTATAGAAAGTCTTTCACAGGACCATATCTCTAATGTATCCACCTAAGCAAGGTTGAAGATTTCATTTTTGAAATTCACGAAGGAATCTGCGAAAGCCACATCGGAGGAAGATCACTGGCATACAGAGCCATCAGTCAGGGCTACTGGTGGCCCTACATGCAGAAGGATACCCAGCTTTACGCCAGGAAATGTGAAAAGCGTCAGAAGTTCTCCCACTCTTTGCACCAACCGGCGCGAGACCTGAGTCCTCTCTCTAGCCCATGGCCCTTCGCTCAGTGGGGGGTAGACATCGTGGGACCTCTTCACCGGACTCCAGGAAACAAGAGGTGGCTGATAGTGGCCACTGACTATTTCACCAAATGCCTAGAGGCAGGAGCTTTATTCTCCACCACTGAGCGGGATACAAAGAATTTCGTATGGAAGAACATTGTCACAAAATTTGGGGTCCCCCGAGCTTTGGTCTCGGACAACGGGATCCAGTTCGACTCCAACTTCTTTAAAAACTTCTGCCAAGAGCTCGGTATCAGGAACCTCTATGCAACCCCGGCCTATCCACAGAGCAACGGACAAGCGGAGATCTCGAATAAAGCGGTACTAGACGGATTCAAAAAAAGACTCGACAGAGCTAAAGGCAGATGGGTAGAGTAACTACCGAGTGTCCTTTGGGCATACAGGACTACCCCAAGACGATCCACTTCAGCGACTCCCTTCTCCCTAGCCTACGGGATGGAAGTTGTAATCCCTCTTGAGGTCGGCCTTCCGACCTTGAGATCGGATCTCTTCGACCAAGGGCAAAATGAAGTAAATCTGGCCAAAGAGCTCTACTTGGCCGATGAGCGGAGGGAAGCAGCATCTGTCCGCCTGGCTTCCTACCAGCAATAGTTATCTAGGGGATACAATCAGAGGGTCAAAGAAAGAAAGTTCTCGATAGGGGAACTGGTATTAAAGAAAGCGCTTCCAGCAGACAAGGATCCTAACGAAGGTAAGCTCGCGCCAAACTGGCTAGGACCTTTTAAGGTGATCTCGGCATCCGGGAGATCGATTTATAGACTTGAGAGCATGGATGGTAAAGAATTGCCACGACCGTGGAATGCCACGCACCTCAAGAAATACTACTTCTAAATGTACTCAAATGATAAGTCAATAAAAGAAGGATCTTATGGAAGACGTGTGCCTTGTCTCTTTCAAGTTGTGAATTAAAGCTCCAGTCATAGGACCAACCTCCTCGAGTTCGGTCGTTGGGCCAGCTCCCAAGGCTCCGATCATAGGACCAGCCTCCTCGAGTTCGGTCGTTGGATCAACTCCCAAGGCTCCGGTCATAGGACCAGCCTCCTCGAGTTCGATAGCTGGACCAACTCCCAAGGCTCCGGTCACAGGACCAGCCTCCTCAAGTTCGGTCGTTGGACCAACTCCCTGGCCCCCCTTGGGTCATGAACGGAATCAGCTGTTTTATTTCGTTCATAAGTCGCGGAACTCGGTCTACCTTTAAGCTCAGCCAAACTCCCCGAGTTATCAAAATCGGCAATACAACCCCAGTTCGATTAAGCAAACTTGCCTCCAACAGCAAGGTTGCACCCCGGCGTATAAGTCCGAGCTGACCACAAGGTCTTTTAGTGAAGCGGTTCCCTCGGAAGTGTATTGTTAAGTCCCGGTCTTATAGCTAGAAATTCACCGATCTCAGCCACTTAAAGATTTGGAGAACGGGTCAGGGACAGGGGGCCTCAATTTCGTTCAATATCTTCTCAGGATTATAAGGTTAAACATCCACATGCTATTGCCAGAAAAGATGGAAAGACAACTGAAGAAGTAAAAGAAAATTATTATTTTTTCATTAATGGAGGAAAACAATTACATAGTTCTGTACACTTAGAAGAAAGGGAAAAATACATTATCGACAGATACATTATTTCTCTACATTATTTCTCAGACGCCGCGACTTTAACGACAGGAGGGACGGATGGAGCAGGGTCAGGAGCGCCTGGGGTCTCGAGCAGAGGAGCCGCAGAGGAAGGTTGAGCCTGATCGCCTTCGGCAGGATTCGGGGGTTGAGGAGTGGGGCCCGAGGCTTCAGGAGGGGCTTCCGGAGGGTTGGAGTCGGGCTTTGATTCTGGACTGGGTATGACAGATTGAAACTGGGGGAGGTTCGCAAATATGGGGTCGTCCTCAAGGACCCTATATTCCCGAAGCGCTTCCCTGCACCCCATCTCATACAGAACTGGGCCCAAGTCCTTAATCTGAGCCACGTACTCCGCCGACGCCCAATCCACTCCATCTTTATAAGCTCTAGTGGCCTGGGCCTGCAGAGTGGATTTGGCCTCGGCCCGCTCCTTCTTAGAAGACTCAAGCTCGGCTTCTTTCCCAGCCAGATCCGTCTCTTTCTTTGCGAGCTCGATCTCTAATTCGTGCACCCTCTTTGCCTTAACTTCGGCTGCGCCCTTCAAGTGCTTATTCTCAGCTCGCAACTTGATAATTTCGGCCTTCGCCGTCTGTCGCTCTATTGCGAGCTCGGCGATATTCTCCTCTGCCTTCTTTAACTCTCCCGCATTGGCTTCTAGAGCCTCTCCCATCCTCTTTTTTTCGGCATCCATCTCAATGACCCGTGAAGCTGTCTTCTCCGTCATCTCCAGAATTATTTGAAGCCTCTGCACGTTCTGCAAAGAAAAAGGGGGGGGGGTCAGAACAAGCAACTAAGGCATAATGCTTAAAAAGACGGAGAGAACTGAGAGTCACCTCAATCGACGCCTTCATCGTTGAGTAGATCAGGCTCAGCTGCCCGGCTTTATTATGCTTTTCCATGTCCCTGGGGAGAGCGCAAGCCCTGGCAACTGCCGAGATCGTCTCAGCAGTGGTCCCCATCCGGACCTCCACGTTCAGAGGCTGGCCGGGGTTGACCTCGAGGTCGGGCCTGAAGGGGGGCGGTTTGACAAGCTGGAGCTGCGGGGCGCTCTAGAAGTCTGCTCCTTCTCGCCCCCCACGCGAGGCCTCTTTTCAGGAGGGAGCCCTCCTTCCCGGCCTCGGCTACCCGTGGCCGAGTTTCCTTGGGCGGCTCCTCCGACCTCCCTCTTTTCTCCTGCTGAGGGCCTCGAGCGCCTTTGTCTTTTGCGGAGGAAGAGGCCTCTACTGTGCCTGAAGGACCGAAGGGGGCGTTGGCCGAGGACTCTTGGGCGGCACCAGACCCGCTGGGGGCACGCCTTAGAGCAGGAGGAGCTCGGCCTTTGAGGACCAAGGCTCCCAGGTCCTTCAAAGGAGGACGTTGCCCGTCCATTTCTTCTTCTTCTGGGTCTTGGGAGGAGGGATTGTCTTCACCGACCCGGTTCGGATTGGACGGCTCCGGGACTTGACCACCGGTCTCTGCAAGGGCGAGCACGATCTACCCTACTGGCTCAGAGGGATCTCGGCAGTCTTCTTGGTATAAGACTGGTACCTCAGTTTGTACCGAAGCAGCGAGAAGGCGGCCCGATCGTTGTGGCCGTGGTATTGGTATATTTTCTCGAGCCAAGCGTCGTTCCTCTTCCAACGATCGAGGCCGGCGTCCTTCCTCCTTCGCTGAACAGCTACACAAAAGACAGAAAGGAGACATCAGCTTGGCGAATCAGCAATAGAGCAACACAAATAGCCCGAGGAAAGCGAGTATTTACTCGGAGGGGTCCCAGGTCTCTGTGGAACCTGGATTTTCCGCTCCACCTCGGTCTCGGTCGCCCCGAGCTCCCAGTTCCCCGAGACTAGCATGCGGTCCTCCCCGGCATACTTGCTCGAGTCCTCCAGAGCGTTAATTAGGGGCCGGCGTCTCGCCTTCACCCAAAGGTAATACGAATCCTCGCCCCCCGCGGATTTACAGATGTCATATACATCCTCTATATCGTGCACACCAAGGTTAATGTCGAGGATTCGGTTCAACTCCGCTACGCCCATAATTATTTTGAACCCCATTAATTGGAGAAGGGGATGAACGGGGAACCTGACCCCGCCTTCGATTACGGACACCAGAGGAAAGGGCATCCATTTTTTGAATCGGGTGAGGCTGTCAAAGAGGCCCTGGAGGACGTCAGGCTTCACCAGAACGTCGCCTGGTATCTCATACGCCTTCCTGAGCCCCTCCAGAGCTTGGGGGCTCTCTAGCCAATGACTGTAAATCCCCATTTCCTAAAAGGCTAGAAAGGAGCAGAGAGCAAGGGAGAAGGGACAAGACCTAGAAACCCTAGGGGACGGAAACCCTCTAGACAAAAGGCAGAAAAGGTGAGAGGAGGATAAAGAAGAAGAAAACTCACAGAGGGAATATAAAGGGTTTTGAAAACGAAGGTCTCCGGATGTGTTGAGGTTCTGATCTCAGCAGGGCGTCTTCTTAGCAGAGTCTTCTTCCAAGCGATAACAGAGGTAAGAGAAGAAATGAGAGGGGGCATCTCTATTTTATAGAGGGACGCACCTCTTAAATGTCACGCGTGCGAAACGATGCCTCGGACTCTCCACGCGTCGCTTCGATTCCAATAAACAACCAGACGAAAGGTGACACGTGGCACCACCAGTTCATCTTCCACCATAACTCTGGTACATTATTTATCACCTCGGGCATACGAAGCGACATCCGCGTGCCCACCTTGGTGAAATAATTATGATATCTCATTTATTGCCTAGAGCAAACGAAACGGCATCATAATGAGAATCACACATCAGCAAGGGGCGTCAAGATAGGCGTCAGCACATCCTCTCAATCTTAGCTCCCGACCTCAGAGAGAATTCTAAGAGGTCGAGAGCTAGGGGGCAATTGTGTGGGGTCACTTCCTAATGACAGATTTGTGTGGGGCCATTCCCCAATGACGAGATAGTCCCTGGCTTCAGTGTTACCTAGCTCGGTAGAAGCGCTAGGTCGGGAAAGCCTGGAGCCCATCTCGGTGACCACGTCTGCAGGTGCCCACCTCGGTCTCGGCCTTAGTTTGATCTCGGCCCTCCTGTCATTCAGCCATAAATGCGACCATAAATGCGCTGCTATGGAGGTAAACAACGAACTGACAAATAGAGTGGGTGCCGGACCTAGATGAGTGGCAAGCCTTATCTCGAGGTCACATCTGCAGACATAGGGGAATGGCCCGATGAGACGTTCCCTTTTTACCTACCCCCACTTAGGAGAGAAAGTACAAGCCGATGGGACTTTCATCTCCCCCTAAGGGGCCCAGTCCGATGATGACTCTCACGTCTATATAATGCATGAAGAAAAACTACAGGAGGTAAGCAACAAATCTGCTCTCTATACTCTTTCTTCCCTATTTTCACTCAGTTACAAAACTAACTCAGGCATCGGAGTGCCTTCAGCTGCCTACAGCCAGGGGCTCTGACATTTGTTTTTCTTTTCAAATTCCCGGAGGCCTATCTTTTTCCAAAATCATCAAATCAAGAGTCTAATCCTCTCTTAACCAAGTCCGTAAATTTTAGGCACTTACACACACCAAACGAATGAAAAAATGAGTTTTTCGTGAAAACCGTCAACTTTTCTACATAAAGGTGTGACACAAACATGCCCTTAAGAAAAGAGATTCATGAGAAAAGGACAAAAACAGATTTGGGCGGTAACTTGGATAAGGAGGGGTCTATCTCTTATGAGCACAGATACAACAAACTCTAGTTATAAATACATAGTCAGCGGATTACGGACATTGTTTTCTCTGTTTGTTCCTGCTCATGCCGATTCCATAGAATTTTAAAACTAGCATAACCACGTCAGGGAACCTTACCCACTCGATTCCATTCACACGGCCTGAAAAGAACATGTCTCTTTGGTTATATATACTAAACAGCAACGTTCACTTCCAACTATTCCATTCCCAGAAACCTAACAACCAATCCAACAGTTTCTCTCTCCAACAAGAAAACCCGAAGATGGAGAACCAAACACATTTCAACAACTTAAATTTCCATGACTTCACCAACAACAACATGGATCAAATCATTGATATTCTGAGGGAAGAAAACTCCATTGCAAACCCCATCACTGCCAGTTACCATGGAAATCATTTCCATGAGTTGAAGTTCGACGGTGGTGGGTTTGTGGAAGATGGCGGGATTTGTCCCACTCCTGAAAACATGTTCCATTTAAATTCTGCAAGCTTGTCTGACCCTAGTTCAATTCTTGAGGCGTTGCAGCCCTGTGCTGAAGATATTGATGTGAATGTGGGAGATGAATATTCCACGGCGACGACTGTGAGGATGAATTGCTCTGGAGATCGATCGAGGACATTGATTTCTGAGAGGAGGAGAAGGGGTAGAATGAAGGAGAAGCTCTACGCTTTGCGATCCTTGGTCCCTAACATAACAAAGGTGTGTGTGATACATATTCATGTGCTCATGTGGTGGAATTTTATTTTATTTTATTTTTATGTTTAAGGTATTTTTAGTATCATCCTTGGCCAGAAAACTTTTTTTGGCAATGCAGGTAGGGTGAGGTGCCTTTTGTATAAAGCAGATTTGAAATTAGGCTTTGAAAAGTTAATTTTTTCTCTTCTTTTTTAACAATCATATCAGTCATTTCTCTTTTCCTTTCCAACAATCATACCACTCATTCTACAAATTAGACTCAGGATTCTTTTTACCCCCGACATTTATATGAAATAGAAAAAAATTGATTGTAAAAATAGATCGGAATAGAGAAACAAAACTCATGTAGGAGACCCAACATATAATTGGATTAAGGATTTCATGATGAGAAAAGAATTAATTGTGACTTCAACTTGAATATGTATAAGATTATCCAAACCATTTGATCATCTCTTTGGAAGGTTGAACACGGCTATAGTGTCAGTTTTCAAGGCTTGATACCTTGTTTATCTTGATAGATTTGTGAAAAACATTCAACCATTGATTTAAAAAAGTTTATTTAAAATAGATCATAGCATTACCAATCACTTCTTTTTTATTCTAGCCTCTTTTTTTTATTTTATGGCTCTATTTTGATGGGTCTATCCTAAGAAGAGTAGAGTTAGCAAACAAACCCTTAGACATCGTAAGACTCGGCCAAAACACAGTAAGGCTCATGGTGCAAGTGGTCAGTCCCACTCAAACCTGTTGTGCCTGGATTGAGGAGGCTTGGGTTAGGGTGACCTGAAATTTCTCAACTCAAATGCGATGGCTGCCACTCAACCCAACCCAACTTTATCAAATCCCACCAGTCCCACCTTGGTTTGGGCTCTATTTGGATAAAGTCAGGTTTAGTTTGGTTAGGCTCATGTCAGAACCCAGGATTTACCCCACATTGGATTGTATTTGGTCTCTGTCATCAGGTGAATGGGCTGAGAATTCTCCTCTTGTCACCTGATGTACTGGAACAGGGCCTTTTTTTTTTTTACACCTGTCAAGGGGGCAGGGACTCAAGAGAGAGCCCACATACACATGGGAACGTAGCCCACTCAAGTGGGAAGGAGGCTTGCACAAGCGGGAAGAGGTGACGTATCCGGGGTTCGAACCCCGGGCAGCCGACGCTCCTTACCACTCGGATAATGAGCCGTTCTTCTGGAACATGGCCTTTAACTATAAGGGCTAATTACCCAAAATTCTGTTTCATTGAATTTAAGGAGAACTGGTTCTTGTTTTCTGATTTGCTCCTGTGCAGATGGACAAGGCCTCTATTGTAGGAGACGCAGTTATGTACGTGCAACAATTACAAAAGCAAGCAAAGAAGCTGAGAGGTGAGATAGCAGGGCTTGAGTCTTCCTTAAAAGGAGGTCCCGAACAATTCCATGTTTCGAGTGACCGAACTCTTGTTGTAGGAAGCAAGAAGCAATCCATCTTCAAGAAGATAGTTCAGGTGACACTGCCCTTGTGTTCCCAAAATTCTAAGGTTTCCCTTCAACACACCCTATTTTAAATCCTACCATAGATCATTTTTGATTGGCCAGATTGGCCCATTGTCCTCTTTGCAGACCTGGGCCAATTGGACTTTATTGCCAGGGCTAACCACAAGGCAATTGATCATACTTAGTCGTTAAACTAAAACAGATGATCCTAGATAGTTGGAACTTTTATTTTTCACATTTAAATCTAAGTAAGAAAAATTGACCATTTGATATTTGCAACTATGGCCAAGGCCCGGGCCTCAGCTGGGCAATTTTCTCAAGTTCCAGGTTGGACTTGAAAACGCCCGTAGGGCCAGGTCGGGCCCGGTCCATTGACGCCCGGATCTTCTATAGAAAATAGTTATCTACCTCGCATCTAAAAATGCCTCTTACTCATTTTTGTAGATGGATGTGTTTCAAGTGGAAGAGAGAGGTTTCTATGTTAGAATGGTGTGCAGACAGGGAGAGGGAGTGGTGGTGGCTCTTTACAAGGCTCTGGAATCATTGACTTGTTTCCATGTGCAGAGCTCCAACGTTGCTGCACTCTCTGAGCAATTTGTTCTGACGTTTACCCTCAATGTAAGATATCATCCATCTTCATATGGTGTAATGGCTAAGTAGCTAAGCAACAAGAGTTTGTGAGTTCAAATCCGAATAAAAAAAAAAAAAAGCTAAAGGTTTCTGGTTTTCTGTCAAAATTGAATTGAAAACTTTCCACTATTGTATGTAATAATTTGAAGATCCAACTACATCCTAAACTCATAGCTCATTTTAAAAAATTTTGTTTTAACTTCCAATGTTTGTCATCTTTCTACTAAATGCAGGTTAAAGTTAGTGAAGATGAAAAGGACATTTCGACTTTAAAGTTATGGGTGATGGGTTCTCTTCTAAGCCAAGGATTCGAGTTTGAAACACCAATGGCATAGTTGGCCACATTTAGTTTCACCCTCCTTTTTCAGAGTGGATGTCTTTTGAAGGTGAGAAATACTGACCAATCTCTGAACAGGGCAAGATATTCAGATGAAGGATTGTACTCTTGCTCATGTAGACTAATCTTCCTCAATCCATTCCATGTTGTTCGACATAGCAATGTTCTCAGTGTGTGGATCCCTTGATCTATCCGTGGACAAAATGGTTCTCCCATTTAAGACTAACTTCAATTGCATGCATATTTTATTAACAAGCTCAATCACATGTTGATTATATTTAGGAAGATTTACACATAACCATTTCTAATATTTAGAAATAAACACCTTCATTATTGGATTTTACAACCAATCATCTATAATCTCCTGAGAATGTATGTTGGTCAACCACGTTAATCAAAGATGAAGGCAGAAAAAGACTTTTTAACCACTTTAAATGAGTTTCCATAGAAACCACTCAAAAGAATCAGAAGTTTTATCTTGAAAGTAAATGATGGTAGTATAAACAATGGTAGAAATACCATGATAATCAACGAAAATGCCCTTTTGACAACAGCCAACCTCAACAATTTAACATTGGTTAGGTGAAATACCATGATGACTCTTGTTGTTTCAAAGACGAGATGATCCTTTGGTTATTTGGTTTAAGTATTCTAGTAAAGAGAAACACTAAGTTTATACAAACAAAGGCAAGGGAAAGGTATTTTGTTCTTTAAGAATAATACTAGCTGATTCTGAAAAACTGATTAAAAAAAAAAAACTGAAAACTGAAAGAGAAGATAAGAAAATCTAGTCACCAATCAAGGTTGTTGATCATTGCCATTTTCAGACGATTACAAGTATTTGGATGTAAAATCTAGAGGCGGCTATCTATTAGAAAAATCAAGTGGTTTATATATGTAAGCTTTCTCATATTTAGATAGCTGCTAATGATTGCTTTCAGACACTTTCGTGGCAAAGCCAAATGTTTGGGTAATTTAGAGAGAAAGTAATATAAAGTAAAGAGATTTTTACGAGAAAAATCCCCTTAAACTTGGATACAGCGGTGCTGGGACCTAACATTTTTATTAACCCCTGAGGGCCTCCCACCATTTCCCCTATGTTTTTTTTTTTTTTTATGCCTTGAATGCGATGTCACCAGATGTCGTACATAAAGCCCTATAATTTTCATCAGACTCTGCTCTTCCTTCTTTCCCAGTCGTTTCTCTAATTCCTCCTCGGTGGTCCTAGCCCTATATTTACTCCATTTCACTTTTGATCTTTACTTCTATTTCTTCTTGTTTGGTCTCTTTGTACTACCATCTTCATCTTCTTGTCTATTTTCTATTTTGCGTGGTGCCAACAGGCGAGAAACTCACGGTTCTCTTACTTCATCTTCTTGCAATTTTTACACTGTTGTCAGTCTGGCAGTTTTACAGCAGCGAACTAGAATTGTGTGTTCCTTTGCAGTTAACAAGTTTCAAGTAGTAAACACGAATTGGAATTGTAAACTTTTGTTATTATAAATGAATGTTTGTGAATGGATATTGAATCTTCTTATAGTTTTTCCAAATGTAGATGAATGTTACAAACTGCTATGAATGTATGTGTATGTTGTGAATGAAGATTAATTATTGTGATGGACATGAATGGAGATGGATTTTTGTGAATGGACATAATGGAGATGGAATGTTGTGAATGGTGATAATATGAGAAAATAGAGTACAAGTTATGTAATCTTTGACTGATGTCTAGAATAGCTCAACACTTTTTCTTTATGTACTTTTTTCATGGAAAGTTAGAACTTCCCTTGATCGAACTCAATGACTGATGTGCAAAACTGTATATTTAAGCCAAAATCCATTTGTAGAAATAGATATAGGGGAACTTATATTCTGTCTTGTATAAACTGTAGGTTAAATGTGTACTATCTGCAACAAACGGTGAAATTTCCATATGTAGTATGCTGCAGATTACACACAGTTGACTACATTTCATATTGTTGTATTTTGGAGAGAAAATATATATTTCTGGATATCAGCCATTGATTCCAAGAAATCAAGATTCTCACTTGGAAAGTGAATTTCACAAATCGTAATATCATCGAAAGTGAGAAGTTTTTATGGAAAGTAAGAATTTACCCTGATCTGGCTCAATAAATGATGTTCCAGACTATATATTTTCATGAAAAAAAATCATTGTGTATAATTAGATATAGGAGAATTTATACTCTTGCCTTAGTAAAACTCCTAGAATTCAATTGAAGGAGACAGGCTTTCATCTTCTGTGGCTTGGTAGAGATGCCCTAGTGGCACCATGGAAAATGAAATGAACCGGTCAATTTTGTTGTAATCAAAACTGAAATGTAAATTGGTTTGTGCTAAGTAGTAAGAGAAACTTAGTGGCCTAGTAAAGTTCGAATTCATCTTGAGAGTCCAGCAGTTGTTTATGCAGACCTAACTGTTTCTTTTCAAAGCAGAATTGCCCAATTTGTTTCCTAATTGCCATGGCGTTTTTTGTTATGGATCTGATCATTCTTGTGATATTAGCTGCTTTTTACAGGTTCATTGTTGTCTTGGGTCTGTATATTCAAACTTGCGAGTCAGCGTACAATGCTGCTTGGCTACCAGATCTGTGACCATTAAATATATATAACATACTGGCATGAAGTGATCCTTTTTAATAATGAAATAATTGGCCAAAATTTGAGGATGGCTGAACTCCACATGCAAATTGCAAAGGGGATTGTTCTCTGAATTTTATAATGAACAATAACCAATTATATTGGGTTGCTCAGTTCGTTGGCAACCCCACATCTCACCTGCTGCCCATAGATCGAACCCTAAGAATACCAATCTTGCCATGTGTGTGGGTTTCTCTTCCCACCATGTTTGGGATCTCCTTCTCCCACTTGTGTAGGCTCTCTTGGGTCCAAGCCCAAGACTTGGGTACTTCAAAAAAAGTGTTCAAACCCTTCAAGTGTAAGTCTCAGACTGGATCCGGGTCCAGCTAAATGGGTACCCATTGCCACCTAATTTTAATATAGGTTATTCTTAAGAAAAAAAAAACCACCCTTACAAGGCCACCATCCATTGTAAGATGGACCACCCATGGCTCCATTTTGTAATAAGGTGGAACCTAAAATGGGCATTGGAAAGACCCTCTTGTTTTTCCCAGCTCTGCTACATTCATATCTTAATTCAGGACTACCAGAAAGGTGAATCTCCTTGTCCGTAGCTCTCGATATCGGGAACTCGGAAAATTCTCTAATCAATCAAAATTAAAACTGGTCATCAGCATTCTCATGCCACATTGGCAAACAGGAAGAACTATCATTCGTTTCTACAGAGTCTCAGACAGAGCAGAGGGGTAAATGAAATAAGCAAAACCATATTACGTTATCTGCAAACACGCGTCTGAACTGATGTTTGAAAAACCAGAGGTCATTTTTCAGGCCAGGTCTGTACCCAGAATTTAATCTTCACCATATTCCTGCCTTTTTTTTTTATTACGGTTCAAGAAATCTGTGAAAGAAAATACCTCAAATCTTAGTAAGAAAAAGGAGGAATCTTTAGCAAATGCAATCAAATCTGCAAAATGCTGGACATATCAGACAAACCCAGCTCATATTTACTTATTATGGAACCTGTTTTAAAAGTGAGCCAAATGGCCAAAGGGTGAACTAGCATGGATTCAGCTGTTCAACAAGAACTAACAGATGATAATCACAAGTCGCCAACCAACAAACATTAGTGATATCCATAACACCGACTTAAATCACTCTCACTGCACTAACCAGGAAGACATCTTTTGACTTCAAGCAGTAATACACTGCTCTCTCCTCAAAAGTAGCATAGTGACGGCATGATCGAATCATTAAAGTGGAGTCAGCCCAACCACACCTGTTCAAACATTTTACAAGTTAAGAATAAGGTCAGGAATATTCAACGGGGTTATATATACTACTTACACCGACATAGTTGGGATTCGGCTTTAATGATGATGATCTATACAACGTATAGAACAATGTGACAGCACAGCAGTTGGCTAACACACTATGCATGAAACAGTCATGGTGTTGTGCATATGGTCTAAACTCTAAAGGCATTAACATGTACTAATCCAACTCAAATCAAAACAGGAACGGAGCACTTTAGAACTTATTCACAAGCTTTGCTATCAGGCACAAGATGCAATCCTATGGCTATAATTGGAAAGTTTTCCCAAAGAGCAAAAATAAAAAAAAAAAAACTACGGGAATATCTAAACTAATTAGCTCTCGTGATGTCATTTGCACATATGTATAAAGGAGCGGTAACGGGGGTGAGAACAGCCTGTGGAGAGACGGGTAAGTTCCCAAGGACCATGGGTTTCATCAAGCGTTTGTTTGCATTGATTATGGATGATTTAACCATACATATTCGAGAAGAGGTACCTTCGTGTATGTTGTTTGCAGATGATATAGTGTTGGTGGATAAATCAAGTGGTGTGATTGCAAAACGTGAGAGATGATGGGAAGCTTTAGAATCCAAATGCTTAAATTAAGCTGTACAAAGACAGAATATATGGATTGCAACTTCAATGGGCATATACAAAGAGCTGAAATTATTGTAAGAACTAAGCCTAGGAGATACCACAAAGAAGTTCATTCCGTTACCTTAGCTAAATAATTAGTAAAGATGGGGGGCTTGATAAAGATGTCAAATATAGAATAAAAGCATAATAGTTGAAATGGACTTACTTCTAGAGTGCTTTATGACTGACGAATGCCAACAAAAATGAAAGGAAAAATTCATAGGATAAGGATTGGGCCAACTATGACCTATGGAGCAAAATGTTGGCCCATCAAAAAGCAACATATGCACAAGATGGATGTAGCATAGGTGAGAATGTTGAGGTGGATGTGTGGTAAAACTACAAAGGATAATATTAGAAATGAGCCTTTTTTAGAGCAATTAGTGGTAGCATCAATAGGGGATAAAATTAGAAAAACTCATTTAAGATGGTTTGGGCGTGTCCAACGCAAGCCGGCAACAGCACTGGTAAGGAAAAGTTTGGCTATTCAGGTTGATGGTGCACTATGGGGAAGGGGTAAGCCGAAGAAGACCTGGATGGAGGTAGTAAAAATAGATCTGAATAAGTGCAACTTATATGAGGATTTAGCTCAAGATAGATCAGAATGGAGAAACAAATTTCATATAGCCAACCCCAACATAGTTGAGGCAAGGCTTTGATGGTGGTGTTGGTGGTGATGATGATGATGTCATTCGCACAAATGGTCTAGACAATTATGTAGCTTATGCTCAATTGGTACAAAAATTTTCATGCTAAAAAAGAGGTTTGAGCTTTAGTCTCTTTTATCAATATGTGTAGCAGTACTATGAGTATCTGTAGAAATGCAACTTGTTCTCTATAAACATGCTAAGTGGAATTTCACAATTAGACACGGCATTTCAAAAGTAGTGCCATTTTTCAAGCACTTGGTCATCCACAGATAATTAGGCAATTTCCAATTAGAGATGTTTTTGCCCAAGAAACAAATTTCAGAGAAGCATTCTTTGATGAGCAACCAACACAATTTTAGGGCCCACCTCTGCATAATATTGGTAAGGGGGAGCCTAGAGAGGCCGTGTGAGAAGAATGCCAATTCTGGTACACTGTTTGAGCATAATACCTCTACAAGATATCCTTGTAAACTCTCTCTCTCTCTCTCTCTCTCTCTCTCTCTCTCTCTCTCTCTCTATATATATATATATATATATATATATATCTCATAACAATTGGTATCATCTCTCTATTTGTAGCCATCTCGATCAGATATCTTCATCGTCTTTGGCTTGGGTTTTATTGGGTTCTTTTCCTTCTTTTTTTTTTTCCCCGCTGTATCTTTTGGCTTTGGTTTTTTTTGTTTTGGGTCATCTTTGGTTTCGAGATTTCTAGGGTTTTGCAGTTCCAGCACATCGAGATCTCCTCTATCTGGCACGGACCTCGCCAAAGCTTATTTGCTTGAATTGCTGGCTTCCACTCATTGTTCTTGATGGTTTTGGCCAGTGACCTTTCAGCAAGTGAGCTCCATTTGGCCAGTGAGCATCATCTTTAAGTTCTATTTGTGACCCATCGCTGCCTTTGTCACAAGATCTTGAGAATTTCCTTTGTCGCAGAGAAGACCTAGAATAGTACCAGGTCTTATCAGGTTCCCTTCTTTTTAAAGATCAGGACCAACTCAGGTCAGGCAGATCCGAACTCGTTATCAGCATTTCTCCTGGGTCTTATCAGGTTCCCTTCTTTTTAAAGATCAGGACCAACTCACGTCAGGCAGATCCGAACTCGTTATCAGCATTTCTCCTGCTCTTATTTGTCTTCGTGCTTTCTTAATCTATGACACAGTACCTTTAGGATTTACATAATCTCAATATTCTCATATTCTGCAGGTTTGGGTATTTTCTGACCCTTTGTTGTAGTATTACATTTACATCAATTCCCCTTTTCTTTCGTAGATCACTGCAAGATTATTTTCTTGAACGAGGGTAATGGCAGACATAAGAGCTATGATGCCTAGATACGGCATGGGTACGACAAGGACACGCCATGGACACACATGTGAAGTATCAAATATGATACGACAAGATACGTTGCCTATTTTGAAGTATATATGCATCATAGCAAAAGAGAGATTCTACCTAATAAATTAGATGGAAAGAATTATTTTCTTTGGAATTTCACCTGGATGAGGAAAAGAATTATAGGGCTTTATTGACAGATCCATTATAGTGACTGATGAAAACAAAAAGAACAATATGGAAAACATATAATGCCAAAGTTATCAGTTGGATTTTAAATTCTATTGGATTGGAGTACTCCACATGTATATTTGGAATAAGCCTCTGATGTGATGTGAGAGGCACACCAGGAGTTGCCAGAGGCCATAGCAACACAGATAGCCACAATAGCTGTACAAATGCCTTGCTCCAGGGTGTACGACCCCAACCCTTCTTAATTGTGTTTAGTAGCTAATTAAGCATGATTAGATGCTAATAAGTTGGCAAGTGTGTTAGTTAAGTGATTTGGTAATTGAGAGGGGTTTTAGACCAAGTCAGGTAGCTAGAAGAACCTCTTTGTAATTTTGGAAGAAAGTGGGTTTTTTTTTTTTTTTTTTTTTTTTTGTGTGTAATTTCTGAAAGTAGGGCGATTTTGGGCCTGTTGGGTAGGGAATTCCATACCGAGCAACTTTTGTGTTTCGTCCAAGTTTATTTTGAGGCCTTTAAGACCCATTCCCAGCCCATTTACTAAAATTCCATAACTTAAGCCCAAAGGACTAGTTTGCAAATATAGGAACTCACCCAAACAAAGCCAACTCAACTCACTTCTCTTATTTCCTCCTTCAATCAATCACCAGCTGAGAGGTCATCTCCTTCTCTTCCTTCTTGCTTCCAAACCATCTAAGAGGCCATTGCATGTTGGATTTCTCAAGCCTAAGCTCTCGTCTTCTTCATCTTCTTTTCCAAGCTCTCCTCTTCCATTTCAACCTCTACACACTCCATTGGTAAGTTCTTCACTTCTAAACCATTTCCTTTTGTTTAGAATTAGTTATAGGAGCTTAGATTTGTTGCATGCAAGATCTTTCAACTCCATTCTGCCCATTTTGATCTGTAGGGTTTCTTCGTGAGCTAGATTCAGGGGTTTTCCATTTTACAGCTTAGTTTGAGTGTGGATTAGCTTCAATTTTGTGGCATTTGAGTTGAGCACCATTTAAGGCAAGTAAACAACCATAATGCCAGGCTTGTGTGCTTGATTTGTCAATTCACTATGCTATTCATGTCTAGATACCCATCTATAAGCTCAATGTATGTTTTAGTTTGTTTTGGTGAACGGAAATAGAAATCTCTCAATGCCATTGTAATTGAAGTTGCATGTGTTAATTGTAGCACCTACTATGCCCAAATAATGTGTATCCAAATCCTCAAGTGTAATGGGAAAAAACTCCACCTGAAATAAACCAATTCAGGTTCTGGCTTCAAGAGCTAACCGTAAGGTCACCAAAGGAAACTATGAATCCTACTAAGGTTGTTATTCTAGAAGTGCATTTTTAGGGACTTATGTACTACAGCTACCTTGAAATCCCACGCTTACTAAAACAGAACTGAACTTATTAGGGTATTTGTTCTATAGCTAACCGTGAGCCAACTATGGCCAACCGTGAGCTAACCTTGCAGTCACTGTGAGCCCCAGTTTGGGAGTTGGTTTCCAAGTCTGAAACACTACAGTTAGCCGCAAGTGGTTCACAGCTAACCGTCAACAACACATCGGCTAACCATGAGGTAAAAGGTAACTATACAACCCAGGTTTTTAGGAGACTTTGGACCTAGATTTGGGACCCAGTTTGGAACCCACGGCCTAATGTTGTGTGAGACCATTGTAGGTGATGTTTGAGCTTACATACACCTACAGGGATCCCGAAAATTGATTTGAGGCAAAGCTAAGCCAAAGATGATGACCTAAGACCACATGATGTCCACCAACCTCAATCACGCCACAATTAAGGTAGCCAAGCACATCGGAGATCTTAGGACATAGTTGGATAGCGATGCCAATGGGCAATCTAGACCCTTGAACAGGATTGTAATCTACTCATTGACTTGTCACTAATCTTATGCATATGTACTTGCATCAAGTTTCGTTTATTTTCATGGCATGTTCATGCCTGATGTTCTATGTTATATGTTTATGGAATTGGACATGTACACCTTAGGATGGCTTAGACGTTGTGAGACTTATGTAAAATCATCTAAGATGCGGGATTAATCACATGTATACGACCTGTTAAGCTCAAGTTGGAGTATTCCTCACGTTTTATGGACTGTGTATACTCTAGCAGACCCGGTTATTGTTATCTTGAGCCGACACCACTCAGCTTCGATCCATCACAGTCAGACCTGGCTGAGTGTGGGTTTGGTTATTTGTTACACTATTTGCAGTACAGTATCTGTCTGGGAGCTTATATGTGCTCCGATGCCACGTTGGATATCTGTCTGAAGGCCACATCTGTTATCCTTGTGGTACCAAATCTGTTATCCATTATCTGTATCTGCTCTCATCACGGTCACACGGTTTGCAACCAGTGTTGACAAAATATAGCACATGTGGCTTGCCAATTTGTTAGGAATTATCTGTTAGACATTGTCATCTATGACTCACTATGTTCACTGTATTCATGCACGATTATGCTTAGTACAGATGATATTGACATCTTTCTGATCATCTGTCTTTATTCCCTTTTGATGCTACATGTTTATGTTCATTTTATCTGCTTATTTGCTAGATTATGTAATCTAATGGAGCTATACTTAGCATTATAGGTGACGACGACGAGGCCCTAGCCACGAAAACTGAGGTTGAGGAGACACCTCAAGGGGTAGTTGAGTTGACACCCGACAACGTCATCTAGACATCATGCTATGCGAGAGCATGTCACTTTTAGATTCACCCCCTTTCTTTGTTAGAGTTTAATGGTTGGCCTATAGGAATGTTCAAACTGTTTTGTTGTAACTAAACTTTAATGCTTCCTTACTTTAACTTCAACTTTAATGCTATCTTTTGGAGACGTTTATGTTCTGTCATTTCAGTTAACCATGCTATGGATTGTATATGAATACCATGCCTTTATTAAGTGATTATGATCCAAAGAAAAGTTTTCAATTGTGATGGATTTCTTATACACCTCACGTGTGGAATCTTGTAGGAACTCACACATGGGGGTTAACAGTGCACATGAGTCAGGTTAATGCATGCCCTAGGGTTAGGGCTTGCGTGGAAGTGTTGCAACACATGTCTGCAAGCACAATAACACGTCTCCGCAGAGACTACACACAAGGACGCACCTCAAAGGATAAAAAATCCACTAAATTTTATTAATTATCTTAGTCTGAGAAATAAATCTCTCACAATGCATATAAATAGGAAAAGCAAACTCAGGGGCTAAAAAAACCTAATCAAACTAGGAAAGCATTAGAAACTATCCTAATTACAACTCTTTCAATAAAAATTAGAAACTTACTAACAAATAATTAGGGAATTAAAAGGGAAATAAAAATATTCCTAAACTATCTTGGGTGGTCCCACGCGTGGCCTTATCCATTTTGCATCATTCCCCACAGGTTGAAAAAATAATTCGACCTCAAACTCGGTTCTTCTTCATGTTGCCTTTTGTAGAGATGGTGCAATTGAAGAGCTTCCTTTGTGACACTCGATCTTAATCTTTTCTTTGGTGGTTCCGGTTTCATAAGATGTAGTGTGACTTCTTTTCCTTTGTGAGCAAACGTATATTATGTATTGTCGCGCACGCCATGAGTTCCATTCTTGTCGTACATCTATGGTCGTCCCAAGAGTATATCACCATAATCCATTGGTAGCACATCGCACCAAATTTTATCTTTATAATCATCACCAATGGCAAAAGTGATTTGACATGTATGTAGTACTTGCACTTCGTCGCCTGTTGTAAGTCATCTGACAAAACATGGACGATAATGCCTTCGAACCTTCAACTTCAAGCGATCCACAAGAGCTTGAGATATGATGTATCCGCAACTGCCTCCATCAATCCCAACTGTAGATGCTTTTCCATTCACAATACCTATTGAGCGAAAAATATTATTTCGCAACCATTTCTTTTCAACAATAGGTGTAGTCTATTTGAGGACAATGAGAGTTTGACGTCCATCACCATCAAGAGGCTCACCATCATAGGGATCGATAATCTCTAATTCCTCAGTCTCTTTCCCTTTAGGATCATCTGGTGTATCATTCACATCACCTTCACTTTCAATGAGGTTTATGTGTTTCAGGCATTCAAATGAATGATGCCCCTATTGTTTACAATGAAAGCATGTGATCCTACTTTGGACTTCAGGCTTGGAGAAAACTTTTTCTGAGGAACTACCACTTGGACTAGAATCTAGCTTTGATGGAGTCTTTAGTGCAGCCCATTTAGATGTGTTAAACTTTTGGGCTTGATAATGTGCAATGTCTTCAGCCTTTAAGGCATGTAGGATGATCCCATCAGCATAATCAAAACTCCTGAATGCAAGAATATGCTGTATTTAGATTCTCAACCCATGAAAATATCGGTCGACTAAAACATCATTGGCCTCATTTAATACACAACGAGCTTGTATTGTCAAAAACTCTTCGAAATACTCAACAACTAACTTGGATCCTTGATTTAAATTTTGAAAGCTTGAACGTAAACCTCTTGAGTAATTGATGGAGAGGAATTTTTGTTTCAAAAGGTCCTTCATTTCAATCCATGTCTCAACATGATCTATACCTTGTCTCCTCCTTTTCTTTTGTAGCTCGGTCCACCATATTGGTGGCATAATTAAAAAATCAAGTTGCCACCAAGGTGACTTTGTCGCCCTCCGTCATTGGCTTGTGTAAAAAATACTTTCCACATGCTAACCAATCCATAAATTCATCTAATTTCAATTTTTCATCATATTCGGGAATCACAAGTTTAATCCCTAAATCTTGATCAACATCGTTTGCTGGTTGATCTCGTTGATTCCAAATATTTCCTCCGTCATCTCGGTCAGAATCCCCACGCCGTTTTTTTTTTTAAAATTTTTAATTATGGCATCCATCCTTACAAGAGTTTCTGGAAGTTGAGCGATCGTTGTGGATAATTGAGCAAGGATGTAAATCAAGACTCCACTTCTCCCTTCTTCTTATGAGCCATTTTTTTATGCAAATTAAAAATTGACTAACATAATCTGTAGATCCAGTCTTCATGATTGTGCTGGCGAAAACTAATCTGAAATTTGACGGCCTATGAGCATGATATTGTAGAAGAATTTTTGGGTCCTTAATGGTGGTCAAATTGCCTTTGACTGCTATTTCACTTCTAGGCTCTTAATATGTGCTGAACAGTGAGTTGTAAGCAAGTCGGATCATAACTGAACCAAGTCCGAACTGGACTAGATCTGGCACAGGTGCAGGGAGGTCATATGAGGTTTATGCCTCGTGTTCTACCTCACACAAGAAAAACAAAGGGATGTCGAGTCTCCTTTGTTGCTGCTGGTTTCTCGAACAGGAGAAAAGCAAACACGATCACTGCTTTTGCGAAGAAGAGAGGTGGATGTTGGATGATGATGAGACTGGTGGCGCTGGCAACGACAAAGGCCGGCAGTGTCGCTGGCGATGGTGAATTGTGATGGTGCAATGGTGAACCGATGGTTGATCAAGATGTGAAGGTGTTGCTAACGATGAAGATGGCGATAATGGAGATGGCAACAACATCAGGTACGCGCTATATTCTTCTTCTCTATCTCTTTTTTTTTTTTCTCGGAAATTCTCTGAAATGGGATTTTGATAAAGTTGGGTTTTTTTCCTTGAATGGGTTCTACTGACGGGATGGGGTCAGATTCATGTGATGGGGTTCGGCTTCATGGGTTGGGGATGGGGTTCGGAAGTGGGACCACAGAGAACTTTTAGAAAGGGTTTCTGGTTTTGTGGGTTTTTTGTGGAAGGGGTTTTGGGCAGGGGTTGGTGGAGGGATGGTTGATGGTTTTGGAGGATGGGAACTCAAGGGTGGGGTTCGGCTTGTTAGGTCTTTTGTATTTGCAATTTGATGGATGCATTTGCATATTGGCATCATTTGAATTCACACACATGCGTTGTTTTAAAATATCTTGAAATCTAGTTTTATACATGCATTGGTTTTTAAGATTTGGAAAAGTTTTTGTTTTATGCATGGTTTGGTTCTAAACTTGGATGCATTGGTTTTAGAACCCAAAACTCTTTTGAAAACCTATTTCCTTGTGCACTACTTTTGGAAAATCATGTTAGGTATTTAGGTTTGAGCTTTGCATACTTTTATCTCAAAAAGAATCTTTTGTGTATGCTATTTCATTAGAAAAGAGTTTTTACTAATCAAGCTTGCCTAAGGTCTTAAACCTTTGAATCATCTTAGGCTTTGGGTGTCTCATGTTTTAAACATCTTAGAATACCTTAAAACATGTTATTTAAGCTTGTTTTAGTGGCCAAAAGTTCCACCAAAGCAAAACTTTGAAAATGGAAAAAGTTGGAATTTTGGCCCAGGGACTCGCCCGACAGTGTCGTCGGTCGACCGAGCCCTGTGTCTCGGTCGACCGAGGACACTGCAGGGCCCCTGTGCAGTTTTTGAACTGTAAGCCTCCAACGGTCAGATTTATGACCGTTGTGCCTTCTCGGTCGACCGAGACCCCTCTAGGTCGACCGAGACAACTAGCCGTTGGACTGTTTTTTGCCTATAAAGTCCATTCTATTTCCAACTTCTCAAATGTTGAAAAAATGAGCCTTTGAGAGCATTTTGGAGCCAAACAAAGGGGATGAAGTTGGAAAGGCTAGGAGGTCTTTAGGAGAGCTAAAGCTTGGGATTAATGAGTTAAACCTCCAAGTAAGCTCTACCTTTATTAATCATAGTTATGTGCTTTGTTTAAATTATTGGTATATGATATTTAGCATAATAACTATGATGTGTTGAATCCTTTCTTCTCCTAATCTTTGATTTAATTAAGATTGGATTCTTCACCTTGGTTTCAATCCAAGTTGTTTTTTAAACCTTACTCAATCATGCTTAGCTAAAGTCTTTGATTTCCTTTAATGCATGATTCTTTGTTTTGGTTGAAACCTAATATGTTGTTTTCTTTCATTTGAACTTTAGTCAAATCTATTTGTTTTTGAAAACAACATTGCACATGCATCACATGTTCTAAGTTAGTCATTTTCATACAACTTGTGATTCTTTGATTTTCATATCATTAACAAGTTATTAAACATACATGTGATTTGCATTAAACTTCAATCAAGTCTTTTATGAGTCTTAAACTTTGAAATGCCTTGGGCATACATTTGATTAAGCTTCCTTTTTAATCTTGATTGAAGTCATCACACACACACCTCATTAGCATACATCTTTGCATTCTTAGAGTGTTTGTGTGAGTTTGTTATTCACTTTCAAATCCGCCTATTTTAAGAGGCAATTACATTGAGCTAAAATTGTATCTCTTAGAGTGATCTTTTGTGAAGACACTTTCTTTGAGAAATCTTTATTTGTAAAGGTTATTGCTAAGCCTAAGAAAAGCAACTTGTAAGGTTATTGCTTAGCCTAATAAAAGCATATTGTAGGGTTATTGCTAAGCCTAAGAAAAGCATCTTGATAGGTTATTGCTTAGCCTTGAAAAGCATCTTGTAAAGGTTGTTGTTGAGCCTTAGAAAAACAACTTTGTAAGGGTTATTGCTTAGCCTAGTAAAAAAGCATAATTAGTGGAATCCGGTGGGGTGTTGGAGACACAAGCCGGTAGTGGATGTAGGCACGTTGGCCGAACCACTATAAATATTGTGTTGTGGTGATTGTTTGTGTGGTGATTGTTTATTAGCTTCCGCATATTGATTGTTTAATCATCACATTTGACTAGTTTATATTAAGAAGTTAAAATTGGTGTAAATTGGTCATAATTGTAGCTCACCCTATTCACCCCCCCCTCTAGGGTTAGGATCCTCGTGGACTTTCACGGCTAAGGTAGTGTATGTGGATGGTTGGGATTTGGCGTGTATGTGATGTGGTCGACTGGTTTGGACTCACAAGATTGAAGTGAGGGGCATCTGGTGCAATCCTAGGGTTAGGATGCAAGTGCCGGGGCACAATTAGGGTTCCCAAGGAACAATCTCACGTGGAAGACACTCTCCAACGAAAAAATCCACACAGGGAATTCTATTAATCAATTCTAATCTCTAAGAAATAATTCTCTACAAGCCATATAAATAGTAAAAGAAACTTAAACCCTAAGAAATCAAATCCTAATCAAATTAGGAAACAACTAATAATCCTATCCAAATTAGAAATTATTCCTAAACACAACTTCTTAAATAAAAATTAGAAACTACTAATAATTAATAAAGAATTCTTAAACTTCCTTGGGTCCCACATGTGGACTATGAGTATTTGGAAACCATGTGCTACTGCATCAATTCCCCCCAGGTAGAAAAAGAGTTCGTCCTCGAACTTGGCTCTTCGTCTTGATGTTACTTCTGTAGATAGTGTGCACGTGAAGCGCTTCCTTGGTAAGACGAGAACATGGACCTTTCTTTGGTGGTGTCGGCTTCAGAGGACGGAGTGTGACTTGCTTTTCACCATGCATGAATGTGTATATGTTGTCGCGCATGCCATTAGTTCCATTCTTGTCATACATCCATGGACGACCCAATAAGATATCACAACTATCCATGAGTATCACATTACACCAAATTGTATCTGTATAATCTGCACCAATGGAAAAGGTAACTGGACATGCATATCGGACTTGCACTTCATCACCTGTCATTAACCATCTAGCAAAATAAGGACGATGATGCTTCCGAACTTTCAGCTGTAAACGATCCACAAAAGCTTGGGATATGATGTTCTGACAACTGCCTCCATCAATGACAACTGTGCATTCTTTACCATTGACTGTTCCTTTGGAGCGGAAAATTTTTTCTCGCAACCATTTCTTCTCGGTAGTCGATGTAGTTGTTGGGATGACCAGGAGAGACTCAAGACCTTCCTCGGGCAGAATATCCACTACTTCCTCTGTTTCATTCTCTTTAGGATCTTTTGGAACATCATTCACATCATTTTCATTCTCAATGAGGTGGATACGTTTTGGACATTCAGCTGCACAATACCCTTGTTGTTTACAATTAAAGCATGTGAGTCTATTTTGACCTTTGGGCTTGGTGAAAATTTTCTCCGCAGATGTACTTGGTTTAGAACCTGCAATGGAGGAATTCTTTTGCATAACCCATTTAGCTGTATTAAGTTTTTGGGCGTGATGATTTGCAATTCCCTCGGCTTTGATAGCATGCTGAATAATCTCATCAACATTATCAAAATGCTTGAATGCGAGGATATCTTGAATGTCAAGTGTAAGCCCATTAAAGTATCTGTCGACTAAGACCTCATCATCTCCATTCAAACCACAGCGGGCTTGCATGGTCATAAATTCCTCAGAATACTCAACAACTGTCTTAGATCCTTGTTTCAAGTATTGGAAACGTGAATGCAGATCTCTGGAATAATTGACCGGCTGGAATTTTTGCTTCAACAAATTTTTCATCTCGGCCCAGGTGTCAACAGGGTCCATTTGCGGGTATCTCCTCTTCTTTTGCAACTCGGCCCACCATATCGCAGCATAATTGCGAAAGCGAGTTGCAACCGGAGTAATTTTATGACCATCCGTCATTGGTTTATGTGCAAAAATATTTTCAACACACACTAACCAATCCAAGAACTCATCAGGCTTCAATTTCCCATCATATTCGGGAATCACGAGTTTAATACCCAAATCTCGATCAACATTTACGACGTGTGGGTCTCGTTGATTCCGATGATGTCCTCCATTATACTGATGGTTATCGTCACGCCGATTAGTTTCCAAATTTGTTAATCGGGTCTCAATCCGTGCAAGAGTCTCTTGCATTTGAACCATCATGGCGGATAGTTGCCCAACGGTTCCCCTCAAATCATCATCATTGTGAGAGGAAGATTCCACTTCTACCTGCTTCTTGGGAGGCATTTTTTGTGTAATGGAAATTTAAATTTTTTTTTACTGACCTGATGTGTAGATCTGCTTTCCACAAGCACGATGGTAAAAACGGATCTAAAATCGGAAGGTGGGTGTGTCTGATATCGCGAAAGGAAGAAATTTCAACGGTTGATTGGGTCAGAATTTGCTGCTTACTGAAATTTGTTGATGGTACTGGGCTTTTTATCTGAATGGGTAAAGATCAGAATTTAACTTGAACTAGGCCTGGGATGGACTAGGCCCAATGGGCTGGCACGTGCCGGCATCATTCCCCTGCTTCGATCTGAACGCCCGAAAGAAAGAAAAGGGTTAGGAGCCCTTCTCTGTGGCTTCAGCGAAGAGACAAAAGGAAGTTGGGAGGTGGGATCGACGATCACGCTGGAGCTCGGCGACTTCAACGATGACGACGACAACGACAGAGATGGCTGCAGCGACCATAGTGGTGCTCCGGTGATGATTCCGTGGGGAAAGGT
This sequence comes from Cinnamomum chago, assembly GCA_038049695.1. NCBI lineage: Eukaryota > Viridiplantae > Streptophyta > Magnoliopsida > Laurales > Lauraceae > Cinnamomum > Cinnamomum chago. Next base: position 38,147,609 of record CP142454.1, read on the forward strand.
ACACGATTCCTTTCTCCTCTCCTCTTCTTCTCCTTTCTATCTTTTCTGCTTCTGGTCTTTCGTCGCTGCTATATTAGTTTTTTTTTTTTTTTTCTTCCGTGTAAAGGGCTCTCTGTGGGTGGAAAGAGAGAGAGAGCAGTGGAAAAGATGGGGATTGGCAGGCGGAGAGGGCCGGTAGGGGTTGTGTCGCTGGAAGGGGAGATCGAAAGAGGTATGGATGGTTCTGAAGGGTGCTGGGTTGCGGTTTTGGGGGTCCTGTCAGGGATGGGGTTTTGTCAAGGATGGATGGGGATGGGGTTCTAGCGGTGGCTTTGGGGCCTCGGCAGTTGTTTCGACCGTGGTTAGGTTTGGATTTGGGGATTGCAGTAGATTTGGAAGACTGGGGGGAATCTTATCAATAAGGGTTTCTGGGTGGGGTTCTGAAAGGTTATGGGTTTGAATGAAGAGGGAGATTGGGTGTAAGTTGGACTAAGGTAGGGATGGGGATTAGGGTAACACGCCGACGATCTTCGGCTCTGATACCAATTGGTGCAATCCTAGGGTTAGGATGCAAGTGTCGGGGCACAATTAGGGTTCCCAAGGAACAATCTCACGTGGAAGACACTCTCCAACGAAAAAATCCACACAGGGAATTCTATTAATCAATTCTAATCTCTGAGAAATAATTCTCTACAAGCCATATAAATAGTAAAAGAAACTTAAACCCTAAGAAATCAATCCTAATCAAATTAGGAAACAACTAAAAATCCTATCCAAATTAGAAATTATTCCCAAACACAACTTCTTAAATAAAAATTAGAAACTACTAATAATTAATAAAGAATTCTTAAACTTCCTTGGGTCCCACATGTGGACCATGAGTATTTGGAAACCATGTGCTACTGCATCAGCATCAAAATTTGGTAGTTGGGTTTTGGGAGGGCGAGTGGAAGGGACTGGTTAGTGGAATGGAATGGGGTAAAATCCAAACAATCCGGCAATTATCTTAGGAATCTGATACCAATTGACGCAGGCCCTAGGGTTAGGGCTTGCGTGGAAGTGGCAAAGCACGTGTTTACAGACACTAGAGCACGTCTCCGCAGAGACTACACGCGAGGACGCACCTCAAAGGATAAAAATCCACTCAATTCTATTAATTATTGAAGTCTGAGAAATAAGTCTCTTACAATACATATAAATAGGAAAAGCAAACTTAAGGGCTAAGAAAACCTAATCAAACTAGGAAAGCATTGGAAACTATCCTAATTACAACTGTCTCAATAAAATTAGAAACCTACTAACAAATAATTAGGGAATTAAAAGAGAAATAAAAATATTCCTAAACTATCTTGGGTGATCCCACATGTGGGCTTATTATCTGTTTTATATCACAAGTTGACTCGAATCCCCATGCGAGTTGCAACTCGGAATCCGGGACCATTATGGTGGGAACCTGGTTGGGGGCTTGACACAAGGTCTACTATTTTCATTCCCTCGTTTCTTGCCCTTGCTCCTACACTCAGTGAGTGGGAGCATGAAGCTATGCTGTCAGTAAGAAGGGAGCCAGCACCTTTTGAAGCAGTCTTTATTCAACTGCAATCGTTAAGCGCCATGAGTATTTACTTGACTCTTCTCCTTAAATAATAGCCCGGGACATGTGGTCCCAGATGGTGTTGGAGTAAATGCATAAAGCAGTACTACATAAATGAAGTCGTACTTTGATGAATGAAGAAATGCAAACCATGCAATAGATAGTAAAAAAATTAAACGAGCAAACAGAAAATTCCATGTTGCACATTGAAGTGGTAATTCTACACAAGAAAACAAGCAGTACAAGAATGATCTTTTGAAATAGAAAATGGAGGAACTGGATACAAGGAATCTCAGTTTAGAAAGTAGTTCATACCACATGCCAATCTTCCACCCGCATTGCCGGTAGTAAGGCTAAGTTCATGCCCTCCTATTGACAGAAAACAGAGAAATATATGAATAATTTTCACTGTGAGTTATCGAGAGGAGAAGTACTTTACAAGGAAACAACGTTTGGAAGATTGGACGGGTTGGATCCACAAAAAGACTGCAACATAACTAGTTTATATGAAACTAATTAATATAGATTTACCCTTTCCTAGATCATCCACTAGCTCATGGACAACTAAGGCTCTTCCAATGACTGCATTAGGACCACTGAGTGGAATCTGCACATTTCATGCAATGAGTAAATTAACATACTGAAAAATGGAGAAAATTAATAGAAAAGAAAAGAAAAAAGCAATATCATGTAGAAAAAAATCATAGTATTATATGGACCATAACCTAAAAGCCACGAAAACAAATTCCAGTTTCATGCTGTACCTGACCATCCACTATTGTCGCCTCAGCAACTCCTGTAGTAATACAAGGACACAAAAAGGTCATTAATGTAAGGGAAGATTGGAGACTACTATAGTAGGAGAAAACCAAAAGGATCTCACCATCAGAGTTAGCAACAATGTTTCCCAGGTCACCCGCATGTCGAATCTTATCCTCAGGGGCCCCATGTGTCAATTTGTTAGGGTTGAAGTGGGGTCCTGCAATGCAAAGAAGTCATCTAATTTATTATAGGCTAGAATTTGTTGAGTGAGAAAAAAGGACAATAGTTCGGAGTATCAAGAAGATCAATTGCAGACAACTTGATAGAACTTCTTATAAAGAGCTTTCAAATAGGCAGTGAGAAGTAGACTCAGGATCGAATGTACAAGCAACTGTTAGTATATCCAACCTGTTGATATGCAACCATTAGTAGTGTCGCCATACTCATGCTGCAAAAAAAAAACAACAAAACATTATGATAAAACACAAACATAGGTAGTGTCACCACACTCATGCTGCAAAATGAAAAAAGAACATTTATCCGTAAATAAATAAAAAATCTATGTCAGCTAATAAACTAATAGAATAATCATATATTAACAGGAGTCTGTCGCACAGTTGAAAGATGCGTATTATCACAATCGTGATGTTGCAGGTTCAAGTCATGTTACCAAAAAAGAAAAAGAGAGGGGAACAAAAAATAAATGAGACTCACAAGATGGAACCCATGAAGTCCAGGTGTAAGTCCAGTAACACGAACTTTCACCGTTGTGGGACCTGAAAAGAACATTTCAATATGGATGGATTCGAGGAAAATAGAGCATCGCTTGTATAAATTCAAACTAGAGAAAATACATTTACCCACTAATAAACCAGGCAGATTAGTTTGAGGTGTGAATCTAAATTGTCCTATGTAAAATCGTCGGAAAGTGAGCAACTTCATGGCAAAGCAAAATGATTACAATGAATAGAACAAGTACAAGAGAGTTCCAATTAACTTTGTACTTAAATTTTAAGTCAATTCAAAAAATTTAAGTGAATACAAATTTTAACTCGATTACTTAAAGGATATCTCCTCTAATCCTCTCTCATTTCTCACAGATTTCTCTCCAAGAGTTTTGTCTCATGCATCTTGTTCTGCAGCCACATCCTCATCTAACTGATTTTCATGACTTCCCTAAACAATTTCTTCAATTCACTTCTTTGTATCACTTGTTTGAGAAATTAATGGTTAAAAAAATGAAAGGCGAAATCAGAGAAAACTTTGAGATAGCAAGTAATTAGGATAAGAACAAACATTGGCCATCAATATGGATTCCTTGCTTGTCCCCCTTTTTTCTCTTTTTGAGAGAGGTGAGGAGAATGTTACTGAAAATAGAAAAAAAAAAAGAGATAAAATAAAAAAACAAAAAACACAGCCATCATAACAACATAGATTGCCAATGACACGTCATATCACAAGAAACGCAGAGAAAAAGAAAAAGAAAAGAAAAATATATATTTGGAAATGAAATCCCAATCTTGCACACACATATATATAGGGAGATACTGCTATGAGAGATACCTCTCACCTTATATGAGAGATAGGGGTGGGGGCCCTTACATCCAATGCCAACAAGTTAAACGTGAGGGGCCCCACCCCTATCTCTCATATAAGGTGAGAGATATCTCTCATTGCAGCATCTCCCATATATATATATATATATTAAATAACTGCATTAATAAAAACTGTACAGTATAGGAGAGGTATACTGAAACAAAAGGGCAAAAGCCAAGCCCCAAAAAACAAAGGACTGCAACTCCAACTCTGAATCAGGACAAAACTACAAGGGGAACATGTTAACAGAAAGAATATCATGAGAGGCGCCCTCCTTAGCAAGCCAATCAGCATAACTAAGCTCTAACATAATGATTAGATCCTCCACTGGATATCAATTTTGTTGTCTGAAGCCCTTGCACTCCACTACTTCCCTATACCAAGACTATTCTCTTCAGAGACATCTGATAATTGGAAATGTTGCCAAGAATCATTGGTTCTATTGGACATTGGTAACTCCTTGCTACAACGGGAATTTGGAGGATTCAGAATCAATATTATGGTGCATTACCACTGCATCCTTTAACATAACACCTGTCGAAAAGGGATGGTTCAGTTAAATCTTTCAAGTACCCACCACTTATTTTTCTTTGCTAGAAAGGTACTCACCATTTTGTACCCATTATATCCCAGATGATGATGATTTTAACCATGACGATGATGGTGTTGAGTCAGCAATTTGTCACAAACTCAAATTTCAGGGTTTTTTTTTTTTTTTTCATTCATCCGGATGGATCAGAACTAGTATACTCAATTGGCCTAATAGTGAGGACTCTTGGTGCAGAAGAAATATAAAGTTTTCACCACTATTTCCCAGGGATTACCATCAACAGGCTGCTGTAGATCAGTATTATTGATTTTACCTATTTGTTCTGAAAGCTGAAAATGATTGGGATCAGACTCTAGGGGCTTCATAGCAGTTGTGATGAACATTCAAACATTAAATGAAGATTTTATCTATATGTTCTGAAAGCTGAAAATGATTAGTAACTCCTTGCTACAACGAGATTTTATAAGGTTGTCCAAGTTGCAAAAGACCATGCTCCGAAATATATATTTGTGCGGGTGCGTGTGTGTGTGTAGCTGTGAAAATTGAGAGAACTAACTAGTAAATGATTATGACTTCTTGATTTCTCATATTTAACTAAAAATCCTGGGAGGGTCAAGATGGGGCCCATATATGAAGAATAACACCCCACACATTTTCATGAAGCAAAGTAGGGTCTTTTGTAGAAAGACATCGTCGATAATTAGGTGCTATTAGTTAGGAGTTCTTTAAATTAGAAAACCCCAGTTGGATCAAGAGTTTTCTTTTTAAGATTCAAGTTGTGTTAAGAATCCAAATTAGCAAGTTACAACTTTTTTTCCCAATAGGACTGGAGTTACTGTCTTTCATCTAAAAATACAGAAAAGGAATGGCTGAATCTCTGTGACTAATAACACTCCCATGTGGCAATTTAAGAAAATCTTTATATATTCATGTAATTCGTCCATATAAAATGTACTGATATTTCTAAGGTACTTTTTTTTTTCTTTTTTGACAGAGAGACTTCTCCCTACTGCAAGTGTGGTTTGACTTCATTGCTGTCACACAGTTCGACTACATGAGTTCTACGACAAGGTGAAAACCTATGAAGTGTTGACTCTGAGGGCCTCATCCTGTGCACCAATGTATCTTCTGAGTGGTCATTCCAATCGAACTTGTAAAGAATTGTCCACATCCCATATACGACAAATCTCCTAACAGCGTAGCTCAACCAAACAATTTTAGTTAAAAATCTTAACTAACACTGGCTAGTAAGATCATTAAATGACAGCAATGGATCGAACATAACTTATCAAATGAATCACTCAATTTAATGGCTTAATAGCACCAATTAAATAGTTCAACAAATGCAGGATTAATAAAGCCTATGCTGTTCTCTATGATACCCGGATGCTTGTATATGCCTAGTGCATGCGTGTCAAACTGATATGACAATCATATTGGTACTCGACACTGCATTGATACTTCTAGGGTACAAGTCTAGCAGCCTATCCTGCTTTCCAAGTCTATCATTACATATAGTTTTGTTAGTTTTCTTACTATTAAACATATAAAATGTTAGGCAAAAAAGGTAAATAATGATAATTTTGTTTATTCAAAATGTTTTAAAGAAAAAAACTAGGACATCTGTGTAAGTATCCACATCCTAGATTTCCAAAGTGCAGAGTCGTATCATCAATCCTCATATATGCTTCATATCCGTATCTATATTTGGGAATCATAGGTTCTTCTCATAAAATTACATATAGGGACCTCATTATGTGTCCATTCTCGGGATATGTTTGGCACAAGGCTAAATCTGGATAGGAATAGATCACTGTCCTTGAGAGAAATCAACTGAATCATTGTAACTTTGGGTGAAAGTACACTCTCTTCCTGTTAGAATTCACTTAACCCCCAATATTGGAAGGATTAAAAAAAAGAAAACCAATTCATTTCATTGAACTGAAAGACTTTCACATGATTTTTATTTCCAAAAGCAGCTGATAGGAAAGGTAAAAACTCCATCCATAATTAACAAAAAAATCACATTCCGTGACGAACAGACAGTCCTCATTTTATTTTCAAGTACAGTCCATGTATAAATCAATTCGCACTCCTTAAATCACAAATTGATGGTTGCCTTTCATTGAAAATCAATAATTTGCTCCAAAATGAAAATCTGTAATAATTTTTTTAATGGAATCAGTGGACCGCCAGTTTGCTTGCAGGCATGGAACAATCAACTCAAAATTGGTTTAATACTAAAACAAAGTATTGCGATGGTCCCTGTGGACAGTCCGACAATGTGGTGTATTCCCAATGCTTTGAATGTCAAAGTGAAGAAATTCAACTAAGGACAGCTAAAAGAGCAAGACTAACAATGACTCTCAAACCCAATTTCTCATCATCCAATCCTTAATACACATGAATAAATTAAACATGGGTCTCTAATCCATGGTTTTTCTCATCATCTAATTGTACACACACATCAATAGAGAAACTATCCCCTCACTCTGGGTTTCCCCTTTTATTTTAATAGCTCTAATCTATCTATTTCACTACCTCAAAGAACCTTATAGCCCCTAAAATCATCTGCCCCTACCAATAGTCCCTTCAAAGTAACATTTAGAGAGTTACCCAACAAATATTCTTTCATCAGCCATCATACGTTGTTGTAGACCCAGTAATATTTTCATTAAGAAAAATATATATGTTTGTGTGAGAGAGAGAAAGAGAGAAGAGAAAGAACAGACCGCTGTCTTCTTGGACTAAGGTGACAACACCTTCGACGCTGGAGTTTCCTTTGAGGACAGCGACGGCCTTTTTTGTCTCGGCAACAACGGTCAAAGGCCTTGTGGCAGAGATGCTGACGGTCTTCAGAGGCTGGCGAGAAAGCCTGATGGGGAGTCCTGTGAAAGAGGAGGAGAGGAGAGGATGGCTGGATGTGGGAAAGGAGGACGAGACCAGGAGGTGGGATGGGGGCGCCTGGGAGACGATGTAGGCCGCCATTCCTGCCAATATCGCTTGCATGCGCTTTGGAGGGGAGATGGGGGTGTGGTGTGGGTGTGTGGGTCGAGAGAGCAGACCTATCCCTTAAACCCACACTTGCAACCGCAAGGTGTGGGTTTTAGGAGATAAGGGATAGGACAGGCCATACGCTTTCGGACACTGTCGCTGACACAGTTCACTGGAGCAACCTTGGGTGATGCCAAGGGAGTCACAAATGGGTCTCAAGCCACAACTCTTGGTGCGAACCTGGACCCGTATTTTGGTAATGAAATCCCTTTTTAAGGGCCAGATTTGGGCTCCTTTTAGGTTTGTTTAAGTTATGTATGTAATATTAACATATAGTCTGCTCTATGGATCAGCGTTGACCCTTTGAAAATCTTGTTGTCCCATTATCGGCTCTCGGCCTAATTTTAAACTCGCTGGAAAACCTTAGCTCACCGTTTGATTGAATCTTAAAAATATTGACAGTTACGATATCATTAAATTTTAAGATTGTTAAATGAATTACTAGAATAATTTGGTGGGGGCTGATTTTATGATTCGGGTTACCCTTCTTTAATTGATAGAAATGCATATAATGAGCGCGAGCCATGCTGCTTATTGTTTGTCCTCTCGTTGGAGAGCATTCTCCTAACATAGGGTATGCATGTAAAATGTGAAAGGATTTTTTTATTTTGCAGGGTTTTTTTTATATATATAAATTCATACTCGCTCTCAAATTTGGATATGGGAACGAATAAAGTGACTAGATTTAAATGAGGAGTAAACTTGGATCCAAGCTCTACGATTTGCCGTGTCCGACCAGACGTGGACTTGACTCTTCAATTGTAAATGGATATGGGACTAGATAGAGACCCGTGAGCCCAGCATGCTGCATGTGAAATTCGTGTCTGGGTTTTCTCCAACAACTAACCAAATGTATGGTGTTGTTGCATGTGAAATTTGTGTTTTGGTGCCCTCTAAGTAGGCCTGTCAATGGGACGGGCTTGGGCTTGGGCTTGGGCTGTCTAATCCCGTTCCGAAAATAGGACGGGCCTACCAGGTGTTGTCCAATCCCGGTCCTAAATTGAACGAGCTTACATCTAATCCAGTCTCGTACGGGCCTGGGCTTAGCCCGATCCTGGAGATAAGCAAAACATTAACTAATTATTCCTACTGTCACCAGACACCCGGTGTGAACCTGACTTTAAACCCTCCTCTTTTTTCCAGGCTTGGGACCGGCAATGCAATGCAACAAGCAACATGGTGAGTTAAAAACTTTTTTTTTTTGCCAGTGACAGTAGAAAATCAGAAAATCAATAGAAATGAATGAGTATACTATATGCTATATGGGTCAAGTAATGTAGGAATGATTAAAACCTTTTTTTTTCCGGTAAAAGTAGAAAATCAGAAAATCAATAAAAATGAATGAGAATAAGTATCCTATATGAGTCAAGTTAAAGTAATGTAGCATCAGTTAAAAACTTTTTTCTTTTAAAGTAGAAAATCAGAAAATCAATAAAATGAATGAGAATGAGTATCCTATATGGGTCAAGTAATATAAAAAAGAAATCAACAGAAATTAATTTTCTTTTAATATGTCTAAAACATCAATTAGTGCATTCCCATCATTATCTAAATCACCATCACTAGTTGGGTCATGACTAAACCAATCTTGGGCATAAGAGGCAGAGAGCAGAAGAGGCAGAAGAGCGATTGAGTGTGGGATGTTTTTAGGGCTTGCAACGTCTTATAAAAGAGATGGACTGATGGAGAGCGCAGTTACAAGAATGCCCCTCCTAACTAGTCGTTTTTTTACTGTTAGTGAGGGACAGTTTAGGTAATATATTTTTTTTATCAAAATTAACTTGGAGTGGGCCGGGCCGGGCCTAAACGGGCTGGGAATCCTCTGCCCAATCCCAGTTCCATTTTGGCCGGGCTTTAAAATTATTGACCAAGCCCAACCCACTGGGCTCAAATTTTTTTATAAAGCCCTGTATTTTCGGACTTGGGACGGGCCGGGTCGGGCTTTCTACCCGTCCCATTGACAGGCCTACCTCTAAGGCTCCAACTGACCCCAGTAACTCCAGTTGTATCAAAATTTACAAGTGGCATGGCGTGATAGAAGTGACCCCAATGGAATCAAAATTTAGGACAAGTGCAATGGCGTGGTAGAGGTGACCCAAGTGGTATCAAGATTTAGGAAGTTAGTGGGCTACCAATGGTTATTTGAAAAGTTCTCCGAGGTCGTCTTGGCAAGCCACCCAGAGAAGTAGGGATGTAAACTGGTGGGTTCCGGTCCGAGTCCACCATAGACTGAAATCATTCATGGGAATGTGGAACCAGAACTTCAACTGGTTTCTTAGTTTCGGAATTGGAACTGTTAATGAGAAGAAGAAATCGTAACTGGAACCAAAATCATGTATGGGACGGGTCCAGGTCTATATAGAGAATAATATGAAAAAACATAGTTTTTAGGAAAGATTTTCAAAAATTGTAGTATGTCGGGTCCTGTGTCCACGAGCCAAAGCCAAGGTTGAACCGAACCCGAACCCGTTTAGATCACGGGTCCAAAAAAGGACTGTGACCCAGACCCGTTTACTTATCGAAGCATAAAAAAGGACACAAACCCTATTTTTAACGAGTTGGAACCTCTGGATAATTGAAGAATTGGGGACCCATTTAAATCCATACAGAGAAGGAAAAGGGTGGCGAAAAATAACCCACCTAAGAAACATGTGATTAAGAGGATGAAATAAAATATTGGTTGATATCGGTACCTATCGACCGATATGTATCGGCATCGATTCCCAACAAAATATTGGATCGATATTGACTAATACCAAAATGTATCGGATACGTACCGATATCGATCGATATCGATTCAATATTTTGTTAGGAGCCGATTTCGAACTCAGGAGGCCAAGAAATCAATCCATATCAGCTGATATTTTGAGAATATCGGCCAATACTTGGCTGATATTCTCAAAATATTGGTTGATGAATGGTGTTGTTCTTTTCTTCCCTAACTGCCTTCTTCTTACAAGTTAACAGGAAAAAAAAAAAACTCCAGCACATTACAGTCATCGCCAGCCTTGTGCTCCGCCGTTGCAAGCCTGCTACTAGCCGACCGACCGCATCACTGCTGCCACTAGATAGCCACACACCTGCACCGTTGCTGCTACTGGTCGGCCACACTATATTCTCTACCCCGCCCCCCCTCGCCCGCCCGCCCCCCTCCCCAACTCCGATCTTCCTCTATTCCTAGATCCTCCTTTCCTCTCATACATGTATGTAACTTTAAAACTTGCCACCTTATTGATCCCATAATGGGTCCCACGTGCATAAAATCCAAACTTTTCAAAATGATTCTCCCTCCTATTATGACCTGAGAAAGTTTCACTTTAATTGGTAGTTGGCTTACCATCAAATAAATCAATCAATCCAATCTTAAAAATCTATTTTGAGCAGTTTAAATTTTTGTAGGTGGGTCTGCTATGAAGACTACAAGATTATCAAACCATTCTCACTAATTTTTATTTACACCTTACTAAAAGGCTTTAGCCTAATTATCTTAAATCTAAATCACTCAATCATAAATGACCCTTCTTTTGTGGCCCTTTAAAAGATCTTACTCAAATAGGAGTTGGGCCCAGTGAATTAGTCACTTATAAGACATCTAGAGTAATGATTCAAATTTTCAAATCATATAGCATGACCAATTCAATTTTTGGCCTAACTATAATTTGAGTAAAATATTTACAAAGCCATTACAAGAGGTGATAATTATCTTTATTAATGGATGGGATTTTAGATATTGCTACATTAATGGATTTATAAATTATAAGAATATTAATGATTATAACGATACATGATCTTTTGACTTAGGAGGATTGGTATTTTGACTTATAATTGTTACTAATTGAAAATTTTATATTATTTTCTAATTTTTTATATTTTTGGATATTTTTTAAATTTTCTTGGGGTAAAAAAAATTCACGCCGGGACGATCGCAACGGCCCGTAATACCGCGGCAGTATCGGTTTTTGGGGCCGGCCAATACCGCAATTTTAATCCATGATTGAGAGTCATTTAAAAAAAAAAAACAACTCATAAAGACAACTTCAACATTGAGACACGAAATACATAAAAATAAAAATGAAAGGATGCATTTTATAGAGAAACCCACAAATTGAAAATCAAACTTTTAAATTTGAAATGAGAGTCTTTTATTGGACTAGAGAATAGTGGAGAAAATATAAAAATGCATCACACATTTGTGTAAGGGATTGAAATCCTCCTCAAGAGGAATACAACAATGTATTTTAATTTCTTCATGGACTCGCAATGCATAGGATCTTGAAGTCCAAGGGCATATTGCCATAGATTTGGTGTGACCATACATTTTTTTTCCATAAGGTGCAAACACCATTCTCAAAGTAATCATCCAAGTAGTATATATATATTTTTTAAAAAGAGATTTCCTTTTGACTCTTTTTTGTTTGTTTGGTTTTCATTTATAAATGCACAGCAAAGAGAATAATATGTGTACTATCCCTAGACTGGTAAACACCAAACTACTTGCATTTTAGTTTTTGGTAGGTGCTAAGAAACCTACTTTTTCTGCAGATAATGTGATTACGCAAGCATTCTCACTATCGTTCTCATTTCTCAATGTTTAGACCACCATTGATGCCCTTCCATTAACATTTAAACTACTTTCTTTCTTTCTTTTATTTTCTTTTTTCACCCTTTCTTTCTTGAGGATTTTACCAAAAAAATAACTTTAAGTGGCCACTGCGCCAAACCGGGAAATTTAGCCAGTAGTGCACAAAACTGGGAGTTCGTACAGAAAAAGTAACTTTTTTCACTATTTTTTGTGGTCGCATTCAAGCTTCATTTTCTGTCTTGAGGGTCGACTGCGACCCTCGCTATAACAAGTGAGGGTCGCATTCGACCCTGAGCAGGCATAACCTCTTTATCTTCTCATTCTTCCTCAAGTGTTCGAGTTTTCGATTAAAGGAAGAGAAGACCGGAAGATCTGCCACTTAAAGTTATTTTTTTGATAAATTTCTCATAGAGGATACTTCTGGAAATAAGCTCTTGCAATTTCAAACCCAAATTTCTAGCATGCTATGGTTTTATGCAACATCACGTGAAACAAATTTTGCTAAAATGGAAGAATGGATTGGATGAGCAATTCAAAAGCTAAGATCCATACTCATTTGTGCTTTGGGTAAAAAAAAAAAAAATCATGCCCATACAAGAAGATACCAATGGCCTAAAATAAAAGATACTACCAACAAGAAAACCAGAGATGAGGAAGAGAACAGGGCACCGACAATTCACATGATGCACAACCAATCGACAACATTTATTAGGGACTGAACCTTTCTTAAATTGACCAACCCACCAACAACATTTTTAGGGCCAATTGGCAATTTACTAGGTTAGATCTTTCAGTCATCTCTTTCTTTAATCGAAAACTCAAACACTCAAGAAAGAAGGAAGAAGATGAAGAGGTTATGCCTACTTAGGGTTGAATGCGACCCTCACTTGTCATAGTGAGGGTCAACACAGAAAATGAAGGTCGAATGCGACCACAAAAAAAAATAGTGAAAAAAGTTACATTTTCTATACGGATTCCCTATTTGGTGCACTACTGGCTAAAGTTCCCTGTTTGGTGAGTTAAAGTTAAATTTTTTTTTAAATCCTTTTCTTCCTTCCTTCCTTTATTTCTTCTTCTTCTTCTTCTTGACATCCAACGAGACGAAAAAGGGGTACTGACCCAATCTCATTTCTTATTTCTACATTGCCCCACTACAATGCATCTATTATGAGAGGATAGCTAAACCCATTACCAATTGAGGTACATCCAAACACACCATATGTATATTATGACTGATGACATTGCCAAATCCATCAATAAAAAATAGAGAAAACTCTAAGCAGTACTAAAATAGATCTCTCATCTATTGATTAGACAAATAAATAAATATCCCAAATAACTCAAACCTAACAATCCACTAACAAAGAAGATGCATATCCATCACATATAAGCTAAGAGAAGGTAAAAAAAAAAAAAAACCCCACAACAGAACAAAAAATGCATTGATCGATCATGCGTGAAAGAGGGGCCACAGTGCACAGAGGCGGATGGAAATAGACTGAGAGAGGGGGGATTGAGAGAGAGGGGGAGCTAGAGAGGAATACTTGTCGGAGAGAGGGGCCGTGGTGTGTCGATGTTAGAGACTGGAGACCGATTTGAGGATTTTTTCCAATTTGGGGATTGTTGAGTTAAGAATTGAGAGAGGGAGAGAGACTGAGAGAGACTAAGACAGAGTTCCTTTGAAGTGGAGGAAAGGGGGACTATGGGTTTTTTTAAGTGGGGGTTGGGCCAGACCAGCCTTATAGCCCTTTGGGTTTTTTTTTTTAATTTATATAAAGATTAGCAGGCGTTGAAGCCCTAGACCTTATATTTGGGTCCGCCCCTGCATGGTGTGATAAAGGTGACCCCAGTTGTATAAAAGTTTAGGCCAACTGGCATGGAGACACACCCCCCCCCCCCCCTCCCTAAATTTTTTTTATTTGAAAGCCCATTTGGGTTTTAGAGAAATTTATCATCTTTTTACTTATAGCCCCCTAAAGTTTTTTTTTTTTTTAAAAACCTATATGTTTTGAAAGCTACTTGCGGTTTTTTTTTTTAATTTATGGCCCTCCAAAGAAGTTTTTTCCTACATAATGGCCCCAAGGTCGAAAAAAAGGAGAGGGAGAATAAGGAAGAGGAATAAGAAGAATTCAAGCCCGAAATTGCACCCTCTTAACAACACAAACCCCATACCATGCCCACGCCTCTCTCTCTCTCTCTCTCTCTCTCTCTCTCAAACCCTACCCCTATCTGTCTCAACAACCCAAACCATGCCTACCTCTCTCTTTGCAACGTTGCTGTCCGAATTGATTGGATCCGACTTGCCTTTTTCTACCCATTTTGGTATCCACTCTTTCATACAAGAATGTTATTCATTTGGGTGTGATCGAGATGGCTAAGTTAGGCCTAGTTGAGAACATCATGCCTTGTCCCGCCTCGTCTGGACTTGTTTAGCCTTATCCATTACACAGTAGACCGACCCTTGTACTAGAAATCAAACTTGAAGTACAAAAATCATTCGCGAAGTTGTCACTCCACCCATGATCGAGGGCCTTGAGAGAGATCGGATGTAATAACTACACAACCACAAGCCTAAATCGATCCCCTAACTAGCCCTAGCCATACGAGAAGTTACAATGGACCCAAACTTAGACAACTGGTAGACTTGACATTGCCCTGACCCATATAGTACCATCATGATTGGCTTGTCTTGAGTCTCTAGTTCACCTGCCCATACCCACTTAATATAATATTTTGCTTTAGATTAATCACGTGCACTTATTGATATAACCCGCTTCATTGCATACAAGTGCACTGTTAAGGTATGTCAAACACACTTGTATAAGGTTACTCATGGACTAGGCTAGCTCAAGCCTTGTTTTATTATTTAGGCCGGGCGTGGGCTTAGTTGTAGATAGCCCAAAACCTGGCCCGATTCGACTTTAAAAAATGGTGAAAGGCAAATGCAAGGAGGGGGATTACAACAGTGGTACCTTCATACTGATGGGCTCGTTTAATCACTCATGGGACTACCGGGATCAGTGGACGTGAGAATCCGTGGGGTTCAACCCTTTCGTGACCGGAGACAAAGCAACAATCAACTTTTTTGTACGAGTATGCCAAATTTTCTACTTCACTTGAAATTACACAAATGGTGGTTCGTAGATCCACCTTCACAAGTAGAAAAGAAAATTAACTTTTTTTCTAACTTTCATTACACATGCATTAAGAAAAGAGACATAATTTAAATTTGAATGTTGTGAAAGGCGATGTTTTTGCCTTGAAAAGCAGTGTTTTTGCCGTGAAAGGCAATTTACAATTCTTATCAAAAGAAAAGACAAGAGTTGTGATTTTTCTTATGTCTCTTTAAGAAATACAAAATACAATGAAAAGTAAGAAAAAATGATCTAACTTCTTAGGAGATTGTGGGGACTCATTCAGATTGACGGTCATGTTTGGATTACGCCGTCATCCTTTAGATGATAACAGAGGATGCCTTCGATTCTCTTGGCTAGGCTTAAACCTCAGATTTTTAGAGAATAAGGACCAAGATAAGGTCCTATATCCAATAAAAATCTAAGTAGACGGGGTTGAAAAACCATGTCGAAGCCATGGAGACAGAAGGAGAAGGCCTTGGGGTGGGGGGGTTGGTCCCCCAAGGGACTTTGGTCACCTTATGGTGGTGGTTGTTGTAGAGCTTCTTTAACAAAGGGGAGATCTTTGTTGGAGATTCATAGGAGCGATGTAGAGGTTTTTTTTTGACTTTTTTTCCATCTCCTCCTGAAATGGTGGAAATGGCCTCTATTTATAGGCTTTTGGTGGCCATAAGGGTAGTTTATGAGCTTTAAATGCATTAATTATATTAATGCTCCATGATGGGAGGAGTTACAAGTTTTTAAATTTGTATTTTTTTAACTCCTTTTTATTTGATTTTGATTAGCCATTGTAGAATAAAGGGCCTTTAATTGCCTTTAAACTCCATGATGGGAGTAGTTATATGGTTTAATGCCATGATTGTGTTTGACTTGTAACTCCCGTTCCATGGCTTCTGATTGGGCCGTCCACAATAATGAGCAATCAACTACATTAATTTGTCATAAAATGGGTCATTAACCGCATTAAGTAGCCGCCAAAGCACTTAAAGAGTCACGGGCCGTGCAAAGTCTTTTGGAATTCTACCCGCAATGTAGGAAGCCTTGATCGCCGGTGGATTTTTCATGGCGATTGATGTCAAATGATCATGCAATTTCAAACATCAATTGTTACCAGTGGGTCAGTACCATCTATCTTGTCAATTTCTCGATCAGTTGGGCAAAAAGTGTGCTTTCTTGTTCGGCTGGCTGGCAATTTCGAAGCGCCCAATGACGAACCCATGATTTCGATGACGAATCCGTGATGTTTTCGAAAATCAACGGATTTCGTGCCTCGAAAATCAAATTTTTGGAAAATCATAGAGGTCAATCATCTCGAAACGTGAAAATGGACCCAGAATGGTTTTTTTGTGAAAATCTAGTGATCCAGATTTCCAAGGTCGCCGGCGACGATGGGGCTTTCTGCCCATTTTGGTCGCTGTTTTTCAACTGTTTTCTGGTTTTTTCTGCTTCTTTATTCTTTGACATTTTTCTTGGTATTTTTGCACATATTTTGGCATGATTTCCCTATAGAAAACTTGATGAAAAGTTGTACAAATTAGAGGGCAAAGTTTCTGATTTTTCGAGAAAGCCGAAGACTTTGTTGTGCAGAGTTGCTGATTTACCGTCAGAAGCCAAAACTAGGTCAAACGATGTCAGAATGACCTGAAACTTGAGGTGAATCCTCCTGGGCAATAAATAAGACTAACCACAGGATTTTGTTTGAGTTTTGAAGCCGTGTTAGCTCTTGTCGCTAGCAGACTTGATTTTTTCGCGAAGAAGATGTCGCGCTTTGATGTATGGTCAAACGATGTCCGATTGACCTGAAACTTGACAGGGAGTCTCTTGGAATCATTTTAAGATTATCCATTAGCTCCGATTTGGTAATCATGGTCCTGAGGGGCTCTGCCACCGGGAGCCCTATTAATGCTTCCGAGAGGTCGAAGTTTGGTCAAATGTTGTCGATCCGACCTGGTAGTTTCCGCCCCTGAGAGGCTTGGTTTTGCTGTTTGAGGGTTGATGCTGAGTCAAGCGTTGTTGGTCCGGCCTGAAATTTGACATAAAGCCTTTTGGAAGAATTTTAAGACCATCTATAGGCTTTGATTGGAGATTTGATGTCTTCGATGCTGTTGCCGTCAGGAGATTTGACTTTTCTACTTATTTTTTTGTTTTGGACCAAACGGTGTCCGAATAGCCTAGATTTGATGTAGAGCCTTCTAGTGTCATTTTGAGGCCAACTGTGTGCTCTGTTTTGTGAAAGAAGGTCTCCAGCTTCAATGCCGCCCGGGAGCTCATGTTCAGATGCTGGAAGAGTGAAGTTAGGCCAAGTAATGTCGACATGGCCCGAAACTCCACGTGTACTCTTCTTATGGCTGTTTTGAGGGATGTTGTTTGATTCTGACAAGATCTGATGCTTGAAGCAGCATTGTCTGTTGCGGTCAGATGCAACTTCATGTAGCTTCCTGATGTTTGAAAGGGTATAAAGAGGCAAAGTGACATTTTTGGTGTCAACACACACAAGGAGTCAACACCAAACAATTGAGCTACACTAAACACTATGAAATTTAACTTGTTTTAAATTATATATCAATCTTTGGATGGACTCAAGCTTATATATTTCCAAGAGGGCCGGATTGGACCAACTCTTTATAGCCCGATTCGGGCCTAGGCTGGGCTTGAACATACAATTTAGAAGTCAGGCTAGGCCTAGATAATCCTTAGCCTAGCCCGACCCGGCCATGAACGCCCGTGTACACTTGTATATCTGGTTCACTTGCTCGTCATGCCCATGGAAACATTACACTCGATATGCACATTATGTTTACCTAAATAGTAGACTAGTATGGACTCGGGTCATACCTTGGTAAGATCTGTAATAATATCGAGATGTAGGCATGCTATTGCTGAGCCACGCATACCTTGTTATTATGTAGGTACACGGGATAACGAGAAGTAGACGTTTTTGTGTTGAGATTACTTATCGTGGTAGGCATCGACGGGTGTTGTGACGCACACTGAGCCTTGTTCGTTCATGTTATTACTCGCAGTCATGGTTACTTGTCATCTGGTTATGTTTCACACTCATTGTGATTATTATTCATTATCTCACTTAACCGATGCCCACAATGTTCACACTTGTACGCTCTTGACCATACATCATATTGCTCACGTTTATGGGTTATTATTGTTATTTTACATTTCTATGCACGGGTATACACATGTTTAACTCTCACGGCCACTGGTATAACTATGTCAGATCTATTCCTCACAAAGATTCTATTCTTGTTATTTCCTTTATACACTGGTACACACTTACCTCATGTCGCATTGCACATTTACGTTATGTATTTATGTTGTTACTACATGTTATGTAATTCATATTGATGCTTGCCAGGTTTGTAAACCTAATATTGTTATTGGTGCTTACATGTAGTTTGTGTTTCTTCTGTTGTTAGATTATGTATTAGTGGTTACATTGGAACTGTTTTAGTTGGAGCGATGTACTCAAGGCCTTGCTTTGATAGCTTATTGCTATTATGAGAGTCGTTACATTCAGGGATTAGTTTATTTTCTTATAATTTTGTACTGCATGACCAAAGTTTTACTAGTTAATGTTTTAAGTCGTATTGTAAATTGTGTTATTGGCAACTTTAACTTAATTATGCTTCGATCTGACATCTTTTATGAAAATTCTAATTGGCTCATCTTCTTGAAATATGTAATTATTAGATACATCTACGACACGGCCCGAAATTTGATAGAGCCTTAGAATTAGGGACGTGACACTTGTACTAGAAGGATGACTTATTTTTTATTGTGTTTTTTGTGTATGTATTAATCTCTTTTGTTTTACAGGAGAAGAGGGAGAGAGAACTCCCAGAGCACGCTACTGTGGGTCCTAGTGACCCTAGCTTTGATGACAGGTTCCAGGAGCTAATGTAAGTTATGATAGCACAACAATTGTTATGCCCCCAAACTTGTATTTCCGAAACAACACAGAAGTCCAAATTCAGGAACGCGGACATCCAAGATCGAAGTCCGCTATGAGATTCAATTTAATACCTTTTACAACATTTCCATGAACAACATTTAAGCAGAAGCAATAGCATCAATCAGCAGAAGCAATATCAAGTATCACCAAGCATAATGTCCATACACCATGGTATCAATCACATATGTCAAACGAAAATGCACTAATCTCCATGCACACAGGTTACCTCCAATTTCCATTTATTAATCAGGTGTAACAATGGTAAAGACAAGGTAATAATGGTAAAACCAAGAGCAAACAGTAAATAATAGTGAATCTAATCATATATCATCCATGTCGATCAAAGGAAGGAAATAACAAAGTCCACCTAAGTCAATGTCACACGTTCAGGTCCAAGGTCCCACATCACCCAATTCCATCATAGAAGGAGATCTCAGATGATAAGAGGAGTATATTTGGTGCTCTAAAGTTACGTGTATCTACAACCACTTTTAAGGACCGAATTGGATTCCATTTATAGCCCTAGACCCTACTTTGGATAGCCACATTGGTTAAGGTTAAGCTCGACCCCTTACTCATGTTTGGCACATTAATAGGGCTCCACATGGAAGGTCAATGGGGCCACCACAGATCATATCATAAAACCATCAAAATCTGGAAGCATTGTTCGCAGTGTGGTCGGTCGACATCATGCATGGCAGGTCGACCAAGTACACTAGAGTTTTAGAAACACAAACTTGGCAGCCAGGTTGCAAGTTTGGGAATTCTGCAGTGTGGCCGGTCAACATCTTGGATGGCAGGTCGATTGACTACATAGAGCCACCTAGGAACTGGCCTGTCGATGGTCTTTAATTGTTCAGTGTACCCAATCGACATCTTGCAGGTCTAGTCAACCAGCTGTGGTGTATTTCCAAAAAACTCCTCACAGACTTGTTTTCAGTTATTTGAAGTTTGCAGTGTATCCGGTCGACATCCTGCATGGGCCGTCGACCGGGTACACACTAATTCAAGATTTTCTAGATTTCTGAAACTTCTCCATTTCATCCAATTTTATATTCAAGTCCTTCAATTCCGTCTCAAATCCATCCAATACCATCACAACACAAGAAAACCCATCAATCCACTACAAATCTCATCATCCATGGGCCATTGATCTTCCAAATGGGAGATCCCATCCATCAATGTCCAAAAACCATGGAAACAAGGCTTAAAAGGAAAGATCTACATAATAAAAAAACATATATGAATTGAGACTATATAATTCAAGGAAGAAGGCATGCATTCTATACTAAATAGGTATATTGCACTTGCCTTTGAGTCTAGAATAAGGTTTTCTTGCATGATCTTCAAGATCCAAGTCAATTTCCTAATTCCAATCCTCTAAGCTCTCCAATTTCCACGATAGTCTCCAAAAACACAAATATATTGAGATCTACAGCTTCTACACCCAAATATGAAGGAAAATCGCATAAGGGAAGAAAAATCTAAGTAGAGGAAGAAGATTTGCAAAAAAAAAAAATAAAAAAAAATGAACTAAGGGATGGAGCTTACCTTGTCTTGTAGAGGAGAAGAGAGGTGAGCTTTAGCTTGAAGATGACAGTAGCTTGGAGAAGAATCTTGTTCTTTGATGTAGGAAACCTTAGATCTAGGAATCATTTGATGGAGGGAAATGGAAGAAGAAGAGAGAAATGGGAGGCAAATTAAGAGAGAGAGGTAAGTGGTGTGGGATGAATTTGGGGCTGGTTATATAGGCTTTGGTAAGAGTGAATTGTCTAAGATGCCCTCCTTTGGTTAGCTTAGTTAAAGATAAGTCATGGGTATTTGGGGTATTTTAAGTTTTAAATGCAAGTTCTCCAAGAGAAGCCCCTCCTATTAATTCTAATTGCTTCTAAGAGCCTCAAACTAATTAACTTATCTTAGGGAGTCCATCTAATACCCTACTAATTCTAGAAATCTCAAAAAAGAGTCTAATTCCTAGGAAAAGACTAATCTACCCTTACTAACTCAGACTTATTAGCATAGCTAGAAATAATTAAATATAATTAGCATATAATTAAGCTAATAAAGGGGCAGGGCCTCACACGTCCACCTTGAGTTCCAATTTATAGATGAAAAGAAATAGATAGTACTTACCATAGGGTATCTAGGATTGTGGCTAGACTTAATTAGATAGGTGGTGCCTTGACTCAAGAGTCAAGAATCACAAGGACAATGCCTGGCTAGGCCTCTCTTGCGCGAGCAAGACTCCAATCAAGATGAAGGAACTACTACTTTAAGGCATCCATCCAAGTTTCCAATCCATCCAATTACTTCAAGAAATCCTTCAATACATTCCAAGCATCCAAGCTCATCTAAGACAAACCATCACTAGCTATCCAATCCAATGCAGCTCACAAGTCTGGATCTTTGGCTCACCATCGGTTTGGGGCCGTGATATTGGCCATCGAAGGGTTCAAACAGTTGAGAGGCTTGGTTTGTGTCAAAGGGTTAAGTTTGGTCGTGTTTGGGCTCCACCTAACATGTTCCCACGGTAAAAAAGTCATTGGGAAAATCTAAGAATCAAATCCTAAGAAAACATGGTCAAACAATCCTCCAAATAAAGAATCGCCAAGTGAAATAGGTGGGCGGCTGAGTGGCCATTAGGTTTTTTTTTTTTGATTCACGGTTAGTCTCTCGGCTAGCCATGGACACTACATGGTTGGCAGTGAGGCTACAATACAGTAGCTGGCGATTTACTATTTGGGGAGAGTTTTTAATCATTTTCTCCCTTTTCCTTAACCCATGTTTAGGGGAACTTTGGGGCACTTATTAGGGATGATTTGTGCATCAATTTAAACTCTTAATTACTAACATAACATACTTAAAATTACAAATCAACAATGAGCTAGAAATATGGGTTTTCTAAGCTTAACTCATTGAGTAATAAATGAGAATAATATAACTTGCAAATTTATGATGAAACTTGAATTTAATACTTGCATGCTTTGGGTTCCTATCTTCTAAAAACAGGGGGAAACACCTCAAGCCAAGGTGGGACTCGTGTACAAGGCCAAATAGTCAATCACACTATAAAATGTCCAAAAATCTGAAAATTGATGAGAAGTTGGGATTTGGCCACGGAGATCGAGGCACACGGCTAACACTCTACTCTCTAAAATATAACAGAAATTGGAAATGATCGGTTACCTTGAAGTGCTACGAAAATAAGGGGTTCATCGCTAGTGGGTGTAGTCTGACTCAGGTTTCAATGAAAATGGTTGTATACAAGCATGGGCAGGAGGCAAAACTTTTTAGCAGATTGAAATTTTGATTCGTACTGCCAGCAAAGATGAACTCCAGCGAAACTATGGCGGGAACAGAGAGAGATGAGAGGAAAGAGATTAAGCTGGTTACTATTTAAGACATTTATAAAAGGTATTTTGGCAGAATTACAAGTTTGCCATCAATCTCGTGGACATGATTAAATTGGCCTAAATGAGGGTCTTTCCGAAATCAAAAGGGTGCAGAGTCTTCATGAATGCTGCTTTAAATTTAATTAGCTCCCCAACAAGCCCAAAATCACAGTTTTTGGAGAACTCTAAAGAGAATTCAACTTTATCGAACTAACTACTATGTCCCTAGCTAGTCAAATGAGAAGTTGTGCAATGAAGGGTTTTCAGACATCAAATAGTCACAAGTGGAGCACAAAAGTTGTTCGGCATAACTCGGATTGTCTAACAAACCTAACCCTATTTTTTTCTAAAATACCCAAAATACCATTGACACAGGTCACAAGTATCAAACTACCCTTTCTAAGTCTGAACTCAATCAAAATGCAGTCAAACATATTTGAATGTTACTCGAATACAAAGACCTAATTAATTAACCATTAAACACACCTAATTAGTACATGATCAGAGTAATTAGGTTTTGGGTCTTTTACATGTACTGACGCCTTTTGCAAGTGGGAGATGTGAAAGTTTTAGTGCGAAATGACGTTGTTTACACATTGTTTTCATACCTCATTTACGCATCATATGAGAAAGTGAATACAATCAAATGCAATGATCCTTAAACGTTATTCATGTTAATCATTTACATATATAGATTAGTGTGAACAAACAAACCCTAAATGATATGTTAAGTAGTGCTAAGGTAAAACTCCAAACAAGAATTATAAATAGAGGTAGAAATGTAATCGCGCTTAATTTATTTCTAAAATATGCTAATAATAATATTCTTGCATGTCTTATTTTATCATAAAATCTGCATATAATAAATAACATAGTGGGCTATAAGCAAGTCAAGCTTGAGCTAGGCCGGAGAGCTTTGATGTTGAACCGTTAGATGGGCCCTTATATTATATGGGCTACATGCCTTAAAACCTTGTCCAAGCTTGGTCCAACAACCCAACCTGACTCAGTGACAACTCTATATACTAATTCTTTTGTATGACAGCTGGTTTTAAAACATACCAAGTTCCTTCCTATATATTACACATGACTAATTAAGGATGTAAACATGTTGGTTCTGGCCGGAGCCAATGGGACCTAAACCTATTTTGTTGGTTCTATATCCACTTTCGACTTCAAAATCAGTTCCAAATAGAAGAGTGTGATTTAGTTCCAAATTTGGTTCCGTCTTCTTTTTATTATTTATACGTTTTATTTTTGCTTAAAACAAGGATATCATTCAACTTATAATGGCGCAACAAGTCTACTACCTCCAAGACTAAATATAAAATTGACCAGCCAAATTTGATTTTGAACTATAATTTACAACAATAACGACCCATATCTTGGGTCTCAGGTCCACAGGTTAGAGCCTGTAAGAATCCGGAGCTAGGCCCATTTACTAATTGGAATCTGAATTGGGTTTCAGACTAGGACTTGTTTATGAATAGGAATCTAAAACAGGTTCTAAATCTAAATTTTTAATAGGACACAGCTTTCCATACTAGTTTACATCTGTACACGACCTTTTTTCCTACTGGTCACATGACTATGGCTTTTCAGACATGGCTTTCAATCCTCTTTTGGCTGGAGCCAAAACATTTGCGTTGCCCTATGTACAGGTCACACATAAATATCTCAATTTTAAGGTTTTACTTCTTTAATTTTTTTTTAAAAATATAGCTTATGAGGGTTCAATTATTAAAATGGAATAGAGAGGAGTCCCAATACATTTTCGGTTTTTAAAATAAACCTATAGAAGTCCACGGCTGGTTAGGAATTAAAAGGGTGTGAATGTGAGTCCTTCATGTGGAAAAATAAATAAATTAATTAATTGAACCCATCTGAAATCATGTTAATGGTCAAACACAGCGAGTTTCCAGTGAGGGACTACAATTTCTAGAATCCTGTATAAAATGACTCAAAGCAATCACATTAGTAAATAAAATACCCGTGACACCACACTTTTCAAACTTTTTCTAGTGATTACAGTTCAAAAACTACATTAGAATTCTCAAGGGGAGACTGCTTCTGAACAAGCCATGAAAATTTTCGTACTTTGGTTTTTTGTTTTTGTCTCACTTCCGAAATTACAGAGATAGGGAACTAATCATATAATATGATAAACCTTTTGTTCTATTAGCGGAAAATGTTCTCCTACCAATAGACTATTGGCTAATTATTCAGTCTAGACTCTAGACTATGGCCTACCTTTATTGGTTAAGCCCCTTTGATAACCCTGTCACCAATGACCCGTCATGAGGCCTAAATTTGCACTCACTTGAACCTTCATTCACCATTAGATCGAATATGAAAAAAAACTTAGGGTTAAAATGTTATAGAACTTTAAGTTTGTTAAATTAGGAATAGGATAATTTACTGGAGGTATTTCCATTGATAGGCATTTCTATAAGTGTGTGCCAAAAGCTGAGCTGCATGTAACCAATATACAGTTTGTTACTCATTGGAGAACCTTCCCCAATGTTTGGCACGCATGGCAGATACATCCTTCAAAGAAAGAGATTAGGGTTTTGATATAACCTTATCCTGTTAAAAGATAAAAAGGCAAAGTGATAGATAAAGGCAGAGCAATAAAAAAATTAAGAGTTGACACTACTATGGGGGTACCACAATGAGCTTGTGGGGATGAGTAGTAGATGAAAAGGGCGCCTCACCCGACATGGAAGGTGCGGAGTTGTTGGCCACCCACCAACCCTACTCATAGCACTAATAACAAAACACCCATCATATCCTCTGCTCTGATTTTATAAATCTTGCTCATCTAAAATTGCATCTCACTTCCACCGAAAAGCAACAAACACAAATTCCTCCCATTTCATATGCAGCTGAAAACATAAAAGTAAAACAACTTTCATTTTTCCCTGCTTCTTCCCACTATTTTGAGTGGTAGCAGTAAATTTTCAGTTCATATGCAGAATATATCATATTTTTTATTTTATTTTTTTTACTAATGGAGTGTTCCCAACCCTTTGAGCTGGACTATTCTCTTCGGACCCAGAGAGAAATTGGATAAAACCCCTATAACCCTCAGGTGATAGTAGTAGTGAACCTAACCTTCGGCTCCTGAAGAAAGAAGAGTTGTGGTCCTGACCTCTAGCTCTGGAAGAGAGATGAACCGTGATCCCGACCACTCGGCCAACTACTTTGTGTTGAATATACCCTATTTTACATGTAGGAAATTGGGTAATTGTTTGTTTGCCACCAACCCTATTTTATTTTGAGTTTAAAATAAAATCAAATATTTGCTTAAGACATTTTGGGAGACACTTGCAGTGGCATACCCGAATGGAAATAAGGAAACACAACATGAGGAGCTAGTGGTATGCTCATACATTGTGATTGGAAATAGGGATGCAAACTGTTTGCGTCTAGGGTGAAATCATGGTAGATCCGGGTCCGAACCCATCTTTATAGACCCAGCACTGAACCCAGACCCGAATCTGATACGGATAGATGTATCCAAATTTGACACCAACCAACATAAGATGTGAATACATTAGTATAATTAGAAAAAAATATTTTAAAATATACTAGTGTTGTTTTTCCTATACAATCACCACTAGCGATCCATTTCTAAGCCTTGCTATCAAAGTCGAGATATTTCTCCACACATTTTTCATATTACTCCATCTTTGCAATATTGCAAAACTTTAATAGCTTATTGGAAATGGGCATTGTCAAACCCTGAGCCTGGATTCTTTGGGGCACGTATCAGATTGTTCCCGTGTGAGGAGTCAGTTGAAATTCATATCATCCAAAATCATAATCTCAGTTCAGCGTATGGACCTGAACCAACTCCAAATAAATGCATATATCTAGACCCAAGTCAATTGCAATGGAACCAAGTTCACCCTGATCCAACTCCAAACCTAGTTACAAATGAGTTAAAAATAGACGCCAGAAATCAATCCAATGACCTTATGGTCACAAAATCTTTGACTTCAACAATCAGTGATACTTTAATTAGTCAATATATGAGTATAAAATAATAGAGAATTTGCTGCCATATTTTTTTATATGTATTATATATATCACTCCAGTGACCGGAAAATCAGGTATGCACGACTGAGATGAGACCCCATTGTCATTAGGGTCCCAAAAGGAGAGTCTTCTTTTTCGACTTAGAATCTTTGGATAACTTGGTAAATAGAAATTCACTACATGGTGGCCAGTTTGTTTCATGAAATTAAATCCCCAAGATTGTATATTTTTATAAAGGTAAATATCCAATTTTTACATTAAAAAGGTGAAAAATAAAAAAAAGACGACTATTAAATATCCTCTACTATAATGGGGATTAAATTAGGGAAGATGAGAAATAAATATCAGCCCTTACGTTAGTAATTCAGTGCTACCTAAAGAAGTGAAGGCCTCATCTACATGTCACCTTACATCCTTCCCGACCTTCATCCCTCTCGTCATATCTTTTTACCGCTTATCTCTTTAAATTCTTAGTGGAGCTCATTTGAAAATAAATTTATATAGATTTAATACAAATAAATAGGCTTAAAAAACCCTTTATTTCACTTCTCAGTAAACTTCACTATGCCTTGAATACAAAATTTAAACTTTTTTCATCTTCCCTTAAATTTTGATATGAGGTCTTAGACTAAATCAATGCAATGGTAGGTATAATCTGGACTATGTGGGAGGTTTTTTCTCAATGATAAACCAAATTGAGACAATAATCTTTAAGATATTTGGGTTTTAAAGGTAAATTTCACTCATAGAGTTAAAGGTAAATTTCACTCATAGAAAAATAACCTAGTTGATGAAAAATAATAATAATCTAGATCCTAGTTATAGTGCTCATAGTGAAGACTTGGGTCGGTGTGGGTGAGGGAGGCATACACTAGACCAATAAAAAAAAAAGTTGAAAAAGTCCCACTCACAGTGATGGACATGTAGACCCAATAAATCCCTCAACTTCAATCACCTCAACTCACAGTAGCATAGCAGAAGGCAGGAGGGCTTGACAAACACACATAGCACTTTTCCACCGAAAAGCATCAGCGCAAACACCTTCACATTACATCATGTCATCCTCTCACATCAAACAGCATAAATTAGCAGGAAAAAAAATAATAATAACAAAAAGAAAAAGTAAGAAAAAAGGAAGCACTCCCCCTTCCATTCCACACTACTAAATCTACTGTACATCTACATACCATACCCACACCAATACAGTTACAAAAAAAAAAAAAAAGACAGATCAAGAACCAAAAACCATGAGTCACAAAATCAATCTCAGAAACAAAGTCCAGTCAATGGAGAATTACCCTCCTATACTTGAGAGGAGAAGACGACTCATCAGACTCCTGACACATACTCACATCCCTTTTCCTCCCACCAGGTGTGATGTTAGAGTTGCACATTTCATGCTGTAAAAAAGTAGTAGTAGCAGGGATGGAGACCGGTGGGATCTCCAGAGAATCAATAGGAGGCGGCGGATGCCGCCACTGAGGAAGTGGCCCTGCAAGCAGCAGCGTCTGAAGAAGCGGCCCAGCCTTCATAACCGCCTGCAGAAGCTTCCCCTTCTCCGGCAACGGCGCCGTTCCGGCGGCAGCCGCCGCCGTCCCCACCTCCACATCCAACACCCCAATTGACGGTGCAGGAGACGACCCGGAAACGATGCTTTCTTCGCATTCGGAAGACGAAAGGCCCTGCGCTTCGTTCAACTGCTGCTGCTGCTGCTGTTGCTGCTGTTGCTGGATTTGGAGGAGAAGCCTCTGATACTTGTCATTGGCTTCGTCTCTATCTCGAAAAGCCCTGTTGAGGAGGTCCTTCAGATGCTTCACCTCCTCATCTCTTCTCCTTATCTCTTCCTGTGCTGCGAGCCTTGTGGTTTCCAGCTCGAACGTCGTGCACAGCAGAGAACGCCTCAGCTCCTCGACGCCCTGGAATTCAGATACACCATCAGCAAACATTCAGGAATTGAATTCAGATCCAGAAGAACCAAAGAGAGGGTTTTTATGGTCAGTCTACTGAGTTTCGTTTGAGTACCTTTGCGTGGTAATAGTAGGGCCAGGTGAGAGGAGGGATGCGATGATTCTCCATAAGCGGTCGTGGGTTAATGGGTCGGACTGAATCGAGTGGCTATGTTGTGTTAAATATGAGAAATATCATAGGAATGGTGCAGAGAGAAGAGGCTATAATTGCGGGGTTATGTGTTTGTCTTTGGATGCTCTTTTTCTTTCTAACTTTTTTTAGATTGGACTATGGTCGCAAAACGCTAAAAAAGCAGAAATGAAAAGGACAAAGCACCGAAACGGCCAGTCAAATAAGACGACCATGTTACGAAAGGCAAAGGAGAAAACATTGTCTGTGTAAGGCGGAAAAACTAAAACAGAGAGCTGGGGTTCCCTCCAATTTCTCTCAAGGGATTATTTAGATGGAGTTGGGATTTTGGGGAGATTTTAGACTGTGAACTGTTGGATATGGGTGGAGATAAAACTGAAGATAGGAAAAGGTCTGAAGTCACAGTGTGAAGACTTCACCAGCAGCACAACCATTTTTTGTAGTTTGGGAGCTGTCTCATGTTTGGGGGATCTTCTACAGTGAAGTAGATGGCTTTGTTGTTCTGTTCTGACGACCAATCAATGGAGAATCATTTCATACTCGGATACGTACATACACAAATACACGATTTAACCATTTCAGAACACATGGGACCCATTGGTGATCAATAATCTTACTGATACACACTGACACACAACTGGAGTCGAGGATAGTATTAAATTGAGAGCAGTGCAAGTTCTTCTGGACATTTCATGATATGTTTTACGCCATCCTTAACCCATCTATACGAAGTAATATCAAACCTGCAGCAAACCGCACCTTCACTGCTCACCTACACTAGGATTTGATGGAGCTTGACATTTTGCGCACCCCACTCATTGAGATTTCTTCCATCCCTCACCTCTTTACGAATAGAATGGGTTTAGGTTGGCTTTCGAGAGGAATTTGCATGGTAAAATGTCAGAAGTGCTCTCATCAGAGTAAAAATTATATCAACTTCTGCGGCTACGGTGACCTCTAGTCATGGATTATCCCATTGTATGACCAAAATTGAGATATTTCCCCACAGGTTCTTTACACCAGGGGAAATGATAAAATTGCTCATATTTATGCCTTGTATATATATAATACAAGAGAGGTTTCAGAGAGTACCCCTTGTCCTTGGTTTGGGTTGATTCTAAAATCCTTGACCTTGGGCCTATTTGACACATTACTAGATTAATAAAGTGAAGTAAAGCCTCCATGTTTCAGACAGTGGAGTACCCCTCTTTTTCAATAAAAGTAAAAAAAGCAACATCATTTCTTCACTAAAAGACAAAAAAGCCCCACTTTTCTATTCAAAATGTCAAAAATATTTTATACTAAACAACTAAAAATAAAATGCCATCATAATAACCCTATTATATATTATTCTCTCTTGATTTGATCTTTACTATACTTTATTTTACATGTAAAATTACCAAACGACCCATGTACATTAGGATTTGAAGGTCCTATTAATCTCCCCTATATATGGCCTGTTTGGTTACTATACTTGTAGAGTGAAGTAAGGTGATGTCTCAAATTAAGAGAGAATAAAATACGATGGGGTCTAATAATAATGTGATGACCTTTTCTCTTTAGTTGCTTGATAATGCTTTTTTGTTGCTTTCTGTAGAAAAAGTAGATAGTCCTTTTGTCATTTAGTGGCTAGGTAATGTTGTTTTTTTTTAGCGTTTTTTTAAAGAAGGGGGGAATTTTAAATTTTTATACTTTTGATATGACCCCCTCATTTTCTCATATCTCTTAAATGATGGCTTCACCTAATTTAATTTTAATAGTGAATGGCATGTTTTTGTACAATTGCTTTCTATGGAAAGTGGAAATTGCTGCATTAGCAAAATTTATAGTAAATGAATGCCACAAAAAAGGTTTTTCACGGCTGTTAAAATTCTATGTTTGGTGCAAAATTACTTTCTCTAATGAAACGGTGATTTTTATGTTAGATGCGTCTATAGATTCCTCACTAGGACATTCAATTAGCATAGCGAAAAACAAATACCAACAAAGGTAGAAAGATCCAATGAACCATAATTATCAACAAATTATGGAACCCAATCGAATCCAACAATAGCAAAACAATCAAATCAAACACAATCAACAACAAGAACAAAGAAGAACACTTAATACCATTCCAAATTACAGAAAAATCAAATCCAATATAATCAATAACAAGAACACAACATTTCTCACAATGAACAAGCTTCTTCACATTGTCGGTTAGTCACTTCAGTTCCCAAAATAAGCGGTGGTTAATTTCTAGGCAAAGGATTTGATAAAGGGACTCCTTGTGATGGAGCCGCAACACCATTTGGCCTAGAAATGCGGGCGGAAGGAGATAATGCAAATTCCCATTCTTTGATGGTGTGATTTGGGTATTCATACGTTCTGCAAACCCACCAGGCTGATAGATACTGCAATTGTCTTAGTTCTTGCACCATCTACAAGTGAGAAGCAGTAGCTGCACTTGATTAGAGAAAATGAGCAATAAAGACTGTGATGGAGGATGACGAGATGGAGATATAGATGGGTTGGGTTAGGATCCGGAATTTGATAAATGCGAGTGGAGGTTGGGTCTTGGAGGGTTAAAGATGTTGATAGAGAAAGGAAGAAGACGAAAGGGGAACACAAGGAGAACTACTAAATCCTGACATTGCATTCTACTAAATTGAATTACATCAACCAATTTATAGAATAATCAAAGGAAACATGCTAAAATAGAGTCCTAACCTAAATAGGAAACATAATCGTAAAGATAACCACAAATCTACTCAGATAAGGATACCTAATTAAGTAAGAAAAGCTATTCACAATCCTAATCTAATTAGCATCACTGACCCACATCCTCCAGTGTGTGTGATGAGTTAATGATGCCTTCAAAACTCTTACTCAACATTAAATCCTAGCTCATTACGCTAAGTTTCCTTCAAAATTTTGAAAATATCTTTCATACTTGTGGTGCTAACTTAATTATCCTGGTCCTTCAAACTATGTGGTTTCTCCATGTAGATCTTCTAATCAACCCTCTTATGCAAAAAGGCGTCATTGACTTTCATCTCCTGAGTTTCCATCCTTGGCTAGTTGCGAGACCACTATGCAAATGCATAGTACAAATCTTTATCATCAAACTAAAGGCTTCGTAAGGATCAATTCCATACTATTAGATGAACCCATGCTTTTCCAACTATGCTTTGTAGTGTCCAACGATCACACCGGACTGTCTTCCCAATTGTTGACTCACTTGAATCCATATATCTTCACACTGTTTGAGAGCATGGTATTGTCTCCCATGTCTCATCTTCAATCAAGGCTATAATCTGATCCCCCAATGCGTTTTACCAGTCCTCATCTCTTGTGTGACCGGTTATGCATCTTTGTGAGTCTTTGAAACGTTGTAGCAACTTCTGTAACTATTTTATCATCTATTTCTTACGGATCTGATCTATCCCCAAATTGATCATCTTCCTCTTTCGACCCCTCTTCCTTTAAATGATCTGGCACATGATCTCCAAGCCCCTGAGAATCTAGTACATGAGGACTCGATCCAATTCCATATTTATCAACATCCCCCTCCTTTGATTCCTCTTCTTTGAACTCATCTTGTGCTTGATCTTCAAGATTAAGGGGATCTTGAAATATCACACAATCAATATCACAAATTTCTTATCTTAGCGCATGCTCATAGATTTCGACTGTGGTCGAGAAACTCACCTCTAGGTCCTAGCTGCCCTCATCACTAGCATCCTCGTGCTCACTAGTTTCCTCTTGTTGCGAGCCCTCCGCGGCTGAATTTCTCTTAACAACTAGCATCTTCACTTTGCAATCTCATGAAATATGTCCAAATTCTTCACATTGATAACACGTGGTCATCGTGGATTTGGGCTTCTTGCCTTTGGAAATCTTTATTTTCAAAACTTGTCTCTTGGCGAACATGGTAGCAAAAGCGTCTCATGCTTCCTTTGGGGTTTTCACGTTCATTATATGATCAAGCACGTCATCATCCACTGATATCTTAATTGCAAACAAGATCCATGCTCCTTTCACTTTCCACTTTGCCCTTATAGTTGCCTCTTCTAATTGTGATTTGTCTTTCAAACACATTATATCCCATAGTTTATGATTCACCAAATAACAACCCATATACTTCCTCCACAACTGGGTGGGTGGGCGGGGGGGGGGGGGGGGGGGGGGGGGGGAGGGGGGGGGTGTGGTGTGGAGAGAGAGAAATCCATTCAAATGTTCATGTGTGTTTATCTTCCATTCTTCCTTGATCTTTACACCATTGTGTAGGTCTCTCCACCATAAGCATGCGGGCGAAAACAAACTCGAAATCCAAATCTAGACGGTCCTGATATAGCGAAAAGAAATCTAGCCCTCGGATTTGGTCAAGTCTTCCCTTTGACTGTAACCTGCTTTGTTGGTGCTGTTAGCACCCTGTTGACTACTCGACTTTGGGCTGGGTTAGGTTTCCTTGACCTAGGTCAAACCTAGCCTAACTTCTTGGTTTCGGGCAATGTTACAGAGCGCTGCAACTAATGATGCAATCCGACTGGTGTATTGTAGCAGACTTGCTCTGTCCTCGATGTGTATAGGCACTGCGAATTCTCCGGTGGGTAGGCTGACAAAGCTCCAGTGGCCTTATCTCTACTATAGTTCTAATGGCTCGATCTTTTCTTCCTCTTGTTCTCAAAAAAGCTAGATCCTCTATCCTATTTGTTTCTTAAAGATTGTGATCCCCGTTTTGTGATCCGATCTCCAACGTTCATTTTCTGAAAAAAAAAAAAATCTTGAACCGTGCAAGTATAACACTAATCCTCCTTTAGTAGCGCTTTGTAACACCGAACATCGAGCAGAGTCCGAATGCTAAGTGTTTTCTCAAGAAACTGACTGCACCCTTGTCTTCTCCGTCTACACTTAGATTAGATCAAGATCCTATAAACTAGGTAATTCCTCTTTGACTACTACAACGACCGTGAATTCAGATCTCTCTCATATAACCACAAACCCTAGCCTCCTCTATTTCCCTTTGTACCGATTGAAGTGGCTCGTTGATTCCTCTCCATAGATTGAGTGCGTTGCCCTTCATCAAACAAGTCCTTGATGATCCGGATTGTCCCCAGTCCAAACTGGATCCTTTTCTTTCTCCCCTGTTTTTGTAACCCTCAAACAAGACTTGAGTTAGTCCGATCATATATACAAATCTTTCAGGATCTAAATTGGTCACACCTCAACGTCTCCGCCAATTTCCACAAAATCTCATACTTGAAAACTGTGCACGACCTTCAAGATCCACACCGAATGTGAGAAATCAATCACGTTACGATCACCGCCCTCAATACCAAGGACGCCTGATATTCTCAAACTCGGTGACCCGCTCTAAAACCACTTTTTGATGGAGAATAAAGGAGAGGAAAGGGGAGAGTGATCCAAACTACTCAATTTGTATATTGCGGTCTATTAAATTGAATTATATCCACCAGTTTATAGAATAATCAAATCAAACATGCAAAAGCAAAGTCCTAACCTAATTAAGAAATATAACCATAAAGATAACTACAAATATACTTAAGTAAGGAAACCTAATTAAATAAGGAAAGCTACTCATAGTCCTGATCTAATTAGCATCATTGGCCCAACCTCTTTGTTATGTGCGCTGAGTCAGCAATGACTTCAACAAGAGATGGAGAGAGAGAGAGAGAGAGAGAGAGAGAGAGATGAGAGCTCACGCGAGGGAGGAAGAGAGAGATGAAGATGGATTTTACTAAGGAGAGATTGAAATGGGGTTTAGGACAGAGACAGGTTAATCTAGGATAGGGTTTTGAGAGATATCCGAAGCAGTTTGAGAAGAGATGGAGTGGAGCTGGAGATCGCATGCGAAAGTGGTTTATATACAAGGGTGTTCTTTTTTCCGCGGAACTGGAAGTCTGTCAACCCCCATTCCCAATTGTGATTTCTATGTGGAAAAAATGTGATGTGGCAAATTTTCATTTCTGTAGATTTTGCCAATCCAAACATGTGGAAGATTAGTTTTCCGTAGAAAACCACTAATTTTTCGGCGGGAAATGGTTACACAAATTACATTCCTTTAGAGTATATTGTTTGATAAACGCCATAACGTCCATTCATAATGTTATTGTAAATGACATTCTTGTTCTATCAACATGGGGATTACAAATACTCAAATAAAAACAATAACATTGCATTGAGAATGTGTTTTTGTGCATTGATTCTCATTGGAGGAGTTTGATCACGTATGCAACTACCCATACGACACCGGCTGGTGTAGAAAAATGAGGCTGGATCTTGCAAAAAATAGAGCACAAAGGTTTTCTCTTGCACATATATAGGTTATGCATGTGGAATTTTAATAAAGTTTTGCTAAATGTAATAATTATGGACAATCATGTAGGTTTTGTAAGTGCCTAAAATAATATGGACTTGATTAATAGATAAATATGCTGATTCACTGTTAAGCTTTCTGGAGAGATTGAATGCCTGAGCCTGAAAGGGAAGAAGAGACAAAGGTTAGAGACCCTTGGTTGTTGTCAGCCGAAGGCTCTCCGATGCCTGAGTTAGTGCAGTCACTAAGCAAAGGATGAGTGGAGGAGAAAGTGAATGAGAATGTTGTGCTTTTCGAGCCCTTACCCTTTTTTGGATTTACCTCATGTATATATATAGGCGCAGAGGTCCCATCGGGAGCTTCCTTAGTGGAGGTAGGTAAAAAGGGAACGTCCCGTCAGATCATATCTTGTACCCTTAGTGGGGGTAGGTGAAAGCTCTGTTCCATCAACCCATACCTTGTATGGCTGCGGATGTGACCATCTTATAAGGTCAACCCCTTATCAGGCGCATGCCCTATTTGACAACTCGTTTTCCAACGCCGCAGCACCCTAGTAGGGTATTAATTATGATTGACGTTTGACACTTATCTCGGTCAACTGAAGACGCCGAGACTGAGATGGGCGTGCCAACATTGGAGTCGAGACGAGGCTAGCGGGTACTCTTACCGAGACTAGCCAGAACCGGATGCCGAACCTGAGGTGGTGCCGAGACGGGCCTAGCAGTTTACTTCGGAATTATGAGACCAAGATCAGGACGAACCCAATTGGTATTTTTATCGAAATCAGGCTTATCTTTGGTATTATGAAAATGCCCCCACACAGGTTTAATAACACTCCCACAATGCCTATAGTGCCTCGAAAGGAAACTACCCATAGAAGCTTTTATCCTACAATTAATCTTCAGGAAGATACAAACATGCATTTCTCTTTAGAAATTGGTATTTTACCGAAATCAGGCTTATCTTTGGTATTACGAAAATGGCCCCACACAATTGCCCCTAGCTCCTGACCTTCTGGAATTTTCATATTCTTTGAGGTCGGGAGCTAAGAGATAAGAACACTTTTGCGCCTAGATCCCATCTCGGTGCTAATCGTTGACGTCTGATCCTTATCACGATGCCGCTTCGTCTGCCCGAGGCAATAAATGACGTGCCTTTATCACATCGTTTGGCTGGGCACCGACCGTCGCTTCATATGCCCGAGGTGACTAATGATGCGTCAGAGTTATTACTAGGGATGAACTGGCGGTGCCACGTGTCATCTCCAGTTTGGTCGTTGCTTGTACCGAAGCGACGCGTGGAAAGTTCGAAGTGACGTTTTGCACGCGTGCTTTTAAGAAGCACCTCTTCCCTCTATAAGTAGGGGGTGCCCCCTTCTTCCTTTTCTTACTTTTGCTTTTGCTTAGAATGAAACTCTGCCGGAGAAGATACTCTGCCGAGACCAGAACTCAACGAATCCGCAGATCTTCATTTTTCGAATCCTTTGCCCCTTCTCTGTGAGTCTTCTTCTCCCTTATCTTTCCTTGCTCCTTTCGCCTCCCTTTTAGGGTTCCTGTCCTTTCTGTCTTCTAGGGTTTTGAGTTCCATTCATCCATTGTTCTTGACCCTTCTAGTCTTTAGAGATGGAGATTTATAGTCACTGGGTGGAGAACTCTCAAGCCCTTGAGGGGTTCAGGAATGCGTATAAGATACCAGACGATGTTCTGGTGAAGCCGGGTGACTTCCAGGGTGGTTTTGATGGCCATTTCTATTTCCACAAGTGGATACCCTTTCCTTTGGTATCGATTATCGAAGGTGGGGTCAAATTCCCCATCCATCCCCTTCTCCGATCGTGCCTGAGCACCTGGCAGCTCTGCCCTTTTCAATTAATGCTCAATGGTTTCAAGATAATCATGGGCGTCATCGAGCTCAACGAGATCCTCGATAATAATCTCAGTGTGCACGACATCGAGGATGTCTATGACATCTGTAAGTCGGTAGGGGGAGAGGACACATATTACCTCCGGGTGAAGGCGAAATGTCGAAGGTCGAGCTGCCTTTTCCTTGCTCCGGTACACGCCTTGGCACCAGTACTACGTCAAGAGGTCGACCGAGCTTCCCACCAAGCCAGTCGAGGTGGTGCTTGCCTTAGCTGAGACCAGTGGGCAAGAGTTTTTGGGCGCTGAGGCCTCTGATCCGATTAGGATTGTTAAAGATAACCCTCCTCCAAACCTAGAAGAAAGAGTAGAAGAAGAGATGGACAGGCAGCGACCTCCCATCAAGGATCTGGGGGCCATGATCTTCAAAGGCCGAGCACCGCCTGCTCTTAAGCGTGCCCCCGGCGGATCCGACACCGCCCCTGGATCTTCTGCTAGTGTCCCCTCCGGCCCCTCAGACGCAGCTGGGACTTCATCCTCCTCAAGGAAGAAAAACGTCCAAGGCTCTTACTAGGAGAAGAGGAGCAGGCCGGAGGAGCCGGTCAAGGAGGCTCGGCAGCGGGTGGCTGAGACCGAAAAAGAGGGGGAGAGGCCCCAAGTGGAGGGTGGGCAGGAGCAGACTGCTGGAGCGGCCCTGCAGTGCTCGCATGCCGGGCCACCCCTCTTCAAGCCCGACTTCTAGATCATTCCCAACCAAATTTTGAATATAGAGGACCGGGTAGGGACCAGCTCTGGAACAATCTCGGTGGTTGCCAGGGCATGTGCTCTCTTAAAGGATATGGAGAAGCATAGTAAAGCTGGCCAACTAAGCCTGATTTATTCGACGACGAAGGCGTCGATCGAGGTGAGTCTTGGTTTTTTCTTTCTTTAAGTGCTGCACCTCGGTCGCTTTTTTGACATGTTCTCTTCTTTCACAGAATGCACAAAGGCTGCAGGTGATACTGGAGAGGACTGAGAAGACTGCCGCAAGACTTAGTGAGCTGGAGGGAGAAAATAGGAGGATGGGAGAGGCCCTGGAAGCCAGTGCTGGAGAGTTGAAGAAGGCAAAGGGGAGGAACGCCGAGCTCGAAGCGGAGCAACAGGTGGCGAAGGCCGAAATGATCAAGCTGCGAGCTGAGAATAATCATCTGAAGGGCGCAACCGAGGTTAAAGTAAAGAGGGTGCATGAAATGGAGGGTGAGCTTGCGAAGAAGGAGACCGAGCTGGCGAGAAAGGATGCTGAGCTCTAGTCCTTGAGGAAGGAGCGGGCTGAGGCCCAATCCTCCTCTCGGGCCAAGGTCGCTCGCTCTTTCAAAGAATGAGTGGATTGGGCAACGGCCAAGTACGAGGCTCAGATTAGGAACTTGAGCCCGATACTATATCAGCTGGGCGGCAGAGATGCGCTAAAGGAATATGGGGTTCTCGAAGACCACCTCATTTATGACCATCTGCCTGAGTTCCAGTCCGTCCTGCCCTATCCCGAGCCAGAGCCTGCCTCTGGTCCTTCCAAAGCCCCTCCCGAGGCCCCGGGTCCTCTTCCACCGCCCTTGAACTCAGTTGAAGACGTCCAGGCCCATCCTACCTCCGAGACCCCTGGTGCCTCTGGATCTCTTCCTCTCGTCCCTCCTACCAGCAAGGCAGCAGCAGAGGGTCTTCCAAAAAAATGATGTATCTCTTTTTCTTTCTTTGTAACGGAAAATGAAAATGTACAGATCTTTGTAACAATTACTTTCATTAATGAAATAAAACTTTCTCTTCATATCTGTCTTTTTGCATCTTCCGATAGTGGCATGTGTGCTGTATTTCTATTTTTGCGAAGGTTTGTAATGAATGCTTTCATTCAATGAAATGGAGATTCTTGCCTTTAGATTTTTCCTTTGTTTTTTTGCAGTTCTGCTAAGTGACTGAGGTCGGTCCTTTAATCGCTGGTCTCGGTATAGGAAGCGAGCTTGGTGTTGGAACGTAACAACTGAGTTTGGCTCTATAAGTGGAACCGCTAGATAGTCATTAGGTAGACAAGCTTGAATCCGTAACCGGGAGAAGGTTAGCTTAACCAGGCTTGGCCTAAAGGTCCTGTCATAGTTGGTTCCACAATCAAGCTAGGACGGTTGGCCCCTTAACTCGGAGCTTTGCACAACAGGGCCGAAGTTCCATAACCGAACTGAGAAGCACGCCGAGTTCCATAACTTGGAGATCTAGGTGGTTGGTTCCATAACCGAGCCATAGGTGGTTGGTCCTATGACCGAACCGAGGTGGCCGTCTCCATTAGTTAAGCCGTAGGTGGTTGGTCCTGTGACCAAACCGAGACAGCTGGTTCCATAACCGAGCTATACGTCGAGTTCCTTAAATGGCTGGTTCCATAATCGAGCCAAGAGAGGCTGGTCATGTGACTAAACCAAGAGAGACTGGTCCTGTGACCGAGCCTGGGCAGCTGGTTCTACAACTGAGCTGAGGATGGTTGGTCCCGTGACCGAACCGAGGCAGCTGGTTCCATAACCGAGCTGACGCCGAGTTCTGTAACTTGGCGATTTAAATGGCTAGTTCCATAACTGAGCCAAGGGAGGCTGGTCCTGTGATCGAGCCTAGGCAGCTGGTTCTACAACCGAGTTGAGGATGGTTGGTCCCGTGACCGAACTGAGCTCCATAACTTAGAAGGAAACGAGGCAAATCTTTTCATAAGAGTTTCTGTCATTGATTCTGTAAGGTCAAATTTTGATGATCTAGTCTTTGTTTGGAAGGACTTTGAGATACTCTCTTCTGCCCTCTCTCGAAGACTCTGTCCACTGAACTAGCGCTGAGCCTGGACCTACTAGGAGGAAGAAATTCAGGGGGAAAACCGATCGGAAGGATCTGACCGAATTCTCTCCGATGCTAAAGTCAGTAAACGGAATTGGTATGTAATTTTGTTCTTCCTTTTTCAAAAAAACCTCCCCTTTCCCTTTCATTTTTACCTATTTATATCTTCTCTTCCTCCGTCTTTTCTTCCACCTCCCTTGTTCTTTGCTCAACTCGCCCTAGGGGCGTACACGTCGGCGATTGTGCGCCCAGGCGCAGGGTGCTCCCCCCATCCCCCTCTGCACGATTTTCTTCTCTTTCTCCAGTCTCTACCTGCCTTTCCATCCACGATCTTCCCCTGCTTTCGCTGGCTTCCACCTGTCTCTCTATCCCTGAAGTCTCGGACCAGCAGGACGCCACTACTCATCCAAAATCGGTCTGACCTGGCCCAGGGTTCATGGGCTGGATATGTGGGGCGGATTGCGCTAGTGGATCGTGGTGGCCCTTTCTTGGGCCGGATCCTGGCCCAGAGCCCTCATAATTGCCCCCCAAGCCTGCCCCTTTTTCTCACCGCTTTCCGAGGAAAAAGGGAGGCTTGAGATGTCCATCAATCCACATGGCGTCCCCCTAGTCGTCCTCCTGTCCATAAATCCGCCTAGCGCTTCTTCTCATCTTTACCCCCCCATCCTTTTCGGGATTTCAAACCCCTTCCAAGGTAACGCGCCTTCCTGCTACCCTTCTCCTCCTTCCTCTTTGAGTCCCTTGCAACGACTCTCTTCTCCATTCCTTTCCTTCCGTCCTCGCTCCCTTTACTGGAAGTCTTCTTTTCATGCTGCTTTACTTTTTCTTTTCCTTTCCTTTGAATGGGGAATTTAAAAGGCCTCCTTAACAGTCCGGAGGGGATTGCTGAATTCCGGAAGACCTATAGGATCCCTTTGGACGTTCAGATTTGAGTGCCTCTCCCTGGGGAATCCCTCGACAGTGGTTCCCAAGACGCCATGCCTTTTCCCACCATATCCATCGTGGAAAGGGGGGTGCGTTTTCCCTTGGACCCTCTCCTTGTCCAATTTTTGTCCATTACAAACCTTTTCCCCAACCAGTGCTCCCCAAACCTGTTTTGTGTTGTGATGGGGGTGGCCGCGCTGAACAAATTGCTCGGTACCCATCTTGGGGTGTTTGACATCCTTTCTTGCTATTCCCTCATTCCCCTTAATAACTAAAAATCCGTCTTCTATTTGAAGTCCCGGGATCAAAACAAGCTTCTTGTCCATTATCTCTCGGACTCGAACAAGCCGAGCAAGGGAGACTTTATCATTGTAGGCGGCAACTGGGAAGTGCCGACCTCTTGGGGCGAGGTTAGCTGAGAAGTCCCCTTAGTCCCATGCTTTCAGGTCGACCCCCTACTACATCGTGCTTTTCCTTTCCGGCCAACCGCCTCTTTTCTCAGACACAGTGTTTTGTTTTGTCTTTATCCGCAGGTCCCTCAATCAACCAGATTACTCAGACTCTCCTTCGGCCCGACGATTTGAAAAAAGTTTTGGAATACTGAGGTCCTTCCGAACTGCGGGGCTGGGGTCGAGCCGCTTACATCTTGCTTGGATAAGAAAGGTCCTACGACAGTTTCCTAGCCGTCCCGCCCTGGCATACCCTTGGGGAAATCCCGGGGGAACCCCACCAACGCTTTCTTAGGAGGAAAGTCCCTGCAGTGAAAGCATCAAGGGCTTCCAGTCGTGGCAAGGCGGCTAGCACCTAGTCTTTCGGTTCTCAGAGATCTTCTGGTCCATCACCCTCCGGCGAACAGAGTCCCTCTGATAGGAAGCAAAATCTTAGGAGGTTGGCCCCATCTAGCGCCTCTTCTTTTCCTCGCCACAAGCGAGCTCCTGTTCTAGAAGTTTCTGACGGCTCATCTTCTTCGGTTCCAGATAGGTTATCTGTCCCTATGGCCAGGCGTAAGGCCAAGGATCTCCTCGGCAGCTTCGGAGACCTCCCCCGTCCCGAAGTGGAAAAGGCGTCTTCACTGGTTTCTTCCTCTTCTCCGGGAAAGAGGTTTGTTGTTGATCCTCCCACTGAACTTGGCCCGAGGAAGTCAAAGGGTAAGCTCTCAATGAGGTCAGTCGATGACCCTGACCTCTTTTCTGCCTGGCTAGAGGATTCCTTACCTCCTCTTCCTCATTAGCCGAGCTCTATATCCGAACACAAAGGGCTAATGGGCATACCCTCCCATTCTCTCCCGAGTGAAGGACTTTCGAATTCTCCGTCTGAGGCGCTCCAGCTAGGAAAATCTGTCCTCCTGCCCTTGGATATGGGATTACATGGGGCTCTCTTTGACCAGGATCTGGTTTCCTCTGGTGTTCAGCATTGTCTCCTAGTAAGTCTGTTCCTGATGTTTCATTTCCCCTTGGATATGCTACGTCCCAGTTCTTGTTCCAAATTCTTTCCCTCATTGTTCCTTAGGGGCTTCAAAAGTGGTTCGTCCTTTTGGATCGCCTGGAGAAGAGCCTGAAGCGAGTAGAAAGTTTAGAGATGGAGCTAGTGGCCACTAAAGCTGCTTGGAGCCTAGCAGAGTCTTCTGCCTCCAATTCCTCTAAGGCTTTGAGCTTGGCAGAGGCTAAGGCTACTGCAGCCACCAGTCGCCTGGTCGCTTATGAGATGGAGCTGGAGTCCCTTCGTCGTAAGCTTGCCGAAACGCAGGAAGCCCTGGAGAAGGCGAAGGACGTTGCCTTTGATGAGGTCGAGACGATGTATCTTGATCAAGTGGAGTAGATGGAAGTCATTGTATTTAAGTGAGGATATGATGTAGGTCTAAATGACGCCGGGGTCCCCAAGGATTCCTCCCTCTGGGCCAATCACTCAGTCCGAACTGCGTCTGCCCCTGATAAATCGTAGACCGCCGAGGTCCCTATTCCTGATTCTGATGCTGGGCCGAGCTCACCTGTGGCTTTGGACAAGGATGCCCCTCCCGTTGTTAACCCTGCTATGTCCGTTTCTCACGTCCCTGAGGCTGTCATAGAGAATTGAAGAACTCTCCTGTGTTTTGTCTTTTCTTTTTGGTTGTATCTTTTTGGACAGTTACCCGACCTGTGGGCATATCGTTGTACTTTCTTCTCTTTTCCCTCTTTTTCTTTTGAAACTGTCTTTGCACCTTGAAAATTTGACTTTAGCTTATCTCCACCTTTCTCTCTTCTTTTGTTTGTCACATGGTTCATGCCTACCGCCACTATCGGCCTCTTGCCGAACTTCCCCTAGCCCGGCGCTTGCGTCGTCAAGACAAGCGCTAGTCAAGGGAAGGTCAGTGCAGCATACCTATTTTAGGGCTTTTCCAGTTGGGATTTTGTTTTCCTTCGGCACGAAGTGGTGGGCTTGCTACTGCCCTTAATTTCCAGGCTCTGGCCTTATTTAGGCACGGTGGTCCTTGTAGGGTCTGGTCCCTACTACGGGTTCCCGCTCTATCTTATTATTCATTCCCCTTGGCACAAAGTTTCAAAGCACTCTTTTCTGTGTGGCAAACAGTCTACGAAATAACTTGCATTAATTCTTAAAACTTACATATGATTCTCACACATTGCTACAAACTACCCTGCACAAACCAGATTCATCAATGCATAAGGAAACAACTACATTTTAAGAAGAAAGCTCAGAAATAAAACATTTTCAAATTTACCGCGTTCTAAGGTCTTTGCAGTGCTTTTCCATCCAACGTCTCCAAGCGATATGCCCCTGTTGTTCCGGCAGAAGTTACCCTATAAGATCCCTCCCAGCTTGGTCCCAACTTGCCATGATCCAGATTCCTGGTGCTTGGGACATCCTCCTTAGGACCAAGTCTCCAGGTTGAAAAGCTCTTTCTTTAACCCTCTTCCGAAAGCTTCGCGTCAACTGCTGCTAGTAGGCTGCCAGCCTGATCAGTGCCTGCTCCCTCCTTTCCTCAACCATATCGAGTTGCTCAGCAATCTTTCCTTTGTTCCTCTCTTGGTCATACTCCTCAGTCCGAGAGGTCGGCAAACCAACCTCCAGGGGAATCACTGATTCCATCCCATAGGCCAAGGAAAATGGGGTTTCTCCGGTAGACCTCCTCGGAGTTGTTCGGAAGGCCCACAGGACGCTTGGCAATTCATTCGCCCATGCTCCTTTACATCATCCAACGTTTTCTTCAATCCATCCAACAAAGTTTTGTTGAAACTTTCAGCTTGGCTATTGCATTGAAGGTAAGCCGGGGTCGAAAAGTAATGACAAATGCCGAATCTTTCACACAGGCCTCTAAAGACTTTCCCTTTGAACTGTTTTCCATTATCTGTTACCAGTGCCCGTGGTATTCCGAACCTGGTAATGATATTTTTCCATACAAATTTTTCTGCATCCCTTTCTCTAATATGAACCGGGGGCTCTGCCTCTACCCACTTAGTGAAGTAGTCTGTTG
The DNA here is from genome assembly GCA_038049695.1 of Cinnamomum chago. NCBI lineage: Eukaryota > Viridiplantae > Streptophyta > Magnoliopsida > Laurales > Lauraceae > Cinnamomum > Cinnamomum chago. The sequence continues at coordinate 38,191,757 of CP142454.1, forward strand.
CCACTATGAGGAACCTGAGGTTTCCTGCAGCTTTTGGCATAGGTCCCACTATGTCAATTCCCCATTTGTCGAACGGCCAGGGGCTCGTTATCACATTGAGTTGTTCGGCTGGTTAGTGGATATTCCTGCCGAACCGCTGGCACCTATCACATTTCTGGACAAACTACAAAGAGTCTTTTTGCATGAACGACCACCAGTATCCTTGCGACATAGCTCGGTGGGCTAAACTCCATCCCCCAACATGGCCCCCACAACATCCTTCATGTATCTCCCATAGCAGCTTTGCGACGTCGGCAGGGTGGACACACAACAAATATGGTCTTGAGAAAGATCGGCGGTAGAGCTTCTCGGTTGGCGATAGCCAAAATCTTGCTGCTTTCCTCCTTATTTTCAGTCTCTCACCGGGCTCCTTCGGGAGGGTACCATTTTCCAAGTATGCGATTATCAGAGTCATTCAACTTGGACCGTTGTCCTCCGGGTCAATGCACATGACCCGTTCTGCCACAATATTTGGTTATGGCTGTAAATCCACGATTATCTCCCTCCTCAACTCGGATCGTATTACAGTGGCCATCAGGCGAGGCTGTCAGCATGTGCATTTTGCTCTCGTCCTATCTGCTTCACTTCGACGTCTCCTATCCCCCTGATCAGGTGCTTGGCTGTGGAGACATAGGCAGCCATTCGATCGTCCCGAGCAGCATACTCCCCATTCAGCTGGTTGGCAACCAGCTGCGAACTGCAAAGTACCAACAATCATTCTACTCTGAGCTCTTTGGCCATCTGCAATTCGGACAACAGCTCCTCATACTCCGCCTCGTTATTCGACGCGCTGAACCCCAGTGTAACGCCCCACCCTTCACACATGCATGATATTGTCCGCTTTGGCCCGCGTGCACACGCGAGGACTTCCCAGGAGGTCACCCATCGTGGTACTGCTCCCGCCCGAGCACGCTTAACCTCGAAGGTTTTACGTTTTTTCGGGGCCGCACGGTTTTAAAAGGCCTCATGCAAGGCAAGGGTGTAAACTTTACATATAACCCCATTCACTTTCCTCTCTATAGTCGATGTGGGACTCCGGGGCGTCACATTCCACCCCCCTTAGGGCTGCACGTCCCTGTGCAGTAGCCTGCCAGTCCCTGTAGCCTGTCAGCCCTCTTGGCCCGCCCACATGGAGACCCGCCCACTTACACCAGACTACGGCAGGGGTCCCACACTCGAACTAGTCGAGAGTCGGCTCTGATACCATTTGTAACGCCCCACCCTTCACACATGCATGATATTGTCCGCTTTGGCCCGCGTGCACACGCGAGGACTTCCCAGGAGGTCACCCATCGTGGTACTGCTCCCGCCCGAGCACGCTTAACCTCGAAGTTTTTACGTTTTTTCGGGGCCGCACGGTTTTAAAAGGCCTCATGTAAGGTAAGGGTGTAAACTTTACATATAACCCCATTCACTTTCCTCTCTATAGTCGATGTGGGACTCCGGGGCGTCACACCAGTGTTACTGCCCGCTCCACTATTGCCCCTTCCGGCACTTTGAGTACTATACCCACACCTGATCCTCTGGAATTGGATGCCCCATCTACATATAACTGCCACTGCCGGTCATCCCTCATCCCCAGAGAGCCCTGAACGGGCGACTATCTGTGAGTAAACTCAGCTATAAAGTCTGCAACTACCTGCCCCTTTACTGCATTCCGGGGCAATATCTTAATATCATGCTCACTGAGCTCTATCGCCCATTTCATAAGTCTTCCAGAGAGGCCGGCTTTCTGAAGGACCGACTAGAGTGGGTGCTCAGTTAGGACCTTAATAGTGTGCGCCTGGAAATAATGCCTCAGTTTCCGAACTGCACATACCAGGGCTAACATAAGCTTTTCTAATGGTAGGTACCTCGTTTCAGCATCCAGCAGAGTCTTGCTTACAAAATAGACCGACCGGTGGTGCTTTCCTTGCTCTCTCATCAGGGTCGCGCTAACTGCGTGCTGAGACATTGCCAGGTACAACACGAGTTCTTCTCTTCTCCAGGGTCCGGGATTGAAAGGACAGGAGGGGAACTCAATTACTACTTGAGTTGCGCGAGCGCTTTGTCACAACCTTCATCCCATATCTTTTCAGTCTTCTTCTTTAGGGCAAGAAACAATGGTCGGCATTTGTCCGAGCTTTTTGCTATGAAATGATTCAGGGCAGCGAGCATTCCTATTAACCTTTGCACCTCCTTCCTTAAGTTTGGTCGCTTTATCCTCTGGACGGCCGCAATCTGCTTGGGACTCACTTCAATCCCCCTTCGGGTCACGATGCACCCAAGGAACTTCCCCGAGCTGACTCCAAACTTCGCTGGTTGCTTTTGCGTTTGAGACCAAAGTTCTCCTGAGCTCGGGTCTCGTCTTCCTCTTGCTCAATGAACTGATTCACCCGGGTCATTAATGCTTTCACTGTGGCCACGGGATACCGAATAAGTTCCCTTCGAAGATCGTTGCCTGACAACAAAGCTTCTTTGAAGCACATAACGACCACTTTTTCATCGGCGTCTTCGATTTGGCTATAGATGGTCCAGAACCTCTTAGTGAACCGAATGATGTTTTTGTCTGACTTCATCCTTATGGCCATCAAGTCATTATTCGTCCTCGGGATGACTGTGTGCTTGGAACTTTTCCAAGAAGGAGCCTCAGAGTTGCCGCCAGCTCGAGATCGACTCCTCCGGGAGAGCGCAGAACCATCTGAGGGGAAGATCACCGAGGCTGGAGGAGAATACTCTACAGTTTAAGTGTCCGACATCACCCCAGATCGACATTCGCTGGGTGAAATGTCCTAGATGGGCTGAAGGATCCGAGGTTCTAACGTAAAGGGTGAACCTCGGAATACTGAACTTCTCGGGAAGAGGGAAGTCAGTTATCTCCTGAGAGAAGGGAGACGTGCCGAGATTCCCCGAGTCGAAAGTATTTAGCTGGTCTCGGGCGAAGCCGACCACCTCCATATTTCGCTGAACAGTCTGCCTAATATGCTAGTCAAGCTAGTCAGGCAGGTCCCCCTTGTCTTCTGACCTTCGTTTTTGCTCTTCTTGGGCGCTGCTTGGGTGGCTACTGCCCGAGCCTTCATCATAGGTTCAACGACGTCTCTTGTTGTCTAGGACTTCTCTCAGATCTTATCTGACTGAATGAAGCCTGGAAGGCGGCGCCTAGTTCGTCGTCTTCTCTTGCAACTGCTGCTGGAGTTGATGAATCAATTCGTCTTTCTCCTGGATAATGACTTTCTGGGCTCTGATATCCTCAGTGAGAGGGTTGTAGTCATCCTCTTCATCGTTCCTTTTAGTCTCATAATGCGACAGACGAGATATAACAGGTGTCAGAGACCTGTTTCGTTGGGAAGCTCCTGCCTGACGAGACTTGCCCTCGGATCTCATCTGATAAGTGACTGGTGGCCGTTGCTGGTAGAGCTTGGTTAGCTGGTTATTTTTTCGGGGAGGTGTTGTCACCCTCTTTGAAGTCCCTGCCGAGGGAGCTTCTCTCGGACGAGACTTGGTCCCGGACCTCCTCTATCGAGAAGTCGATGGTTGTTGCTCTTGCAAAACTAGCGGCAACCGCGCTTCTCGTCGCGCTAGCCGTGCATGTGATGGCACTAATTCCTCCAACACCGGTGATGATTGTGTTGGAATTGCTCCTTGTCGTATTTGACCCCCGGACGGCGTCATTATCTCTTCCAATACTGGCGACAGCCGTAAAGTTTCAAATGATTCGACAATCTTCTTACCTTTCGGAGGCATGACGTTTTTGAATCGCCTTCCCACAGACGGCGCCAATTGTAAGTGCCTAAAATAATATGGACTTGATTAATAGATAAATATGCTGATAGCTTTCTGGAGAGATTGAATGCCTGAGCCTGAAAGGGAAGAAGAGGCAAAGGTTAGAGACCCATGGCTGTTGTCAGCCAAAGGCCCTCCGATGCCTGAATTAGTGCAGTCACTAAGCAAATGATGAGTGGAGGAGAAAGTGAATGAGAATGTTTGTGCTTTTCGAGCCCTTACCCTTTTTTGAATTTACCTCATGTATATATATAGGCGCAGATGTCCAATCGGGAGCTTCCTTAGTGGAGGTAGGTAAAAAGGGAACGTCCCGTTAGGTCATACCTTGTACCCTTAGTGGGGGTAGGTGAAAGCTCTGTTCCATCAACTCATATCTTATATGGCTGCGGATGTGACCATCTTATAAGGTCAACTCCTTATCAGGCGCATGCCCTATCTGACAGTTCGTTCTACAACGCCGCAGCACCCTAATAGGGTATTAATTATGATTGACGTTTAACACTTATCTCAGTCAACTGAAGATGCCGAGACCGAGATGGGTGAGCCAACATTGGAGCCGAGACGAGGCTAGCGGGTACTCTTACCGAGACTAGCCAGAACCGGATGCGGAACCTGAGGTGGTGCCGAGACGAGCCTAGCAATTTACTTCGGAATTATGAGACCGAGATCAGGACGAACCCAATTGGTATTTTTACCGAAATCAGGCTTATCTTTGGTATTACAAAAATGCCCCCACACAGGTTTAATAACACTCGCGCAATGCCTAGTGCCTCGAAAGGAAACTACCCATAGAAGCGTCTATCCTCCAATTAATCTTCAGGAAGATACAAACATGCATTTCTCTTTAGAAATTGATTATGTGGCCTTGGAATGAAATTCAGTACAAGACTACGACAGTGATGGGAAGTACATGAAGAAGACTTGGATGAGGAGGATGTGGTTTTAGTGATGACGACCATGATGCCCCCTTAAATGATGGGTCACAAGGTTTTGCCACAGTGGACATATGGCCATGTGTGAGATTCGGTGGGCCTGGCCTTTCAAGTTGTAGATCCGGTCAAATTCCAATTAGCCCATCACCCACTAAAGAAAAAGAAGGATATAGTTTTGGCTGTACAAGTCCCACACAGGAAACATCTAATTCCACATAATCCGAGCTTAAGCACCCATGCGTTACAGTCTACTATCAGGACATGGCCATTTGAAGTGTATGTTGGAGTTGCTCAAATTAACGGGTTTTTTTTTTTTTTTTTCTAATGGCACCTTGGTATCACACGCGTGGCCAGAGATTAATCCCTAGGCATTCAAGTTGGAAGTATTACTACCGGTCAGACGGCCAATCTAGCAAAAAAAAAAAAGAGTGATATTTAGTCAACCCTTAATCTAGCTAATACGCCATGACTTTGTTTGGCAAGTTTGATCTGATTGAATTAAAGCTGATTCAATTAAACATATTTGAAATAGAGTTATTGCAATCAGAGTCTTTCTTTTTATAACTAAATGGCTTTGCATGTCTTACGGATTAAAAAAGCAAAATTGTCATATAGTAAAACTAGTACATACAAGTTTTTCATAAAATGAAATCAAAACGTGCGAGATTATCATTTAGCAAAAGTAACCTGAGCAAACATGTTGAAAAAAAAGAAGTAAAAGATGCCATTGATTTAGACCTTTATGAAAAGTTACCTTGCAGTTGATTTTGGAAAAGCAATAAAAAGATTTAATCGACATTCAATTGGCTAGAGCACTTAAACACTTAAGCATCAGTTTGAATCAATTTTAAGTAACATGGACTCAAAAATGGACTCAAAAGACAGATGTGCCAAATGAATCCTTAATAAAGAGACTTGATCCTCTTAAGGTTTTGACTTAAAAATGCTAAGTTGAAAGAGTGCAACTCCACATTGGGGTCCATCTATTGAAAATATAGCTCATTCAAGATAAATGCTAGCTCTTTCAGTTTTAGGGGTATCCCAGATTTTACTTCCATGGAATTTGGTCCAACAGACCATTTGATTAAAAATATGGTTAACACAAATTTTTTGCCTATTCATTATTCACATTTTTTCATCAAGTAGTCCATCTTACAATGGGACCAATTCTAGTTGCGATGCGCCATACAATGGGTGGGTATTTCGTTTGAGTGTATTGGATTTTCAATAGGTGGGTCCCACTATCTAGTCTCACTCCTTTAATTTAGGATTTTTCTTTGGACATATATATGCAGTCATTTTTTTTTGGTAGGATGAGTCCTCTGGTGTTAGGTTGGTGCTTTGAAAAAAATTCGATGAAGATCTCTTTTTTGAAAGAAATATAAAAATATAGATTGACATGTTTAATGTATATAGTGGGACCTGTCTGGTTTCGATAATCGATCATTGTTCGGGCCAGGCCCGTCCAATGTCAACAAGATTCAACATATAAAAAGTCTGGAAATATGAAGTGGATATTGGACATGATGTAACCCTATCCAGTGTTGAAAATAATACAGCAAATAATATCATGATCAGTGCCCTAACATGGGCGGACCAGATAATGCGCATCATTTCATCAATGGTCCTAATCATTGTTAGACAATGGGTCCCACCATTCACATTGCTAATAGTAGGTGAAGCCCATCTGCCATTCCTGGTAATAAAAGTATTTACTAGTCACTAAGGGGAAAACAAAAGTAAGATGATCTACAACATACATCAATCCATCTTTTATGTTGAAAAAAAAAAAAGAAAAGCAAGAAAAACACGCCCCACCATAACATTGGTAAAAGTAGGCAGGGCCCACATCCACTCATCTAAGCAGGAAAAAGCACAAATCATTTATCCCACAAAACCATCATGATAGGCACATTATTTAATCTAGCAATGTGAAGATTAAAAAACCATTTTTCCTATTGTATGGTCAACTGACATATCTAACGGTCTCCACACCGGTAAATTCATTTCGTTACATCTAATTTTGGTACTCTGTTTAACTTTAACAGAATTTTACTGTGCCCTAAAATAAAACTAATCTTATATAGAGAGTGCCCATTGATTCTTCCTGTGCATAGAAGAGAAAAGACAAGGAATGGAGGCGAGCTTCCTCTGGAAAATGAGTGCTTCTGTTGGCACCAAATTTTTTACTCACCCCACCCCACTAAAAGACAAAAATAAAAGTCTTTTCCTAAACTACCCTTCCCGCCTCTTCCCTCTCCCCCACCCCACCCCACCCCACCCCACCGTCCCAGTCTCCAGCGGGGAGGGATCCTCGGCCGGCCGGCCAACGGGCCTCCCTCTCCCTCTTTCTTCCTCTCTCCCCCCCTCTTCTATTTTCTCTCCCTCTCTCCCTTCCACTCCTTTATCTTCTCTCCCTCTCTCCTTTCCTCTTCTTCTCTCTCCTTCCCTCCCCCACCCCCCTCCCAGTCGCTAAGGGGAGGGAGATCAGGCGGTAGGGCTGTAACAGGCGGAAACCCTGCTAGGCTGGGGGGGGGCGGAGGCGCAGAGGAAAGGAGAGAGGGAGAGTAAATAGAGGAGGGGGAGGGAGGAAGAAAGAGGGAGAGAGAGGGGGAGGGAGGCCGGTGCTCCCGGCTGGGGATCCCTCCTCGCTAAAGACTGGAAGGGGGGGGGGGGGGGTGGAGAGAGAGAGAGGGAGGGAAAGGGAGGAGGGGGGACGAGTAGTTTAGAAAAAAGAATTTTTTTTCTTTTTTTTTGAGCCGTGTGGAGAGACAAAAATGTGGTGCCTATAAAAGAGCTCTATAAAAAATGAAACATAACACAATGGGCCTGTTTGTTTGATATGTCTAGAATTTCTAGAAATTCAAAGCAAGCTTTGTCGCGGCCTGGACCAGATTAGTGTTAAAATGGTCCACGCCTCATGATCACAACAGTGCGTGGAGCGTGAGGAGAAAATTCTGCTCGTGCGTACAATTGATTGCCCATAGGATTGCACACCTAAATTAGAACATTTGGGTTGAAGCTCGTGGTCATCATATATGAACAAACACGATAATAGTAATAAGGAGACAAATGTTAGAGTGAAACAACATTAAATGACATTCCCATAGCATTAAAAGTTAAATATTTTCACGAAAGATAGTTTAATTACAACATTTCTAAAATAAAGGCCAATAAAACACCAATTGTACCTAAGTCACGGATGATGACCTAGTAGGTGATTAAAATGAATGGCATAACATGTTGCAGCAAGTATTAGTAATAAGATAGGAAAATATAACGGAATCTCAATTAAAGTCTACAACTAGGCAAATAGTGCATGAACAATATAACTGACAACAGTAAATGAGGAAACAGTGAATGAAAATGCTAGACCACTACATCGTATTAAATTGGATTATCCAAATATAGTTAATTCTCTCAACTGCACGGCCGTGACAGTAGAGAGAGCCAACAAGCAAAAATAATAATATAATAATAGTAAGCCACACTCCCAGAAGGGAGTTTACTACGTGGCCATTAAGAAAAGATACCGTGAGTGGTACCCGTAGGTGTGTGTAATAAGTAAGGATTGATTTGTAGATAGTGATAATAATAAGTCCAAACCTCACGGTGGTTGGATCCTACCGAAATGGGATTGAAACTGAGTGGTGCTGACTAAAGGGAATCAAGGCTAGGACTAGCTGACTGAGTTCTACCTCCAAGCAGTAGAAAGAGGGTGGGGACTACTCCAAGATGGGCTAGAGCAAGCTAGAAGACGATTACCGATGTAAATAGTCTCCTACGAATTCAAACTAGTCGAATTGGGCACGTAAGTGGCTCGGTTAGAAAACTAGCTTATTTATGAAAATTCTGGGCAAGAACTAATAAGACAAGGTTACATAATTACTATAATGGTCTAAGGTCAAAAATCAACCAGACAACATTTTAGCATGAACCGGTGTGAGCCAAATGGGCAAAAAGGGTGTAAGAGGAAGGTCGTATTGCATAAGATGCACACCTGCCAACCCTGATCACCCTAACCAATGATCTTGTCATCTGAGGGGTAGTAATGGTAGTAAGTGTACACTAATCCCTATAGTATGACTTTCAATCTACCCATCCATTTTAAGTCTGGGTAGTCCTCAGGTACTATGGATACAACTAAAGCTATAGAGAGTTGAACGCTTCGCACATGAGAGTAAACAAGTAACAAAGCATGTGAGACTAATAATAATTGCTAACATTCAATGAAGACTAATCAAAGGTCTAGCCTAACCCAAGGACTGCCATTGACATGTTAAAACAACACATTTCAACTTTATGTGAACTTAAGGTCCGAATGTCAGCCATTATGTAACTTTGGTACTCCTCCAAAAGGTATTTGGCATCCCTAGACCTTAAATGAATATAGATTCGACTCAATATTGCCTCAATCATGTCTCTAGATAATCCGAGAGGTGTTTGTTAGCTCAAACAACACCCTTTCATGGTACACAGTTGATTCAATGTGAGTTTAGGTTACAAGTACAAGGCATGCATGTCCTAAGTGTAACGCCCCATATCCTAATTGCACATTTTCAGCTAATTAGTTTGTATTAGAGGGTAATTAGCTAGTTTCTTTGGAGACCTAGAAGAACTTAGCTGCAAGTCCTACTGAGTGTAGAGTGTTAGATGCAACTTTGGATTATTATGGGTCTTGGACACCTTAGACATGCATTTAGACCCCTCTTGCTGGATTCAAATCCCTTGCAAATTAACTCCATAGTTGCTTACAGGACTAGAGCCAAGGACTTTCTTGTAAATACTAAAAACTCACTAAAACTATATAAGACTTCTTTCAAGTTGTTTTATTTTGTTTCCCTTTCAACTACAAAGAAGCTCTCATCTCTCTCCCTTTATCCTTCCCTTGCAAGTAAGAATACCAAGATCTCATTAATCCAAGCAAGGAGAAGCCAATCCAAGCATCAAGAGCCCTTTACCATCATCCTCTTCGTCAAGACCTTCGTTTTCTTCTCAATTCTCTTGGTTAGATCTCATTTGGTGAGCAATTTTCTTCCCAAACCTTCTCTTTCATCTAGATCTAGGGTTTCATTTTAAGGTCTTTACATGCATGCCCTTTTAGCCCCAATTCCCTTATTTTTGGTGTATGATCTCTTTCTCTCTCGTGTGTGTTGGGGGTGGGGGGGGGGGATTAGATTTGGGTTTTCTTGGAGTTTTGAAAGAGTCCTTGGGGGTTATTGAGGATTTCTTGGTGGTTATTGAGAGAAATTAGCTAGATCTTGTTTGAGGTAAGTATACAACTATAATTTCATAACGAACATGCTTGATTTCCTTGATTTGATGGTTGATCTACTCTAGAATACCCTAATTCGAGATCGTTTGGGCTTTTTAATGTTAATTAAATGTTTATGGGTTGTTAATGGCTAAATTGGTAGAATTATGTCTTTCATGTGATGGATTAGACTTATAACGTGATGTTGGTAATGAAATATTTTAGATTTTGGGGTATGAAAATAGATTTTTCTTCGAATTGAGACTCATTTCTTTAAGTTCCAAATTTGGGGACTTAGGCTAATTGTGAGCCTTTTATGGCTAACCGTAAGCCTCCAGAAAGCATACCATGAATATGCTACGGTTACTTTTCTAGTAAAGTGTAAAATCCATATTTTAAACTACGATCACCTCATGGCTAGCCATAAAATTACTTACGGCAAGCTGTAAAGATAACCGTAGTACTAGATATCCCTGTTACAATGACTTTTTCCATTGAGCCGAATTTCAGGGCATTTGTACATCGGTGAGCTGTAATACTCCATATCGGCTAGCTGTAAGGATACCCATAGTTAGCCGTAAACTAATTCTAGATCACTCACAACTAGCCATACCCAAACCACTGCTAGCCATAAACCTGTGTTTCTTTAAAGACAAAATTCATACCTTAGGACTCTTGGTTCAACTTGAGACCCTTTAACCATGCCATGCACTGATGTTAATTAATTGTGTGACCTTTGTACGTGGTGTTTGAGCTAATATTCACTTACAGGTTGCTTGAAGTCGTTTAGTTCAGTGCTAGGTCAAGTGTACAGAGGACTAGGGCCTTTGATGTCACTTACTTTGAAGTGACAATGGTACAATGCTAACTGTACGTCAGGGACTCTAAGGCTACGTAGGGTTGGATGGCATTGGCCCTAGGCAACCTAGAGCTAGTTTGGATCTTGTCTTTTGTCCATCTCTTTCATTGACTCATATTACATGTATCATGATATTCAATTTTCGCATGGCTTGTACATGCTTCTTTACTTGCATGTTTCCATATTTTACACTTACTACATTATTGTTATTATTGATGTTATACTTGATGTTCCTACGTGATGGGGTTGTACTTTGGACATACTTTGGACTAGTATGGACTTGTTGTACCTCTTTTTATGTACTTGTGACTTGATGAACTAGGTTAGATGGACTTGACCCTTAGTGCTACACTATTGATATAATCGCCCTTACTAGATGGGCTAGTTGTGTAGCCTACCCTACATGGTATCCTGTTAGAGTTACCTTTGATCCATATGTCGGTGCCACTTAGCTTTGATCCATCCCTAGTTGGACCTGGCTTTTATGGGTTAAGCCTTGCTTGCTTGTTGCAACAATGCCTTGTTTGGAGTGTTGTACTTCGGTACCATATTCTTACTTACTTGATGGCCACAAAATAAATTCCTATACCGAGCTTGTGGTACCCCTTGTCTTGTTTATATTATCTAGCTCTCACTAAAGACATCTTGCTTGTATTGTGCGTTGGGAGAATGAGCTCACTTGGATTGCCACTTTGCTAGTTTGTACATGTTAGATATGTCTCACATGATTCATTGATGTTAATTTATTATTTTCACTACTAGAGATAGTTATCCTTATTTCTTGTCATCTTTATAATCTTTATGTCTTCAATTCTATTTGATGCAACATGTTTAGGTTATTATATTTGTTTACTTGCTCTCACTCACATTGGCATTGTAGGAGACTTTAACTCTACCCTTACCCTGGAGAGAGGGATGCCGGAGGGCATGATGGCTAGGGTAGTTGAGTTTATAGTTGGAAAAATGTGACCCAACCTGCTAGCTCGATCCTAATCCAACATGCTTTTGACTCATCAAACCCAACCCACAAAATATACGGGTTGGTCATGGTCTAGATCTTCTAGCTCACATACATAGAAGTGGGTCGGGTTAGGGTTGACCCCGTAACCTAGGGCCCGTTTGGCATCAAGCTCCAGGACTATTTCAACATTCTATTAGAAAAGAAACAATGGAACTGTGTTTGGACATAAAGAAAGACTCGTTCTCCCGAAAAAGTCTCGCGGAAATGTGTGCCGTTAGCACAAGAAAATCAGAACGATAAGATTTCGTTTTTTTTTTTTTTTTTTTTTTTTCCAGAACAATGCACGAAATATTCAGCCATTTGTTACCATGCATCAAGAACCTAGATCAAGTATTAAGTCCAACTTCTCAACTAATAATGGTTATAAATCCTCTTGCTCAAGTCCTTTTTCTCTGCAACACCTTCTCTGCAAGAATCATCTTCCTTGCAGCACTGTGAACTTCTGTGTGGGAAAGGGTATAATTTTTGCAACACTCCTCACTTCTTTGCAGGAAAAGGTAAGTTTCTCCAATATTTCACTTCTCTGCAATTCTATATCTTTGGCTCTCTCTATTGTGTTTTTATCTCTATTTTCTGTAATTTATTGCCAGATGTTTTTACTTGTTGTATGGGATGTTAGCATTCAACATGAACTTAAAGTGTATGATAAAATGCTTGAACGGAAAATGGGCTTTTCAAGTGTGATTTCTTGAACATTATTGTTCAAATAGAAAAGGTGAACAAACAGGGCCTAAGTTGTATTCTTAGTACCCATAGATACACTCTTAATAACAGTTCCTTAGCCACATATAATAGTTTTTATTTCTTAACTTCGAGATTCTGGCTCATGAAATAATTGAGATTGCAATCTTTTTATTCTATTTCTTTGCTGGGATTTGAAGAATGTTTGCAATAACTAGATGTACTTATGTAAAACTATAAAAATACAAATTGATCATGTGATTAGGTGAAAGTTAAAGATTAAATGTGAGACAACATGATTGCATCCTGAATGAACCAGGTTGGGCTTGAATAGCTTGAGAAATTAGACATGGAATGTGCCTGGGTTAGGCTTCATTCAGTTAAAACAAAAATTTTCTATTATGGACTGGTTTGGTTAAATGCCCAATAATTAAGAGGATAGACTGATTTTGTTCCATGTGGTTCCTTATAGCTTAGGATCTTCCAGATGAACAAGCTATGTTGGTGATGTCGTAGTGATATGAGGGATTCTGGTTTGAAGATTTTACGTCGTGGATTTTGTAAAGACTAAAGAGAGTTTCTTCAGGGGAAAAAAAGGACTGAGAAGATTAATTTGTTTGGGGCCTTAGGCTATAGAATAAAACATTGCTATATCATTGGAATTTCTTGTGGTGTAGATCTTAAGGAGGCAAGGGAAATCAATTAGCATTGTTGCTTGGAACAATGTATATAAATGCTTCTCATTATGTTTCTCAAACAAAAGAGCTACTTCAGAACTTTCTTTTGTGTTTTAGAGTCGATTGAACATTGCAATTGAGGGAGTTCATTGAAGTTATCATGGTTGTTCATGTTAATGATGTACCTTCTCATCATGAGTACTGTTTATTAATATAGTATTTTTTTTAGTTATGTATTACTCTGTTGGTTAACTTGATTGAGCAAGAGGTGGTAAGAGCTGGAAATTATAAATCTTGTGTTCATTCCATTGTATGTATTACTCTACGGCCAATATTGTATGTTTTCATGGAATATTGGATTCTTGCCCATTTAAAAACCATGTTGATCGTAGCTAATGTCACCTTATTTATCAACATTATTGTCGGCGTTGTCATCATTGGCATCATCATGTTCATAGCTTTCAATATTTAAACTTTGTTTATAAATGTTATTTTATTAAAGAATTTTATTATTCTCTCTTTGTATTGTTTTCTTGTATTTTAGATGACAACTGCTAATGAAAAAGAGAAAGAAGTTGTGGTTGTTGCAAAATGGAATCATAAGGAGGAGAAAGTTCTTGTAGAACTTATGGTTGAGCAAGTGAAAAAAGGGAATAGGCCGACAATAACCTTTTCGACTAAAGCATGGAATGAAATAATTGATGAATTTTATAGAAGGACTGGGAATAAGTATACAAAGAGCCAATTCGTTAACAAATTTAATAAATTAAGGTTAGTCTATAGAGAGTTTAAGAAACTTCGTGACATTCCAACAGGGTTTGGTTGGGACCCTGTTACAAAGACGGTTACATCACCCGATGATGTTTGGGATTAGTATTTAAAGGTACTGTATAAATTTGAATTTTATTACTTTTTATGATTCTATTGAAAACTTTATCATAAAAAATATTAATGCACATTCAATACAAAGTGTCTACAGATAAATCCAAAAGCGCAAACTTTCGTAAGAAGGGATGTCCTATGTTTGATGAGCTTGAAATAATATATGGTGACACTACTGCACGAGGTGAAAATGCTGGAGACTCTACTCAAGGAGTAGTGGATACTGATGACGAGATTGTGTATCCATATGCCATGGGACAAGATAATCATCAAGGTGATGGTATTGCAACAAAGTTTGACGACAATGTTGATTTTGTCGGAGAGAATCAAGTTTGGAGTAGTTCTAAGACTCCTAGTCACCGATGAGGATCAAAGCCAGTCACACATTTTGATCAAGCTTGAACGAGCTTCATGGAATACTACCAACAAAGACTTGCAAGATCAAACAAATATGTAGAGAGCGAGGGCGCTTTCTCAATCAAAAATTGCATTGCATTATTATCATCGATATCTAACACTGACAGAGGAGTATACTTGAAGGCAGTGCAAGTTATCACAGCAAATCATAATTGGAGAGAAGCTTTTATGTCTGTGCCTGAAGATATAAGGATATTTATGCTAACACCTTTGGAGTTAGAAAAATACTAGAGTTTTTTTTCTTTTTAAATAAAAGTTTTAGATTTTGCTAAAAAGTTATTGTAGCTATCTTTAAATGTAATAAGTATTTTTATTTGAACTTTAATTGTTGAGGAAATAATATGTAGTTTGAAATTAAGTTCATGTGTGTTTGTTTATTGATATGGTTATAATTCATCCAGGTACAATGAATCCGCCAAATTTTGATACGTCGTCTGATGAAGAGGAAAGTTTTATTAGTCAAAATTTCTTATGGCTAATGAATCAATATGGCTCGCGCATATCAAAGCAGCCAATTAGAAATGCAAGTGAAACGGGAGTCGAAGTGTTAATTGGACACCTAGATAGATGCTACGACTTATTTCGTATGGAAAAACATGTATTTCAGAATTTGTGTCAAGCTTTGAAAAATAGAAACCTTTTAAAAGACTTAAAATTTGTACCAGTAGAAGAACAAGTAGCCATCTTTCTAATGACCATTGACCATTGTGTTAGAAACCGAATGGTAACAGATAGATTCCAGCATTCGGGTGAAACCATTAGTCGACATTTCAAGAAAGTCTTAAAGGCTATATTAAATCTGGGAAAAGAAGTTGTCACTCCTCCAACATTTGCATATGTACCAACTGAAATTGTCAATAATCGTAAATATTATCCATGGTTTAAAGTATGTTTTAGCTTCCATCCTTTCAATTATTATTTATTCAACGTGATTTTTTTTAACAGTTAGTAATGCATTTTATCATAATGTGAAGGATTGTGTGGGGGCCATTGATGGAACACATGTGAGTGCATCAGTTCCTATAAAAGATCAGATTCCATATCGAGGCAGAAAAATCTCAGTCACCCAAAACGTGATGTGTGCATGTTCATTTGTTATGCGTTTCACTTTTGTATATGCTGGTTGGGAAGGAACAACAAATGACTCTCGAGTTCTTGTGGAAGCTATAACTAACCCTGAATTGCATTTTCCACACCCACCTGTAGGTTATTATTTTTTTAATGGGTATATATGGCATTTACACATATATATATTGCTTTCGAATATGATTTAAATATTATTTTAAATGTTGTTGTAGGTAAATATTATGTTGTTCACTCTGGCTACACTGGTATGCCAGGATATCTTATGCCTTATAAAGGGGAGCGGTATCACCTATCACAGTACCGTGGACGAGGACGAAGGCCTATAGGAAAGAAAGAGTTATTTAATTATCACCATTCATCATTGAGAAATGTCATCGAGCGGTGTTTTGGTGTGCTGAAGGCAAAATTTCCCATTTTAAAGCTAATGCCGCCTTATTCATTACGCAAACAGAAGCAAATTGTAATTGCTGCATCTGCACTTCATAATTTCATAAAGACGGAAATGCAAAGCGATAGGGATTTTATTCGGTTCCAAAATGATGATCTTATAGTTGAGGATAATGATGGAGAGCATGTGGCTGACATTGGTCCATTAGTACCATTAACAATAGGGACATCACAAGGACGACAAGAGATTGCACGTGTACGAGATGGAATAGCAGATGCCCTATTTGCACATTATTGTGCATGAGGAGACTGATTTATATATAGTTCAATAATGATATTTAAATTATTCCAAAGTTAATGGGTGAATATATAATATTGAATAGTCATTGTTAGAAATTAATTTATTATTTTTAATTTATGTATCTTGAATAGTTGTATTATCCATTTTCAATGAAATATAATCCAAGAACGTTGCCAAACATGTTCTCAAATTTTATTCCTTCAGAACAAATTCTGAAAAAATGTTTACCAAACAAGTTTTACTGACTTCATTCTAAGAATGGGAACGTTCTAGAACAACTCATGCTCAGAATGAAATTATTTCCAGACTAGGAATGATGCCAAACAAGCCCCTAGTTGACCAGTGTACACATGCATCTTTCATATTTGTTCCTAATTTTTAGAGGAAGAGAGGTCAGAGAAAATGAAAGAGGAAGAAATAATAGAATGAGATCAAGGAAGAAGAAAAAGAGATCCACAGCTATGTAGACTATTGCAGAGGAAGAAAGAATAAGAGATGAAGGAAGAAGAAAACAGATCCATCTATCTAGATCGTGGTTAAAAAAATCGGCCGATACCGATTCATATCGGCCAAGATATTGGTATCGGTATCTTGGGGCCAAATATCCCCAATATCTTGATCCATATCGGTCGAGATTTTGTGCATATTGGTTTTTCCGAGATCTCGGCCGATATTTGGACAAAAACCCTATTTTTTCTAACTTTTCCCCCCATCCTCATCTTCTTCTCCTCTCCTTTCATCTCCTTACTCCTTAAAGCAACAACCATACTCCATCACACATCTCTCTTGCATATTTTCAAATCCCACATCTATTTCTTAAAGAAAACGTTATTCAAGGTAAGAGAAAATTAACTTAAAGCATTTTATTAGTATTTTTTATTATTTATTTTTAGATGAAGCATAGAAATTATTGGGTTTGTCACTTGTGTTGTGTTCTTTACTTAGAAGTTAGGTCTACATACTTTCATGCTAGATCTACTTACAACACGATTTTTCTTTATTTTTTCAATTCTTTTAATTTCGGATTTTTTAATATTTGAATTATAATATATTATTTTTTTTTGAAATTTCATCATAAATATGTTCTTTTAATGATTCATGATTATTGTATGGTGTGTAAATGATTGATCTACATACTTTATGCTAGATTTATATATTTAAGATTTTGAAAATGATTTTATTAAATCTTTATTTATTCTAAAAATAATTGTTGTTACTTGTTAGAGTATTTATGATACCAAAGACTTATTAATAGTGTATAGATGATAGATCCACATCTACTCATAGTCATAAACATGATTTAGATTTTTATTTTAATTATTTTATTTTCTGATTTTCTAATATTTGAATTATAATATATCATTGTTTGGAGATTTCATCATAAATATGTTCTTTTAATGATTCATGATCATTAAATGGTGTGTAAATGATTGATCTACATACTTTTATGCTAGACCTATATATTTAAGATTTTGAAAATGATTTTATTAAATCTTTATTTTTCTTTAAAATAATTGTTGTTACTTGTTAGAATATTTGTGATACCAAAGGCTTATTAATAGTGTGTAGATGATATAGATCTACATTTACTCATAGTCATAAACATGATTTAGATTTTTATTTTAATTATTTTATTTTTGAATTTTCTAATATTTGAATTATAATATATCATTTTTTTTATTTCATCATAAATATGTTCTTTTAATGAATCATGATCATTGTATGGTGTTTAAATGATTGATTTACATACTTTTATACTAGATCTGTATAATTAGGGTTTTCAAAATGATTTTTTTATATTTTTTACTTTTTAAAAATAATTATTGTTAGAGTATTGCTATTACATGAATTTCTTATTTTATAATAACAAGATAGTGCGTGACATAGATCTGGCATGGAGTCATGGTGAAGCAATCAGAAGCAAAAGTAAAGTAAAATGTAATTATTGTGGACGAGTGCTCAATGGGGGGATTACCCAATTGAATCAACATTTGGCACATGTATCAGGACAGGTGACAAAATGTCATAAAGTGCCACCAAATGTGAGAGCTGAAATGCAGAGCTCCTTAATTCATCTAAAAAAAAAAAATAGTTGTACAAGAAAGAAGAAGAACTGAGGAACTTGATGCATGTGGAGAAGAAGTATTTGGCTCCTTCGACGATGATGATGAAGACCTAGAAATGAGGATGGCTAGGAGAGAAAGTGTGAGGTCACTTCAAGAGGAGGAAGATAGGAGAAGAATGCAATATGAAGCAGCCGCTAGAGGTAGCCATTATGAGCAGGGTGGGTCATCCAGACGGGGGGGGGGGGAGCGAGTTTGCATCGAGCATTTAGTCAAAAACAACCCCATCAAAAGCCAGGCATTGAGGAGGTTGAAAGACCTCCTACACATGTTCCTTGTAGGGCGGATGTGGTGAGGCCAAATGACCCATTTTCTTATAGAAAACCAACATCAAAGCAACCCAGCATCGCGAAAGCATTAAAGAGCAATTTGGGTAAAGCAAGAGAACATCTAGTGAGAGCCGTTGGGAAGTTTTTTTTTTTTTTGGATGGAGGCATTCCACCCAACAAGGTATCTTCTCCTTATTTCACCACCATGTTAGATGCAGCTACAGAACATGGTCCAAGTATAAAGGTACCCACCCTTTATGAGATTGGGCATGTCTGTGTTGAGAAAGAGTACGAGGAGTTGTAGGCTTGGGTGAAAACTTTCAAATGGGCATGGAAGGAAAGAGGTTGCATACTAATGTGCGATGGGTGGACGACCATCACACATCGTCATCTCTTGAATTTTCTAGTCTACTCGTCTATGGGCACGATGTTTATCAAATCGGTTGATGCAATTGATTACATCCAAGATGAAAAATATACAAATAGGCTATTGAATGAGGTGATTGAAGAAATTGGGGTAGATTGTGTTGTTCATGTTGTTACCGACAATGCTACAAACATGAAGGCTGCATGAATGATGCTCATGAAACAAAGGTCAAGGATTTTCTGGACTCCATTTGCAGCACATTACCTGGATTTAATGCTTGAAGATATTGAAAAAGGAAAAGTCATGCGGCAAGTGATTGGTAAGATAAAGAAAATTACCAATTTTTTTATTAGTCATATAGACTCATTTCCATGATGAAAACACATACAAACAACTATGAACTACTGCAGCCTAGCATCACTAGATTTGCCACCCACTTCATTGCCATTGAAAGTGTTTATAAGTATAGAGAAGGACTTTTCAAATTGATAAAATCATAGGAGTTTATGAATTCAATATGGGGAAAGTGGCCAAGTCCCATTACTAAAGAAGTATGTAAAATAATTGAGTCCAACAAATTTTGGCCTCATGTGAAGGGTGCTTTGAATGTTTTTGATCCCCTAATAAATGTTCTTCGATTGGTTGATGGAGATGATAAGCCAACAAGGGGCTTCTTACATGAGACCATGGAGAGATCAAAGCTGGCTATTCAAGCAGATTGTAGATATTACAAAAAGTTTTGGAAGATCACCGACGATTGATGGGGACAACAATATAAACATGATTTACATTGCTGGTAAGTGAAGGTTATTTCCTTTGATACTTGAATTGTTGTATTCAACTCTCCCCTGTAGCCCCGATGTGGTAGTGCAGTTTCGAACCAACAACCTCCGGACGTGTAAATAGAAACTAGAGAATGGAGAAATGGGCATTTATAAGCCATAAGCTTGACCAAAGAACTATGCATTAATGTAGGTTGGGGAGATTTCCTCCTAAGGAGTTTGCAAGAGTCTCCATTAGTAGTTTTTTCTTCTTTGAACTCAGTAAGTTACCACTGCCTAGGTGCACATGCAAGGTGACAAAATCAACTTTAGGTGTATGGTTATATTGCATCTTTTCAGGAATTGATCATATACAAAATCTTTCAAGAATTTGTGGGGGCATTTTTTAATGCTAGAATAATTCTTGATCTCGGTATTACCCAGCTCGGCAAAAGTGCCAGCCTGGAAAGGTCCCAAGACCCATCCAAGTAAAAATATCTGCAAAAGCGCACCTCGGTCTTGGCCCAAGCTTGACCTTGGTCTCTCCTGTCCTCCAGTCATAAATGTGCTACCACGAGCTGACAGAAAGACTAGGCGTTGGACCTAGATAAGTAGCCAGCCTGATCTCACGGTCCCATCCGCAACCATTGAGGCAAAAGACAGGTTGATGGGACTTCCCCTTTTTACCTACCACCACTCATGAAGGGTCTGATGGGACCCCTGCCCCAAAAGTCAACTCTCATGCCTATATATATGCATAAGGTAAAACCACCAAAGGTACGCAAAAAGAGATACACACATCATCTTTCTTCTTCTCTATTCACTCCTCCTTAGTTCAGTCACCAAACTAACACAGGCATTGGAGTGCCTTCGGCTACCTACAGCCAGGGGCTCTGACCTTTGTCTCTGCTTCCTCTTTCAGGTTTCAGGAGCTTAATCTTTTCCTAAATAATTAAATTGAGAACCTGATCCTCTCCTAACCAAGTCTGTAATTTTTAGGCACTTAAACTTGGCGCCGTCTATCGGAAATTGTTAAACCAAATCTGCCCAAACCATGCCTCCAAAAACCAGAAATGGTGGCGAAGGCTCTTCAAAATCCTAGAAAGTCTCTTCGTTACCTCCAGTGGCACCCACAGTGCCGCCACCAGCCTTTCTCCTGCCTCTGGAGCCGACGAAGATTTCACCAGCCTTTCCCCTGCTCCAGAACCATCGGCGGTCCCCCGCCAGAGAAGATCCGGGGGAAAGTCTGGTCCTGTGTACATAGAGGGCACCGTCCAGTCAGACTCCTCGTTTAGGGCGTTGACGACACTCCCCCGGCGTAATGATCGCCAAATAGTCCCTCTCCACCAGATTGCTCAGCCACCTGAGTATCCCCAGCAGAACGTTTCCCTACCGGATCCTCGACGACGGGGCAACACTCCTATGAGGGCCTAGTCTCATCACTCCCGTCACCACACTCATGATGACGCTCGGCCCTTCCACCAAATTGATGAAGAAGATGACCCTCTACTCGAAGACCTTAAGGTCCAGAACCAAGTCATCCAAGAGAAGGATAAATTGATTCGTTAACTCCAAGAGTAGCTCAGAACAAAGGAGAAAAGGACCTGCGCTCCGCTCCCTGGACGCCAACGGGGCCCTTTGGATAGACAGGACTTAAGGAAAGTCCTAACCAATAAAAGAAGAGACCGCGACGAAGAAGAAGGCTCGAGCAGCAGCCATCTGCACAATTGCTCTAGGGGATCACGTCGAGAACCAGAATCGCTGAGGCCAGAATCTCCAACACCAGAGAACATTACGGACTTGAGAGAATGGCTTGGTCGCCATGTCAGGTGGGAGGTCCAACACAAGATGGCCGAAGTCGGCCTCGACCGAGACCAGTTAAACGCCTATGACACAGAAGACCAGAGCACATCTCCCTTCTCTCAGGAGATAAATGACTTCTCTCTCCCTAAGAGATTTAGCGTTCCGAGGTTCGTCCTCTATGACAGAGCCTTGGACCCTGCGGCACACCTTCGACATTTCACTCAGCGAATGTCAGCTTGGGGGGACGCTGGCAGCAACTCCGGAATTCCTTTGTTGAAAAATTTCAAGTGCATCGGGTCATCCCGAAGACGGGTGACAGCCTCATGGTGATCCCAATGAGGGAGAATGAGAACGTCACTAAACTCGCCAAAAGATTCTGGATAATCTATAGCCAGATCGAGGATGGAAAATATGATATTGCCATCACGTGTTTCCAGCTAGCCTTGCTCCCGGGTAATGAGCTCCGCAAAGACCTGGTCCGGTCCCCCGTGGTCACAATGAAGGCGTTGATGGCTAGGGTAAACCGGTATATCGAGAAAGATGAGGACGAGGCCCGAGGCTAAGAGAGATTCAGCCTCTTACAAGGAGACCGACTCCTCCAAAAGGGAGCCAGACAGGAAGAAGCTCTCGACCAGTTCGGCAGCCTTCTCAGCCTCCATCTTTGGGGGCAATCAGAGGTCAAATTTCAAATCCACCAAACCGGCCGGTGATTCCTACAAGGTCGTCAATACGATCTTCAAAGAGCCCATCTATAAGCTCCTCGGCAAAATCAAGATGGAGCCTTACTTCCAGTGGCCGCAGCCGATGAAAGGCGACTCATCCACCCGAGATCAAGGCAAGTTCTGCACTTATCATAAGCAGAATGGGCACAAGACTGAAGATTGCATGGGCCTCAAGTCCCACCTTGAAAAGCTCGTCAAGGAAGACCACCTTAAAGATTACATCAAAGAGGGTGGAAGGGTCAGCTGAGCTCAGCAGCGTCAACCTGATGAGGATCAGGATAGCGACGAGCCCGCGGGCATCATCAACGTCATCCACCTGGCCCCCGCTCCTCGGGGAAGTAACCAAGCTAGTGCCGAGGCCAGGAGGGCTTCACATGGCAAGCAAGTGATGTTGGGCGAACTGGAGCCTGCACCTAAGAAGGCTTGGAAGGAGAGACCCAAGATCTGGTTCTTGGACGAGGACCTAGAAGGAGTCCAGCTCCCCCACAACGACCCACTGATTCTCACCCTGCGGTTAAAAAACTACTCGGTGAAGCACATTCTTGTGGATCCCGGGAGCTCGTCCGAGATCCTCTACTTCGACTGCTTTAAGAGGCTAGGCCTGACAGAGGAAGATTTGCAAGAAGCCCGCACCCCCTGGTGGGTTTCAGCTTGAAGCCAGTGTATCCTAAGGGGAAGGTTTCCCTAGAAGTCCAAATTGGAGGAGCCGCTAAAACAACCGACTTCCTGGTGATGGATGCTCCATCCCCATATAATGTAATAATGGGACGAACTTGGATGCACAACATGGAAGCAATGCCCTCCACCCATCACCAAAAGCTCAAATTCCCGTTGGAGAAGACCGGTGGAAGAATCGAGGTGATCACTGTGCAAGGAGATCAACAGATGGCCAAATAGTGCCTGATGGCTGTGGTGCCTGGCGAAGCGGAGCTGCAGTAGGTACGTCGGTCAATCAGCGGAGCAGAAGAACATAGAAGATTTAACCGAAGTCAGGATCAATCTAGACGACCTTGAAAGATATTTTTTCTAGGGAGCCAGCTGCCTGATGATGAAAGGTCCGAACTACTAAACTTCTTGTTGCAGAACAACAATGTTTTCTCCTGGACACCATACGAGATGCCAGGCATTGACCTCGAGATCATGTTCCACAAGCTAAACGTGGATCCCAAGCATAAACCTATAGAGCAAAAAGCTCGTAGGACGGGGGTCCCACAAACAGAGGAGTAATTGATGAGGTTGAATAACTCCTAGAGGCAAGGGCAATCCGAGATATACATTTTCTAGAATGGCTGGCCAACACGGTGGTGGTTAAGAAAAAGAGTGAAAAATGGAGAGTCTGTGTGGACTTCACAGATCTCAACAAAGCCTGTCTCAAAGACAACTTTCCACTCCCCAAGATCAACCAGATGATAGACACCACCGCAGGACATGATATGATGAGTTTCCTCGATGCTTACCGAGGTTACCATCAAATTCCAATGCACGGGCCTGGCGAAGAAGAAACCGCATTCATAACACCTAGAGGCATCTACTGTTACAAAGTGATGCCCTTTGGGTTAAAAAATGACGAGGCAACATACCAGAGGCTGGTGACGAAGATGTTTCGGGCCCAGCTCGGGAAAACAGTTGAGGTCTATATTGATGACATGGTCGTTTGTCGTCAAATCTAAAAGGTCACAGGACCACTTTACGGACCTATGTCAGACATTTGCCACCCTCAAGGAGTTCCAGCTCAAGTTCAACGCTTCCAAATGTACTTTTGCTGTCGGCTCCGAAAAATTCCTGGGAAGCCTGGTCACCCGAAGAGGGATCGAAGCCAACCCGGAGCAGATCTTAGCGATCCAGACTATCCAGAGCCCAGTTGCCTATGTACTATACAAGCAAGATCTTGCTCAATGTCGAGACCAGATGCCTCTCACTCGAGAAAAACTTTCACTGGCACTCGTCAGCGCCTCTCGCAAACTCTCTCATTACTTCTAGACATACACGATAGTGGTTGTTACATAACATCCACTTAAGTCCCTTTTCAGCAAGGCAGATTTTTCTAGAAGAATTTCAAAATGAGCTGTCGAACTGGGCCAGTACGATATCCGATATCAACCCAGAACTGCGATCAAAGCCCAAATCTTGGCTGATTTTATTATAGAGATCACCTTTGCTACTTCGGCACCGACAACGCTCGACACCGAACTAGGGGTAATAAGGATAATGATGCTACCGAGACAGAATAAGACTGATCTTGGAAACAGTTCTTGATTCAACTTGGAAGGTCTTCATTGACGGTTCATCGACATCCAAAAGAGTTGGTGCTGGCATAATCCTCCAATCACCAGAAAGACTCGTCATCGAACAAGCCTTAACCCTTGACTTCAAAGCATCCAATAACGAAGTTGAATATGAAGCACTGATCGCGGGTCTCGGTAGCGCTAAAATCCTGGGGGCACGTTGGCTAGTGGTTTTCAGCGACTCCCAGCTGGTGACGAGCCAACTGAGCGGAGACTACCAAGCCCGTGACGAAAGAATGACAACCTACTTGACCCATACAAAGCAGCTCCTCTCTCAATTCAAGAAAGCCAAAGTCAAGCAGATTGGCAAAGAATCCAATTGCCATGCAGACGCTCTCACCAACCTGGCCTCCGCTGTAAAGGCCGGAAAGAGAAGAATAGTTGAGGTGGAAATGCTGGAAAAACCAAGTATAGAGTTTCAGCCACCTCGGCGTGTTCTATGCGCTGACCTCGGGCCAAGCTGGATGGATCCAGTCATAGCATATCTTTTAGAAGATCAGCTCCCTGAAGATAGAAATGAAGCCCACAATGTCAGGATGAAAGCAACTAGTTTTTGGTTAGCTCCGGATGAGAAATTCTATAAAAAATCCTTCACTGGACCTTATCTCCAGTGCGTCCACCCAAGTAAGGTCAAAGACTTCCTTTACGAAATTCATAAAGGAATCTGTGGGAGTCACATCGGAGGAAGATCGTTGGCATATTGAGCATCAGTCAAGGCTACTGGTGACCCTATATGCAAAAAGATGCTCAGTTCTATGCCAGAAAATGCGAAAAGTGCCAGAAGTTTTCACACTCTCTACACCAACCAGCACAAGACATGAGTCCACTCTCCAGCCCATAGCCCTTCGCTCAGTGGGGTTTAGACATCGTAGGGCCTCTTCACCGAACTCCTGTGAATAAGAGATGGCTAGAGTGGCCACTGATTACTTTACCAAATAGATAGAGGCCGAAGCACTGTCCTCCATCACCGAGCATAACACGAGGAATTTTGTGTGGAAGAACATTGTCACAAGATTTGGAGTCCCTCAAGCTCTGGTCTCGGACAATGGAACCTAGTTCAACTCCAACTTTTTCAAAACCTTATGCCAGGAGCTCAATATCAAGAGCTACTACTCGACTCCGGCCTATCCACAAAGCAATGGACAAGCTGAAATCTCAAATAAAGTAGTGCTGGACAGACTCAAGAAAAGGCTTGACTGAGCTAAAGGCAGATGAGTAGAGGAACTACCGAGTGTCCTTTGGGCGTATAGAACTATCCCAAGGCGATCCACTTCGGCAACTCCTTTCTCCCCAGCCTATGGAATGGAAGCTGTGATCCCTCTCGAGATTGGCCTTCCAACCCTGAGATCAGACCTCTTCGACCATGGGCAAAACGAAGTCAATCTAGCAAAAGAGCTTGATTTAGCTGAAGAGCGAAGAGAGGCAGCAGTTGTCCGCTTAACCTCTTACCAGAGGCAGTTGGCCAGAGGATACAGTTAGAAAGTCAAGGAAAGAAAATTTTCAGTTAGAGAATTGGTCTTAAAAAAGACGCTTCCAGCAGATAAGAACTCTAATGAAGGCAAGCTTGCACCGAACTAGCATGGACCATTTAAAGTGATCTCGACAGCCGGAAGATCAGCTTACAGGCTCAAAAGCATGAATGGTAAAGAAAAACCACAACCGTGGAAAGCCACGTATCTCAAGAAATACTACTTCTGAAATGTACACAATTATTGAATCAATGAATGAGACTCTTGTGAAAGGATGTGCCTCGTTGCTTTCAAGTTGTGGAACTCAGCATACAACTCAGTTATGGAACCAGCTGCCCAGGCTCGGTCATAGGACCGGCCTCCTTCAATTCGGTTATGGAACCACCTATTTAAATTGCCAAGTTATGGAACTCGGCATACAGCTCTGTTATGGAACCAGCTGCCCAGGCTCGGTCATAAGACCGGCCTCCTTCGGCTCAGTTATGGAACCAGCTATTTAAATCGCCAAGTTATGAAACTCGGCATACAGCTCGGTTATGGAACCAACTGCCCAGGCTCAGTCATAGGACCACCCTCCTTCGGCTCGGTTATTGAACCAGCTATTTAAATCGCCAAATTGTGGAACTCGGTGTACAGCTCGGTTATGGAACCAGCTGCCTAGGCTTGGTCACGGGACCAGCCTCCCTCATCTGAGTTATGAAACCAGCTACCTAAATCACCAAGTTGCGGAACTCGACGTGATTCTTAGTTCGGTCATGGAACTAGCTCCTAAAGTTATCAAGTTCGGCACTTCGGCCCTATTATGGAACTAGCCAAACAAAATTATGAGTTATGGAACCCAGTAACTATCCTAGTTCGGTTATGGAACCGGCATAACAGGACCTTTAAACCAAATTTGGATAAGCTAAACTTCCTATTGATCCCAAAACCAAGGTTGTTTGCCCAGTGGTTATCTAACGGTTCCGGTTATAGAATCGAACTCAGTTATTATATTCCTATACCGAACTCACATCTCTACAGAACTGACCTTAGTCACTTGACAAAATTGTAAAAAGACGAAGGAAAGTTCTCAAGGCGAAAATCTCTGCTTCATTGAATAGAAGTATTTATTACAGACCTTATCAAAAAAAAAAAAAAAAAAGGAGTGCAAAAATCAAGCACCTACATGTTATTATCAGAAGAAACAAGAAGATAAGCATGGGAAAAATTCTATTTCATTAAAAGAATGGTTACAATAATCTGTACACTTCCATTACAAAGAAAGAGAAAGAAGATACATCATTTTTTTGAGACGCCCTCTGCTGCAGCCTTGCTAGTAGGAGGGATAGGAGGAAGAGGATCGGAGGCACCAGGAGTCTCGGGCGAAGGATGGGCCTGGACACCTTCAGTTGGATTCGGCCGTAGAGGAAGAGGGCTCGAGGTCTTATGAGGGGCATTCGAAGGATTGGAGGCAGACTCTGGCTAGGGATCGGACGAGGCAGGCTTGAACTTGGGTAGATTTTTGAAAATGGGGTGGTCTTCGGGAACCCCATATTCTTTCAGCACTTCTCTGCATCCCATTTCATACAGCAGCGGGCTTAGGTTCCTGATCTGAGCCACCTACTTTGTCGTTGCCCAATCCACTCCCTCCTTATAAGCACGAGCGACTTCGGCCCGAGAAGAGGATTCTGCCTCAGCCCGCTCCTTCTTCAAGGACTCAAGCTCGACTTCTTTCCTTACTAGCTCGATCTCCTTCTTCGCGAGCTCGCCTTCCAACTCGTGCACCCTCTTTACTTTGGCCTCGGTCACACCTTTCAAATGCTTATTCTCAGCTTGCAGCTTGATGATCTCGGCCTTCGCCACTTGGTGCTCTGCTGTGAGTTCGGCGTTCCTCCTCTCCACCTTCTTCAACTCTTCTGCGCTGGCTTCCAGGGCCACTCCCATCCTCCTCTTCTCGCCCTCCAGCTCGTTGAACCTTGTGGCGCTCTGGTTGGCCCTCTCCAACACCACCTGCAGCCTCTGCACATTCTGTGAAAGAGGAGAAAATGTTAAACTAGCGACCGAGGTACAGTACTTAAAGAAAAAATTGAGACTCACCTCAATCGATGTCTTCATTGACGACATAATCAGACTCAGCTGGCCGGTTTTATTGTGCTTCTCCATATCCTTTGGGAGAGCACAGGCCCTGGCCAGCGCCGCAATGACTCCAGCGCCGACCCCTACCCGGTCTTCTATATTCCAAAATTGGCAGGGGTTGATCTGGAAGTCAGGCCTGAAGTGGGGTGGCCCGGCATGCTGGCACTCCAAGGCCGCTCCAGGGCTCTGCTTTGATTCCCCCTCCACCCGGGGCCTTTTTTCGGGTGGAGGCCTCTCCCCCTCCTTTCCAGTCTCGGTCGCCCGCTGCCGAGTCTCCTTGATCGGTTCCTCCGACCGGCCCTTCTTCTCCTGATGAGGGCCCCGTGCACTTTTATTCTAGGCAGAGGATGAGGCCCCGACTGCATCCGAAGGGTTGGAGGGAGCGCCGACCGAGGACCCGGGAACGACACCCGACCCGCTGGGGGGACGCTTTGGAGCAGGCGGGGTTCGACCTTTGAAGATCATGGCCCCCAAATCCTTGATAGGAGGTTGCTGCCCGTCCATTTCTTCTTCTTCTTCTTCTTTTTGTCTTCCTTCTTCTGGGTTTGGGGAGGAAGAGTAAGCTTAGACGACTTTGACCGGGTTAGAAGTCTCGGCACCCGAAGACACATGTCCACTGGTCTCGGCTAGGGCAAGTACTACCTGCCCTATCGGCTCGATAGGAACCTCGGTCGTCCTTTTGATGTAGGACTTGTACCTCGGTGTATACCGCCGTAGGAAGAAGGCAGCTCGGTCGTTATGGCCGTGGTACTGGTATATTCTTTGGAACCAGGCCTCGTTCCTTTTCCAACGGTCTAGGCAGCATCTTTCATTCTTCGCTGAATGCCTGCACAGAAGACATAAAAGAAAACATCAGGCCGGCAGAACAATGATAAAACAAGTGTAATTCCCCAGAGGAACTGAATATTTACTCGGAGGGGTCCCAGGTCTCCGAGGAACCAGGATTCTCCTTGCCTCCTCAGTCTCAATCAGACCGAATTCTCAATTCCCCGAGACGAGCAGGCGATGGTCCCCAGCGTATTTGCTCGAATCTTCCAAAGCATTAATCAGGGGTTGACGTCTCGCCTTCACCCGGAGGTAGTATGTGTCTTCGCCCCCTGCGGACGTATAGATGTCGTAGACATCCTCTATGTCGTGCACGCCGAGGTTAATATCAAGGATCTCGTTGAGTTCGGCGACACCCATAATTATCTTCAAACTATTGGGCCTTAGTTGGAAGGGGCAGAGCCGCCAAGCGCTCAGACACGATTGGAGAAGGGGGTGGATGGGGAATTTGACCCCGCCCTCGGTTATTGCCACCAGTGGAAAGGGCATCCATTTTTTGAAGTAGGCATGGCCGTCAAGACTACCCTTGAGGTCGGCGGAATTCACCAGAACGTCATCTGGTATCTTGTATGAATTTCTAAGCCCCACCAGAGCTTGGGGGCTCTCTACCCAGTGACTGTATATCCCCATTTCTAAGAGCTAGAAAAGTTGAGAAGCAAGGAAGAACGAGATTCGAAGCCCTAGATGACAGTGGGGTAGAAACCCTAAGAAGAGAAAGACAGAAACCCTAAAAGACGAAGGGAACAAGGAAAGATAAGGAAGAAAAAGACTCACAGAGTGGGAGCAAAGGGTTTGAGGACGGGGATCTCCGGGTTCTTTGGGTTTTGATTTCGGCAGAAAGTCTTCTCCAACAGGGTTTTCTTCCAAGCAAAAATAAAAGTAAGAAAAGGAAGAATGGACATTCCTATTTATAGAGGAAAGAAGCGCTTCTTAAAAGCACGCGCGCAAAACGTCACCTCGAACTCTCCACACGTTGCTTCGGTATAAGCAGCAGCCAGCCGAAAGATGACACCTGACACCGCCAGTTCATCTCCCGCAATAACTCTGACACATCATCAGTCGTCTCGGGCATACGAAGCGACGTTTGCGTGTTCAGCCAGACGAAATAATGATGACATGCCATTTATTACGTCGCGTAGACAAAACGACGTCATGATAAGGATCAGACGTCAACAATTGGCGCCAAGATGGGACCCAGGCACAATTTGTCCTCTCATTTTTAGCTCCCGACCTCAAAAGGGTATGAAAATCCTAAGAGGTCAGGAGCTAGGGGGCAATTGCGTGGGGGCATTTCTTAATGCTAGAATAATTCTTGGTCTCGGTATTACCTAGCTCGGCAGAAGTACCAGCCTGGAAAGGTCCCAAGACCCATCCCAGTAAAAATACCTGCAAAGGCATACCTCGGTCTCGGTCTCGGCCCAAGCCTGACCTCGGTCTCTCCTGTCCTCTAGCCATAAATGCGCTGCCACGAGCTGACAGAAAGACAAGGCGCCAGACCTAGATAAGTAGTCAGCCTTATCTCACGGTCTCATCTGCAACCATTGAGGCAAAAGATAGGTTGATGGGACTTCCCCTTTTTACCTACCACCACTTAGGAAGGGTCTGATGGGACCCCTGCCCCAAGAGTCAACTCTCACGCCTATATATATGCATAAGGTAAAACCATCGAAGGTATGCAAGAAAAGATACACACATACTCTTTCTTCTTCTCTATTCACTCCTCAGTTTAGTCACCAAACTAATTCAGGCATCGGAGTGCCTTCGGCTATTTATAGCTAGGGGCTCTGACCTTTGTCTTTGCTTCCCCCTTTAGGTTTCAAGAGGTTAATCTTTTCCCAAATAATCAAATTGAGAGCCTGATCCTCTCCTAACCAAGTCCGTAATTTTTAGGCATTTACAAAGAAGAACTTTCAATAGATGGGTTCCATCGATTGATTTTACATGAGATAACATTTCTATGATCCAGTCCTGTAAAACATTCTTACACAATTAAATATAACTAGAGAAGCAAGGGAAACTATGATACTGTCTGCAGCATACAAACACCCACATACAAATGAAAACGCTTAAAATTAATTAAATTAACTGATAGTATGATAAGAGATGATCGACCCATTTATCTAGTAGGCTCCAACATACACCAACAATCAATTTGCATGGTCCCATCAGGACTATGTCTTTCAAAGTAAATCCTAGCGCCGCTAATGCATCTTATTGCATGAGTCGATCTAGGTGAGCCCCCTACAGTTCATGTTCCAAACAATGATTTTAAAAGAACAGGGATCTCGTGCATAGATTGACCGGTAGCTATACCTGTCAAAACATTTTCAAGCAACTTGGGCTCTAAACAACTTTATCAAGAAAAAGATGTCATGTGAGAATCTAATCATAACTAGCTAGAACAAATGATATCTTAGTCTAGTTTATCAACCCACAAAAGTAAATGGGGGCTTGGACCTGAAGCCGCTACTTCCTAAAAAGATGGAGGTATGCCTAGCAAGACCAATACTCTTCACCATACAAAGAACAATTTATTTTTTGCAATCTATTAAAATGGAGTCCAGATCACCTATAACATTTGTTATACTTTTACCATAGATGAATCAATAACGCTCTGCCACGTCATCCAGAAATTTATGTGATTCTCTTTCATTTGATTTGAACTTTTTTAACTTTAAAATCGCTTAAATTTCTGGATGACGTGGCGGAGTGTTATTGGTCATCTTACGGTAAATGTATAACAAATACGATAGGCGATCCAGACTCATTAAAATGAGTACTCAGTTTCTTCATAATCAACCATTCTGCACATTGCCTTTTGTGTGTAAAAATATAACCAAATAACGTTTTCTTGGATTCCGAGGAGAGAAATGCAGTGCAAGTGGAGAAGAAAGATACTGTAGTTGTTTCTGTTCAATTTTGGAAACTGTAAAAACTGTGAAAGAACAGTCGCCCTTCTATTTGCTTATATGGACACAAAACTCCCTTAATTAACCCAAGTTAATCTCAACCATCCATCTATTGTCATGCTAACTATGTCTCTTAAACAGAATGGGTCGTACATAAACCAAAATAAATGTAAAAACTTAAGAAAATAACAATCAAACCATAAATTCTCAGTGCTTAGGTCGAACAACCTTGTTGGCATGTCTGTGATTGTATTTGTGGGGACTATGTGGTCCATCGTCTGGACAAGTAGAGGTACCGTCAGTAAGCACACTATAAATATATTGATGGGCTAGGCGGCCCCACCAGTGGTATAGGTTTGCCTGTTTGTATTCATATAGCCCCAAATAACAATCTGCTTGAAAGTTCTGTAGGAATATCTTGAAATCACATGATCCCCCATGTAGTTACAGAGTATAAAGTAGTCCCTGTCAAGCAAATTTTATGAATAATTGGGACTGTCAAGGCCGAATTTCAAATATGAAGCCTCCAACATGTGGACTAATCTTTGTGGACCCTCTTAAAGCCCTCAGACAGGACAAGTAGAATTATGCTATTAGATCTCAAATCTTCACCAATTTCCTGATGAGAAAGAACTCATGCTCGACATAAAAGTACGCAATTTTAAGGCTTGGGTAGCTAGATCATCACCAACATAGAGCATCAAATCTGCGACATTGAAGATGTTTGAAGTCTGCACATCAAATGGTACCTGGACTTGATATGCATTATTGCCAAGCCAAGCTGATGGGTGATTTTTTTTTTTGCTATCGAGGGTTCCTAGCCATTCGGACTGGACTAATCCTTCCGAACCCAGATGGAAGCCGTGTAAACACCCCTTTGGCCCCAAGGTGGTAGCACTAGTGACTCAATTACCTACCTTCGATTCCTGAAGAAGGGGGAGCCGTGGGTCAATACCAAGATCTCTAACTCCGGAAGAGAGAGGAACTCCGGAAGAGAGAGGAACCGTGGTCATGACTACTAAGCCTACCCCTTGGATAGTCTGATTTTCCTTTTTTTATTGGGTACCCCAGCCAATGGGGTTTGTACTCATGAGAGAGCACACACATGCAAGAAGAGGGCGCCCACACATGTGGGAAGGGAGCTTATACAAGTGGAAAGAGGGAAGCACAACCTGTTTCTTTTAGCTTCTTATAAGTGCCAACTAGCACAATAACCTCTGCTAAGCACGGGCATGACCCACATCGCTAGGGTCCCTGTTCCGTCTACCTACTTTTGATATTTTTTCTATTAAATAATTACATATTGGTATTGTGTGGTGTAGTACTTAAGTTAGTTATTTATAAAGTGAAAAAGGTCATGAGTTTAAATCTCATAATCCATAAACTTTTAGCTTTTCACCCGGGATTAAAAAAAGTCAAAATTGAAATGAATCATATCAAAATTGAATCCAAAACCCTTGACTTTAACATATTATTATAATAAAAAATATTCTTTAATTACGAAGGAACCCAAATAAGATCCGCTTCTGCAAATTCTAATTGTTGTCGACTGTGATCTGCTTCAATTTTATATTTATGGCACTTGCTTGCTTCTAGCGTCATCTAACTTTTTAATGCATCTTGGACTTCTCAATGGGTACTAGATCCAGCACCATAGCGGGGTTGAGTTTGGCTACCTAAAACAAACTCAAATGGGTTGATCTATTCCTTTAATTGTTATAGGCCAAATTTGGTCCCATGGTTGTTGCTTCTTGCTAATCAAGCCACACTCTCCAATTGACTTCCTCAATTTTGTCCATCCTTTTGCAGATGATAGGCACATTGAATAGAGACTCTATCTTAGTTGTTGCCATAACGCCTATGAAAAGTGGCTCATGATTTTGGTGGCCCATCTGAAGATATTCTTTAGCTAGGCCTATTTGGATAAATGAAGAGTGGGGCAAAATGAAGTGGATTTTATATGTGGAGTGAAGTGAAGAAAAGTAGGTTGAAGTTAAAGTAGAGTACTTCACTTCACTCCATTTGGATGTTTATTTTGAAAATAAGGTTTAAATTATGTAGAATTCACTTTTACTCAAAGAAACAGAAGTATTTAGAGTTGAAGTGAAATGGAGCACATGTGACTCACAACATTACTTCATTTATCTGGCTAGACTCATCCAAACAGGGTAGAGTTGAAATTTTAGACTGTTAGAGCCCATTTAACTTCACTCTTTTCTATTTTTTACCTATCCAAACAGACCCTAATAAGATGCCAAGTTGGTGGACTATCTTTTTTAAAATAAAAGTTAGCAGCAACATAAGATGTATAAAAAGTTTTATAACATGAAATGAAATAAGCTATCCTCAAAAACCTAATCATGACAACAAAAATTGAGTTCATACCTCGTTGAGTCCTCAGAAGACCCAATGTGTAGTCCACACTAACAACCTCCTCAGGAATTAGGAATAGAGAACTACACACCTCAGGGGAGAAAAAAAAAAGCACAAAAAAAAAAAAAAAAATCCTGAATACACAGCTGCAAGATTGTATAGGACACTGGAGCCAAACTACCCCAAAGGTATATGATAAAGCTCAATTTACTTGAAAAATTCCTTGCCGGAGTTGAATCAACTCGAAATGAGGCATCTGACTATCTATTAGAAATGTTTCATAAAGGAAAGGGAAATTCTATTTGCACCCACATGTTTTGTTGAACACACCAACTTTCCCAACTTTCCCAACAATACCCAAAACACCCTCTTCTCCTCTTCCTCTTCCATTTGCTGTGACCGAACCCTGACGGTTGCCCCATCACCGGCGGCCATCTCTCCCTCCGGCGAGCTCCCCTCTTTGCCCCGCACCATCACCGGCGAGCTCCCCTCTTTTCTCTCTCTGGTGAGCTAAGTGGTTTCTTCTCCTATTCTCTTTCCCTTCCACCTGCTAAGATTGAACCCTGACGGCTACCCCATCACCGGTGAGCTCCCCTCTCTACCCCACCATCATTGGCGACCATCTTCTCATCTTTCTTCGTGTGTATCGTTTGCTGGTGGGGTGTATGGAGTTTCAGGGCCGCGCACATAAAGGGATGCACGGCTGTGAAACCCCATGCATATATCATGTACACCGCATTTCACACTCGTGCACATGAGATATATACAGAATTTATGGGCATTTTTGTCATGGGTATTTTGATAATAAGGTTTTTTTCATTTTAGGAAAGTGGGTGTGCTTAGTTATCTTTGTGGTGCAAATAGAACTTAACGCTGTAATTTGTTGGGTACCGTCTTCTTCCATAGAGAATCATTGCTGGTTGTAAAGTGCACTAACACACTTTTTATGACTTAAAAGAGCCCAAATCACTCGAGCGAGTACTTGACAACTTTGATAAATTTGCACGACCACTTGTCGGAAACCTGTTTTTAGGCCTCGCGCGCGGGTACAGTTAGGCTCGATAGCTAATAAGCCCAAATATCGCCCTATGCATGAGCTACGCTTAATGGGCTAAAATGTAAAAGCCCATGGTTGGAACCCCCAAATAGCACTCCAAAGAAGAGTCTTTTAGCCGCGTTTTCCCCCCTAAAAGTACTTTTTGTTAGACGTGAGTATGGTCCTAAAACATTGTTTTTATGCTTAGATGGTCAATTTGAAATATAAAATGGCACTTTTAGTGGTGGTTCAAATTCTTTTTTTCCACAAAACAGTGTTAGACATGGCATAAGTGGTCCACATGACCACAAGTGACAAATTGTTAGACGTAAGTGGTCTGTAATGGAAGCCTGATGGGCCCATAACCCTCACCAAAGTGGTCCAATTATGACCATATATGTGTAACAATCTTGAAGTCTGAAATTTCAATTGATACCTATATGTTTTTCATAATTGGACTACTTTAGTGAGGGTTGTAGGCCCACCACACTTCCAAGTGGTCATGTGGACTAATTATGCCAAACACCAGACGATTTTTTTAAACCGCCGCTAAAGTGCCGTTTTATATTCTAAATCAACCGCCTAGCATAAAAATAATATTTTAGTGGTGAAAAACGCCTTGTGTCACTAAAATAAACTTTTAGCGGGAAGCAATTTTTTCCGCCTGTAAAAGTCTCTCTTGTTTTTCCCGTATTGATATAGGTCTTGAAGAAATCATACGGCTCGTCTCTCATGAGACTCACGTCTGATTAAGCTAGCTAAGACCATGAGTGAATCTCCCGATTAAATCCTAATATGTGACCCTATGTATGCATCCTTAGTTGGTACTAGTGAGCCCGATCTCTCTCTTTTGGAACGTGTGATCCATTGCGTGCCTGAAATGATTTTGCAGGTGAGTGTTTTGACTCGAAATTATTCCTATCTTTCATTGTTTCTTTCATTCATTGTGCAATCCAACACATGGGTCTACATTTGTCTGACGTATATATACCTTGACGCCATCTCCTACTGAAGTATTACCCAAGCAACACCTAAGAAAATTCTAAGAAAGAAACACTGGAATAACCCATTCTCTTATGACTTGTGAGGAAGAAAAGGATCAAGGAGTGAGAAGAACCCCATTCTTTGCTTTGCAAAAGGAATTCTTCAGTCAAGCACATAAGATTTTCGTTTATAGATAATGCATTTCCAAGCCCTGGAATAGTAAGGAAAAGATGACTAATCGAACCCAATGAAGGCTCTAATTTAGATCTTTTTGAGGACTTCATGGGCCAGATTGGGCTGGGTCAAAGAATGTCCAAGCCCAGATTATTTCTACCATGGTTCCTAGTATTCAGGGGCGGAACCGGGGGCGGGGGGGGGGGGCATAAATCTTAAAAATTATCTCAAAGCAATGCTTTGATCCTAGCATTTTGTGTGGATGGCCCCTCTATTGTTTAACATTTTTTTAACATGACTTTGATTCTTAGAAAAAAGAAATAAAAATATTGCCGATTTTGGGAAAAAATAAAAAGGACAAAAGAAAGAAAAAAAAAAAGGAAAGGAGAATAAATAAGAAAGGCATGATGGAGATTGGAAAAGAAATTCCAGAATTTTCATTCTAACTTATTTAGATCAACCCTAAATCTTTTGATGGAAGAGAGGAAGAGGAGAACTCACGTCGTCTTGTTGGAGATCTTGAAAGGAGTTGTAGGCTGTAGGCTTGTGGAGATTCTGAGGTTTGAATAAAGAAGACGAACGACAAACTCACTTTCTCTTTTATATATATATATATATATATATTTTGCATTGCATAATTGTGTTGATTTCACTACATGTCATTATATATTTTCAATCTTTGTGGCTTATATTGAAATTTAATCCGCTTAAAATTAATGTTTGTTTGTGTTTAATTATTACATTAATTTTTAGCTCAATTGGAGCTTTATTCATCTTGGATAAAGAAATATAATTGTTTTTTTATGATTATTATTAAGGAGATAAAAAGTAGTGGAACCATGCCTTGAATGGTTTAGATTTTAGATATGGGATGTTATTATTACATTTTTTTAAGCTTTTAAATAATAGTCTTAAATTGTAACTTACAAGTTACATGCATAAGGACCGGTACCCATCTTGTACACTTCGCAAGAGAATGGAAGATGAATTTCTTATAGATTATTTGATTATATATATTCAAAATAAATATAGAGAAATTCAATGTAGAAACAATAATTGACGATCTCAACTCATTGAAAGAACGTCGAGTACAACTTCAATAATTTGATTATTGCATATTTTATTATTGAATTTCACAATTTTGTTAAATATTTTTATTCTTTGGCCCCCCTAAACAAAATTCCTGACTCCACTCTTGCTACTACTCATGCAGGCCACAGGCCAAGGTATGCATAAATCCATTGTAGTTTAGCAACATGGGATTTTTTTTTCCCTCCATTATAGGTATGCATAAATGACGGATCATTCATTAAGATAGCCTTTGGGTTACCAGTATAACTAAATTTGTAGGCATGATGAATGCAGGTCAATCAGGTTTAACTGTTCTCCAAAGTCCATGGTAATGAACTTATAACATTGTGCTCTCACTATAACCCCAAATGAAAGGGAAAACAATTATAAAACTTAAACACCAACTTACCTGGTGCATGTGTGTTTTAGGGTCTTGCGTGCGTCCCGAAGAATATTCCTGGTGGGTAAAAATGCCACGAGAACATCCCTGAATTTTTGCCAAACAGGGACAACCAAATCTTAGGAATCTTTCTAGGCTAAAGTGCCCTTAACATTATTTTTCTGCATATGACCATATATGCTATATGAATATTTTCGATTATGTAAGTGTCTTTCACCCTATGTGAGGGATGGATGCACATAAATATTCTCTCTCTCTCTCTCTCTCTCTCTCTATATATATATATATATATATATATATATATAGCTAAGAAAACCAAGAGAGATGCCCCGATCCTTAAATTTAGGGCTTGCAAAGACTTTGTCCAAGCTTGACTCTCCAAATTTCTAAGAAAAAAAAAAAGCCCACGTTTGGGGACTGAACCGGGCTGGGTACACTTCGGGGGGGCCCGTGGGACCCTCTTTCATTGAATTGAAAATCTTAAATTAGATGAAACTGATATTTGAAAACCTCAATTCAATGAAAATTAAACTATGATTGACTGCCCTTCAGTAAGTGAAAATTTACTGAAAATCCCCACTTCAGTAGAGAGCAAATCAAATCTCATTACAAAGAAAAAGCCCCAATTCAATTAATCTAAAAACGTATACATAAACTAAACGATTATGAAGCCTCTACAAATGTAGGATCTTGAATGACTCAGAGGGAGAAGAAAAATTCCAAAATAAAAGAAAAAAATGATAAGAAAATATACTCTAACGGAATGTAAAACCAAGAAAAAAAAAATCTTGAATGACTGATTAAAAAATGAAAAATAACTATGCATATGCTATAATGTTTTCAACAGCCAGATTACTTCAGAAAGAGAAGAATATGGATGCTTCAACTTTCCATATGAAACATTACTCTGGAAAGGACCAGCAATAAGAACGCCCAACTTGCCAAGGTCACTTCAATTTCACATGCAAGTTCAGGGACCCCTAGGCATGCAAGTTTAAAGTATCACTCCTAACTAAAAGCCTAAAAAAAAAAAAAAAACCCACACACACACAAGTTGAAGCTTTCATCTTTGTAATCATAATCCATAATCATCAAGAGTGCCTCATCCCATCAACTTGGGAGTTTGTAAACACGACCTTCATTAAAAATCAAAATAAGAAAACCCCCATTACTGCCAACTTACTTTCCCATATCAATCCTTATCCAATAGCTTCCATCGTCACCACTTCTAACAACATAACTGATGATGCCAAAATGTGTTTTCGAGCACCACCGGTCAAGTGCTAAGTAATCAATGCGAGACTTAATGGGGATAGAGAGAATTTATAGTGGTTCGGTCAGTGTGACCTACGTCCACTTCAAACTGATGATTTTACTTCTCCGAGGTAGGGATTACAAGTCAGAAAAATACAATGATAGTGTGAAAATGGAGAATTGCTTGCCCCCAAGTGCTGGTAAGGCTTTGTGATTTATAGTCTTCCCCTAACAGATGGGGACGACTCTTCAGCAACGGACGTTCTATTTTGGCGGAGTCTTCGAACCGCCCTCAACAGACGAGGTGGGTAGGATCTTCTCCGCGGGACTTGGTAAAAGCAGGTTAAGGTGAACGTCGCGCTGACTTCGTCGCGTCGTGAATCCGGACCCGGCCCTTAATGGGTGGATTTAGACCTGTGCTCATCACGGACTTGGGTCACTTAGACCTGAACCACCATCGTGGACCGAGCCACTTGGGCCTAACCTGTCATTGCGGACCGAGTCATTTGGGCCTGGCCCATCATTTGCCCCCCAATGTCTCGCGCCAAAGAAAACTTTGAAAGGGAGACATTTTGAATATCCAGGCTTTTTCATGCCAAGCATTTGTAGCTTTCTCAGACATTGTCCGTCTCCGCCGTTCGGGGTTTCACAATAGAGTCCTTCCGGCGGTTCTTTCCCTATTTGAATTTCACAGAAGAGTTCTGATGGCTTAGGAGTCTTTTCTTCTTTGAAAACCCTAGAGTAGAGGTTATAAATAAGATTATTTCCCCCATTCTACCTTGAAACAGGACATTCTCTTTGAGGTTTTGAAGAGTGGAGTGATTCTCTTCTTGTTCAAGGAGAAAGAAAGAAAATATGATGGAGCAACCAGATCAACAAGGAGAGGAGGGCAAGGGCGTGGCGGTGTGTGACGGAAAGGGGGGCGCTCCAGGCGCTGTGCATGGTGGACTGGGCAGGGGCGCCAGCCAGGGCGCCCCTGCTGCTGGTGCGTCTATTGTGGAGGGGAAAGACAAGTGGGGCACCCCTGCTGCTGTGCCTGACGCCGAGGGAGGACACGGGCGGGACGCCACCCCGGGCGCCCCTGCGCCAGCGCCCGTTGCGCCTCTGCCTGCTGTGGTGTCGCCCGAGCGTGTTGGGCCTGTGCCTGCTGAACGTCTGCCTGCTGCGGTCTCTCCGTGCCCGACGTGCCTGCGCGTGCTGGGCCCGTTCCCGCTGTTGCTGGGCATGCTGCACATCTGTCTGCAACGCCTGTGCCCGTGCCCGGCGTGCCCGCTCTTACTGCGCCTGCTGTACCCACGCTTGCCGCGCCTGCTGCGCCCATGCCTGCCGCATCCACGCCAGCCGAGCCCGCGCCTACTGTGCTTGTTGCTGAGAGGAGACAAGGGCGGGGTGCCCATCGCTGCTGCAGGAAACACTGCGACGCGCAACAGGCAGCCTGCTGTGGCGGGCTGCGCTACTGCGTGCACCCAGCCCGCTGCTGGTGGAGGACAGGTCGCCCATCCTGCTGCTGTGGTGAGCTCGGCGCAGGCCATGAGCGAGGGCAGCGGCTCAGCGGTGGGCGAGGCACGTTCTCGTCGCAAAAGATACAGAGGAAAGGTGGTTGTTGACGACGATAGATCGAAAGTTAGCACCATCACTAGCATGTTCAACACTGATAATGACATTTTGAAGATGACTTCCTCTTATCACATTCCTCCCACTGTTCTATGTCGTCAGGCTGAAATGGACGAGCCTGCTTGCGATGACTCCTCGGGTGAGATTGCCATTTACGAAGAAATGCTCGAAGCCGGACTGAGGTTCCCCATCCCCTCCTCCGTCTGCCGCATTCTCCATTACTTTTCGCTGACCCCGGGGCGGTTAGCACCCAATGGCTGGAGGGTTCTGCTCGACTTTCTTGCATTATGGAGGAGGGTTCATAACGATGATGCATCGCTTGTGGAGTTCCATGCTGCTTACAGTCTGACTGAGTCTCCGGCCCCTAACAGGGGATGGTACTATCTTACCCCCAGTGGTGGCAAGTTGCTTACGGGTTTGCGTTCCAACTTCCACAGTTGAAAGTCCCATTTCTTTTTTGTTGGTGGAGAGTGGGCCTCTGAGACAGACCGGCCTTTGGTGCCAACACGATGGGGTGACGCCAAAAAACTCGGTAAGTCATTCATTGCTTACTCTTTCTCTTTATTTATATTTTTTTATATGCTCACCCATTACCCTTTGTAGACGCGCCAGGGCTCTCCATGAGTCAGGAATGGAAGCTTCAGGCCGTGAGGGACTATCCTGAGAAAGACTTAGGGGTTCTCTTGCCCAAAGAGAGTAGTGTAGCTAGTGGCCCCTCTCAGAAACCTCCTGTGAAGAGAAAAAGTACTTGACTTCTGCTTTCTTTTTCTCTATTTTTTTCTATACTTTAAGTAACACTTCTGTTTCTGCAGCAGTAGATAGAGAGGCGATCGGGGCTCGCCTTTCTAGTAGGAGCACCCCTCCTTCTGGGGCTCGCACTTCGAGTAGGAGTGCCTCTCCTTCCAAGGTGGCGAGGGTGGACAGCACCCCAAGGGGGAGCTCTCCCCCAGTGACTTTCAGGCAAGCTCTCTCGTATCCACTCCGTCAGCGGGTGCACGCCCGTGTTCCCATCGGGCGGCCTCTCCCACAGTGTCGCCCCAGCCAGCGTCCTTTTCTGCCACCATCGCTACTCCAGAGTCTTCCTCTCCAGCTGTACCTCCCGCCCCTCATTCGTGTCCCTCACGCTCGGGGGCTCATACAGGGGCACCAACTTGGGCTGGTCCCGGTGATTCGGGAGAAGCTTGGGAGATTTGTGTTTCCTCCAGAGGTTACACAGATCAATTCTTTGGGTACCGAGAGGGTCATTGACACATTCTTAGAGGACCTAGGTCAGGTAAAGGCTTATTGTTTCCTTTTCTCCAGACTTTCATTTTTTATATACGTGTTGTTAGAGTTTTGTTTTGTTGCAATTTGTTTGGAAGCATTCACTTTCATAAAACTTGTACTCTCATTCATACATGGTTTTTCTCTTAAGATCATCATGCATTTTTCTCATTCTTAATCTTTGCTTTTATCTCATGTTATGCATGGTTTTCACTTCAGCTTATCTCCTAAGATCATGGAGTTGTAGTTTTCAAAAATCCTTTCAAGCTTTCCAAAGGTTCTTTCTTTAATATCATAATTTTGTTTTGGATTTTTCATGGCTTTAGAAATTCATTTTTTCATCCTCTTTTAGTCATGAATTCTTGCTTGAAAAGTGGTTTTCATAGTCCCCTGGGAAGTGCCCCTCAAATGTTACAAATTTCAGAAATTGTCAAATTTCTGGGCTTCAGTCGGTTAACCTGCCCAGTGTGGCCGGTCAACCGGCCAAGAGGCCCGGTCAACCGGCCAGACTGGCGGTTAACCGGGTTTCTGAAGCTCAAACGGGCATTTTTATGACCGTTGTGTGTACCCGGTTAACCGGCCTGCTATGGGGTCAACTGGGGATCTAGCCGTTGGCAACTT
This sequence comes from Cinnamomum chago, assembly GCA_038049695.1. Taxonomy (NCBI): domain Eukaryota; kingdom Viridiplantae; phylum Streptophyta; class Magnoliopsida; order Laurales; family Lauraceae; genus Cinnamomum; species Cinnamomum chago. Next base: position 38,234,493 of record CP142454.1, read on the forward strand.
TTTCTTTATAAAAAGTGACTTTTTTTTTGGGAAATGTGGTTGACACTAAAGGGGCTTTTGAGACCAAGGTTAAGCAACTTCTTAGGAGCATTTTCACAAGGATTATGAAGCCATTCCTCTCATTCAACCTTTGATCTTCAAATGGGTGTGCTTCCTTTAATCCTACTCTTTTCAAAATCATGTTTTGTTTCAAATCTTTGATCTCTTTTCAATACATGATTAACAAGTTGCTTTCCTATTAAGATGTTGACCTTCATAACATGCTTAGTTCTTTAGAAATCACATGAGCTTTATGAATGCAACATATTGTCTAAGTTACACATGATTTTACTTTCTTGGTTCAAAAATCATCTTGTTAGACTTTAGAACATCTTTTTGAAAACAAGGTGTTTTTCATTGTGAATCACATGTGTTAGACAACTCACTCTTTCTCAAACATTTGTTTATCATCTTTGAATCATTTAAGATTGTATCTTTTCAAAAAGAGAAAGAGTGATCTTCTAGAAAATGCATTTCACATAGACTTTGTCATTCACATGCACTTGTCTAGAACTTGAGTTTTTCAAATTAGCCTATTAAGAGGCACTTCATTGCAATTCATTGTTCTCTTTATCCATGCATTATTAGGCATATTTCTTAAGAGAAAAATTCTAAGTTGTAAAGGTTCATACTTAGCCTTGAAAAGTATATGTTGTAAAGGTTCATGCTAAGCCTCAAAAAGCATAGTGTTGATTGTAAGGTTTGAGGTGATCCTAAAACCTTATTTGGAGTTAGTGAATACTGGTAGGTGTACCGGGAGTGGATGTAGGCAATTTGGCCGAACCACTATAAATGTGCTTGCCATGGTGAATGTGCTTTTGCTCTCCCTTTTACATGAATGCTTTACTTTTGGTTAAATGAAGATTGTAGTTGTGATTACTTGTGTATGCTCATCTTAGAGATTTCTATCTATCACAAGATAATTAATCTTCACCAAATCATAATTGACTCTAAAGTAAAAAGAACTAAAATTGGCCTAGGTTTTTAGTGCTCATCCTATTCACCCCCCCCTCTAGGATTCGGTCTTGGACTTTCACGTGTACTCTCATTTTTTTTGTCTCCAGGCTTCCACTGCGTCCGTCTACTTGTTGTCAAGGGCCCGGCATAACACTCAGCTAAAGCAGGAGAATGAGAATATGCAAACGGAGCTCTCCATTGCTCAGAGGAATATTGCTGCTCTTGAAGCTGCCAGAGGAGCTTCCGAGGCTGATCTTGTGGTGGCCCGCAAGAGGGCGACCAGGTTCGAGACTGTGCTCTCGTCAGCCCGCGAGAGGGCTACCAGGGCAAAGGCTGAGCTCTTGTCAGCCCACGAGAGGGCGACCAGGTTCGAGACCAAGCTTTCGTTAGCCCGCGAGAAGGCGACCAGGTTCGAGACCGAGCTTTTGTCAGCCCGCGAGAGGGCAACCAGGGCAGAGGCTGAGCTGGTGAAGGCCCACGAGAGGGCTTCGCTCATAGAGGCTGAGCTTGCACAGACCCGCGAGAGGGCGTCGCTCAGAGAGACTGTCGTGGCAACAGAGATGAAGGCGGCACTTGATAAGGCTTCTCAGGCTGAGAAGGAGCTAGCAGATGGCCTCGTCGATGCCTTCATTGATGGCTACGAGGAGCTTCGAGGGAAGATTTCTGCTGCTTTCCCTGACCTCGACCTTTTAGGCTTTGTGCCAACCGAGGCGCCTGATGAAGGTAATGGAGGCTCTGATGACACCGAGGATAGCGAGGAGGATGAGGAGGATGATGACGAGGAGGGGAGCCATGAGAGTGATTAGGGTACAGGAGACTTTGATATACACATAGATTTTTTTTTAGAAGGCAATTTTGTAGCCTAACTGTTGGAATGAGTAAAATATAAAAATTTCAGTTATTTACTGCTCGTTATAAAAGAACATTCCACAAAGTATTGAAAAAATTAAACTCTCCATTTTCACTGCTTCTTTCCCCTTCATGTGTTACTGGTAGTACCTCTTCAAGTGTTCCGCATTCCATGGATGAGGTATGGCCTTCCCTTCAGAATTCTGGATCCTATAAGTGCCTGGTCTTACCACCTCTGTTATGAGGTATGGACCTTCCCAATTCGGTCCCAGTTTACCCTCGCGAGAATCCTTCGTGGCGAGGACACCTTTTTAAGGACCAGATCTCCTGGTTGGAAAGAACGAGACTTTACTTTCAAATTATAGTATTTTGTCATGCGTCGCTTATACTCTGCATTGCGGACATTGGCCATCCCCCTTGCTTCCTCCATCAAATCGAGGTTGATGCGAAGTCCTTCCTCATTGGTGTCGGGGTCGTGGTGCTGGACCTTGAGAGAATGGACCCCTATCTCAACAGGGATGACTGCCTCGGTCCCAAAAGCGAGAGAGAAAGGGGTTTCCTCGGTAGGAGCTCTTGGCGTGGTCCGATAGGCCCACAATACTCCAGGAAGCTCGTCGACCCAAAGACCCTTCGCTCTTTCGAGCCTTGTCTTCAGGTTACGCAGGACTGTTCTCACCATGACCTCTGCTTGCCCGTTTGCCTGTGGTTGTGCCGAGCTAGAATGGGGCTGCTTTATCTGAAGGTCAGAACAAAACGAATTGAAGAGTTTATTGTCGAATTGTTTTGCATTGTCACTGACAATGGTGTGAGGGATCCCAAAGCGGCAGACTATGTTTTTCCATACAAAGTCTTTTACTTTGGAGTCTGTGATCCTCGCCAAGGGTTCCGCCTCCGCCCACTTTGTAAAGCAGTCGATGGCGACCACTACAAACTTGCATTGTCCTTTACCCAAAGGAAGGGGGCCTAGGATGTCAATTCCCTATTTGGAGAAAGGCCATGGGCTCATGATGGTTGTGAGTTCCTCTGGGGGCTACCTTGGCACAGTGGCAAAGCGCTGGCATTTGTCACATTTTCTGGCAAATTCTTTGGCGTCCGCTAGCATGCTGGGCCAAAAGAAACCTTGCCTAAGTGCTTTGTGGGCAAGGGAGCGTCCGCCGAAGTGGTTCCCACAAATTCCTTCATGGATTTCCCGCATGGCGTAATCAGCTTCTTCAGGAGAGAGGCACCTCAACAATGGTAAAGAGTAGCCTTTCTTGTAGAGGATATCTTGCAAGAGGGTGAACTTAGAGGCTCTCATCCTCAGCTTTCTTGCCTCAAGGGGGTCCTCTGACAGTGTACCATCTTGAAGGTATGCCCTTATCGAGGTCATCCAATTCGTTTCAGCTGTAGTGCAGTTAATGCTTGCAGTGCTTTCATCCAAATGGCTTGGTTCGAACTGGTGCCCAAAGAATGTTGGTTCGCCTGATGGGGTCTCTAGGGATGAGGCGAGCCTGGCAAGTGTATCAACAACAATGTTACTCTCCCGAGGGATATGACAGATTTGGAAATGTTGGAACCTCGGGATCAATTTTTTCACCATGCTGAGACACTCCTACATTCTTGTTTCCTTTGCTTCGAACTCGCCTTTTATTTGATTGACTATCAACTGAGAGTCGCTGTAAGCGGTGAGGCATCGAGCGTTCATTTCGAGCGCCAACTTTAGACCGGAGAGGAGAGCCTCATACTCTGCTTCATTGTTAGAAGTTGTAAAGTGGAATTTCACTGCATACTTGAGGGATGTGCCGTCGGGGCTGATCAAAACGAGGCCCGCTCCACCTCTATTTTTGGTCGCGGAGCCATCAACATAGAGCTTCCATAGTACCGAGGGACTCTGAGCGCCAGGCTGGGAAACATGGAGCGATGGGGCGCCCAAGGCTGAAGTTGCTTGGGCGCCCTTGGCAGGAAGTGCCTGGGCGCCCAGGGGTGTCTGGTCCTGGAGATCTGGAGATGTGCAGGCTACCCCTTGGTTGTCCTCGCATGGTGGCGAACCGCCTTGGAGGGGAGAGGTGAGCTCATCTACCTCCTCTTCTATTTGTGTAAACTCAGCTACAAAATCCGCCAAAACTTGCGCTTTGATGGCCACTCTCGGTTGGTACTGGACATGGAATTCGCCCAATTCAATTGCCCATTTAAGGAGTCTCCCAGACACATCCGGCTTTCCCAAGACTCCCTTCAAAGGTTGATCAGTAATCACAACAACTGTATGACTCTGGAAATAATGCCTCAGGCGTCTTGCCGTCGAGATGAGGGCAAGCACCAGTTTTTCTAGCTTTGAGTACCTAATTTATGCCCCCCTGTATGCCCTGCTCACATAATATATGGGTTTTTGCATCCCACCATGATCTCTTATGAGGATGGAGCTGACTGCTGTGGAGGAGGCAGAGAGGTACAAGTATAGGACTTCACCAGGGGCAGCATGAGAAAGGAGGGGAGGTGTGGCCAAGTAAGCTTTGAGCCCTTGGAAGGCCTCCTCTGCCACTGGTCCCCATTCAAAGGCTTTCCTGAGGGCTTTGAAGAAAGGCAGGCATCTATCTGCAAACTTGGAGATGAATCTGTTAAGTGCTGCAATTCTTCCATTTAGTCGCTGGAGCTCTTTGGTGGAGGAGGGCGCCTTCATGTCGAGGATAGCCTTGATCTTATCAGGGTTTGCTTCAATTCCCCTCTGATTGACCATGAAGCCTAGGAATTTTCCTGATCCTACGCCAAAGGCGCACTTCTCCGGGTTCAACTTCATATGATACGACCTGAGAACACTGAAAGTTTCTCGAAGGTGGTTAACGTGATCTGTTGTAGCAAGGCTCTTCACCAGCATGTCGTCCACGTAAACCTCCATTGTTTGCCCTATCTGGGATTGAAACATCTTGTTCACCAACCGCTGATAGGTGGCCTCTGCATTTTTAAGCCCGAAGGGCATGAATCTGTAACAGTAGGTTCCCCCTGGGGTGATAAATGAAGTTTTTTCCTGGTCTGGGGGGTGCATGTTGATCTGGTTGTACCCAGAATATGTGTCCAAGAAAGTGAGCAGCTCGTGTCCTGCCGTGGCATCAATGAGCAGGTCAATCCTCGGTAGCAGGTAGTTGTCTTTTGGGCACGCCTTGTTGAGCTCAGTGAAGTCAACACAAAGGCGTCATTTTCCATTGGCTTTGGCTATCATCACAACATTAGAGAGCCACTCAGGATATGCCACTTCTCTGATTGCCCCATTTTCAACTAGCTTTCTCACCTCCTCGCCCATTGCTTGAGCCCTTTCGGTGGAAGCGCTCCTCAGCTTCTGACGAACAGGCTTGTAGCTAGTATCGATATTGAGGCTGTGGGTGGCGATACTAGGGTCGATTCCTTAAAAGTCCACGTGAGACCACGCGAAGACGTCCATGCTATGCCTCAACAATTCTACTAGCTGGTGACCAAGATCTTCTGGGAGAGTAGAGCCAAGGTACACTTTTCTGTATGGATGCTCCTCGTCCAAGACCACAAGGGTGAGTTTCTCCACTGGCTCTCCTCTCTCAATAGTGGCATCATCCCTTGGATCAAGGGTCTCAATTTGCAATGCTTCCTATGGCTTTTTGTCCTTTATTAATGAGACATAGCACTCCCTGGCGGCCACCTGGTTCCCTTTGACCTCTCCGACTCCATTAGAGGTTGGAAAGCGGAGGATGAGGTGATAGGTGGAGGGGACAGCTTTTAACGTATTGAGGGCAGGTCGCCCCAATATGATATTGTAAGCTGATGGGCAGTCAATCACCAGGAAATTGACCATGATTGTGGAGCTTCGGGGTGCTACTCCAGCGGTGACTGGCAGCGTAATTGCTCCCAAGGGATACATTTTCTCCCCTGAGAATCCGATGAGAGGTGACTTGACAGGTCGTAGCCTTTCCATGCCTAGGCTCAACTTGTCATAAGCATCTGCGAACAGGATATCAGCGGAACTTCCATTATCCACTAGGATCCTCCGCACCTGGAAATTGGCGACGGTCAGGGTGATTACCAGTGGGTCGTCGTGGGGGAGCTGTATTCCTTCCAAGTCCCTATCCGAGAAGGATATGACCTCGCCGTCACCATGCCTGGGCGCTTTGGATGGGCGTGCTTCATCAGTGTGCCTGGCCCTTCTGGCGTGGGCTTTCATTGCTGAGAGTGACTCTACCGATCCCCCGGAAATAGTCTGAATTTCTTCGAAGGGCTGTTGATTCTCTCGGTTACGAGGTGGTGACGGTGCTTGGGCCCTTCTAGCGACATACTGGCGCAGGTGTCGACGCTGAATGAGGTCCTCAATTTGCTTCTTGAGTTCATAGCAGTCGTCGGTGTCATGGCCATGGTCGCGATGAAAGCAACAGTACTTGTTAGGATTTCTGCGGTTTGGGGGAGACTTCATCTTCCCTGGCCATTTGACAGCGGGATCATCTTGGATCTGTAGCAAGATGTGTCCGACTGCGGCATTGAGAGGGGTGAGGTCTTGTCTGTCTCTCTGAGGAGCTGGACCGAGTCTCTCTTTGACAGGTATCCTTTCCGTCCTGCTTTGCTTATTGATGTTCTCCTTCCTGTTGTCTCTGTCTCGCTCCTTCCCCTTGCCCTCTGGTCTGGAGGACTCTCCTTGCCTAGCCCTGGTGATGTCCTCAGCATTTATGTACTTCTGGGCTTTTGCCAGCAATTTCGAAAAGCTTTTCGGCGGGCGCTTCATCACCGAAAATAGGAAGCTTGACGAACAAAGGCCTCCCAGGAAGGCTGTCCTGGAGACCTTGTCGTCGGGCTCTTCAACTTGGAATACCTTCTCGTTAAAACGAGTGAGGTAACTCCTGAGGCTTTCATTTTTATCCTGCTTTATGCTGAGCAGGTGTGTGGCGGGCTTCTGGTGGCGGCGTCCTCCAATGAAGTGCGACACGAAGGACTTGCTTAGCTCTGCAAAGGTGGAGATGGAGGCTGGGGCTAGACTGGAGAACCATTGTCGTGCGGACCCCTTCAATGTGGTTGGGAATGCTCTACACATAATCTCGTCGGAGATATTATGTAGTTGCATTAAGGTTTTGTAGGTTTCCAAGTGATCCAGTGGATCCTTTGTCCCATCAAAGGTCTCCATGGTTGGCATTTTGAACTTTTTAGGAAGTGGGTAGTTCGCCACGGTGGGCTTGAACGGTGTGTCCGTCCATTGTACTAGGTAGTCAATTGTTTCTGGTACCAGTGCCTTCATGGCATTGAAGACATTGTCAATCTGATTCTGCATTTCCTTGATCTTCTCATCCCAACGATTGGGGGCTTCTTTAGACTGGCCTTGGAAATGACTCTCATCTTCCAGGCTGTGATTTTCACTTCCCCCCTCCTGAAAATGAGGATCTTCATCGTTGGAAGCAGAGGGAGGGGGTGGAAGTCCACCGCAATTCGCCTTTCCTATAGGTCCTCCCAATGGGGCTCCACCTGGAGGTGGAGGCGCCTCATGATGGGCGCGGCCTTGAGGATCGACCAGGAGTACCCCGTGGGGGGCGACATGGAGAGCTCCAGCAAAGGCGCTCTGGGCGTGGGCGCCATGAGGATGGGCGCCCTGGGCGTGGGCACCATGAGGATGGGCGTTTAGGTGTGCTTCTCGACCTTGGGCGCCCTGGGAATGGGCGCCCAGGTGAGGATGGGGACGGGCAGCTCCTCGGCCACGGGCACCCTGGGGATGGGCACCCGGGCGAGGCGCTCCTCTGCGTGGAGCAGCCGGATGCTCCCCGTGTGGCACTTCCTTAGGTGGTACCGTACCAAACTGTGCTCCTCCTTGCCCTGCGAGCATGAGTTGCAGTATATGCTGGTTTTGAGTCACCAATTGCTGCATGGTCTCCAGCATCTATTGAGGAGAGGGAGCAGGAGCATTCGGTGCAGGGTTAGTCGGTGGAGGATTACCCTCACCCTCCCGCGAGGGATTACCATCTTGTCGCCTTGTTGACCTTGTAGTGATCGGCATAACTTTGAAAAAAGGAAATTTTCTTCTTTCCCACAAACGGCGCCAAACTGATGATGCCAAAATGTGTTTTCGGGCACCATCGGTCAAGTGATAAGTAATTAATGCGAGACTTAATGGGGAGAGAGAGAATTTATAGTGGTTCGGTCAATGTGACCTACGTCCACTTCAAACTGATGATTTTACTTCTCCGAGGTAGGGATTACAAGTCAGAAAAATACAATGATAGTGTGAAAATGGAGGAGAATTGCTTGCCCCCCAGTGCTGGTGAGGCTTTGTGATTTATAGTCTTCTCCTAACAGATGGGGACGACTCTTCAGCAACGGACGCTCCATTTTGGCGGAGTCTTCGAACCGCCCTCAACAGACGAGGCGGGTAGGATCTTCTCCGCAGGACTTGGTAAGAGCAGGTCAAGGTGAACGTCGCGCTGACTTCGTCGATCGTGGATCCGGACCCGGCCCTTAATGGGTGGATTTAGACCTGTGCTCATCACGGACTTGGGTCACTTAGACCTGACCCACCATCGTGGACCGAGCCACTTGGGTCTAACCTGTCATTGCAGACCGAGTCATTTGGGCCTGGCCCATCAATAACCTTTACCATCAACTGGGTCCCTAAGTGAATGCTTTACCTTGATCAGTAAACCAAGTTCCCTCTCCACTTTGTTCCAAACATTCAGATATCTATTTAGACATCTATCTCTTAGGAAATCGCTTCTGCACACATTCAGTCAACCTCTCTGCCTCCTTCAAATTAATCCTAGTCTTAACCAAGAATCTTAGTCGTCACAAAAATTATAAAATGCAACATAAGATTCAGAAACTTTTTCTTGATGGATGAGTCTATCTTGATGATTATGACATATATTTGCAATTTCAGAAACTTTATCTTGCATCTTATAATTTCTTTACCTCAGATTCCATTTTATAATTTTGTACCTTGGATATAAAAAAGGGTCCATTCAAGAACATTAGGTTTCTCAATAACCTGATCATAATGGAAATATACATAAACTTCAAAGATTCATAAAGTAAATAAATAAGAAACTAAGTAGAATGCAATATGCACATATACATATGAAAACATGTCACATCCCGGCCGGTCCTGAAATTACCTGGCAAAGGATAATTCCCGAGGTGTGACACGCGTACTCCTGTGCACATCACACCTATTTCTGGACAAGTGTAAGTCACGAAGGAGAAAATCCGCTTTCCACTCGTGAGGCATGCTCACATATACTTGTCCTTGTACAATTATCAGCGGAAGCATTAAATCAAAACATATAAAGGTATCATATCATGAGCTATCCAAACATTCAAGTTTGCTAAACAAAAGATGATTTCATTACTATTAAGAAGTAGAGATTTTAAAATATACTCCACCTCAATAATACAATAGTATTTATATTACATCAATACCAAAAGTAAGTTTAGTTTTTTCAACTTAACAAAAGTATTCTATCAACAAAGAAGAAATATTACGCTCTCGGAAGTACTAGCTAGACACCTCCTTCAGCAGTGCATTCTTCTATCCCTGGAGGTACCTCAACGGCCTTTTCCTCTCCCTCCGTGGTCTCCTTAAGAATGGGATTGGGAACTGCGTCTGTAACACCAAGAATAACTAGTGAATACAACGATTCAGCTGGTTATAAGCAACAATCCATTTACGCATGCTGTATCAATTCCAGAATTTATGACGGAAGGTTAAAAGAGGTCATATGAAATAAAACTAGGCAATTGTGCATTTATAATTAAATCATGCTTAAAGAATCAATAATGATTGAAACTTATACACACTAGTTGGTAACCACATTAGCTAAATCTCTTCAAAGAGGGCACGCATTTTGAGATGTCACCAGTGACCCGGCCAAAGGTTCAACTGGTACCCGGGTTCGGGAGTACCGATGCTCCAGGCTGTCTACTGCAGTGACGTACAAAAACAAAACCAAGAGTCAACCCCGTCGGGCACACTACTAGAAATTTGACTTTTAGCGAGCACCAAAAGCCGTCGCTAAAAGTGGTCTGGCGGCCGTTAATACTCTTTAGCAACCGCCCAGCGAGAGACGCGAAAACTTCGTCGCAAAAAGTATTAGCGACCGCAAGGTGGCGGTCACAAATAATTTAAAAAAAAAACTTGGACTATTAGCGACCGCTTTCTTTTTTCTATTCCATATAGCGGTCGCAAATACATTGTTTTTCGAAATTTTTTTTAATTTTTAAAGTAATAGCGGGCGCCACTGCGCGGCCGCTAAAGCTAATAATATTAAAAAAACATTCCGTATTTTCTGGAATTTTTTTCTTTTTGTAATTGTACCTGAGTATATACAACTACTACCATCAATTAAAATTTCAAATAACAAAATAAAGTCTTATATTAATTACATTCAAAACATTACAAAAGTTTCAATAAATTATATCCATTACAATTACAGGAAAAAAAATTGACTAGGGGCCCGTGCCCGTCAAGTTTCACGAGCAACGGAGTCCGTTTTACGAGCAACGGGCCCGTGCCCGTCAAGTTTCACGAGCAACGGAATCTCGTTCCGTCAGTTCCTGCAGGACATTAATGACTACGGGCCCGTGCCCGTCAGGTTTCAAGGGTAATGGAGCCCGTTTGCTCATTTTGGGCGCCCGAAAGCTCATTTTCTAAGTTTTAAAATATAGTTTTAACTTAAACCTACGTTTGAACTGTATGAGCAATTTAGGAGTCGGAATCTCGTTCCGTCAGTTCCTACAAGTCATGAATGACTAGGGGCCTGTGCCCGTCAAGTTTCACAGGCAATGGAGCCCGTTTCCTCATTTTAGGTGCCCGGAGGCTCGATTTCTAAGTTTTAAGTTAGCGTTCTAACTTAAACCTACGGTTCAACTGTACGAGCAATCCGGGATTTAGAATCATATTCCATCAGTTCCAACATGTCATAAATGACTAGGGGCCCGTGCCCGTTAAGTTTCACGAGCAACGGAGTCCGTCTGCTCGTTTTGGGCGGCCGGATGCTCGTTTTCTAAGTTTTAAGTTATAGTTCTAACTTAAACCAACGTTTCAACTGTACAAGCAATCCGGGAGTCGGAATCTCGTTCCGTCAGTTCCTGCAAGTCATGAATGACTAAGGGCCCGTACCCGTCAAGTTTCACGAGTAACGGAGCCCGTTTGCTCATTGTGGAGGCCCGGAGGCTCGTTTTCCAAGTTTTAAGTTAACGTTCTAATTTAAACCTACGTTTCAGTTGTGCGAGCAATATGGGATTCGGAATCTCGTTCCGTTAGTTCCTGCAGGACATTAATTACTACGGGCCCATGCCCGTCAGGTTTCACGGGTAATGGAGCCCGTTTGCTCATTTTGGGCGCCCGAAAGCTCATTTTCTAAGTTTTAAATTATAGTTTTATCGTAAACCTACGTTTGAACTGTACGAGCAATTTAGGAGTCGGAATCTCGTTCCGTCAGTTCCTACAAGTCATGAATGACTAGGGGCCTGTGCCCGTCAAGTTTCACAGGCAATGGAGCCCGTTTCCTCATTTTAGTTGCCCGGAGGCTCGATTTCTAACTTTTAAATTATAGGTTTAACTTAAATCTACGTTTCAACTGTACGAGCAATCCGGAAGTCGAAATCTCGTTCCGTCAATTCCTACAAGTCATGAATGACTACAGGCCCGTGCCCGTCAAGTTTCACTGGCAACGAAACTTGTTTCCTCATTTTGGGCGCCCGGATGCTCGATTTCTAAATTTTAAGTTAACGTTCTAACTTAAACCTATGTTTCAACTGTACGAGCAATCCGCGATTCGGAATCTCATTCCGTCAGTTCCTATAAGTCATGAATGAGTAGCGGACCGTGGCCGTCAAGTTTTACGGGCAATGGAGCCCGTTTCCTCATTTTGGGCGCCCAGAGGCTCGTTTTCTAAGTTTTAAATTATAGTTCTAATTTAAAACTACGTTTCAACTGTATGAGCAATCCAGGAGTCGGAATCTCGTTCCGTCAGTTTTTACGAGTCATGAATGACATGTGACCCGTGCCCGTCAAGTTTCACAGGCAACGGAACCCGTTTGCTCGTTTTTGGCCCCCGGAGGTTCTTTTTCTAAATTTTAAGTTAACGTTCTAATTTAAACTTACGTTTCAACTTTACGAGTAATCCGGGAGTCGGATTCTCGTTCCGTCAGTTCCAATAAGTCATTATTGACTAGGGGCTCGTGTCCGTCAAGTTTCAAGGGCAACGGAGCCCGCTTGCTCCTTTTGGGCGCCCAGAGGCTCGTTTTCTAAGTTTTAAGTTAAGGTTTCAACTTAAACCCATATTTCAACTTTACGAGTAATCCGGGAGTTGGAATCTCGTTCCGTCAGTTCCTACAAATCATGAATGACTACGGGCCCGTGCCCGTCAAGTTTTACGGGCAACGGAGCCCGTTTGCTCATTTTGGGCGCCCGAAAGCTCATTTTCCAAGTTTTATGTTAACGTTCTAATTTAAACCTACGTTTCAACTGTGCGAGAAATCCGGGATTCAGAAACTCATTCCGTCAGTTCCTGTAAGTCATTAATGAGTACGGGCCCGCGCCCGTCAAGTTTCATGCGCAACGGAGCCCGTTTCAAAATTTTAGGAGCCCGGATGCTCAATTTCTAAGTTTTAAGTTAACGTTCTAACTTAAACTACGTTTCAACTGTACGAGCAATCCGGGATTCGGAATCTTGTTCCTTCAGTTTCTACAAGTCATAAATGACTAGGGGCCTATGCCCGTCAAGTTTCACGAGCAACGAAGCCCGTCTGCTCTTTTTGGGCGGCCGGATGCACGTTTTCTAAGTATTAAGTTATAGTTTTAACTTAAACCAACGTTTCAACTGTACGAGCAATCCGGGAGTTGGAATCTCGTTCCTTCAGTTCCTGCAAGTCATGAATGACTAGGGGCCCGTGCCTGTCAAGTGCTCCGTTGCTCGTTGTGGGCGCCCGAAGGCTCGTTTTCCAAGTTTTAAGTTAGCGTTCTAATTTAAACCTACGTTTCAGCTGTACGAGCAATACGCGATTCAGAATCTTGTTACGACAGTTCCTGCTGGTCATTAATGACTACGGGCCCGTGCCCGTCAAGTTTCACGGGTAACGGAGCCAGTTTACTCATTTTGGGCGCTCGAAGGCTCATTTTCTAAGTTTTAAATTATAGTTCTAACTTAAACCTACGTTTCAACTGTACGAGCAATCTAGTTGTCGGAATCTCGTTCCGTCAGTTCCTGCAAGTCATGAATGACTAGGGGCCTCTGCCCGTCAAGTTTCACAGGCAACGGAGCCCGTTTCCTCATTTTAGGCACCAAGAGGCTTGATTTCTAAGTTTTAAGTCAGCGTTCTAACTTAAACCTACGGTTCAACGGTAATAGCAATTCGGGATTTGAAATCACATTCCATCAGTTCCTCCAAGTCATAAATGACTTGGGGCCCGTGCCCGTCAAGTTTCACGAGCAATGGAGTCCGTCTGCTCGTTTTGGGCGGCCGAATGATCGTTTTCTAAGTTTTTAGTTATAGTTCTAACTTAAACTAACGTTTCAACTGTACGAGCAATCCGGCAGTCGGAATCTCGTTCCGTCAGTTCCTGCATGTCATGAATGAGTAAGGGCCCGTACTCATCAAGTTTGACGAGTAACGGAGCCCGTTTGCTCGTTGTGGACGCCCGGAAGCTCGTTTTTCAAAGTTTTAAATTAACGTTCTAATTTAAACCTACGTTTCAGCTGTGCGAGCAATATTGGATTCAGAATCTCATTCCGTCAGTTCCTACAGGACATTAATGACTACGGGCCCGTGCCCGTCAGGTTTCACGGGTAATGGAGCCCGTTTGCTCATTTTGGGCGCCCGAAAGCTCATTTTCTAAGTTTTAAATTATAGTTTTATCTTAAACCTACGTTTAAACTGTACGAGCAATTTAGGAGTCAGAATCTCGTTCCGTCAGTTCCTACAAGTCATGAATGACTAGGGGCCTGTGCCCGTCAAGTTTCACAGGCAATGGAGTCCGTTTCCTCATTTTAGGTGCCCGGAGGCTCGATATCTAACTTTTAAATTATAGGTTTAACTTTAATATACGTTTCAACTGTACGAGCAATCCGGAAGTCGAAATCTCGTTCCGTCAGTTCCTACAAGTCATGAATGACTATAGGCCCGTGCCCGTCAAGTTTCACTGGCAACGAAACTTGTTTCCTCATTTTGGGCGCCCGGATGCTCGATTTCTAAATTTTAAGTTAACGTTCTAACTTAAACCTATGTTTCAACTGTACGAGCAATCCGCGAGTCGGAATCTCATTCCGTCAGTTCCTATAAGTCATGAATAAGTAGCAGCCCGTGGCCGTCAAGTTTTACGGGCAATGGAGCCCGTTTCCTCATTTTGGGCTCCCGGAGGCTCGTTTTCTAATTTTTAAATTATAGTTCTAATTTAAAACTACGTTTCAACTGTACGAGCAATCCAGGGGTCGGAATCTCATTCCGTCAGTTTTTGCAAGTCATGAATGACATGTGACTCGTGCCCGTCAAGTTTCACAAGCAACGGAACCCGTTTGCTCGTTTTTGGCGCCCGGAGGTTCGTTTTCTAAATTTTAAGTTACGTTCTAACTTAAACTTACGTTTGAACTTTACGAGTAATCCGGGAGTCGGATTTTCGTTCCGTCAGTTCCAACAAGTCATTATTGACTAGGGGCCCGTGTCCGTCAAGCTTCACGGGCAACGGAGCCCGCTTGCTCCTTTTGGGCGCCCGGAGGCTCGTTTTCTAAGTTTTGAGTTAAAGTTTCAACATAAACACATATTTCAACTTTACGAGTAATCCAGGAGTTGGGATCACGTTCCGTCAGTTTCTGCAAGTCATGAATGACTACGGGGCCGTGCCCGCCAAGTTTTACGGGCAACGGAGCCCGTTTGCTCGTTTTGGGCGCCCGAAGTCTCATTTTTCAAGTTTTAAGTTAACGTTCTAATTTAAACCTACGTTTCAACTGTGCGAGCAATCCGGGATTCATAAACTCATTCCGTCAGTTCCTGTAAGTCATTAATGACTACGGGCCCGTGCCCGTCAAGTTTCACGGGCAACGGAGCCCGTTTCCAAATTTTGGGCGCCCGGATGCTAAATTTCTAAGTTTTAAGTTAACGTTCTAACTTAAACCTACGTTTCAACTGTACGAGCAATCCGGGATTCGGAATCTCGTTCCGTCAGTTCCTACAAGTCATAAATGACTAGAGGCCTATGCCCGTCGAGTTTCACGAGCAACGGAGACCGTTTGTTCGTTCTGGGCGGCCGGATGCTCGTTTTCTAAGTTTTAAGTTATTGTTTTAACTTAAACCAACGTTTCAACTGTACGAGCAATCCGGGAGTCGGAATCTCGTTCCTTCAGTTCCTACAAGTCATGAATGACTAGGGGCCCGTGCCTGTCAAGTGCTCCGTTGCTCGTTGTGGGCGCCCGGAGGCTCGTTTTCTAAGTTTTAAGTTAGTGTTCTAATTTAAACCTACGCTTCAGCTGTGCGAGCAATACGGGATTCAGAATCTTGTTTCGTCAGATCCTGCAGGTCATTAATGACAACAGGCCCGTGCCCGTCAAGTTTCACGGGTTACGGAGCCAGTTTGCTCATTTTGGGCGCTCGAAAGCTCATTTTCTAAGTTTTAAATTATAGTTCTAACTTAAACCTACGTTTCAACTGTACGAGCAATTTAGGAGTCGGAATCTCGTTCCGTTAGTTCCTGCAAGTCATGAATGACTAGTGGCCTCTGCCCGTCAAGTTTCACAGGCAACGGAGCCCGTTTCCTCATTTTAGGCGCCCGGAGGCTTGATTTCTAAGTTTTAAGTTAGCGTTCTAACTTAAACCTACAGTTCAACTGTACGAGCAATCCGGGATTTGGAATCATATTCCATCAGTTCATACAAGTCATAATTGACTAGGGGCCCGTGCCCGTCAAGTTTCACGAGCAACGGAGTCCGTCTGCTCGTTTTGGGCGGCCGGATGCTCGTTTTCTAAGTTTTAAGTTATAGTTCTAACTTAAACCAATGTTTCAACTGTACGAGCAATTCGGGAATCGGAATCTCGTTCCGTTAGTTCCTGCAAGTTATGAATGACTAGGGGCCCGTACCCGTCAAGTTTCACGAACAACGGAGCCCGTTTGCTCGTTCTGGGCGCCCGGAGGCTCGTTTTCCAAGTTTTAAGTTAACGTTCTAATTTAACATACGTTGCAACTGTGCGAGCAATATGGGATTCGGAATCTCGTTCCGTCAGTTCCTGCAGGACATTAATGACTACGGGCCCGTGCCCGTCAGGTTTCACGGGTAATGGAGCCCGTTTGCTCATTTTGGGCGTCCGAAAGCTCATTTTCTAAGTTTTAAATTATAGTTTTAACTTAAACCTACGTTTGAACTTTACGAGCAATTTAGGAGTCGGAATCTCGTTCCGTCAGTTCCTACAAGTCATGAATGACTAGGGGCCTGTGCCCGTCTAGTTTCATAGGCAATGGAGCCCGTTCCTCATTTTAGGTGCCCGGAGGCTCGATTTCTAACTTTTAAATTATAGGTTTAACTTAAATCTACATTTCAACAGTACGAGCAATCCGGGAGTCGAAATTTCGTTCCGTCAGTTCCTATAAGTCATGAATGACTACAGGCCCGTGCCCGTCAAGTTTCACTGGCACCAAAACTTGTTTCCTCATTTTGGGCACCCGGATGCTCGATTTCTAAATTTTAAGTTAACGTTCTAACTTAAACATATGTTTCAACTGTACGAGCAATCCGCGATTCGGAATCTCATTCCGTCAGTTCCTATAAGTCATGAATGAGTAGCGGCCCGTGGCCGTCAAGTTTTATGGGCAACGGAGCCCGTTTCCTCATTTTGGGCGCCCGGAGGCTCGTTTTCTAAGTTTTAAATTATCGTTCTAACTTAAAACTACGTTTCAACTGTACGAGCAATCCAGGAGTCGGAATCTCATTCCGTCAGTTCTTGCAAGTCATGATTGACATGTGACCCGTGCCCGTCAAGTTCCACAGGCAACGGAACCCGTTTGCTCATTTTTGGCGCCCGGAGGTTCGTTTTCTAAATTTTAAGTTAACGTTCTAACTTAAACTTATGTTTGAACTTTACGAGTAATCCGGGAGTCGGATTCTCGTTCCGTCAGTTCCAACAAGTCATTATTGACTTGGGGCCCGTGTCCGTCAAGCTTCACGGGCAACGGAACCCGCTTGCTCCTTTTGGGTGCCCGGAGGCTCGTTTTCTAAGATTTAAGTTAAGGTTTCAACTTAAACCCATATTTCAACTTTACGAGTAATCCGGGACTTGGAATCTCGTTCCGTCAGTTCCTGCAAATCATGAATGACTACGGGCCCGTGCCCGTCAAGGTTTACGGGCAAAGGAGCCCGTTTGCTCGTTTTGGCCGCCCGAAGGCTCAATTTCCACGTTTTAAGTTAACGTTCTAATTTAAACCTACGTTTCAACTGTGCGAGCAATCCGGGATTCAGAAACTCATTCCGTCAGTTCCTGTAAGTCATTAATGACTACGGGCCCGTGCCCGTCAAGTTTCTCGGGCAACGGAGCCCGTTTAAAAATCTTAGGCGCCCGGATGCTCAATTTCTAAGTTTTAAGTTAACGTTCTAACTTAAACTACGTTTCAACTGTACGAGCAATCCGGGATTTGGAATCTCGTTCCGTCAGTTCCTACAAGTCATAAATGACTAGGGGCCTATGCCCATCAAGTTTCACGAGCAACGGAGCCCGTTTGCTCTTTTTGGGCGGCCGGATACTCGTTTTCTAAGTTTTAAGTTATAGTTTCAACTTAAACCAACGTTTCAACTGTACGAGCAATCCGGGAGTCGGAGTATCGTTCCTTCAGTTCTTGCAAGTCATGAATGACTAGGGGCCCGTGCCTGTCAAGTGCTTCGTTGCTCGTTGTGGGCGCCCGGGGGCTCGTTTTCCAAGTTTTAAGTTAATGTTCTAATTTAAACCTACGTTTTAGCTGTGAGAGCAATACGGGATTCGGAATCTTGTTTCGTCAGTTCCTGCAGGTCATTAATGACTACGGGCCCGTGCCCGTCAAGTTTCACGGGTAACGGAGCCAGTTTGCTCATTTTGGGCGCTCGAAGGCTCATTTTCTAAGTTTTAAATTATAGTTCTAACTTAAATCACCAAGTAGGCTTTACTTTCCTTAATCTTATGTTTTCTTGCTTTATTTTATTTTTGGTAAATCATTTCTAGCATGTTAAACTATGTTTGTGTTGTGTCCTTGACATGTTTTATGTTTTGAGTTGATTTATTGTTTTGGATACAGCACCATATGATTCAATCCAAGTAGTACTTAATCTTTGGTAAATCTAAGTAGATCATGTTAATGAAAGAAACTTGGTAAATCATATGTAACATGATTCCTATACTTGGTTGAATCTTTGGTTGTTGTTCTCCATCATAAGAAAATCACTTTCAAAACTATCTTATGTTTTGGATTCAACTTCTTTACAAATCATATGTTTTCATGTTTTGTTTTATCTTTGATAAATCTTTAGTAGCAAGTTAACCTATGATGTGTTGTATCCTTAGCATGTTTTATACTTTGAATTGATCTATTGTTTTGGATGCATCACCATTGATTCAACCCAAGTAGTACTTTAACCTTGGTAAATCTAAGTAGATCATGTTAATGGAAACATCTTTGAAATTAGATGTAACATGATCCATATACTTGGTTGAATCTTTGGTTGTTGTTTTTCATCATAAGAAAATCCTTTTCAAATGTATCTTATGTTTTGGATTCAACAATCTTTACAAATCATATGTGTATTATTGTTTTAAAGTTTCACAACTTGCTTTGCATTGATTGGTATATCATATTCAAGTTGTATTTATAATTACATATGATTTGTCCCCTTATTTCAATCAAATCTATTTTTATGTTTTAAGCTTCATTGTTGATTTGATTGACATCCGTATGCATCACATGTTTAGAGCTAATTCATTTCATACAACTTGTGTATCTTTGACATCATTAACAAGTTGTTACTTTTAACATGTGACTTGCATTATTTCCTCAATCATAAATGTTTTTGAGCTAAAACTTTCAAAAGCCTTAGGCATACATTTATGAGCTTTCATTTTAAAAATGATTGAGGACATCACACACACACATCATATACTTTCATCTTTGCATTCATAGTGTGTGTGTGTATTAGTCTTTCACTTCCATATCCGCCTATTTAAGAGGCATTGTAATGAGCTTAATAGAATCTCCATCAAGTGTATGTTAGACACTAATTTAGTGAGATAACCAACCTATGGTTGAAGAGGTTATTGCTTAGCCTATAAAAGCATAATGTATAGGTTGATGTTAAGCCTTAAAAAAACATCAATGTAAGGTTATTGCTTAGCCTTGGAAAGCATATTGTAAAGGTTATTGCTTAGCCTATTGAAAAGCATAAATAGTGGAAATCCGGTGGGGTGTTGGTTCACAAGCCGGTAGTTGATGTAGGCATTGAGGCCGAACCACTATAAATCCTTTTGTGATGGTGATTGCTTTGTGGTGATTCTTTTGTTAGCTTCCGCATCTTGTATGATTAATCATCACTTATGACTAGTTTGTTTTAAAGAAGTTAAATTTGTTAAAATTGGTCATAATTGGAGCTCACCCTATTCACCCCCCCTCTAGGGTTCGGATCCCCATGGAATTACACGTTTCAACTGTACGAGCAATCCAGGAGTCGGAATCTCATTCCGTCAGTTCTTGCAAGTCATGAATGACATGTGACCCGTGCCCGTCAAGTTTCACAGGCAACGGAACCCGTTTGCTCGTTTTTGGCGCCCGGAGGTTCGTTTTCTAAATTTTAAGTTAACGTTCTAACTTAAACTTACGTTTCAACTTTACGAATAATCCGGGAGTCGGATTCTCGTTCCGTCAGTTCCAACAAGTCATTATTGACTAGGGGCCGGTGTCCGTCAAGCTTCACGGGCAACGGAGCCCGCTTGCTCCTTTTGGGCGCCCGGAGGCTCGTTTTCTAAGTTTTAAGTTAAGGTTTCAACTTAAACCCATATTTCAACTTTACGAGTAATCCGGGAGTTGGAATCTCGTTCCGTCAGTTCCTGCAAATCATGAATGACTACGGGCCCGTGCTCGTCAAGTTTTACAGGCAACGGAGCCCGTTTGCTCGTTTTGGGCGCCCGAAGGCTCATTTTCCAAGTTTTAAGTTAACGTTCTAATTTAAACCTACGTTTCAACTGTGCGAGCAATCTGGGATTCAGAAACTCATTCCGTCAGTTCCTGTAGGTCATTAATGACTACGGGCCCGTGTCCGTCAAGTTTCACGGGCAACGGAGCCCGTTTCCAAATTTTAGGCGCCCGGATGCTCGATTTCTAAGTTTTAAGTTAACGTTCTAACTTAAACCTACGTTTCAACTGTACGAGCAATCCGGGATTCGGAATCTCGTTCCGTCAGTTCCTCCAAGTCATAAATGACTAGGGGCCTATGCCCGTCAAGTTTCACGAGCAACGAAGCCCGTTTGCTCGTTTTGGGAGGCCGGATGCTCGTTTTCTAAGTTTTATGTTATAGTTTTAACTTAAACCAACGTTTCAACTGTACGAGCAATCCGGGAGTCGGAATCTCGTTCCTTCAGTTCCTGCAAGTCATGAATGACTAGGGGCCCGTGCCCGTCAAGTGCTCCGTTGCTCGTTGTGGGCGTCCGAAGGCTCGTTTTCCAAGTTTTAAGTTAACGTTCTAATTTAAACCTACGTTTCAGCTGTGCGAGCAATACGGGATTCGGAATCTTGTTCCGTCAGTTCCTACAGGTCATTAATGACTACGGGCCCGTGCCCGTCAAGTTTCACGGGTACCGGAGCCCGTTTACTCATTTTGGGCGCCCAAAGACTCCTTTTCTAAGTTTTAAATTATAGTTCTAACTTAAACGTACGTTTCAACTGTACGAGCAATCCAGGAGTCGGAATCTCGTTCCGTCAGTTCCTGTAAGTTATGAATGACTAGGGGCCTGAGCCCGTCAAGTTTCACCGGCAACAGAGCCTGTTTCCTCATTTTAGGTGCCCGGAGGCTCGATTTCTAACTTTTAAATTATAGTACTAACTTAAACCTACGTTTCAACTGTACGAGCAATCCGAGAGTCGGAATCTCGTTCCGTCAGTTCCTAAAAATCATGAATGACTCCGGACCCGTGCCCGTCAAGTTTCATAGGCAACGGAGCATGTTCCTCATTTTGGGCGCCCGGATGATCATTTCCAAGTTTTAAGTTAACGTTCTAACTTAAACTTATGTTTCAACTGTACGAGTAATCCGCGACTCAGATTCTCATTCCGTCAGTTCCTATAAGTCATAAATGACTAGCGGCCCGTTTCCGTAAAGTTTCACGGGCAACGGAGCCCGTTTCCTCATTTTGGGCGCTCGGAGGCTCGTTTTCTAAGTTTTAAATTATAGTTCTAACTTAAACATACGTTTCAACTATACGAGCAATTCGGGAGTTAGAATCTCGTTCCGTCCGTTCTTGCAAGTCATGAATGACTAGCGGCCCGTGCCCGTCATGTTTCACATGCAACGGAGCCCGTTTGCTCGTTTTGGGCGCCCGGAGGCTCGTTTTCTAAGTTTTAAGTTAACGTTCTAACATAAACTTACGTTTCAACTTTACGAGTAATCCGGGAGTCGGATTCTCGTTCTGTCAGTTCCTACAAGTCATTAATGACTAGGGGCCCGTGCCCGTCAAGCTTCACGGGCAACGGAGCCCGCTTGCTCCTTTTGGGCTCCAGAGGCTCGTTTTCTAAGTTTTAAGTTAAAGTTTCAACTTAAACCTACATTTCAACTTTATGAGCAATCCGGGAGTTGAAATCTCGTTCCGTCAGTTCCTAGAAGTCATGAATGACTAGAGCCCGTGCCCATCAAGTTTCACGAGCAACGGAGCCCGTTTGCTCGTTTTGGGCGCCCAGAGGCTCGTTTTCCAAGTTTTAAGTTAACGTTCTAATCTAAACCTACGTTTCAGCTGTACGAGCAATACGGGATTCGGAATCTCGTTCCGTCAGTTCCTGCAGGTCATTAATGACTACGGGCCCGGGCCCGTCAAGTTTCATGGGTAACGGAGTCCGTTTACTCATTTTGGGCACCCGAATGCTCATTTTCTAAGTTTTAAATTATAGTTCTAACTTAAACCTACGTTTCAACTGTACGAGCAATCTAAGAGTCGGAATCTTGTTCCGTCAGTTCCTGCAAGTCATGAATGACTACGGGCCTGTGCCCATCAAATTTCACAGGCAACGGAGCCCGTTTCCTCATTTTTGGCGCCCGGACGCTCAATTTCTAAGTTTTAAATTATAGTACTAACTTAAAGCTACGTTTCAACTGTACATCTAGGAGTCGAAATCTCGTTCCGTCAGTTCCTACAAGTCATGAATGACTACGGGCCCGTGCCCGTCAAGTTTCATGGGCAACGAAGCTTGTTTCCTCATTTTGGGCGCCCGGATGCTCGATTTCTAAGTTTTAAGTTAACGTTCTAACTTAAATCTATGTTTCAACTGTACGAGCAATCCGGGAGTCGGAATCTCATTCCGTCAGTTCTTACAAGTCATGAATGACTAGGGACCCGTGTCCGTCAGGTTTCACGGGCAACGGAGCCCGTTTACTCATTTTGGGCGTCCGGAGGCTCGTTTTCCAAGTTTTAACTTAACATTCTAATTTAAACCTACGTTTCAACTGTACGAGTAATCCGGGATTTGGAATCATATTCCGTCAGTTCCTACAAGTCATAAATGACTAGGGGCCCATGCCCGTCAAGTTTCACGAGCAACGAAGTCCGTCTGCTCGTTTTGGGCGGCCGGATGCTCGGTTTCTAAGTTTTAAGTTATATTTCTGACTTAAACCAACGTTTCATCTGTACGAGCAATTCGGGAGTCGGAATCTCGTTCCGTCAGTTCCTGTAAGTCATGAATGACTAGGGGCCCGTACCCGTCAAGTTTCACGAGCAACATAGCCCGTTTGCTCATTGTGGGCGCCCGGAGGCTCGTTTTCCAAGTTTTAAGTTAACGTTCTAATTTAAACCTACGTTTCAGCTGTGCGAGCAATATGGGATTCAGAATCTCGTTCCGTCAGTTCCTGCAGGACATTAATGACTACGGGCCCGTGTCCGTCAAGTTTCACGGGCAACGGAGCTTGTTTCCTCATTTTGGGCGCCCGGATGCTCGATTTCTAAGTTTTAAGTTAATATTCTAACTTAAACCTATGTTTCAATTGTACGAGCAATCCACGATTCGGAATCTCATTCCGTCAGTTCCTATAAGTCATGAATGACTAGCGGCCCGTGCCCGTCAAGTTTCACAGGCAACGGAGCTTGTTTCCTCATTTTGGGCGCCCGGAGGCTCGTTTTTTAAGTTTTAAATTATAGTTCTAACTTAAAACTACATTTCAACTATACGAGCAATTCGGGTGTCGGAATCTCGTTCCGTCAGTTCCTGCAAGTCATGAATGACTAGTGGCCCGTGCCCGTCAGGTTTCACAGGCAGCGGAGCCCGTTTACTCGTTTTAGGCGCCCGGATGCTCGTTTTCTAAGTTTTAAGTTAACGTTCTAACTTAAACCTACGTTTCAACTTTACGAGTAATTCGGGAGTCGGATTCTCGTTCCGTCAGTTCCTACAAGTCATTAATGACTAGAGGCCCGAGCCCGTCAAGCTTCATGGGCAACGGAGCCAATTTGCTCCTTTTAGGCGCCCGGAGGCTCGTTTTCTAATTTTTAAGTTAAGGTTTCAACTTAAACCTACATTTCAACTTTACGAGCAATCCAGGAGTCGGATTCTCGTTCCGTCAGTTCCTGCAAGTCAGGAATCTCACTGGCTCGTGCCCGTCAAGTTTCAAGGGCAACGGAGCCCGGCTGCTCGTTTTGGGCGCCGAAGGCTTGTTTTCTAAGTTTTAATTTAAGGTTTTAACTTAAACCTACATTCCAATTTTACTAGCAATCTGGGAGTCGGATTCTCGTTCCGTCAGTTCCTGAAAGTCAGGAATGACTACGGGCCCATACCCGTCAAGTTTCATGGGCACCAGAGCCCGTTTGCTCGTTTTGGGGGCTTCGAAACTTGTTTTCTAAGTTTTAAGTTAGTTTCTAAGTTAAATCTACATTTCAACTCTACGAGGAACCCGGGAGTCGGATTCTCGTTCCGTCAGTTCCTGCAAGTCAGGAATGACTACGGGCCCGTGCCCGTCAAGTTTTAGCCTAAGTGTCTAACTTTTTAAATTTCAAAATCTATAAATTTCTAACACAATTTAACAAATTTCTATACATGTTGAAATCTTGAATTAAAAAAATAATTTTACCTGGTCAGGATCAGTCGAGCCTGCTAAATCATGACTGCCCTCTCCACTGAAGTCATGTCTAGCCCTGTGGCCGCTGCCAGCGTCTGGTGCCTGTAATTATTTATTATATAGTTAAAAACAATAAAAACAAACATAAGTATTGATGCATCAATGACATAATTGACAATTTAAACGTACAACTTTTTTTCTTACTAACATGAGTAGTGGGTGGTGGGTTTGAAGCGAGCGGGCCGCGACTTTGTGATAGACGAGCCTCAAGCTTTGGCATCTCCGCTCTCAACTCGGCCCTCATTTGTCACCTCCTCTCTGATCGCTACCATCATGGACTGCAGCAACTCTTGAACCTCCTCATCTGTACGGAGGCGTATGCCCTGGGAGGAGCTAGCATCGGATGACTCTGATCGAGCGATGTGCGAGCGTGGAATGCCCGTCCCATACGTGAGCGTGTATCCATGCCCGTCCCGACCAACGACAGAGTGGAATATCTCATCCCTCCGTGATGGCAAATTGCGCTCCTCCTCGGGTAACTCCTCCAGGCGTGACTGATACTGGGCCTGCATAGTTGATTCATTTAGTATCTTATCATACATAGCAAGACATAGTAATAGAAAGATAATTTAAACGGTTCAATATAAAAACTTACGAAGATAGCTACAACCTCCGGGTGGCGAGGATCTCGAGAACGCATCCAGACGGACATCTTGTCGACCGGAACACCCTCGGAACGCAACTGTTTGGTGGAGAGTTATATTATTAGTATACTATCATACAAAATGACAAAAACATAAATTACATGTACGATCTAACTTTTTACCTCGTGGCGGACCTGGGTGATGTGTCGAGTCCCCAACCTGTGTGCGGGACCCTGCATTGCGCGATTCCTCGCATTCGTAGCAGACACTCTCTGTTTTCAATATTTATTAGTCAGAATTTTTGTTAGTTACGTTAGTCACTAGTAAATTGTTAAAATTAAAATAAAAAAATTACAAGTTTCTCACCTGAACCTCCTCGCTCGTCCAGTATCGGACGAACTGAGTCCACTGATCCAGGAGAACGCCCCTCGGAACTCGCTCAAGTATGTCGGGCGTATCCTGAAGTGGCTTCCAATGCTGCATCTTAACTTTATTTTTATGATCTTTTCACATCTTCCGGCACTTCGACATGCAAACTGGCCGAAAGAGCTCAGGACATGCCCTCAAATTGTCCTGAAAAGGACAAATAATTTTTCATTAAGTTATGGTTTAATTTGACACATCCTGAGGAGAAATGTAGAATTTTTACCTTAATCTGCTGCCAGGTATGATCTAGTGTATCGGCCGGGAATGCCTCCCAATCAAGTGTAATCAAAGGGAAAGCATATGGATCCTGGACCATATGTCCCAACTGGCTGATGAGCTGGTGAGCATGCGGACCCGCCGGATGGTATGTCTCATCACACTCCACGTCTATGGGATGACCGGAATTCCACATCCGGATCCCTCTAGCAGGGCCTCTCCCCCTGCTGAAAGATGGGCCCGTGCTCGTAGCATCTGTTCAAATTAGAGATAATTTAATTAAATTGAAATAAAATAATTTTCAAGAATTAATATGTTTTAATTAAATAAACTTATACCGGTCTGTGTATCCGCCGATGCAAGCCGAGACAGTGGAGCTGAAGAAGCCGACGCTGAAGCGTCCACTGGGGTGGATGGACTCGAATGAGACGTCGATGGCATACTCGGTGGGGCCATCGAACTAGACTCGGCGGCATCCGGTGTCGGTCTAGGCTCTGGCATGTTGGCCTCAGCCTGGCACAGCAGCTCGTCCATCGTCTGCGGACGATCTCTCCTCTTTCATCCTGACATATCTGTTCAAATGTTTGTAAGATAAATTTCATTAAACGAGATAATTGAAATTAACATTTAAAAATTATTTACACTAAAATTTAACATTAGTGGATTAGTTCCCAACCGTTCATTGGTCATGTAAGTCAACTGTATCTCCTTCAATGGTTTCCCGAACCCAATTAATATCTTCATCATGTTGAAAAACTACATTCTGGTCAAGAACTTGTTGGGCGAATGCATCAATATCTGGCTCATCACATTCAATCTGATACACTCCCCTCCTTGACATTTTAATTGCAACCTGCCAGTTAGGATCTTTTGGATCTCTGACATAGTAAACTTGCTCCGCCATTGAGGACAGTATGTACGGTTCGGCACTTATTCGATCATCACGATGTAACAAATTGTTAAAATTTACCAATGTAAACTGGTAATTATTTGTTTTCACCCCTCGGATGGGATCCACCCAATCACACTTAAACAATAAAAACTTTAACCCGTGATTATATACAACTTCAACAATATCTTTCAACCGGCCATAGTAGTAACCAGCATCGACAGATGGACAACCGAGCCCATTATTTTGCGTCGCTCGTTTCTCATCTACATCATTGATGCGAAATCGAAAACCGTTGACATCACAAGTTGTGTAACGTCAGGCCGTTATAAAGGGGCCATCAGCTAACTGGTTCATTTCATCGGTCAAATACGGATCGTTGGTTCTTCGTAAGCTACACACCTACGCAACGCATGTAATCACTGAATATCACTACATGAATGTAATATGACAAGAACAAGTGA
This sequence comes from Cinnamomum chago, assembly GCA_038049695.1. Classification (NCBI taxonomy): domain Eukaryota; kingdom Viridiplantae; phylum Streptophyta; class Magnoliopsida; order Laurales; family Lauraceae; genus Cinnamomum; species Cinnamomum chago. The sequence continues at coordinate 38,261,194 of CP142454.1, forward strand.
AACTACTCCTAATGATTGAATACATACGTGATTCTTGAACCATTCGTGAAATGACCGGTAATGGGACTGATGAATTTCATTTTCTGTAGCACGATGCATGTCCCGTTTGAGCTCATCGATGTGTGTCCTGCGATGCATAACACGTGTTAACGACAAGTATGATAATTTAGGCAAAAAACTGACAAGTTACTCTTATAAATGAGTGATAACTTACCGAGTCAAAGCCACAACAGATGGGGTGTTGAACAACACGCACCGATGAGCTTGAATCCACTCAATATTGTTGAGATCAAATGGCGTAGCCTCCCCAACTAGACCATCATTAGTCCGCGAGGGCCTAGTTAACTTTATTTCAATATTATCTTTAAGATATGCTGTGCAGAAATTGGTGCACTCATCCATCAAATACCTATTAGCTATTGATGCCTCTGGACGAACTCTATTACGAACATACCTCTTCAATGTGTTCATGTACCTCTCGATCGGATACATCCATCTGAATTGGACGGGGCCACCAAGCAGGGCTTCATTGGTTAAGTGTATGGTCAAGTGAACCATGACATCGAAAAATGCAGGTGGGAAATTTTTTTTTCTAAATGACACAATGTCACAACAATCCTCTCTTGCAAACCATTCAACTCATCAATTCGATGAACTCTAGAACAAAGTTGTTTGAAGAAGTTACTAACTTCAATCAACGGCGCTACAACATTCTTAGGCAAACAATTCCGTATGGAGATAGGCAGTAACTGTTGAATGAGAATATGATTGTCATAACTCTTCAAACCCTGTAATGTTCTTTCTCTCATATTCACATGCTTTGCGATATTCGAACAGTACCCGTCAGGAACCTTGACACCCTTCAGAACTGAAAGGAAGACATCTTTCTCATATTTACTCATCGTGTACTACGCAGGAGGCATGTATGCCTTGTTGAACTCTCTCAGCTGCAAGTGCAACAGTTTTCTCAAGCCGATTTCTTCCAAGTCACGGCGTGCATTGACACCATCCTTCGACTTCCCCTGAACACCGAGAATGGTCCACAGTATATTATCATAGACGTTCTTCTCGATGTGCATAACATCTAAGTTGTGCCTGAGTAAGTTATCTTTCCAGTATGGTAAATCGTAGAAAATACTTTTTTCTTTCAATTATGACCTCGCCTTCTATTTGCACCGGGAATAGAAGGCAGCACCGGGGCCAGTAAATCTTGAAAATCATACACAGTACGTATTTGCTCCTGCTCGAGCTGTGACAACAATTCAACTCCCGTCATTGTTCGAGGTGCTGGACCATATTCTCGACTCCCATCAAATGACACTTTGTCCCTCCTGAACCTATGCAATTGAGGTAGAAAACGTCTATGACCCGTGTATACCCATTTTCTGTCGTGCTTCAACCAAGTTGACTTCTTCTCCTTATTGCAGCAAGGACATGCAAACTCTCCCTTTGTGCTCCAACCCGACAAGTTGGCGTACGCAAGGAAGTCGTTGATTGTCCATAATAATGCGGCGCGGAGTTTAAACATTTAATTGCCTTTGGCATCAAATGTCATCAGACCATCAGCCCATAATTCATTCAATTCATCAACCAAAAGTCGCATATATATATATATATATCAATCTTGTCCCCTGGTCCTCTTGGTCCATCAATAAGTGTGGATAGGATTAGAAAAGGTTGCTTCATACACATCCATGGCGGAAGATTATAAGGTACCAAAACAATTGGCCACGTACTGTGATTTGCCCCAGTCATGGATCTGAATGGACTAAAACCATCTGCAGCCAAATCGAGCCGTACATTGCGACAATCCAAGGCAAAGTCTGGATTCCCCCGATCGAAGTCTTTCCACGCTTGGGAATCTGCTGGATGGGTTAACTTACCATCGTCCCTACTATTCTTGGCATGCCATCTCATCAGTTTAGAAATATTTGATGACATAAAAAGCCTCTTCAGCCTTGGCTTAAGTAGGAAATATCTCAATTGCTTTACCGCCACAAGTTTGCCACGGTTGATAACACTTGTAGAACTATTCTGGAGATTGTAACCAACCCCGTCCTCCTTCCATCTCGAAGTCTGACACACAATGCACTTATCAAGATGAGCATTCTCATTCCTAAACAACATACAATTGTTCGGACATGCATCCAAAGTCTCATATGTGAAGCCTAAATTTTCAGCTAACTTGCGAACCTGATAATAGGACTCAGCAAGTTTTGCACCGGATGAGAGCACTCGATGCAACAACTGGAGGAGCATATCGAAAGACTTGTCAGACCATTGATTCAATGCCTACAAATGTAACAACTCAACAGTAAAGGACAATTTACTGAAGTCCTTGCATCCAGGATACAATTATGTCTGTGCATCGTCTAGAATTTGAAAATATCTCAAGGCTTCTTCATCGGCACCAGAGCAAGGATTACTCTCACCCGCCCCCTCAGTCTCACAGCTTGTGTATTCGGGTGCCAACCCGCACGCGATATCATTTAGCATCGCGATCATCGGATCAGCTTCTGATATATCAGCCACCTGAATTTCATCTATTTCATCTCTGCGACAAGAAACATACTCTTCTCCATGTCTTATCCAGTTCTTGTACTGCTTCAAGAATCCATTCAGAATCAGATGCTCTCGGACAATCTCTCTTATGTAATAATACCGATTCGCACATTTTCTACATGGACAACTGCTGAACTCATTGTCAAACCCATTGGTAAATTCCATGAACTGGTTAATCCCCTCCATGTATTCCCGAGACATCCTATTCGGTAAATCAATCTAACTCTTGTCCATCTCCGTAATTGTTTCTGTGGAAATCTAAAATGAGCAAGTACAATTAGACCAATGTACCGTGGCATCATGTAAGTCACCTATCCATAAACTGCAAACTCCTTACTACAGGGTGGTTGGTCCTATCCCATTCGAGAATGCACGATCCAACTTGCACTCAACAACTCGAATGCTTCGTCCCCTAGTCAGACAAAATTTCGGCAGCATGTCCGCGTGGTTCTCCAAGTACACGACACAGGTACAACATCAGTCGTACCTATGTATGTACCCAGAGAACAATGGGACATCAACCGAAACTCTGTCTAACATCAAACTTGCATGAGCTATTGAGTATAAGATGGATAATTGCATTCTCAAACTGTCCGAACTGGACAATTCAAGAATCGTATACGACAAAGTTCAAATGTACATCACAAGAACAACGAATCTAGTCAAAGACCCAATCCGTCGCGTCAAGGATTACCGAATAGATGTCGTACACAATTCTCGAACGGGTCTAAGTTTCACTAATGCATGCAAATGAATAAAAGTTGATAACGAAAGGTTCATAACCAATGAAATCTTCAAATATAAAAATTTATATATGTAAAGTTGTATGAATTGGAGAGTCAAGAACACCCTCCTATAATTTAAGGTAAATTGCATGAATTGGAGAGTCAAAACCCTCCATGTATGGCATCTAATGAAAACGCTATTCTCTCTAACAAATTCTCAAGTGTTCATTTCTTTCTTTTTTTCTTTGTTCATATAGGAGGCCATCTTTGATCATTCTAATCCCTTCACACACATTGAAGGCCCCACTGGATGGCCCATAGCCTCTAGTTTCCACCAATAAGACTATAATTTTGTCAATACTATTTATGGTTACTTGCCCATTTTTTCCCTGTAGCCACCCATTTTCAGCTTCTAACCTGGTGGCCAATATGAGGTTCTGGCCAATGATATTTTTAGCCTGTGGTCCATTCACAATGAGGCCCACTGAATAGTGAATAACCAGGTGGAATCCACAATCTCTATGCTTGTATCATATATCTAAAATCTTACACCTTACATGAAATATTAACAACAACAAAATTAATACTAACAATAAACATTTCATCTTTATCCTCACTTAATGCATAAACTAATCAAGACCCTGTCATTAACAATTGAATAATAGCCACAGCCCACAGCAGGCTGTTGTCATTGCTGCCAGAGTTAAATTGGTAATACCCACTTCAAGCTACTTTTTATTGGATAACTTATCTGCCACACACAAAGTCCTAATCTTCTCTTCTTCTTCTTCCTCATCTACATTACTATTCATCATCAATAACCATCATCAATGTAAAATAAAAAAAAACAAACCCAATTGGGCCAGCCAAGTAAAATTAAACAAAATCTAAAGAACAAGAAAACAAATAGAAAATTTAACACTAACCCACACAACTTCTATATGTACAACAGCAAATCCACCTACAGATTGAGACAACACATTCAAAACAATTTTCCCTTCTAATCTTCTACAATATGAAGAGTGAGAGACAAAAATAAATGAACAAACCCAAGAAGCTAATGTGAAGAGTGAGAGACATTATATTGCACAAATCACATCATTTGAAATCAATCCAAATCAAAACCACATTTAAAACTCATAAACTGCTTCATAATATAAGTTTCATGTATGAACATATGCTCATGGAGCCAACAGAGGTCTTGAGATTGCTGTCAGGCTGTTGGAGCCCATTAAGGAGCAATTCCCCATCTTGTCTTATGCTGATTTCTACTAGGTATGGAAAGCAAGCAGATTACAAGTAAAGTTGGTTTTAGGGAGTCAATTTAATCTTCTTATGAAATGACAATTGTTGTATTTCTATTGCAGTTGGCTGGAGTCATTGCGGTTGAAGTCACAGGGGGGCCTGAAGTTCCTTTTCACCCTGGGGAGGCCGGAAATACAAATGTTTGTTTTTAGCTTGTGATATTATCCATCTAGTTGTTCTTTATTACCTATTTGTCATGCTATTATACCATTTTATTTACGATCTTGTTTCTCGTTATGAGAATGATACTGATTTGGAGTGTCTATAGTCTATAGCCATTATAAATTTCTTTTCATTTGCATTTTATTTTAGATCATTTTTTTTATTTTTTTTATGAAGAAGATTAAGTCTATAATCATTATAATTTATTTTTTTCTTTTGCATTTGATTTAAGATCTTTTTTTTTTAATGAAGAAGCGGGTGTGCCAATCCTTGGACCCTTGACCTCTTTTATGTGCTTCCAATCATGCAACCATAGAGAGACAAGTTGGATTGGTGATTTAAGATTGTGTCTATTGTTATGAAAATGATACTGATTTGAGTGTTTATAATCTATATAAGAAGTGCTGCTCTTCCTTCTGCTGAAGAGTTCCATTTATTTGAAATAATAAAAGGCTTTTCTAGATTCTTAGTAGTAGTTATTTGTGCTTCATGTAACTTGAATTGCTTCTATGATTCTATCCTAACCTATAAATACTTACTTACATATGAGCAAGAGTTGTGATTGTATGATCATGTAATGTAATGATTTAACATAAGATTGCAACTCGTCTTTTGTTTTATTTGTACCCATTTTGAGCCCCGGACTGATATTTATTTATTTGTTTCTAATGCAATTAAGCAAAGGAATGATCTCTTAAATATTGCCAAAAAACCAATTTAGTTAAGAAATTGGTGATAAATAACTTGTTATTGAAATCCAATTGACCCATTGTTCTAATTCAAAATGGTGATCAATAGAGTCTAATCATCTACACCACATTTAAATCAGATAACAAAAATATGGAAATATGAGAAGATAAAATAAAATAAAATCAGGGATAGAGTTAGAAGTTGAGGGATTGAGATTGGGATTGGGTTTGGTTGAGCAGTTTAGGGATTTAGGGAAAGAGGTTTGATGCGTGAGAGAGAGGCAGAGAGAGAAAGTGACAGTGTGTGTGAGGTAGAGAGAGATGAATACTTGATGGATGCCGAGCGGAGAGAGAGAGCCCTGCTATGCCGGAGGGACGGTGAGGATGCGCTGGCGAGGGAGACCATGAACGTGGGAGAGAGATACTGAAGGAGACAAGAAAGGCGTGAGGTGAGGGACGTGTAGAGAAAAGCAAATAGAGAGAGAGAGAGACGAGAAAGGCGTGAGGTGAGGGACGTGTAGAGAAAAGCAAATCGAGAGAGAGAGAGAGAGAGAAAGGCGTGAGGTGAGGGACGTGTAGAGAAAAGCAAATCGAGAGAGAGAGAGAGAGGGCTGGCAGCTGGGCAGAGAGGGTGAACGCAGGGAGAGAAGGGAAGGAGAGGAAGAGAAGAGAGACGAAGAGAGAGAGGAAAGGGAGAGAGAGAGATGATCGAGGGTTGGAGGCGAGACGGAGATGCAGAGCGTGGGCGCTGGCGGTAGGGCAGAGAGGGTGAACGCAGGGAGAGAAGGGAAGGAGAGGGAGAGAAGAGAGAAGAAGAGAGAGAGGAAATGGAGAGAGAGAGATGAGGGTTGGAGGTGATGCAGAGCGCGGGAGACGGAGAATCGGAGATGCAGAGTGCGCGGGAGACGGGAGCAGGGGAAAAAATAAGTGGGAAGGGAAAAGTGGGTTGGGTGGGATTATAATGGACCTTTAGCGACCGCCATTTAGGCTATTGCTAATGGTCCTTTTTGCGACGGCTCCAAGCGGCCGCCTGCTTTTTCACAGCAAATAGCCAAATTTCTAGTAGTGGTATCGTCCGGTCTAAGTTAAGTAGTACCGATTCATTCAAATCAAGAAACAAACTGAACTTGAGTAGACCACACTAGTCTTTCCATATTTCACAATTCAATTCGTTCATGTTCATTCACAATTCTACTCAAGTTTCCCAACATAATAATACAGATAACAATAGAATGACAAATAGATTAAGAGTGGGAAATGAAATACAGTCTATGTATGAACACTAGATAAGTGTATAAAGGCATGAAATATAAAACAAGATGTTTATGCATTAAGGTTTAGGAACCAAGAATTGTTACTAGCCAACTATTCTAAATATCTGTCTTTCACTACTACTATCCAGCGCATTATAAAAATTATAGGAATCAATGTATCGTTATTCGCTAATTGGTGTCACATTGTATATTAATTATACATTGAATTGCTATAATTTAATAATCATGGTAGAGTGAAATAACGGCCTAAACAAGTGAAAATCTTCGCCTCAAGAAGGTTTTCACACATTAATAGGTTTTCCAATGGTCAATATAATTGAAAGGAACCAAAAAAAAAAAGCCCTACAAGGTCTCTCTAAACCTATTTCTTTACTAATCTAGGTTTTTTGGTCACCATTCAGTCCACTTTAATCTGAAACTCTCTCTCTTCTAAACTCTTTCCAACACTTCTCCTTTTCATAGGCCTGAGCAAGAGAGCTTATTTGTTACAATCCTCCCAACATACATCCATATAATTTCTCTTTTTCATAAACCTGATCAAGAGAGCTTATTTGTTGCAATGCTCACAACATGCATCCATATAATTGCATTCTAATTAAACATTTAAAGAACAAAAGTAGTTAACTCGAATTTAATTTCATTACCATTAATTAGCAAAAAAAAAAAAAAAACAAAAAAAACAAAAAGAGGCTAATACCCATATGTATACTGATATTCAAATCAAGAATAAAAAAAAAACCACATGCATTGAGAACATTGCTTATACTTGCCTTTACCAAGCTTTCTCACACTAATCTCCCTCTTGAGCCAAAACAAGGGAAAAACCCCCAAAATGTACAACCCTATTAAGAAGATAGTATCAAAAGACCTATTAAAATGCATGCATTTGATGTAGAAGGATTCTTGGACTCAAATTGGAACCAATTTCGGAATTTCAGTCCTTGAGCTCTTACCTTTGGAAGTAAAAGAGAGGTTGTAGGAAGAAGCTCTTGTCAAGAAAGTAAGATGGGTGAGTAGAGAGGATGAAGGCGAAGCACAATCTATTGTTTACACTCCCATGCAAGCTCTCATTTACATAAATTCAAGAAGAAAAGACGAAGGTGAGAAGAAGAAGAACACTCTGTCTCTTGATGCTTGAAGCTTGCTGTAACCGTATGAATGAAGGAGAAGTGGGTTCTGTTTTAAGTGAAGTTGTCCTACCTTTATAAGAAAGCCCACTACTTCTATTTATTCTCATTTTAAGTCGAATGGAAGCCTAATAGTTTAATTTGAGGTTTAATGAGAAAGTTTTGAAGATGAAAAATGACGTGTTCGGCGAGATACACGTGTTGATGTCAAAATGATGTACATACGATGCAAAATGAGAAAATCTGAATGTATGAAAAAGTCCCCGACTTTGCCTAAATGGGTTGAATTGGTTCCAAACTACTTACCCCAAAACTCAAGATCTAACCCTCAAGCTATAATAAGACTAGTTATTCATCAAATAACTTAATTACATCTATACAGAATTAATTTATATAATGCATAATTAATTAAGTTTAAACAAAATTAAATCGGGTCAGGGTGTAACAAAACAAACTTCAGAGAAATCAAGAACTAATCGTAGAATCATCCAATAGAAAGGAAACGAGTTACTAACACTTACAAAATCAACTTCATCAAGATTGAAATCACATGCATAAACTAAACATATTACAATCTAAAAGGGGTTGAATGCCTAATTCAACCTCAATTTAAGCCTTAACTCAGGCTAAGGTCTAAACTCAAATTTTAATATGAAACTCAATTCCAATTAATTAAACTAAAAGATTAACCTAATGCCAGAAAAATCAATCAACCACAATAAACAAGAAGCACACGATTTTTAATGTGGAAAACCCTATTCGAAAAAAGCCATGGGTAATAGAGACCACCGGAAAAACCAAGTACAATAAAAGAAGATTACAAGTATAACTCATAGAGCCTATGACCCTATTGGAATTCAACCTAGAGGACCGTGATGGACTTATCAACCACCCGTCGTTCACCTTCACCGTGCTTGACAAGATGCCACCTTAAACACCTGTTTAAGGTGCATTAGAGAAGACAAAGATTCTCCATCTCCAGCGCAATTCTTCTTGCATGAAACAGCCCACAAAGTCTCTCTAGAAGTATTCTTGATGCTAGGGATGAGTAGAGAGCTCAAAATCACCTTTGGGGTTGCAAGAAGATGTTTATACAGTCCAAGGGTTCGTGCTTTAAGGTTTCCAATCCATGTAAAACTCAAAAATAGAAGGTGGAGAAGAATTAGAAAGAGGTCTTCACGCAGGCAAAGAAACCCCAGCTCGCTATAGCGAGCTGTGATTCTGCCTCGTGTATGGGATTGGCTCGCTATAGTGAGCCATAGGTTCATTATAGCGAACGTGCTCTATGTCTTGGACTCCGATTTGCCTTGAACAAACAGTCTTTGATGTGTTTAGGACTCTCTACAAAGCTTGACTTGAAATACCATCACATTCCATATCTAATAAGAACAAAAAATACGAGTCAATATGGAATTGAGTTTTGTTCAAACTAGATGAATTAGCCAATTAAGAATTAACACAATCCATACATTGTCCTAAATAAAATCCATTGTCTCTCCTTTTTCTGCATAGCAGTAGATCCAAGGTATTAGAATTGCCCTTCAAGTTCTAAATCAATAGAAAACCGTCCAAGAGTATATTTACATAACATAAAGCTAGTAGAGGAAAAATCCAAGGCAACAAATGAGAAAATGGGAGAGGATGGATAGATGCTCATTGATCTATGATAGATAATTTCAAGGGGTTTTGACCATACAAGATATAAAAGACAACGAATTCCTCAAAATGGTGCAGACCAAAACTATATCCCAAATTTGGGTATTGTACATGGTCCCATGTACAATACCCGAATTTGGGATATAGTTTTGGTCGACACCATTTTGAGGAGTTCATGATCTTTTATATCCTATAAGCCTAAATCCCTAATTTCAAAGGCTTTAAAAGCTCATTGCTAATGTGCCAAGGAGAAACAGTTATCTATGTGATCCGGTTGAATTGAATGTTCTCATTATTTCTCTTTAAAGTTGAGAAGCACTTGGAAAGAAAAGAGATAAAGACTCTCTTCCCTTGATCCACGCCATCACATGGGCCCCACCCTCCTAACTCTAAGTCGCTTTATCTAAAGTATTTGTATGAAACGCCTCGCAAAGTTGCCCCAACTTATGATCTGTTTGATCATGATGTCTCTCCGTTTCGGGCCCTACCCTCCTTACTATAGTCGCTTGTAAAGGACTAGGTATGAAAGGTATGATAGAAATGTGTGTTTTATCAATAGAAATATGTGTTTGAGAATCTCTCTTAAAAACCCGGATCCGGACTCGTACCCATGTAGAGTTAATGCCAGGTCACACATATATATACCAACGATCAGTACTTCGTGTTTCCAATGTTGGACTTATACAGAACCACATATCCAATCCTTTAGGGCATATTTGTGTAACACTTTTCTATAGAAAAGTGAACGGTTTTCCGTGGAAAATCCAGTTTTCATGCATTTGGTGCATGAAACGCTTTCTTGCCTTGTCAACATTTTCTTTATTAATGATGGAAATGTGTTTCCTATGAGGGGTATGGGAACTCAATTTCCTTAAAAAACTTCTCCAACATATATAATCTCATTTCCTCACTCTTTTCCAGTTCAACCCTAAACATCACCATTGCATTATGATTTTGTTTTCTTTGATTCGTTAGGTATATGTATGATGATTATTTCTGTGATGGGTATTATTTCTGCGATGACTCATTTGATTTTCAATAAAAAAATCCAAGGGGAAAAATTAGCAGCAAATATGAATTTCTAAATTCCGCTGAAATCCCTTTCCGAGGTTTTCATTTTTATGGAATTTGTTGATGTGGCAGTTTCCTATTTCTGTGGAAAGGATGTGTACATAAATGATATTTTCCGCTTCGATTCATGTGATTCCAACCCAATCTTGTTGCACGGTTTTAGAAAGCCTTATGTGGAGTTAAGGCCAACTCACACACATACAAACCCAGAATCATGACTTGTGTGTTTTCGATGTGGGGCTTATGCACCACTGCATACTCGGTCCTTTAGAGTTTCTATGACATTCTCTAGGTGGATGCTCGCCAAACGCAACACCCTTCTAAGAGGGGGCCACATGCGCGACAGAAACTCAACTTTGTCTAAAATGACAACTATTTTTCCATACTTAAGTAAAAAGTAAACGGTTAAAATGAGTGATTTTCAGACGATGGATGGGTACAGTGTCTTCATGGAAATCTCTTGAAATGATTTAACTACTTAACAAAACTTAAAATCAACATATTTATGAAAACTTCGAGATACCCTTCACTATGCTCGAATTTGCCAAATTTAAGAAAAACCAATTTTTCAAATTTCAGAAAAATTTTCCAAAAACTCAGGTATTTTTGTCAAAACTCAGTTAAATTTATTTCAAAAAATACAAATAATTTTCAAAAGACACAAATAAAATTCAAAAACACAAATAGATCTAAAAAAATAAAAACAAATTTTCCAAAAACACAGAAAGATTCGTTCAAAAACTCAGTTAAAATTATCAACTAAAGTAGGATTTTAATGCTTAAACCAACTTATTTATCTTCTAAAAAAGATTAATTACCACTAATAAGAATTAATCAGGGTCAGAGTCTAACAGTACTCTCCTGTGTTATTGACCATGATTAGATTGTAAGTTCGAGTACAACTACTTCAGTATTTTAGGAGAACAGTTTACAATAAAAATGAAACAAAACAGTACTCAATTTGAATGTAAAAGAACTTAATGTTTGTAGGCAGAAAAAACAGAACTTTGTTGTTGAAGTAAACAATCACAGGAATCTACAGAGGAAGATCGATCAAGGCTAGTGTGAAAACACTATGTCCTTAAGACAAAATTCGCCCCCGCAATGGTGCTTACGGGCTTCAATGGTGTCTGTCTCCCAGGATACAATGATCTAACTCACAACAGTTGCAGCACTACAAACTGTGTGGCAGGCGAACCAAAAGTGCAGCAGCAGGACTCTCTCTTTGATAATGAAGATGACTCGAAAATGCTATGCAATTGCAGTGAATTGGATGATCGAAATTGCATCGACAAGATGCTAATTTATAGCTTGTAACAGGTCTCTTCATGGTGGGGTTGCACCTCTTAGGACTAATGACACACCCTTTCATATATGAAAGGGCACACACCTCTTAGGACTAGGGACACACCCTTTCATATACGAAAGGACACACACCTCTTGGGACACATTAAATAAAATTTCTCCAAAAAATTATAAATGGGTACTGGGCCGAGCCAGGCCCAACTCGAGTGTGAAGCCCAGGCCCAGGCCCAGGCCCGGCCCGGTTCGGTGCGGGGCGAGGCGGGGCGGCGACCCTACCTTGATCTAGGTCCTCCCTCCCCCACAAAAGTGGGGTGCCCCTTGGGGCTCATTTTATACTACCAAGGTAAGTATATTTATACCCAAGGAATGTTTAGCTCCCAAGTAATGTGGGAAGCAAGTTCATGTAAGTCCATGGGGATCCGAACCCTAGAGGGGGGGTGAATAGGGTGAGCTTCAATTATGACCAATTTTAATCAATTTTAACTTCTTTAAAACAAACTAGTCACATGTGATGATTAATCATACAAGATGCGGAAGCTAACAAAAGAATCACCACAAAGCAATCACCATCACACAAGTATTTATAGTGGTTCGGCCTCAATGCCTACATCCACTACCGGCTTGTGATCCAACACCCCACCGGATTTTCACTATTTATGCTTTTCAATAGGCTAAGCAATAACCTTTACAATATGCTTTCCAAGGCTAAGCAATAACCTTACATTGATGTTTTTCAAGGCTTAACATCAACCTATACATTATGCTTTTATAGGCTAAGCAATAACCTCTTCAACCATAGGTTGGTTATCTCACTAAATTAGTGTCTAACATACACTTGATGGAGATTCTATTAAGCTCATTACAATGCCTCTTAAATAGGCGGATATGGAAGTGAAAATCTAATACACACTCACACTATGAATGCAAAGATGAAAGTACATGAAGTGTGTGTGTGTGGTCCTCAATCATTTTGAAAATGAAAGCTCATAAAGTATGCCTAAGGCTTTTGAAAGTTTTAGCTCAAAAACATTTATGATTGAGGAAATGCTAATCACATGTTAAAAGTAACAACTTGTTAATGAGATCAAAGATTTACAAGTTGTATGAAATTAATTAGCTCTAAACATGTGAAGCATGGGGATGTCAATCAAATCAACATGTAGCTCAAAACATAAAAATAGATTTGATTGAAATGAGGGGACAAATCATATGTAATTATAAATACAACTTGAAAGTGATATACCTATCAAAGTAAGGCAAGTTGTGAAACTTTAAAACAATAATACACATATGATTTGTAAAGATGTTGAATCCAAAACATAAGATACATTTGAAAGAGATTTTCTTATGATGGAAAAACAACAACCAAAGATTCAACCAAGTATATGAATCATGTTACATATTTCATTAACATGATCTACTTAGATTTACCAAAGATAAAGTACTACTTGGATTGAATCAAATGGTGATGCATCCAAAACAATATATCTATTCAAAGTATAAAACATGCTAAGGATACAACACATCATAGTTTATCATGTTACTAAAGATTTACCTAAGATAAAACAAAACATGAAAACATATGATTTGTAACGAAGTTGAGTCCAAAACATAAGATAGTTTTGAAAGTGATTTTCTTATGATGGAAAACAACAACCAAAGATTCAACCAAGTATAGGAATCATGTTACATATAATTTCAAAGGTTCTTTCATTAACATGATCTACTTAGATTTACCAATTCAAGTACTACTTGGATTGAATCATTTGGTGTTGTATCCAAAACAATAAATCAACTCAAAACATAAAACATGTTAAGGACACAACACAAACATAGTTTAACATGCTAGAAATGATTTACCAAAAATAAAACAAAGCATGAAAATATATGATTAAGGAAAGTAAAGCCTACTTGGAGATTTAACTTCATTAATCCAAGCTTTAGCTTTCCTAAAGCTCCCCATCATCCCTTAGTTCATTTCCCTTGTATTTGCCTCAAAACCCCTCAAGGAGGGCCTTAAAATTCCCAACTTTTGGCAAAGGAAAGAACTCATATATATAGCAAAAAGTGCCCAACGGCTAGTCCTCGGTCGACCTGCAAACAGGTCTCGGTCGACCGGGATCACACAACGGTCAAATTTCTGACCGTTGGTGCGCCAGGCCACTTTCTGCCTGTAGTGTTCCCGGTCGACCGGGACCCCTGGGCCGGTCGACCGGCGACACTGCCGGATCACCCAAAAATTCCAACTTTTGCAAATTTGAAGGTTTTCTTGGTGGAACTTTGGGCCAATCAATCAAGCTTTAAAACATGTTTTAAATCATTCTAAGGGTTTTAAAACATGGAACATAAAAAGCCTAAAACATTTTGAAAGATTTAAAACTCATAGGCTAGCTCGATTTTCTAAAACTCTTTTCAAAACAAATGCATCCAAGTTTTAAAAGCAAATCATGCATAAATCAAAACTTTAAAAACAATGCATGAATAAAACAAGATTTCAAGTTTATAAAACCAATGTATAAGTGTGTGAATCACATGATGCTAGAATGATTATGCATCCATCAAATTGCAATCTACAAAATTCCTAACAGTTCATCACTTCCTTTTGTTTCCATGTTTAACATGTTCAAGTAGTGGTGTTTAGGAGGCAATTTCTCATTCACTCCTAAATGGATTAGAGCAATTCAATACATGTCCATAATCTACTCATGGAGTAGATTACATTCCCATGTATTCCCACCCAAAAGGATAAGTGGGTCCCACTTAGTTTTTGGCTCAAAGTTGACAAAAAACTAGTTAGCTCTTAGCCATTTTTCCAACAATCCCCCACATGAATGAAATTAACCGACAGCAATGAAATGATATGCAGACACACAGAGAGAGTACAATTTGAAATTTTCTGTATAGAGAGAGGTAGCTTGTGGCCTTGAACCTTCCCTTGTGAAGTATTATCGGATTTACTGGTTGAACAGTGAACATGATGTCTTCAACTGTTCAGCCTTTTGCGTAAACCGAGACAATAGAGTTCACACAGAATCTTTCTGGACACAGTTGGTTCTCATGATTGTGTTCATTTTGGCCCTGAACATTGCCTGGTTTCATGAGTGCTTTAGAGAATTTAGCCTTATTATTCTCATAGAATCGGCCCAGTTCACACTCACATAGGTGATTCTTATTAAGAGTATCCTGCTATACCCCATCTGATTAGTCAAGATATAAGAATCATTAAAAGCGTTGCTTATCCTAATTTCCGCTGCAGGTATCACTGTTAATGTCATAGGAATGAGCAGGAGATTCTGTCTCCATAGTGATATCGTTAAGTCACACACAATTCGGTTGTCCCTTTGAACCCAGATCTTGGGATCTCCAGTCAACTAGGTTGGGTTGCCATTATGGTGACTTTTCATTTATAGGCTTTAGGCCCATTCCCCTCGATGAACGATTTATTTGCTCTCTCGCTAATCCTTTGGTTAAAGGATCTGCAATATTATCATGGACTTTATGTACTCAATTGTCATAATGTCATTAGAGAGCAGTTGTCTCACGGAATTATGCCTTCGACGAATATGTCGAGACTTACCGTTATACATTGTACTCTGTGCCCTTCCAATTGCTGACTGACTATCGCAATGAATGCAGATAGGAGGCACAGGTTTTGACCACATTGGAATATCTTCGAGGAATTGATGAAGTCACTCAGCTTCTTCGCCAGCTTTATCCAATGCAATAAACTCAGATTCCATAGTGAATCTAGCAATGCATGTTTGTTTAGAAGATTTTCATGATACCACTGCACCACCAAGTGTAAATAGATATCCACTTGTGGATTTTGAATCTTTAATATCTGATATCCAGTTGGCATCACAATAGCCCTCAAGTACAGCTGGATATTTAGAGTAATGCAAACCATAGTTTTGGGTGTACTTTAAATATCTTAGAACCCGAACTAAGGCCTTCCAGTGGTCTGATCCTGGGTTACTTGTGTATCTACTCAATTTACTAACAGCATATGCAATGTCAGGACGAGTGCAATTCATCACATACATTAGGCTGCCAATTATTTGTGCATATTCTCGTTGTGATATGCCTTTTCCATTATTCTTCGATAAATGAATACTAATATCTATAGGTGTCCTTGCTGGATTGTTATTATCTTGATTATATTTTTTGAGTATATTCTCAATATAGTGTGATTGAGATAATATCAATCCATCTGATGTTTTAGAGATCTTTATCCCGAGTATGACATCTGCAACACCTAAATCTTTCATGTCAAACTTATTGTTTAACATTCTCTTGGTAGATTGAATGATATCAGCATTACTACCCATAATGAGCAAATCATCAACATATAAACAAATAATGGCAAAGCCATTGTTAGTGTTCTTGACATATACACATTTGTCACATTCATTGATCTTAAACCCATTTGACATCATCAAGCTGTCAAATTTCTCATGCCACTGCTTTGGTGCTTGTTTTAATCCATATAGAGATTTGACAAGCCGACAAACTTTCTTAGTTTGACCTGGAATATTAAACCCTTCTGGTTGTCCCATAAATATCTCCTCGTCTAATTCACCATTGAGAAATGCTGTCTTTACATCCATTTGATGTATCTCGAGATTGTGTATAGCAGCAATTGCTATTAACATTCGAATGGATGTTATTCTCGTCACTGGTGAATAAGTATCAAAATAGTCCAAGCCTTCTTTTTATCTGTACCCTTTAACAACAAGCCTGGCCTTGTATTTATCGATTGAGTCATCTGCTTTCAGCTTTCTCTTGAATATCCACTAGCATCCAAGAGTTTTTCAACCTTGTGGGAGATCTACAAGTTCCCATGTATGGTTTTGTAAAATGGATTCAATTTCACTGTTTATGGCCTTTTTCCAATATGGTGCCTCGGGACTGGACACTGCTTCTTTAAAGCTTTGAGGCGTATCTTCCAACAGAAATGTTAGAAAATCTGAACCAAATGTTTTTGATGTTCTAGCCCTCTTACTCCGTCTAGGTTCATCAATCTCTTGTTGGTTTTGATTACTGCTACTAGCAGTGTCATGAGTTCTTTTAGGAGAACTCGTTTCCTTCAATGGTTTGTAAGGAAATATATATTCAAAGAACGATGCATTCCTTGACTCAATAATAGTGTTCGGATGCAAATCGGGAATTTCAGAGTTGTGAATTAGAAACCGATACGCACTGCTATTATGAGCATACCCAATGAATACACAGTCTACTGTTTTTGGTCCTATTTTCACCTTTTTAGGTGTAGGAACCGCCACTTTAGCCAAACACCCCCACACTTTCAAGTATTTGTAAGTAGGCATTCTACCTTTCCACAATTCGTAGGGGGTTTTATTGGTTTTCTTTTGAGGTATTCGGTTGAGAATATAATTTGCAGAGAGGATAGCATCCCCCCACAAATTCTGAGGTAATCCAGAACTCTTTTAAAGTTCTATTTTTCCTTTCAGCAACACCATTTTGCTGAGGTGAATAAGGAGCAGTAGTTTGGTGTATAATACCATGTTGTGAACAGAATTTACCAAAAGGTGATTCGTATTCACCTCCTCTATCGCTTCTTATCACCTTAATTTTCCTATCAAGTTGATTCTCAACCTCATTCTTGTAATGTTTGAACATTTCCAAGGCCTCATCTTTACTTCTCAGTAAGTAAACATAACAGTATCTTGTGCAGTCATCAATGAATGTAAGAAAATATTTCTTACCACCTTTAGTTTGAACAAACTTCAGGTCACAAATATCAGAATGAATTAATTGAAGAGGTTCAGAAGTTCTTTCAATAGATTGAAAAGAAGTTCTAGTAAGTTTAGCTTCTACACATGTTTCACATTTGATATTTGAATCAAAACTACATTTAGGCAAGCATTCCATGTTAACTAATCTACGTAATACATCATAATTAACATGGCCTAATCTACCATGCCACACATTAGAAGACTCAAGCATATAAGCAGAAGAGTTTTTCTTATTACGTACAATTGTCATTACATTCATTTTGAAGAGCCCATCGCTCATATACCCTTTTCCCACGTACATCCCAGATTTAGTGAGTACAAACCTATCCGACTCAAATACAAGTTTGAAACCATTCTTACTCAGTAGTGAGCCTGATACCAGATTCTTACGAATATCAGGTACATGCAGCACATTGTTGAGGGTGAGTTCTCTTCCAGAAGTCATCTTCAATACCACTTGTCCTTGGCCTTCAACCTTAGAGGTGGCAGAGTTGCCCATGAAGAGTTGTTCTCCGGTTGATGCTTGATAAGTGGAGAACATCTCTTTAATAGAGCAAACATGTCGAGTGGCCCCTGTGTCCACCCACCATTCTCTGGTGTTACCAACCAGATTGACTTCTGAGACCACAGCAGAAAGATTGATGTCTGAAACATCAGTGGAGAGAGTGTCCAATTCTGTCATGTTGGCCTGCGCGGGTTTCTTACTTGTATTGCCTTGGTCCTTGCTCTTACGACAGTCCTTAGCACGGTGGCCTGGTTTGTCGCACATATAGCATTTCCCTTTGAACTTCTTGTTGTCATTGGGACCTTGTTTTGGACCGTTGGGATTGTTCTTCCTTTTCTTGGGATTCTGCCCATGTTCCTCCACATTTGCCTTCGCTTCAGTGAAGGTTTTTCCTGCTTTCTTTTCAAAAGCACGATTGTCTTCCTCTATCCTCAATCTTACTATCAGGTCTTCAAGTTTTATCTCCTTTCGTTTATGCTTGAGGTAGTTCTTAAAATCCTTCCAAAGTGGTGGCAATTTTTCAATGATTGATGCCACTTGGAAAGACTCGCTAAGAGACATTCCTTCTGCATGTATTTCATGGAGGATTACTTGAAGTTCCTGAACTTGATTGATAACCGCTTTAGAATCATTCATCTTGTAGTCAAGAAATCTGCCAACAACGAATTTCTTCATTCCGGCATCTTCAGTTTTGTACTTTTTATCAAGTGAATCCCATAATTCCTTAGCAGTCTTCAATGAATAGTACACATTATATAATGTGTTGTCTAGTCCATTGAGAATGTAATTTCGACAGAGGAAGTCAGCATGCTTCCAGGCTTCTACAGCAGCAACTATTTACTTGTCTGTTTCGCCTTCTTTCAAAGCAGGAGCTTCTTCATGGAGGAACCTAGCCAAGTTCAGGGTGGTGAGATAGAACAACATCTTTTGTTGTCATCTCTTGAACTCAGTCTCATTGAACTTTTCAGGTTTCTCCCCATGGTTCACCATAACAGGGGTAGGGGTAGTGACTGGAGTATTCTTCTCAATACCCATGTCTGTTTTAACAAAACAGAAATCACTTAAACAGAGTATAGTACAGAATTTAAACAACTAATAGAACTGTAAACAGTAACTCAGACTATATGGTAACTTGTAACTGGTTACTGAAGACTGAGGCAAACAGAATACAATTTACAGAACAACCTGAAGTTCTGTAACTAAGTGTATATGAAGAATGAAAACCAGTTTTACACTACTAGTTTCAGAAACAGAAGAAGAAGAAACTAGTAGAAAACTAACATAAACCGAAACCAGAAATACTGAAGTAGACAGAGAACAGAATGTACTCAGAACTTTAAAAGAAATTTTGTCTCACACTGTAATAGAGCATATATTTTTATACCTTCAGATGATTATGATAACTCTAAGAATGAGGTTGAAGTGGTGAGAGAGCTGTCGTTTTAAGCAAGCAACAGATCTGTCATGTTTTTCGGTAGTGATGTTTAGCACGACTTGGAAGAAGTCAATACATGTTTTTTTTTTTTAATTTTTAATTTTCTATTTTTATGAGAGGAACATGTTTGACTTGTGAGAGATTTTTGGTTCGAGCATGGCTTGTTAATGGTATGATTGTAGCGTAAGCTTAACCAAGCTCATTACACCTACGTGCTATATTCTTATTCTTTTGATTAAAATATTATATTTTCAAAGTAAACTCAAAATAACGGATTATATAAGAAAAAAGTTTATATAAAATTTAACAGAAGTGACTCAATGTATGCTACATTAGCGTGAGAAGTAAACATTTTTTTAACAACAAAATTAAATTAATATTGTCAGCCACTTGATTCGACATAAGTTGGCCCACCTTTCTGAAATCTATACCATTCATTACTTGTTCATTTTTTTTTTTTTTTTGAACCATAACAAAACCTTATTAAAGGAAATAACAAATACAAGTAAACAAACCAAAGAAAGAAGGAAAATAAAGTACAAGAGCAATAGAGCATTGTACCATTCCTAGCCCCACTTACAAGAGCAATAGAGCATTGTACCATTCCTAG
Source organism: Cinnamomum chago (assembly GCA_038049695.1). Lineage (NCBI taxonomy): Eukaryota > Viridiplantae > Streptophyta > Magnoliopsida > Laurales > Lauraceae > Cinnamomum > Cinnamomum chago. The sequence goes on from CP142454.1 coordinate 38,281,376, forward strand.
CCCCACTTACATAACTACACCCACCTTGATGCACCCTGTCAACCCCTTGAGTTGTTCATACCTCTTGCTTGTTCATTGGATATGCTTTCTCATACCATTCAAGGGTAAAAAAAAAAAAAAAAAAAAATGCTCTCTCATCCATGCTTTTCCTTCTATAGGTGGGCCCGGCTTCATCGAGCTCAAATCAACCTCAATATGATTACTATTCAAGTCAAGCACCAGTTGGTCCACCTATAGAGGTTGATTTGAGCTTATTTACTCCACTAAGCCAGTATTCATTTCATTACTTTGCACATCACAGGCAGGCGAAGTTGGGCAGAACTTCCCCTGTCAACAATAATAATAAAGTAACAATGCGATACCTACACAAGTATTATATGGGAATCGGTGGTACGGTTTAAGGCTTAGGTGACCGCCCTCCATGTGCGACAGTGTCAAGCCTCGGTGTCATGGACTTGCCACACGCAAAGGTGACAACAGCCTCTCTATGCCACTGCCACCAAACCGTGTAGATGGAAATGGAAACAGTATAATAGAGTCTACTAAATATCATATTAAAAGAACATGATATCTTGTTCCCATAAATCCCTCCCTCTTTTATTACTAAACTGTCTCATCTTTTTATCTTCTGTCACAGGTGAAAACCGAGATTACATTGGAGCCATCAGAAAACTATCTCCTCTTTTGTGGAACTTGATTAATAAAGGCACCTTTGTGCGGGTAGAAAACCTGCAGTTCTTAGGAAAACTTTTTCCACTTGTCACGGAAAATGTTTACTGCTTTTCAGGAAAAACCAAGTCTGATCCCCTCATCAGAAATGGTTTTCCACAAAATCAAGGAAAAGTTAGCTCATTGTTCTTTTTTTTTTTTTTCTCCCAAAAATAAAATAAAATGGCCACATTAAAAGTGGAACTTTCCGCACTGCAGAAAACCATTCTCACACTTTTTCCGTGGATAAACGGCCACAGTAATGTACCCTAACAATCATTCTTGGAATCTATATTACTAAGGGAATGTAGTTTCCATTTGTTTAACCACAAGGCTACAGGTGTCAGTACCTCATCTTCCTCTCCACTCTCCTCTGTCTCAATTCTCACTAACCGACCCACAAAATTTCCTAAAAAAAAAAAAAAACCACTTAATGCATGATGGTGAGCCAAACAGGGCCCACATAGCATGGGTCCACCACATAATGGGTCTCCGGTGGATCATCCTTCGAAATCTAAGGATCGGATGGGTCATCGGGTGGCCCACCTGGGTCCCGGTATCAACGCAAGGAACTGAATGGCCCAAACAATGATTGTAACTTAAAAAAAAAATTCTCACTTCTTAACTACTTCCTAAAACACTTACTCTCCATTTCTCTGATCAGACGTTGGATGGTGGACCAAACAAGGCCCATCTTGCACAGGTCCACCACCTACTGGGTCGCCCATGGGTCCTCATTTGGATCCACAGATCGGATGGGTCATCAGGTGGCCCACCTAGGTCCCAGTATCAACGCAAGAAACTGAATGACTCAAACAATGACTGAAACTTTAAAAAAATAAAAAATAAAAACAAAAACAAATTCCTAATTCCGGATTTACAGATCGAATGGGTCATCGGGTGGCCCACCTGGGTCCCGGTATCAACACAAGAAACTAAATGGCCCAAACAATGACTAAAACTTAGAAAAAAAAAAGAATTCTCGCTTCTTAACTGCTTCCTAAAACAAATACTCTCCCTTTCTCTGATCAAACGTTGGATGGTAGGCCAAACAGGGCCCACCACCTACTGGGTCGCCCATGGGTCCTCCTTCGGATCCACGGATTGGATGGGTCATCAGATGACCCTGCTAGGTCCCGGTATCAACACAAGAAACTAAATGGCCTAAACAATAACTAAAACTTAAAAAAATAAATAAAAACAAAAACAAAAACAAATTCTCAATTCTTAACTGTTTTCTAAAACACGTCATCTCCTTCTCTCTGATTAGACGCTTGGCCCACCTCGCATGGGTCCACCACCTAATGGGTCCCTGGTGGGTCCTCCTTCGGAGACGCTGGATGGTGGGCTAAAAGGGCCCACCCCGCACGGGTCCACCACCTAATGGGTCGTCGGTGGGTCCTCCTTTGGATCTACGGATCGAATGAGTTATCCGGTGGCCCACCTGGGTCCCGGTATCAATGCAAGAAAATTAAGCGGAACAGCTGTATGACCCAAACAATGACTTAAACTTTAAAAAAAAAATTCCAACTTCTCAACTGCTTCCTAAATTAAGTCATCTCCCTCTCTCTGATCAGATGCTGGATGGGGGGCCAAACAGGACTCAACTCACACGGGTCCACCACATAATGGCTCTCCGGTGGGTCCTCCTTCGAATCCACAGATCGAATGGGTCATCCGGTGGCCAACCTGGGTCCCGATATCAACGCAAGAAACTGAATGGATCAAACAATGACTGAAACTTAAAAAAATAAAATAAAATAAAATAAAATTTATACTTCTTAACTGCTTCCTAAAACACGTACTCTCCCTCTCTTTGATCAGACGCTGGATGGTGGGCCAAATAGGGTCCACCTCGCACGAGTCTACCACCTACTGGGTCACCCATGGGTCCTCTTTCGGATCCACAGATCAAATGGGTCATCGGGTGACCCACTTGGATCCGGATATCAACATAAGAAAATCAAAGTAGATCGTACATAGCACGGGATGTTGCTAGTTCTAATCTAAGAAATTCAGGATCCTATCCTCACCCGTCGCTAGCTCATATCCTTCATCCCTCCCCATTTTTAGTATAACTTTGTTGCACGTTATCTGAATTTTTAGGAATTGATTTCCACATAAACAAATAGGCCTTATTACAAATAAGAGAAGGGAGTGAAACAGTTTTACCTGTGCACCGTTTCTAAGTCAAATTTGGGCCACAATGATACACGGCACGGTCATTTTCAGTGGCTTGGTATTTTTTTGTGCCCGCACTACAGAATTTGTAAAACTGACCGAAGAAAAATTCATAGCAACGTGACCTGTAAAATATCAGAGAGAGGTGCGAAGTGAAGGGACTCGCATGCACTTTCCAGGAAGTAATTTTTTGACTTGGTCGATGGCTTTGGCACATTAAATACCAAGTGTAAGTAAACGAACAGCCTTAAAAGGTTTTAGAATCTCATACTCCAAATGCTCCTACAATTTAACAAATAATTTGGGTTTCTAGCAACCATGACCTGAACGTTCCTAGTTTAGGCCAAAGGTTAGACTCAATTGTCATGATTGGAAGGGCCAAAACTTAATTATTTTGATTTGACAGTTTTTAAATGGAGAGAATGATCTTAATTGACTTCTTCTATTTTGTGAGGCATGTTAATCGACTTCTATAGGGTTGTGGAACCAACCTGGATAAGCTTTCAAGACCCTTTCTTTCACGTTATAGCCAGCCTTTTAAGTCCCTTTTAATCATAATAATTGCTTTGAAGCCTTTTTTTAAGTATGGTTCAATTATAGGATAGGAACCGAAACTCAAGGGCATAATAGAATAATAGAGTTCTGACCCAACCCAAAACCGAATCATTCACGTAGCTTAGAAATATGGATGATTAAAATAAGGCCCTGCTCCCATATTACATTCACATTGCACTAAGCTTAGCTGGATAGAGCCCACATGGGGCTCTACTAGTAAGGGATTAGAGTGAACGGAAAGATCCAAATGGGTCGGACCAAGATATCAAAATCTCGGGTCAATCGCATGCCTCTAACCTTTTAATATGTGATCCACAAATTTAACAACTTTATATTAAAAGAAAAGAAATGCTTGAACCTATATCAAACAGATGGGTCTATTTGGAAGGGTGCAAGCATAGAGGACCCGGTGTAGGTGGGGCCCATTCGGATTAATGCCTTGATAGCACCACATGCATGCTACACATCGCATGTATTGCTCCATGCAAGATAAATGCATGTACCAGAAAATTGGCCATTAAACTACAATGCATAAGTATCGTGTGGGATATCATGTTTACATCGCACACCCCAAACTACCAAATCAACAAGCATTCGGTTGAGTTGGTGTGTGGTTGTAACATTTGTAACCAACGCAACTTCGGTTCAACTCAACCATTATTTATGGATCGATTTCTTAGTGGTTAGTTCTGTTACACGTGTATAAAAAAAAGAAAAAGAAGAGAAGATCATACAGGTGTATATATATCCTTTCAATTGTGATGGTTGGATTAGATTTGTGTGAAACATTAGACTCAGTGGACGTTGACACATCTAAATATTCCATTACATCAAATGAATGGATGAAATAAAAACTAAAGGTTCTATTTGTTTGGATTGAAAGTTAGGATCCCTTGATTTTCAAAATCTTGATGAATTTGCTAATTTTATTGGGTGTTCTCTAACTGAAATCTTCATGGTTTGAAATAAATGCCTACGTCTTATGTAGGTGCCAGTCAATTTTCAACTGTAATAGGCCCATCATCTGATTATCTTTTATCAAAATACGATGATACGATGAGCCTACTTTAATTGGATAAAGAGAGATTTTTTATTTGGGTGATTGATAGCCCCACAAAGATCTTCATCAAAATTTCCATGATCTGAAAAACTGAGAACCTGATGAGCTAGATTGGATTGGTAACAACATCATATGCATTATTCTAACGCAAAACTCCAATTCAATAAGCCGAAAAAGTTTGCCATATGTCCTGTCTGTTGAAGATCCTCTGCCATTTAAGAAGGTTCAAGAGATTTAGCTCAATGGTTGTGTGTACTGGATCCTTGAGTGCGTCCCGCACGCATCCTGTTAGTGGGATGTGTGAAACTCCATTGTCGGGCCCACCTATTGGCAATTCGGATTTTAAAATGAACATTGACATTGGTATCATATTTTCAAATTTTACTTCAACGTAAGTTATTTTCACTATAAGTTTGATTGGCACATGACCGACTCATAATGTGATTAATGCTAATGATTAATAATGCATAAGATTGTACAAATCATATCATCAGTCATGTATTCAATCTAAGTAGGATCCACTTCTATTGATGTGAATTTTTTTTAGGCACATCCTAGCTGCTCTAGGAAGAGTGAGGGAGACCCTCACCGGATTGGATGGCAACCAAGGAATCCCCTTATCTTGGGCATTTAATGAAAGGAACAGTTGTTCCGCCAAAGAAGCCACTAAACCTAGTCCATGGCTTTCGGTGGTGGAAATCGATTGATGAGTGAGTGCTACCCCTCCTCACGCACCTTCTCAACAGAAAAAGCAAACCCAACAAAACAAGAAAATGCCCCAGCCACTCACACACTTTCCGTGAACGCAAACACATCTCGAATCTCTAACTCACCCTCTTTATCAAGCACACACTCTTACGCATCATCAACAACAAACAAACAAAAAAATCATCAAAATTCCAGATTTCCAACTTAAACCAAGAATTCAAAGAATCATAGTAGTAATAAATGAGAGGAACTGAAAAAAATCACAACGAATAACAGTAATAATTCACATGAGAATCAACTGGGAAATAATTGGTTTTTTTTTTTTTTTTTGGTGGGGGGGTTTTGGTTCTAGCTAGTAAGGGCAGTCCACCAGAGATGAACCTGCAAACATAAGTGGGAGCTGTTTGGCAGAGAAGGCGAACCCACTAGGGAATTCAAGATCCTCTTCTGGGGCAGGAAGGTTGAGATCTAAAGACATAACATTAACATTCCTCTCCTTCCTAATGTTCTCTTGTGAATCTACGGTGGCGGTCCTATGTCGCCTCATGTGACCCCCAAGAGCCTGCCCAGATGAGAATTCAGACCCACATATGGAACACTCATGAACCCTGGACTTGTTGTATGGGATTGCTTTTGTTGGGCTGGTGCTGCTGCTTGCCATCTGAGAATTCTCTTCTTCCAACGCTTTCTTCTCTTCGCTAGTCTTTGGTTTTTTATGGCTTGCCCGGTGCCCGCCCAAAGCTTGAAAAGACGGGAAGCAGCGATTGCATGTCTTGCACTCGTAGGCGTAAAAACCAGGCTTCATAGCGGTCGCTGCTTCGGAGAATAATTTTCTGCTGCTTAATTTCCCCACCGCGGCTGCCTCTCCTATTTGGAAATTGGGGTGGTTTGGGCTGCCCCCTTTAGCTAGGAGAATGAGACAATTGGCCATGTCCTCCTCTTCTTCAGTGCTTCCACAGAATTCAGTTGAAGTTGTGGGTCCTCTTGAGCAAGAAGAAGAGATGTTTTCGCTGTGATCGTCGTCTCCTCCAACAACAATTGAAGAGCTTGTCATGTTGGTTGCAGGCTGTGGCGATATGAGCCTTTGACGCTTGGTTCGCTTGCCCTTGACGATGATGCTCTCAGAAGTCTCCATGAAAAATGTTTTTTGCTTCTGCTGCTGCTACTGAGAGGAATTAGATGATTGAAAGAACACCAAAGGGAGAGGGAGAGAGAGAGAGAGAGGTGGATAGAAGACAAAAAGGTTTTAAGATTAAATAGATGATGATGGAAGGAGCGAGGTGGGAGAGTGGGTTTGTTTTAATAAGGTTGGGTGTGTATGTATATATTGTTTACAGGTCAATGCCGCCCCGGGCCATTGAACAGTAAGCGTGAATTCCTCCGCCCGTATTCTTTTTTGAAGTTCTTAACTTGCAACTTTTGGAGTGCCAGAGAGAGAAAAGGAGGAAAGGTGGGAAATGGAGAAGTGTGGACTAAAAGCAAATGAAAAGAAACGACACTCAAGCACAAACAAACTTATAACAGAGTTAGGCCGGAGATGAGTTGTGTACAGTTGATGCTTTGAGAGTTTGTTAGGAGTAACCAACAAAAGAGCCTTTTCGTACCATCCAATCTCCCTTTTTCTTAAAATAGGAATTAAATGATACCACAAGCTGTCACCTTTCCACGGGAGAGTTTTCTCCTCACTGCATTTAAAATCCATTTCTTACCCTTTTTCCGCTCTGATCTGCAATTATGCTCAATTTTAAGTTCATCTCACTAATAGACCTAATCTAAACGAATCCGGATCCTCTTAGGCTTTTGACCCACGATGACAAGAACTGGAAAAATTACAATCCGTCACGTCACTGACAGGCCTATTCACGGTGATGTGGTGGACAGTGATCGTTCCATTTACAGTCACCATGGAGAAAAACCTTAGAGAGTCAAGACTCAATCTAAAAATAAAATATGGTTAAAACATAGTTAAGATTTTAAGTTGTTTAATCAAATGCTAAGATTATCTCACAGGGTTGTTTTCTGCATGGCCCTGATCCATAACACCTTTGTATGCATCCTGCCCCAAATAATAGGAATGTATTCAGATGGGCCTTACAAGCTGGACCGTATATACACACATGCACTCTGCTTTATTAGGTTTATGTCTTGTATTCCAGATTTATCGAATTGGCTCATTGGGTTAGCCAATTGGGTTCAGGGTTTTCTTAGGGGCTAATAAAGTAGAGATTACATATACCATCTAATATGTAATCCTAAACTTACTCAAGATGTATATTTTACCGTTGACGTAGGCGGTTTTGTCAAACCACATAAAATCCTCTTGTCTCTCTTGTGTGGTATGATTATTCGATCGCATGTTTCGGGCTTCCCACAAACGCACACAACATGCTCGCAGATGAAAATCTCCCCGTCTCAAAATCTAAGCCATTCATGTGATAGTTTGATTTATTTCTAAAAAGAAAAAAAAATCTTTCATTGGAGTGACGTTTACTATTGAACTAAAAAAATGCAGCTAAATTAATAATGAATGTTTATTTTTGGATAAATAACAATCAATAAAGCTATAGGGCTCACATTTTAGGTACTCTAACCTTCCATTTGATGTACAAATTTGGTGCGTCCATCAAAATATCATGGGTCCGAGCATTATCCATGGCCGGATTTGACAATCATGACTTCATTGCTTTTTTTTTTTTCTCTTCAAAGGCTTCTGATCAGATGATCAATATTACTCACAATGGAGCAACAACATATTGGGCATCTTTTCTTTTAACAAAAAAACATATTGGTTAGCCATCACGTTGCTATGTTGTCCGGTCGCTGTTTAATCTAAACCAATCACATTGTTTTGTCACCTGTTTGATGATCAGAATCTTAAATCATTCCACCAATATTGCCGGATAAAGTCTTATAATGTTCAAATAAGCATAAGTTGTTTTTCCATCATATCCCATTCAATTTTAGATTTTTTTTTTTCATTGAACTGCATCTTTTCTTCCTTCACTAATACAATTACAGAAAATGGCCTGATTTTGTTAGCTTGAAGATCGTATTTAACAGTTAATTTTGGAATGCCTAACACTACCTTTCTTGACGACCAAAGCCCTTACTCGAACTCTTCAGCAAACTAATACTATATAGATCTCCCAAAAAAAAAAAAAAAAAAAAGTGCTCTATAGCTTGACCCAAAAAACCCAGTGCTATATAGTCAAATAATAGGTTCTATATATTTTTTTCCATCTTTGGATGAGTTAGTGTATGGAGACTACTTTTATATAATATAAAACCAATAACTCCTTAATTAGCACTATAATCCGAATGAAGCTAGTGGGGCCCAATTTTACTTCCTTCACATGTACATCACTTTAAGTGGGTGGTGCTACAAACTTAATAAGAAAATAAAAGGAATAACTAAATGGGTAGATTGCTTACAAGAGAAAGGATCTTCACACATGATACAAGGAATAACTTCATACAAAGACTATTTCAAACGCAATGACCTTAAAAGATCAATAATCACAAGAGTAGCACCCGCGAACACTGAAAGATTAAAAAAGCAATTGACCGTGAGGAGTCGAGCAATACGTATATGAATAATTCCAAGGGCCACAAACAACCACCCGTCATCACTAGAGAGGAAATTGAATGTCCAATTACTACAGCAAGTGGAGGCCCAATGGCTAAAAGTTGCATCCCTTCACCATCATAGCTGCCCTCATGGATGACATCCGTATTCACAAAAAGATTGTACAGCCAAACCTCCAACTTACACGAGCAAGCAGTGCTCATAATTAACATGTGATTCAATTAAAGGTGGTCAAAACGCACAGTTAGAAGATTGTGCATGGAAAATTAGGTTGTTTGAACAAAATGAAGATTTTTTGAGAAAGAGAATGTTCGTGTCTCCTGTGATGACTGGAGATCTATTGTGTTTATAAAGGACTCTTTACAAGATTTTGATCAATCATTTTGATACAATCAAATCCATTCACTTTCTATCATAGTCAAGTATCATCACCACTGTATGGGCATTTTCACACTACCGAGATTGTTCTAGTTTCGGTAAAAGTACCAACTAGGCATGTCTTGGTCTCGGTTTAATGCGTCTCTGAAATAGTTTCAGAATGCATCCATGTTAAGGTCATACCTGACATCGGTATCATCTTTAGTTCGGTTCGGTTAACCGAGATGAGTACTGACGCTCAGTCAGTTAAAACTGTACTCCTATAAAGGCTCGACCATGTTACAGAACGTGTCAAGAGGTAAGGATAAGTATCAGATAGAGATAAGGAGCTATCCTTATCCGGTGGTTACATCCACAATCCCTAAAAGGTCGGGGCATTGTCCGAGTAAGACTCTACTTCCGAGAGACCAGGACGAGAGTCATAAGACCCTCGGCCTATATATACAAAGAGCTAATCCAGAAGAGGTACGCATACATACTCCAAATTCTGCCTTTCTCTCTACTCACTCATCCTTTGTCTAGTGATCGCACTAACTTAGGCATCGTAGTGCCTTGCGCAGAGTTCGGCCTGGGTCTCTGACCTCTATTTTTTTCCTTCCCTTTTAGGTTTCAAGCATTCAACCTTTCCCAAGAAACTTTACATCCATCCAAACAAGTCCGTAACGATTTAGGCACGCACAATTGGCTCCATCTATGAGAAATGATTAAATCAAATTCACAAACATCATGCCTCAAAAAACTAGAAAGGGCGAAGGATCATCAAGGACCCTATCACCACCACCAGTATTGCCAAGGCAATTGCCACCGAACCCTCGCCAGAGGAAAACCGGGGCAAGATCTGGGGCAGAAAGTTTTCCAGAAAGGCCTGAGATTCAGTCAGGTTCATCTTCAAGGGGGGTGACGGCACCTCCCCCAACAAGATGATCTTCTACTAGAGCGTCCCCGACAAGATGATATTTTACTAGAGCATCCCCGACGAGATAATTTCCCAATACCGATTAAGTCACATTAATCCCATCACCGGACTGATGGTGACGATGATAACAACTCACTCCCCGCGGATATCAGGGCCTAAAACCTTGTTATCCAAGAGCAAGATGAGTCGATTCGTCAACTCCGGCAGCAGCTCCAGGAAAAGACGACGGCCCCGATTCCACCCCTTAGACGCGATAGAGCTCCTTTGGTTGAACAAGATTTGAGGCAAATCCTGAATAACAAGAAGCGCGACCGAGCTTACGATGAGGGCTTGAGTAACAGCCACTTGAATGATGACACAAATAGGCCGAAGCAAAAGACTGGAAAACAATGATGACTTGAGAGAATGGCTTGACCGACAAGTCAAGCAAACAGTCCGACAGAACAAGAAAGTGGTCGGTTCACCCGAGATCGGTTAAACGCTTATGACACTGAGGATCTCGGCACATCCCCCTTCTCTCAGGAGATAAGGAACTTTTCTCTCCCTAAAAGGTTTACTGTTTCGAGATTTGTTCTTTATGATGGGACATTGGATTCGGCAGCACATCTCCAACATTTTACTCAACGGATGTCAGTATAGGGTGATATAGGTCACCTAAATTGTAGGGTTTTCTTTTCCAGTTTAGGAGACCTTCCCCTAAAGTGGTTCTGCGTACTTCCAGAGGGGTCAATTTCAAGCTGGCGACAGCTCCGAAATTCCTTTGTGGAGAAATTTCAGGCTCATAGGGTCATCCCCAAGACGGACGTTGACCTATGTGCCATCAGAATGAGGTAGACCGAAAACATCACTCAGTTCGCCAAAAGGTTTTGGACTATATATAGCCGAGTGGAAGACACCACAAATAGGGTGGCAATCAGGCCCTTCAAACAAGCTCTACAGCCAAGTAATGAGCTTCGGAAGGACTTGGTTCGGTTCCCCGTGGTCACGGTGAAGGCACTGATGGCCAAGGTGAATAAATTCATTTAGCAGGAAATAGATGAGGTCCGAGCTCGGGAAAGCTTTGGTCTTTGGCAGGACGATAAACCCTCCAAGAAAGACAATAAATTATCTCGGAAGGAGGAAGTAGACCGCAACAAGGCTTCAACGAGCTCAGCAATGGTCTCGGCCTCTACCTCGGGGGGTGGAAAGAAGACCAAACCAGTTGCTGCCTCTTATAAGGTTGTCAACACGGTCTTTAAGGAGCCAATCTACAAACTCCTTCGCAGGATCAAGTCGCGACCATACTTCAAGTGGCCGCAGCCAATGAAGGGTGATCCTTCCACCTGAGATCAGAACAAGTTATGGGCTTATCACAAGCAAAATGGGTATAGAATCGAAGATTTCATGGCCTTCAAGTCTCATCATGAAAAGCTCGTCAAGGACAAACACTTGAAGGATTACATCAAGGAGGAAGGCAAAAATAACAATCGAGTTCATCAACGCCGAAACGATGATGATCAGGATAGCGATGAACCGGAGGGCATCAATAATGTCATTCACCTAGCTCCTGCACCGAAGAGGAGCAATCAAGCTCGTGCTGAAGCTGGGCAGGCTTCACACAACAAATAGGTGATGACAACAGAGCTAGAACCAGTTGCAAAGAAAGCTCGAAAAGAAAGGCCCAAAATCTGGTTTTCAGATAAGGACCTTGATGGGGTCCAGCTCCCCCACAACGATCCTTTGGTTATAACCTTGAAATTAAAGAACTTCAAGGTGTAAAGGATTCTTGTGGATCCCGGGAGTTCATCCAAGATCCTCTACTTCGACTGCTTCAAGAAGATGAGTCTCAAAGAAAAAGACTTGCAGGAAGCAAACACTCTCCTGGTGGGTTTCAGCTCGAAACCGGTGTATCCCAAGGGAAAAATCTCCTTAAAAGTCCAAGTAGAGGGAGCTTGTATGTTAGCTGACTTCCTCGTGGTGGATGCACCGTCCCCATATAATGCAATAATGGAGAGAACTTGGCTGCACAATATGGAAGCAGTGCCTTCCACTCATCACCAAAAACTCAAGTTCCTGTTACATAACGAGAACGGCAAAATTGAGGTGATCATTGTCCGAGGCGACCAACAAATGGCCAAATAGTGCTTGATGACTGTAGTACCTGGAGAAGCAGAACCAAAGCAAGTGCATATGGTCGAGCTGGATAAGGAAGCCAAACTTGAGGACCTCAGCCGAGCTCCAACAGAGAAAAGCATTGAAGATCTAACCGAGATCAGGATCGATCCCAATGATCCTGAAAGATATTTTCTGCTTGGAATCAACTCCTTGAAGCTGAAAGGTCCAAGCTCTTTAACTTCATATTACAGAACAAGGATGTTTTTTGCGTGGACACCTTACGAGATGCCCGGCGTCAACCCCGAGGTCATGTTCCACAAATTGAATGTGGACCCAAAACACAAGCCTATGGTCCAAAAAGCTCGGAGAACGGGGGTTCCACAAACCGAGGCCGTGATCGAGGAGGTTGAAATGCTGTTAAAGGCTAATGCAATCAGGGAGGTCCACTACCTAGATTGGTTGGCCAATACAGTCGTCATCAAGAAAAAGAATGGGAAGTGGAGGGTCTATGTTGATTTCACCGACCTCAACAAAGCCTGTCCTAATGACAGCTTTCCACTTCCTAAAATCGACCAAATGATTGATGCGACTGCCGGGCATGATAAGATGAATTTCCTCAATGCTCACTTAGGTTACCATCAAATTCCAATTCACGAGCCTGATGAAGAAAAGACCGCATTCATAACACCTAGAGGCATCTATTGTTACAAAGTGATGCCATTTGGGTCAAAGAATGCAGGGGCAACTTACCAAAGGCTGGTAACTAAGATATTCTAGGCCTAGCTAGGAAAGATAGTAGAGATCTACATTGACGACATGGTTGTCAAGTCTAAAAGGTCACAGGACCACTTGGCAGACCTAAGTGAAACGTTTGTCATTCTGAAAAAGTTTTAGTTTAAACTAAATGCATCCAAGTGTGCGTTTGGTGTCGGCTCCGGTAAATTTCTAGGAAGCTTGGTCACCAAAAGAGGAATTGAAACAAATCCAGACCAGATTTCGGCCATTCAGGGGATACAAAGTCCAACTATGGCGAAGCAAGTTCAGAGGCTCATTGAAATGGCTATCGCGCTTAATCGCTGCATCAACCGAGCTTCAAATAAATGCCGACCTTTTTTTCAACTTTTGAAGAAAAGTTAGAAATTTCAGTGGACTACGTAATGCGACCGAGCTCTGCAAGAGCTCAAAATCTACTTAGCTTCACCATCCCCTATTTACTACACAAGCAAGATCCTTCTTGATGCCGAGACCAGGTATTTACCATTGGAGAAACCTGCATTAGCACTTGTCAGTGCTTCTCGCAAACTTTCTCATTACTTCTAGACTTACACAATAGTGGTTGTTACAGAACATCCACTTAAGTCCATTTTCAGAAAGACAGATTTTTTTTCGAAAGATATCAAGATGGGCTATCGAGCAGGGGCAGTACGATATCCAGTATCAACCCAGAACAGCAATTAAGGCCTAAGTTTTGGCAGACTTCATTATGGAGTTTGTTTCTCTTAGTTCAGCACCGAGCCAGCTCAATAACGAACTAGGGGTCAAGGAGGATAAGGATGAAGTTACTGAGACAGAAAACGATCAATCTTGGAAGTAGTTCTTCGGTTCATCATGGAAGGTCTTCGTCGACGGATCCTCAACCTTCAAAAGGGCTGGTGCCGGCATAGTCCTCCAATCTCCGGAGGGTTTGGTCATCAAGCAAGTCTTAACACTTGGCTTCAAGGCTTCCAATAATAAAGCTGAGCATGAAGCATTGATTACAGGGCTCAACAGCTCTAAAATCCTGGGGGCTTGGCAGTTGGTGTTCTTCAGTGACTCCCAATTGGTGAAGAGTCAATTGAACGGAGACTACCAAGCTCGAGACGAAAGGATGGCGGCCTACTTAGCTTTGCAAAGCAGCTCCTTTTTCAGTTTGAGAGAATTGAAGTCCAACAGGTCGGCAGAGATTCTAATTCTCATGCCGATGCTCTTGCCAAACTGGCCTCTGCTATTGAGGCTGGGAGAAAAAAAACTATTGAGGTGGAGACATTGGAAAGACCAAGTATAGAGTTTCAACCACCTCGGCATGTTTTATGTGTTGATCTCGGTCTGAGCTGGATGAACCCAATCATTTCCTGTCTAAGGGATGATCAACTTCCCGAAGACAAGAATGAGGCTCACAGAATCAGGCTGAAAGTAACTCGATTTTGGTTGTCTCCGGACGGCAAGCTTTACAGGAAGTCTTTTACCGGCCCGTACCTCTAGTGTGTTCACCTAGCAAGGTTGAAGACTTCCTCTATGAAATTTGATAAGTCCTTAAAAATACATAATTTCCTCATCATTTTAGAATTAATTAAGGACTTAATCATCAAATCATGGACCATTTTAGTAAAAAAAATCATGATTTTATGTTTATGGGCATCAAAGTTTGAATTCGAGTCAAAACGCATTGAAAATTTTCATTTTCACATAAGATCATGAATGTCTCTATTTTTGGTATTGGAAGTCACAAATTTCTCATTACTTTTTATTTACACATGAAGTGATGAATTTTATTTGCACCATTGATTTAATTGAAGATTTGATAAAATGGTGACATTTTATGCATCTATTTAGTATGAATTGGGCCCGCATCTTGCATAATTCCTCCCTATATAAATAGATTATTCTTTGACATTTGTTTTCATTTTTATACGAAATTTCAGAAATTGGGGCCCACGGAAGAGAATTGATGAATCAAATGCATCATGAGACCCATCTACTTTTGACATTAATTCCAAGGATAAAGCGGTCCCATGTTAAGAGATTCTCAAGCCATGAAGAAGTTTAAAGTAATTCAAGATTCTTGCTAGCCAAGCAATCCAAGTTGGAAGATAAACCCAAAGAGTCCAAGTTTCCTTAAACACTCCACAAGTTGGATCTCAATCAAATACTATTGGATCTCAATCAAATACGATTCCAAATTTTGAAAGTTTGCAACCCAAGATTCTTGGGAAGATGACATCACACGTCCAAAAGGGAGGCCCCAAAAATCCCTCACGTGAAAATCACTCTCCCCCTATTCTTTCTCTCTTTATCTCTCTTTCCCTCCTAATTTTTCTCTTTATTCTCTCCCTCTCAATCTCTAACTCCCTCATCTCTATTTTTTCTCTCTTTCTCTCTCCCATCTTTATCCCTCACGTTTTTTATTTCTCTCCCATCTCCACTCTCTCACGTGAATCTCTCCCCTCCTAAATTCTCTCTCTTTCTTTCTCTCCCATTAACGTCTTTTAAATTCCATCCACCCCTTCTCTTGGACGACCAGCAACCATTTTCCCTTCATTTTCCATTAAATTTTCTCCATCTCTCATCCTTTCATCAATATTTCATCCAACGCCTTCCCTATGGCACACCACCACTTGGATTTCTACGCCACCGTCGCACCACTGCCGTTGCTACAGTTGATCCACCATCGGACCAGGCATTCATCATCTTCCCTTGCTTGGATTTCAGATTGCAAAACGAGAGCCGGTTGGATCGCCGTTCAAGACCGCGAGTCCATCTCCTCCGTTTAGTGTTTCATGTGTCTAAGGTTAGGTTGGATGCATTTTATTTAATTTTGTAATGGTTATTTTCTTGTAATGGGTCTTTCATTAATAAATCAAGTTTATGGGGACTTGGTCGTCACCAATGGGTCAACATCGAATTTTTGTGCGTAGTGACAGTGCGCACTTGGTGCGATGGTCTTGATTTTAATTGATGGCATTTAGCAAAGTAATTATTGCAAAGTTTTAGAACTAAAATCCTTCTTTTTTATTCTCTGATTTTTTTTTTCATGCATCTTAATAATTATTGCAATTGGTTGGACTAATAATTCTTATGGTGATGCAGTACTTAGATTAGGTTTCTAGATTAGGATTTCTATTTTTCTTTGGTTGTAATTAATTCTTTTTTAGACTTGTAATTAATTTTTAATTAAAGTAGGACATTTGATTTGTATAGTTTTTTTTTAGGGCTAGAACTAATTTTCAATAGGACAGGTTATGCATGATTAATTACTCCATGTGGATCGACCTCGGACTTCACTGAGTTATTACTACAATCGCGGCCTTGCACTTGGGGCTACGATCAAGTTTTTGGCGCCGTTGCTGCGGAGTTTTTCATCACTTGAGGTAATTTTTCCAACCTATCTTTTTAATTGCTTTGTGGGTGTGCATTTACTATTCCGCAATCATTTTAGATCTAAGGGTAGCATGCATGGAGTGTTTGGACCAGCCCTATTGCATTAAAAAGTGGATTTTTACTCTCTGATTTGTGATAAAATTGAAACTATTTCAGATCTGAAAATTTATTTTTTCTGATTTTTCAAAAATCACTTCAATTTCGAAAAATTACCTAGTTTACTTGTTCTAATTTAGTTTAGGTCAGTTTTTTAGTTGCTGGTTAGGATTAATTAAGGAGACTTAAAATCAGTTTTTTTTTTTCATATTTCTAGGTTTTTATAGTTTCCAAAAAAATTATGGAACTTTCCCCCATAAAGGCAAGTCTTAAATCGCGCAAATTCGGCTTTTTGGCCACCAAACTTGCCAAAATCTGAAAATTTCAGAACTTTCATTGGAAATTTAGTTATTTTAGTTGTTTTAAATTTAAACGGACTCTTAAAAACTTGCTGGATTTTTTTCTCTAAAAAGGTTAGTTATTTCTTTGGAAAGCCGAACAAACTGCCTTTCTTGATTGGTTCGATGTTTAGGCAAGTCTTGTCCCATTAGATAAGGGAGACAAGTCTCTTGTTCTAGAAAGTGGTTTTTAAGCGGGACCCTTGCAACGCATCGCGACCCCACCACTGATCTAGGGGCTTACCTGGTCAGGCGAGTTTCATAGACTTGAGTTTGGGAGCTTTCCTTAGTGATCAAACTCTCTAAGATTAAGACTTTGCAAGAATTTGAGAATATTCTTTTAAATCTAAAAACGAACCTTAGGTAGTTTTTCTTTTTAGGTTTCTTTAAAAAAAAAAAACTTTTCAAAATTCCAAAAAAGAAAGAAAGACCCCCATCTTCTTGGCAAAGGGACTCCTCAAATCGGTTAGAAAGGAAGGAATCACCTGTCAAAAGCTTGATTAAATTCTATGAATCTAGATCTCCTGGTTCTATTAGGATTTCCAATATGGCTGATGAGCATAGTGATAATGATGAAATTAGGAATGAAAACGGTAATGGGAATGGACCCAATAATAATGGAGGTGAATCAACCACTTAGGAGTCTACGTAATTACCTTCATCCTACACTACAAGCCACACCGTCGTACATGGTCATACCCGCAGGTGCGGGTCAATTTGATATCAAACCGGGAGTAATTCAACTTCTCCCCAAGTTTCATGGACTTGAATCCGAAAGTGCATATTTACACATAAAAAAGTTTGAAGAAGTGTGTGCAACACTACACTTCAATAATGTGAGGAAAGACCTTATCAAATTTCGTTTATTTCCATTTTCCCTCAAAGATAAGGCTAAGGCATGGCTTCACTCCTTACAGCCCAATTCGATTGCTCTATGGTCCGACATGGTCCGGGAAGTTTTAAAGAAATTTTTCCCATTTCATAAGACCAACACCTTACGAAGAAATATTATGAGTTTTAAACAAAAAGACAAGGAGTCTTATTATAGGTGTTGGGAACGCTTTAATGAACTACTCCTTGCATGTCCCCACCACGGATTTGAATTGCACAATACAATTGGTCACTTTTATGATGGACTTAGTCCAGAAACACGTAAATTCATGGAGATGATGTGCAATGGGGAGTTCATGGCGAAGAACCCAAATCAAGCATGGACCTACCTTCAGTTTTTGGCAGATAGTGCACAAAATTGGGACACATCTGAAGGAATAGACCCCATAAAGCAATCGAATCAAGCCAAAGGAGGGGGGTTATATGTATTAAAAGGAAATGATGATCTTCAAGCAAAAATTGTCTATCTTACAAGAGAAGTTGAGTCTTTGAAATTTGTGAAGAATAAGAAACCTGCTATAGTTTGTGGCATCTGCTCTAATGATAAACACATTTCTTCGGAGTGCCCAACACTCCCTGCTTTTCAAGAAGTATTCACGAGCAAGAAAATGCCATCAACACATACAACCAGCAGTCTAACAATTCTTTAGGTAACACATATAACCCTAATTGAAGGAATCACCCCAACTTTAGTTGGAGGAATGGTCCAAATGTTACTCCGCCCAATTTCAACCAAATGTCAAATCAGTTTGGGGGTACTTCTGGTACATATGCTCAAAACACACAGCAAATGGTACCCCATACAACTCAAACGATACCTTTGGGATGAACTTGTGGCTAAGTTTATCGTGAATCAAGAGTCCATTAATAAGAAACATGATAGGAACTTTGAGGATTTACAGAACACCATGCAGAACCTCTGTAAGTTAATCGAAGCACAAAATAAAGGGGCTTTTCCAGCCCAATCCAAAAGGGAAATATGAGGTTCATCAAGGTGGTCCTTCAAATTCAAAGGAGCAAGTTCAAGCTGTTACTACTCTACGTAGTGATAAAGAGATTGAAAAGCCTGATCTGAAAAAAGATAAACAACCTACATCCTCAGATCAGGAAGGGACAAAAAATGAAGCCCCTCCTATCAAGGAGAAAAGCCCAGTTCCTCCGGAATTCAAGCCCTTACCGCCTTTTCCTAACCGATTAGCTCCTCCCAAGCCATCAATACAGAACCAAGAAATCTTGGATGTGCTTAAAGAGGTTAAAATTAACATCCTGTTGTTAGACGCAATCAAACAAGTCCCATCTTATGCAAAGTTTCTTAAAGAGTTGTGCACGTTGAAGCATAAGATACATGTACAAAAGAAAGTGTTTCTCACTGAGCACGCTAGTGCAATTCTAAAGCACGACACTCCCCCTAAATTCAAAGACCCAGGATGCCCTATAATTTCGTGCATTATTGGAAATTATCAAATTGAACAAGCATTGCTTGATCTTGGGGCAAGTGTCAACTTACTACCTTACTCGGTCTATGTAAAATTGGGACTGGGCGAACTCAAACCCACCCAGGTTACTCTGCAACTAGCAGATCGATCAATCAAAAGACCGAGAGGGATAATGGAGGATGTGCTTGTGCAGGTTGACAAGTTCTACTTCCCAGTGGACTTTATTGTGCTAGACACTCATCCTGTAGTAGATCCTCATGCTCAGATTCCGGTAATTTTGGGGAGACCATTTTTTGCCACGTCCAATGCATTAATCAATTGCCGGAATGGAAAAATGACGCTATCTTTTGGTAACATGACTTTAGAGCTAAATATTTTTTACCTTTGCAAACAACCACGGGATGATAACATTGACATTGAAGAAGTAGATTTGATCGGTGTTCTTACAGCAGAAACTTTTGAAAAATCGATCTCCGATTCCATTAAGTCAATTGAGGACTTGACCCTCTGCGAAGAAAAACATGATAGCACTGTTGAACTGGTCAACACTGTAGGCAAACCCTTTTTTGAAGAGCTGGTACCAACTGGTACTCCGTCCCTTCCATCCTAGGTGAGGCCGCCCAAACCTGAGTTGAAACCCTTGCCCTCGCACCTGAAATATGCATACCTTCGAGAAAATGAAACATTTCCTATAGTCATTTATGCACACCTTGACAAGGACCAAGAATTCCAACTCTTACAAGTGCTCAAACTGCACAAAGGTGCAATTGCTTGGACCGTGGTTGACATTAAGGGAATTAATCCCCTCATGTGTACACATCATATCTATTTGGAGGAGAATGCAAAACCCTCCCGTCAGATGCAACGTCGGTTAAACCCCAACATGCAGGAAGTGGTTAGGGCTGAAGTTTTGAAACTTCTAGATGTGGGTATCATCTATCCAATTTCGGATAGCCAATGGGTCAGCCCTACCCAAGTTGTACCTAAAAAGGCTGGCGTCACTGTAGTCCGTAATGCTAATGATGAGCTCGTCCCAACCCGCGTACCCACAGGTTGGCAAGTTTGTATCGACTACATAAAATTAAATGCTGTCACACGAAAAGATCATTCCCCCTACCCTTCTTGGACCAAATTTTAGAACGGGTAGCTGGCCACGAGTATTATTGTTTCTTAGATGGATATTCTGGATACAATCAAATAAAGATCGCCCCAGAAGACCAAAAGAAAACAACTTTCACATACCCCTTTGGCACCTTTGCTTACCGACGGATGCCCTTTGGGCTATGTAATGCTCCTGCAACCTTTCAAAGGTGCATGCTGAGTATTTTTAGTGATATGGTGGAACGTTTTCTCGAAATCTTCATGGACGATTTTTCAGTTTTTGGAGATTCATTCCAAGATTGTTTGAGCAACTTAACTAAGGTCCTCTCTAGGTGTGAAGAAAAGAATTTAGTACTGAATTGGGAACAATGTCATTTTATGGTATGACAAGGGATTGTCCTTGGCCACATTATATCATCTAGAGGATTGGAAGTGGACAAAGCCAAAATAGGTTTAATTTCCAATTTGTCCTCCCCAAAAACCGTAAGAGATGTAAGATCTTTCTTAGGGCATGCCGGATTCTACAGAAGGTTCATAAAAGATTTCAGTGTTATTTCTAGACCATTATGTAACCTTCTGCTAAAGGAAGCAGAATTTGAGTGGACGGAGGCATGTCAAGCGGCTTTTACCAAGCTTAAGAACATGTTGACGACTGCTCCAATTATGCAACCTCCAGATTGGAGCTTTCCCTTCGAAATCATCTGCGATGCTAGTGATTATGCAATTGGGGCAGTTCTTGGGCAGCGTAGGGACAAAAGGCCATATGTGATTTACTATGCTAGCAGGACTTTAAACAGTGCACGGATTAATTATTCTACAACAGAGAAAGAACTATTGGCTGTGGTTGTTAGACCCCGACCCAGACCAAGTCGATTAGTGTGCGATTAGTATGTGTTTAGTCCTAAGTGGGTTTAGTTGTCGTTGGGTTAGAAATAATTAGTTTTAGTCTTGGTCATAGCCTTGGGAATTTTGAGAACGTTTAGTATTAATCAGACACACTCAGGAAGGCCTGAGTGCACGTGTAAGCTTGGGAAGATCGTATCGGTTTCCGTGTGATTGTGATTTTGATTTCATTTGAATGATTTTTCTATGTGTTACGACTTTCGACTTAAGCCCATTCGTGTTTAAAGCCCAAAAACCCAAGTTTTGGCCCAAAGAGGGTAAAATTGTCTTTTATGCACAAATCGGGACACAATTTTCGAGATCTCAAAATCATGTCAAAAATATATTTTTTGGAAACTAGATATTTTGAGGATCGTTTTATCCTTCTTCATCGAAGTCATTCAAGGCCCACAAGATCATGTTTTCGTCGTTTCAAAGTTCAAGTCATTTGGGGCCCATTGTCTTCACTTAAACCCCAATCCTCATCTCTTTCATTCACTTTCCCCAAATTCCTGCAACTCTCTTAACCTAGGGTGAGAAACCCTTTTTCCCTTCCACTTCATTCCTCTTGCATGCTCTAGCTATAGATCTCCAAAGAAGATTCCAAGGCCATCATCTTCTTCCTCTCATCTCAAGCTTCCTATTGATATCTTCTCCTTGAAAGCTAAAGTTGGGAAAGCTCTCCATTTTTTTTCATTCCTTTTGTTTGGGCATTTCTAGGTAAGAGCTTCAACCCATATTTTTCATAGAGTTATTTTGGTTCCTTAAGATCTTGTTTTTCATTTGAAAACCCTTTTTGTGAAAATGGGTTTCTTGTTTTCAAGATTGAGTGAGTTTTGAGTGGTTTTCCCTTGGGTTCTTGTAGTGTTGGAATAGCTTGGGTGAAGTGCTTGAAGAGGAGTGTTTAGCATTTGGACAAGGCAAGTAATCTCTATAGGAAATGATGCATGTGTATTTTGATTTCATTGTATTTTAAGAATTGTGCATGTAAACTTGTTTATGAACTTCATGATCTTGTTTTCATGTGGATTGAATGGTTGAAATTGTGGAAAATGAACCCTTGGTGAGCAAGAAGGCTCAAGGGATTTTATGTGGCTTGAGGATGAGAAGAAGGAGAGAATTGTATTGAAAGTTGTGTAAGAAGAAAGGCTTTTCTGCACTCAGCGAGCACAGGCAGAAGCTTGTTCGCTCGAGCGACCCTTGGGTCCGCTCGAGCGACCAAGCCTCTGTTTGGTCCGAACGCAGACAGAAAGTTGTCCGTTCGAGCGACCTTATGTCCACTCAAGCGAACTGTCTCGTTCGAACGAAGTGTCAACGCCTTACAAAGTTCGCTCGAGCGAACCTGCCAGATTCAGGAAGAATAATTATTTTCATTTGTGTATTTTCTTGAAGGTAGAAAAACTAGACTATGTTAAGGGTTTTGACTTGACATTGTATAAATGGAACTCCGAAATGCAACCCAACTTCGGGTACACCAATTCTTGCATATTCTGACATTTGGGGTCCCAATTATACAAAGGTCACTTAGTAGCCTTAACACATGCTTGTCAGATTTCGTATCTTGAATTTCCGTTTTGGTACAATACGTACCATCGTGTACTCATTTTGGATTTCAAGTATAAGCTTGTTTTGAAGACTTATTTCAAGTAAAAGGGGATCACTTCCTAAGCGTGTTACGCATATTAATTATGCCTTTTGCTAGTCGTGTTCATCATGTTTTGATAAGTAATTTCCCCCTTTTTATCTCGGCATGTTTTGATAGTGTTCCGCGTGTTTTGTGCATTCAAGAATTAAGTGAACACCACTGAGCTTGGACTGCCCTTTCAGTTTGATCCACTGTCTGGGGGTCCTTAAACATGTGGACTGTTTGCAGACTGGTCGTGTATTTATTACACATCGTGCGTGTCTGGTTCCGCGGCCGGAAATCCCCATATATGTGGGAATCGTGTCGTGATTATATTATGTATATCGTGCTTGTCGTGCGTGCTTGCTCTTTTCATTATATAAATGATAGAGAAATGATGGGCTCTTTGTGGATTGTAACTATTCATGATATTATATGTACTCAAGCTAGTTTGTCTTAGTATCCCAGCTTTAGATGTAATCTCGAAAATGTATCTCAATCATTGTAGTATTTCAAATCAAGGATTTACTTATATGTTTTCTAAAACGTTTATTGTTTCATGCTTGTACCTAAATTGATTACCTGCCAAACCGTTGTGTTTGACCCTTGTTTGTTGGTGCCCAGGTGCAGGAGACGTTGCCTTTGAGGAGGAGCGTCAGGAGGAGGCTCTTGAGCCACCCCTAGTGAGAGAGTGGCAGCCCGACGATGTCATATAGACGTCGGGCGGGTTTCTTGAGTTTCGTCATTTTGTCTTGGGGTTTCCTTCATTATTTTGAGAAGTGTATTGGCTTTTGTTGGCCTCTTATGGGATGTAACTAAAACTTAACTTACTTTGAGTTAGTCTCATAATTTGAATTATGTTGGGAATGTCATGTTAGCTTCTTTATTTGATACTATGTCTTGTTATTATTTTGTCATAGCACTTAAAGATTTATCGGTGCTTATCTTGATGTGATTTGCTACACGCTTCCGCATACTTGATCGTGTGAGTCAGATTCCGCGTGTCTTTAGGAATCCTCACCGCGGGAACCTGTGGGAAAGTATATCTCCAATGTACACAACAACGTCGCGGGCCCGGGGCTCCTTTCCAGGGTCGCGACAGTGGTCTATGCACTGGATAAATTCCGTTCCTACTTAATTGGATCCAAAGTTGTGATCTTTACTGACCATTCTGCGTTGAAGTACCTTCTTTCCAAAAAGGATGCCAAGCCCAGATGGATCCTTTTACTCCAAGAGTTCAATATCGAAATCAAAGATAAGAAAGGAGTAGAAAATGTGGTGGTTGATCATCTTTCTAGGCTTGTCCTTTCCAACACTTTAGAACCCTTGTCAATCCAGGACACTTTCCCTAATGAGCAATTGTTTGCCACATTTTCCCATTCTCCATGGTATGCTAATATTGCTAATTATCTAGCTTCAGGTAAAATTCCAAAAGAATGGACGCAGCAAGATAAAAATAAGTTTTTCACTGAGGTGAAACAGTTTTTCTGGGATGAACCATACTTTTTTAAATACTGCCCATACCAAATCATTAGGAGATGCATTCCTGACCATGAAATAAACAGTGTAATATCATTTTGCCACTCTCATGCTTGTGGTGGCCATTTTTCTGCTAAAAAGACCGCTCACAAAATTTTGCAATCTGGATTTTACTGGCCCACATTATTTAAAGACGCACATGACTTCTGTAAAGCATGTGAGCGGTGCCAGAAATTAGGTTCCATTTCCAAAAGGAATATGATGCCTTTAAACCCAATTTTGGTCGTCGAGTTATTCGATGTTTGGGGTACAGACTTTATGGGACATTTTTCCCCGAGCTTTGGTTTTCATTATATCCTCGTTGCAGTCGATTATGTGTCCAAATGGATTGAAGCAATCCCATGTAGGAATAATGATGCTAAAACGGTCAAAAAGTTTATCTTGGACAATATCTTTTCCCGTTTTGGAACTCCACTTGCCATCAATAGTGATGGGGGCACTCACTTTTGTAACCGCATTATTGAGAGTTTGTTTAAAAATTATGGTGTTACACATAAAGTGGCTACCCCCTATCACCCTCAAACAAGTGGGCAGGTAGAGGTCTCTAATAGGGAAATCAAAAGAATTTTGGAGACCACAGTAAAACCAAATCGTAAGGATTGGTCAATGCGGCTAAATGATGCTTTGTGGGCTTATAGAACTGCTTATAAGACCCCAATTGGGATGTTTCCATACCGGCTTATATATGAGAAAGCTTGCCACCTTCCAGTGGAACTGGAACATAAAGTGTATTGGGCCATAAAACAACTGAACCTTGACCTAGACAAGGCTGGGGAGAAAAGAGCCCTTGATTTAAATGAATTAGAAGAATTAAGAAACGAGGCTTATATGAACTCAAGAATCTACAAAGACAGGACTAAGGCCTTTCATGATAAACAGATACTAAAGAAGTCATTCCATCCGTCTCAAAAAGTCCTCTTGTACAATTCTCGACTTCATCTTTTCCCCGGAAAATTAAGATCTCGTTGGACAGGCCCCTACATTGTTCAAGAAGTATTTCCATATGGGGCAGTGACCCTTATTGATCCATCAAATGGTTCCTCTTTTAAAGTTAATGGACAACGTTTAAAACCATTCTTAGAGACTTTTCCTCCAGAGGAAAATGAAATTCCTCTGATCGATCCTGTCTATCAGGATTGATGGGCACTAGATCTGACAGTGGCCCACACCTTTGTACATTATGTATATATATATATATATTTTCCTGCCTTTTCTTTTCGTATTCTTTGTCTCACATTGGACAAGTTTCTACGTAAAAGCTTCATTATTTCAGGTGCTTTCTACCCCTTTCCTCCCTTTACATTTTCACCTCATGTTACATTCCATTTTACATTTCATGTATGACATCGAGGACGTTGTCTAGTTTAGGTTCGGGGGTGGGAACAAGCACACTTGTCCAATTTTAGAGAAAAAAAATTTTTCATTTTTGCATAGTTTTCTAAAAAAAAAAACAAAAAAAACAAAAAAAAATAAGGTGGTTTTCAAAAGAAGTTGACGATTCGAAGATGTCTAGAAATCTAGAATTTCAGAATTTTTGGAAGGAAGTAAAATGAATGTTCACAATTTTTTGAAAGATAAAGAGAATACCGAACTTTGATTTTCATTGTAACACGTGTACATCATTTCAAAAGTCTTGGATAAAAAGATATAAGTGTCATTTTCATAATTCTTTCAAGAGACAAAAAAAGAGACGACTTTCTGAAATTTGGCCATATGAGTTCTCCTGGTTCATCGGTAAGGTTAGGCCAACCAAAACCAGTGAATTAATTCGGGCGAATTGAAAAAGGCTGCCAATTATTGGGGACTGTTTAAAAAAATTAAAAAAAGGTGTCAAGGGATGCACAAATAGGTGTTTAAACAAAAAATAAATAAAATAAAATAAAATAAAACAAAACGTATTGAAAAGAATAAAAAGTTGTGTGACTAGTTTGGGTTCGTAGCCTTTTTAACCCGAGCTAGTAAGCCCGTAGGGGTATTTATATACCTAGTGCCCTAAAGACATCTGTTTTGGGAGTCATTGGCCTAACGCTCATTACATAGGTTAATTAGAAAACTTAAGGGACCTAAGCATTGCACAGTCACATGTGTGCGTTAAAAAAAAAAGGGTGCATCTCGCGGCCTTTAAAAAAACAGTAGTGCGAAAGTCGTAATAGTAGTCTTGAGAGGAGACTTGTATTTACCCCAAATCTAGGAAAGTTGGAAATCCTGAGGGAGAATTCTGTTTTCATGGCATTATCTTAGACATTTAAAATTTTTGATTTGATGTATACACCTGCACAGTGAAAGTCCTTGGATCCTAACCCTAGAGGGGGCGTGAATAGGGTGTGTTACAAATATGACCAATTTTAACCAATTTTAACTTCTTAACAAAAACTAGTCACATGTGATGATTAATCAAACAATATGCGGAAGCTAATATAAACAATCACCACAAAAGCAAGCACCACAACACAAAGGTTTATAGTGGTTCGGCCTCAATGCCTACGTCCACTACCGGCTTGTGATCCAATTACCCCACCGGATTTCCACTATTTATGCTTTTCAATAGGCTAAGCAATAACCCTTACAATGAAGTTTTTCTAGGCTAAACAACAACCTCTCAATGTGCTTTTCTAGGCTAAGCAATAACCTTTACAAGATGGCTTTCTTAGGCTAAGCAATAACCTTTACACAATGCTTTTCTTAGGCTAAGTAATAACCTTTACAAATAAAGATTTCTCTAAGATGGTGTCTTCACAAAAGATCACTCTAAGAGATACAATTTAAGCACAATTGTATTGCCTCTAAATAGGCTAATATGAAAGTGAATAACAAATTACAAACATACACGAAAACAAGCTAAAGTGTGTGCACAAGTGTATGAATGCTTTACTTCAATCAATTTCTACAATGAAACTCCTAAATGAATGCTTGATGCATTTTAAAATCAAAGCTTAGAAAAAGATGATTGAAGATAAAACTAATCACATGAAAGATTCAAACAACTCAAAGAAATGAACTAAAACAAGTTGTATGAATGTTAAAGTCTAAAAACACATGTGATTAGGATAAGAGAGTTTGCAAACCAATCTAATTTACCAAAGATGATATTGAGTTTGCTAAACAACTCTAGAAATCATGTATAAGTGAAAATACAAAGATTTAAGCATGCATGGATTTCATTTTAATGGAAATCAAAATACTAGTAAAATGTACCTTATAAAAAGTCAAGCATTTGATTTCCAAAAAGCCCTCTAGCCTTTCCAACTTCTTCCCCTTTCTTTGGCTCCAAAATGGTCTCAAAAGTTCATGTATCAAGCCCTCAAAAAGGTTGGAAATTAATAGACTTTATAAAGAAAAACAGTCCAACGGCTAGTCGCGGGTCGACCTGCCACACACAACGGTCAGAAATCAAACCGTTTGAGCTTCAGGACCCAGTCAACCTGCAGTGAGGCAGGTCGACCCGGGTCCCTGGGTAGGTCGACCTGCCACACTGCAGGTTGACTGCTTGGGACCAAAATTCCCAAATTTGCATATTTCAAAGTCTTTTCAAGTGGGAACTTTTGGGCCACTAAATCAAGCTTAGAAACATGTTTTAAATCAAACTAAGATGTTTAAAAACATGAAACACAAAAAGCCTAAAATGATTCCACATTTTAAAACCAAAGGCTTGCTTGATTTCTAAAACTCTTTTTACATTTGAATGCATACAAAAGTGATTCTGAAAATGATGACAGTATGCAAGGAACAAACCTAAAACCTCAATTTGATTTTTCAAGAACGAAACACAAGGAAATAGGTTTTCAAAAGAGTTTTGGATTCTAAAACATGCATGAATCAAATTCATTTCAAAACATGTGCAAATGCAAGATAGAATCCAAGATCCAGAAGTCAAAACCTAAGAGCTCATATGTGAGATCATGTGACAGTTAAAGAGAGTGAATCCATCAACAATTGCAACAACCAAGGGCCTAACAATAGGGCACCCAAAGTTTTGGTATAATTTTTGAAAAGATTTGAAAAGAAAAACTTGAACCAGATTTAAAAAATTCTGAAATCTTGATTATTCGAGGATTCAAGGCATCCGATTTGACTCAATTGTCCTTTGAAAAACTTTTCGTTGATTTATTTTATTTTATTTTTAGGTAAATGAATTTTGTGGGCATAATCACTACAAACCCTCACGAGGCACAACTCGTCCACTAGGGGTTAACCTAGGGGTTTAAGGGCTTGCTGCATATGCTACCAGCGAAAGTGGTGTTTTCCATTTTGTCTTTGCATTTAGATTATATTAGATTAGGCTAGAAGACCAACCCTAGTTCGCATATTTTGCTCGGGACTAGCAAAATGCTGGTTGGGGGGTGTGATAAGTCCTTAAAAATACATAATTTTCTCATCATTTTAGAATTAATTAAGGACTTAATCATTAAATCACGGACTATTTTAGTAAAAAAATCATGATTTTATGTTTATGGGCATCAAAGTTTGAATTCGAGTCAAAACGCATTGAAAATTTTCATTTTCACATAAGATCATGAATGTCCCTATTTTTGGTATTGGAAGTCACAAATTTCTCATTACTTTTTATTTACACATGAAATGATGAATTTTATTTGCACCATTGATTTAATTGAAGATTTGATAAAATGGTGACATTTTATGCATCTATTTAGTATGAATTGGGCCCGCATCTTGCATAATTCCTCCCTTATATAAATAGATTATTCTTTGACATTTGTTTTCATTTTTATACGAAATTTCAGAAATTGGGGCCCACGGAAGAGAATTGATGAATCAAATGCACCATGGGACCCATCTACTTTTGGCATGAATTCCAAGGATAAAGTGGTCCCATGTTAAGAGATTCTCAAGCCATGAAGAAGTTTAAAGTAATTCAAGATTCTTGCTAGCCAAGCAATCCAAGTTGGAAGATAAATCCAAAGAGTCCAAGTTTCCTTAAACACTCTCCAAGTTGGATCTCAATCAAATACCATTCCAAATTTTGAAAGTTTGCAACCCAAAATTCTTGGGAAGATGACATCACACGTCCAAAAGGGAGGCCCCAAAAATCCCTCACGTGAAAATCACTGTCCCCATATTCTTTCTCTTTATCTCTTTCTCCCTCCTAATTTTTCTCTCTTTATTCTCTCCCTCTCAATCTCTAGCTCCCTCATCTCTATTTTTTCTCTCTTTCTCTCTCCCATCTCTATCCCTCACGTTTTTTATTTCTCTCCCATCTCCAATCTCTCACGTGAATCTCTCCCCTCCTAAATTCTCTCTCTTTCTTTCTCTCCCATTAACGTTTTTTAAATTCCATCCACCCCTTCTCTTGGACGACCAGCAACCATTTTCCATTAATTTTTCTCCATCTCTCATCCTTTCATCAATATTTCATCCAAGGCCTTCCCTAAGGTACACCACCACTTGGATTTCTACCCCACCATTGCACCACCGCCGTTGCTACCGTCGATCCACCATCGGCCAGCCATTCATCATCTTCCCTTGCTTGGATTTCAAATCGCAAGACGAGAGCCGGTTGAATCGCCGATCAAGACCGCGAGTCCCTCTCCTCCGTTTAGTGTTTCATGTGTCTAAGGTAAGGTTAGATGCATTTTATTTTGATTCAAATAATTTTGTAATGGTTATTTTCTTGTAATGGGCCTTTCATTAATAAATCAAGTTTATGGGGTCTTGGTCTTCACCAATGGGTCAACATCGAATTTTTGTGCGTAGTGACAATGCGCACTTGGTGCGATGGTCTTGATTTTTATTGATGGCATTTAGCAAAGTAATTATTGCAAAGTTTTAGAATTAAAATCCTTTTTTTTATTCTCTTATTTTATTTTCATGCATCTTAATAATTATTGCAATTGGTTGGACTAATAATTCTTATGGTGATGCAGTACTTAAATTAGGTTTCTAGATTACGATTTTTATTTTTCTTTGGTTGTAATTAATTTTTTTCCAGAGTTGTAATTAATTTTTAAGTAAAGTAGGACATTTAATTTGTATAGGTTTTTTTTTTTAGGCTTGAACTAGTTTTCAATAAGACAGGTTATGCACAATTAATTACTCCCTGTGGATCGACCTCAGACTTCACCGAGTTATTACTACAATCGCGGCCTTGCACTTGGGGCTACGATCAAAATTCATAAAGGAATATGCGGAAGCAACATTGGAGGTCAGTCACTAGCATACCAAGCGATTAGCCAAGGCTATTGGTGGCCTGACATGTAGAAGGACGCTCAACTATATGCCAGGAAATGCAAGAAGTGCTAGAAGTTCTCACACTTCATCCATCAACCAGCACAGGATTTGAGCCCACTCTTCAGTCCATGGCCCTTCGCCCAGCGGGGCTTGGACATTATGGGGCCGCTTCACCGAGCTCCAGGGAACAAGAGGTGGCTACGATTATTTCACCAAGTGGATAGAAACCGAACCATTGTCCTCCAGCACTGAACAGGACTAAAAAAAACTTTGTGTGGAAGAACATCATCACACGAGCTTTGGTCTCGGATAACGGGACTCAGTTCGACTCCAACTTCTTCAGAAACTTTTGTCAGGAGCTCGACATCAAAAATTACTTTTCAACTCCGGGTTACCCACAAAGCAATGGTTAAGCCAAAAATTTGAACAAGGTGGTGCTTAATGGGCTCAAGAAAATGCTTGACCGAGCTAAGGGGAGATGGATAGAGGAACTTCCAAGTGTCCTTTGGGCATTTAGAACTACTCCAAGATGCTCCACTTCGGATTCTCACTTCTCGTTTGCTTATGGGATGGAGGTCGTGATCCCACTTGAGATCGGTCTCCCAACCCTAAGGTCGAAGCTCTTTGATCAATGCCAAAATGAAGTAAATGTGGCCCAAGAGCTAGACCTGATTAAGGAGTGAAGGGATGCAACAGCTTTCCGCCTAGCTGCTTACCAGCAACAATTGGCTGAGGGGTACAACCAAAAGGTTAGAGAGAGGAAGTTCTCAATTGGAGAACTGGTCTTAAAGAAGACACTTCCCAGGGATAAGAATCCGAATAAAGGCAAGCTGGCATCGAACTGGCACGGTCCATTCAAGATGATTTCGGTTGCCAGACAATCAGCATACAAACTTGACGACATAGATGGTAAAGAGTTACCATGACCATAGAATGCGATGCACCTCAAGAAGTAATATTTTTAAATTTTTGTTTCGAATTGTAGTCAATTTTCGAAATCAATAAAAGTATTTCTTTTGGAATAATCGCTCTTTGTTGCTTCCAATTCTCTCCAAGTTGTAGAACTCGGCAATTACCTACCTAACTGCTACGGAACATTAGGAAAATAGGGAAAAGCCTTAAATAGTTAAGGCACAGACGAAACACCAACACTACAAGAAATTTAGGCTGTTGCGACAAAATTTAATGACGAATTTTTTTTTTTGTCTTAAAAGAACACCCAAAGGGGACGAAATATAAATTTTGTCGTCTGTTTTCATTTTTTTCAAAAGTATAGGAGACAAAAACAAAATTTCGTATACAAGAATATGGCGCCAACTTGTTTTGTGTTGGCGCCAACTTGTTTTGTGTTGGCGCCAATTATTTTAGCTCACTAGAGACGAAAATTGTTGTCACAAAATATAATTTTTTTTTGCGACGAACGTAATTCGTCACCAATAAGGATAAGTTATGGAAGACGAACATATTTCGTCACCAAAATAAGGCGCCAATTTCATTTGCTTTGGCGCCGATTATTTTAGCTCATTGGAGACGAACATTTTTGTCACAAAATATAATTTGTTTTTGTGACGAACTTAATTCGTCACTAATAAGGATAAGTTATGGAAGACGAAAATATTTCGTCACTAGAATAAGGTGCCAATTTCATCTGTGGGCGCGAATTATTTTAGCTCATTGGAGACGAAAATTTTTGTCACAAAATATAATTTGTTTTTGCGACGAACGTAATTCGTCACCAATAAGGATAAGTTACAGACAACGAACATATTTCGTCACCAAAATAAGACGCCAATTTCATTTGCTTTAGCGCGAATTATTTTAGCACATTGAAGATGAAAATTTTTGTCACAAAATATAATTTGTTTTTGTGACGAACATAATTCGTCACTATTAAGGATAAGTTATGGAAGACAAAAATATTTGTTCACCAAAATAAGGCGCCAATTTCTTTTGCGATGGCACCAATTTCGTTCGCACTTGAGCCTATTCCTCTCTTACAAGTATTGCTTTAGAAAAGCCTTTAAAATGACTAAAATGGGCCCCTCAAGGCCCTAACGTCCATCCCCCCCCCCCCCACACACCAACCCCAATCCAACGCCCCTTTTCCAAAATCCATTTCCTCCTTTGTCCCTCCATCTATCCGGTCTCTCTTTTCCAAAACCCTTTTCCCCCTTTTTCAAAACCCTTTTCCAGAAGAGGAGAGAAGAACCTTTTTCCCCATTTTCCAAAACCCTTTTCCAACATCTCCCACTCATCGTCTCAAGCAGCAGCCCCATGACCCATTGGCCCCCATCAATCATCATCACCCTCCATCAACACATGCAGTGCAGACCCTTCCCTGATCAGTGATCCCTCTCATCTCTACTTCTCTCAGTCTCTCTCGCCTAGAATTCCCAAACGCAGCCACCATCACCAATCACCATCATCTGTGCCAATCATCCTCCATCCAGGAGTCCGCCACCGCCATGTACACCTACCTCTCTCAGTCTCTGCTACTGTGAGAACTTGGTCCGGGCGGTACCCGTCACCACGGGGCGTAGCGTGTCAACCACGGGCTTCAAACGGTGAGTCTCCGTTAGCCCGCATCAGAAATATCCAAGTCCTGACCTTGGGCTTATAAGTCAAACCCCGTATTAACTTAGTCTGAGGCCTTTTAAAACCATGCGTCCCCGGAAATAGTAAGAACTCCGAACTTAAGCATGCTCGGGCGGGAGCAGTATTAGGATGGGTGACCTCCTGGGAAGTCCTCGCGCGTGCACCTGGGCCAAAGCGGACAATTTCATGCTAAGTTGGGCGGGGCTGTGACAGTTGGTATCAGAGCCGATGACGACTCTATTTCTAGTGAGGGAGAATGTGAGATCTTGGTCCGGGCGGTACCCTTAACAACTGGGCGTAGCGTGTTAATCACAGGCTTCAAACGGCGAGTCTACGATAGCCCGCATCGGAAATATCCAAGTCCTGACCATGGGCTTATAAGTTAAACCCCGTATTAACTTAGCATGAGGCTTTTTAAAATCGTGCGGCCCCGGAAATCGTAAGAACTCCGAAGTTAAGCGTGCTCGGGTGGGAGTAGTACTAGGATGGGTAACCTCCTGGGAAGTCCTCACACGTACACGTGGGCCAAAGCGGACCATTTCATGCTAAGTTGGGCGGGGCTGTGACAGTTGGTATCAGAGCCGAGGACGACTCTATTTCTAGTGGGGGAGAATGTGAGATCTTGGTCCGAGCAGTACTCTTAACCACGGGGCGTAGCGTGTCAACCACGGGCTTCAAACGATAAGTCTCCGTTAGCCCGCATCGGAAATATCCAAGTCTTGACCATGGCTTATAAGTCAAACCCCGTATTAACTTAGCATGAAGTCTTCTAAAATCATGCAACTTCAAAAATCGTAAGAACTCCGAAATTAAGCGTGCTCGGGCGGGAGCAATACTAGGATGGGTGACCTCCTGGGAAGTCCGTGAGTTGGGCGGGGTAACTGCGACAATTTTTTTTTGTCTCTATTTCTTAAATTTATGACAAAATATTTTTGTCTCTAATTGCTTCCTTTAATGAAAAAATATTTTGTCACTAATTACTTACAAGTATGTTTCCAACATAGTGTATTGGAGACGAAAAAAAATTACTTGTTTCCAACAGAGTGTATTGGAGACAAAAAAAAATCGTCACAAATTTATCTTTTTCAATGACGAATTTTTTTTCGTCTCCAATACCTTCTAGCAACAAGGCTTTGGCAACGAAACGGGTGACAAAAATTTTTTGTCTCAGTTAGTTTCGGTGACGAAATATGTACATTTTGGGACAAATTTATGTCGTCCTTAAACCCCAAATTTCTTGCAGTGCAAGTTAGAGAAGTCAATGGTTACCTCGATGTTAAGAATTAAAATATGTTTGGTTAAAGTATGCTATCACCGAGGTAAAAATTGCAATGCCTTTAACTTAATCTAGTTTGTTCTTGTTAAGCCCGGTTAATGAACCAAGCTTAACAGTACGGATACATTTGGTAATTGGATACAAGTTTGTTTTCTTGAGTTAGGGAACTTAAGATAAAATATGCGGGATTTCAGTTATTGAACTGAACTCAATTACTTAAGCGAACTGATCTCCAAAACATGTAGAGAGCTTGGTTAAGGAACTGAGATCAAACACATGTAATTCTTGAAGTAACGTTTGGAGGCAAGCGTGAGAAAGGAAAAGTGCAATTGTATTTATAAAACGGAAATACATTGTTCATCGTTGCATCGAAACCAAATCAAAAGGAAAGAGAAACAATAAGGAAAATCTTCAAGCAGTGGCCTCAGTGGTAGTATCAGCCTCGTTTTGAGTAGCTTCGGCCATGGTTGAAGTGGTTTCAATCGTGGCAACTTCAATAGGAACCTCTGTCACGCCCCTGGACCGAGGCCCTGATAATCAAGTCTTTAATTCGGGGAAAGCAGCACAACGGGTCAGAAAATTCCGCCCGCACGCGCTAATTGTTATCCTACAGGATTCCGCGGTGAGGATTCCAGACGATCCAACACAACCAATTTATCAATTTCACAACAAATAATGATATGCGGAAACATGTAGCAAAATAAAAATCAAATGTAACATAAGATAGGTGCACAAGCTTGGTATCAAAAGAGAAATATATACATAGCATAACCCAAGGTTAATTAAAGTTATGAGAATCACAAAAGTATATTTAAGTTATACAACCCAACAAGGCCAAAAGAGACCATAAACAGAGTTTCCAAAATAAAAGTTACATCCCAAAAGATGTTATCAAAACTCCAGACCCAACATGACGTCTACATGACATCATTAGGCTGCCACTCGTACTCCACCGGAGGCCCTACTGCCTCCTTCGCGCGCTTCGCCTCAATGGCTACTGGTCCGACATCTAACACCAAAAAGAAAAGTATCAAACACGACAGTCTGGCAGGTAAATAAAACAGATAAGATATACAAGTTTTATAAATGCCATATTTAAAATCATAAGATGCAATTGAAATGATACATGTGTAAAGAATAAATCAAAATAAACCATTTATGTATAAATAAAATAATTACACATTTAAAAATGCTTCAAACTGACTGAGAAATAATCAAAATATTGGCTAACCACATTTAGCTATATTTTCCCATTACCGAAGTAACAAGAGCACACAAGCAAAAATCGTTACCATACAAATGGTCGAAATAGATAACTGTTGCCATACAAGATGGCCGGAACAGACAGAAACATTTGCCATGGCCGGAGCAAACAAACAAAGTCCAAACTGTAGTTGGCAAACATATTGAAGATCCTAAGCCGGATGAACAGTCCGACAAAGTGACCTAAGCTTAGTGGTGCCGATTAAAAATCCGAAACGATATAATCAAGTTATCATAGTACATTTCAATCGATAAAAAGGACTACTCTTAGCAAAGCACAAACAAACGGATACGAACAAATCAGACGAGTAGCCTCATCAATGTTTTTCAAACGTAGCAAATCAATCAACTTCATTTCAAATCAATTTATGAGAAAACATGGAATTATTCTAACTTGGAATGAGAAGATTAGTAGTGTTTGATGGGCTTACCAAGGGCCGTCTCGATACACACTTAGTGTCTCCATATCGGGTTATGAGTGAAGGGGTTGGTGTCTCTGAAGGTTTCCGACATTTGAGGGCATAAAGTGTATATAGAGACTTAAAGAGAACCCCCGGTAATTAAATTTCTAAACTTTCTTTCCACTTCTCCATTTAGTTTTTATCGTACAATGTGTTTCGGACTTCAAATTCCAATCTCCAATCAATCCGGGTCATTAGAAAATTTTCATACTCGAAACGGGCTCAAAATTTGCACAAATGGGCTTCAATTTGCCTAAGAATGAAGTCTGGGCCAGAACCCAGGCCCGCTCGAGCGGGTTGTCACAGCAGCCAAGCTCGCTCGAGCGGGCACAACTGCTACTGTCCCATTTATGCAACATATTAGTGCAGAATTTGTTTTTTTTTTTTTTTTTTTTTCATCTTCTCCTTCAAACCTTTCTTCCTTTCTTATCCTTCATTCAGACTTCAATCTCCTCCACTTGTCTCCATTAAACCACTACATCACACTCATTCCAACCCTTCTATTAAAACTATGAAACACAAATAGGTCACATGACAAGAAAGAAAGAAACAGGGATTCAGATTTCAAGTCATATGAACTCAAGGATTTCCAAATGAGCTTCCAGTCTTTGAGCGAATGCAGAAAAACTAAGATTTCACACAATTAAATACACGACCAAAATGGAATTGACATCAACCTGTAATGAAATCAGTACCAAAAACCAATCCAACTTCACAACCCACACCCATGACAGGATTTTAAAGTCTCAAGCCAGAAATTCAAAGAAGAGATAATTTTTTTTCCAGCATGCATACACTGATCTAATTATTCACTTGCCTCAACTGAAATGGGTCTCAAGACAGTCCAATATCTCCTATACAGTCAGCTGCAATCCTATACCAAATCCTATGGAAATACCCATTCAAAAACTCAATATTTTGAAAAGAGAATGAGCTCTCAAAGAGCCTCCTTGCATGCATGAAGAAGAGCTTCCAAAGGGTGTAAAACCCATATCTAAAAGGAGAAACAAAACCTTACCTGTAGGTATAAAAACCAGCGACAAAAGCTTGAAAAATGAAGTTGGTTTCAACAGAAATTTTACACAAATGGTGTCTTTGGGTTGCTCATGGCATGAGGAAGATGATGGTAAAGTCAGAATTTCGATTTGCGTTGAGCTTCCTAGACATGCAAGAGGAAAAAGAAGTTGAGAAGAAAGAGAGAAAACTCTCCGGTTTTGGCTGCTACAGGAAACAGATGATGAGTGAAGAAGATAAAGAACCCATCGTGGGTTTTGACTTTAAAATGGGTAGTGTGGATCCCAATGGTCTTAATACTTTGAGGCTTTAAAACTCCCTTTTGTGGGTTCCGGATGAAGTCAAGGAAGAAGAGAAAAATGATCGTCGAAAATCTAGTTTTCAAAAAGTATATTTTCCTCATGATTTTCAAATTTTGAAATTTATGCACATATTTGGGTGTGAAAAGATTGTCTTGTCATTTTTCTCGAAAAACACAATTTTTGAGGTTCAAATGCAAACGGAGTGAACGTAAAACTTGTTGTGCTTAAAATAACAAATCCAAAATTTTGGAAATCAATATATTCCGAAAATCAAAGTCAATTCCCCACACGGACACGCGTCACACGGGTCACCATGGACCCAGTCAAACCAGACTCAACGCATTCAAAATTTCTCAAAGCTTTTCAAAATTCTAATCTAACTAAAAAATCCAAGTTAATCGTCCTCTAATCCCACTTAGATACTAATCACAGTTAAAATAATAATAAAATATACTAAACCTGGGTTGGGGCCTGACAACCTCGGCCTCAGTGGACGGAGTGGGGGGGCAGAGCTTGATCCTGGCTCCGAACTCGGGTACTTAGGGGGATTCTTGCAAGCAGTGTGGTCCTCACAGCGAGGACCTGAGACGTATAAAGTGTTGTCGCCTCTGCCACCCCTTCATTGAAGGCAATGTCAGTTTCGGCCTGGAGTTTGGCATCGAATTCATCCTTTTGCTTCTCCAGGGAGGCTCCAAGTTCGGCTGCCCGCTTCTTTTAGGTCTCTGGCTCAGCCTCCAACCTTTGATTCTCAGCCATTGTCGTATTTATCTCGGTCTTAAGGCCATTGTTTATTTCCACTTGTTCATTCAGCTTTTGCTTACGGGCATCCAGGGTTGTCTGAAGGCTTTGCTTCTCTGCCTCCAACCTCGGAACCTTGGCGCCATTCTACTGAATCCTCTCGAGGGCGAACTGGCACTTTTGCGCCATCTGTAAAAGAAACCGGCATTAGAAAACAGTGACCGAAATGAAACGGTTGGTAAAATTTAAGAAAGCTTACAGAGATGGCCGACTGCATCAATGACAGGACTAGCCTCGCATCGTCGAGCTCCGTGTGCCTTGCCATGTCTTGTGGCAAAGCACAGGGTTGACCAAGCACGGCGATGACAAGAGCATTACCGGCGACATAGTCCTCCACCGTCATTGGTCTTCCAGGCTCAACCTGGAGGCTCGGTTTCCAGAGAGCCTACCGGGTGGGATCGGGTGTCGTAACCGCACTAGGACTCCTCTCGGTGGGGGCCTCGGTCCTAGGCCTCTTCTCCCTTTGAGCTTCCCCCTGTGTGGTTTCGGCAGTCGTTGTTGAACATTGCCGAACTCCTGAACTTGGACCAGGAGCGGGAGCAGCAGCAGCCGCAGGGGACTTGGGGGCACGAGCAGCTCGTCCTCCCAGTGCTAGAGCACCCAAATCCTTAAACACCACAGCAGGCCGACACCGTGACATATCTTCTCCTTCCCCCAAGCTAGATGAAGAACTAGAGGAAAGCGCAACTTGCTGTGAACTTCTTGACCTCAAGGAAGTCTCAGCTCCTACAGCAACAGTGGGGGTTTCGGCGAATTCAGAGGCCTCCAAATCGGTCCTAGATGTGGTGGCCTCGGCACCAGAAGCAACCCAGTATTCAATGTCGGTTGGGGCCTATATGTGCTCTGCCCTTTCCACTTCAGCGTGAGCTTGACGCCCTTCCCTTATCCAAGGTTGACCAGTTTTCCTCTTAATGAAGGAATGGTACATCGGTTCGTAGTGGAGAAGCGACCAGGCAGCTCGGTCTTCGTGGCCTCGGTAATTGTACACCTCCCGAAACCACGCGTCGTTCCTTACCCAACCGACTCGGCGGGCTTTTTGTCTTCTTTGGCGAATGTCTGCACGACAAACATAAAATGTGTCAAGTGTAATACCTCGGTAGATAAGAAGAGGAAAATACAAGGAGAACATAAAGGTAAAGAAGTCAGTGGTTACTCGGAGGGCTTCCAAAGTCATGGGGAATCTTGTTAATCCTTGCCACCTCGGGCACGGTTCCTTCGTATTCCCAGTTGCCCGAAACAAACAGGCGATCATCTCCAACATATCTATTGGAGTCTTCTAGATCATTGATGATCCACTCTCGGTTTGCCTTGGCTCGAAGATAGTAGGTGTTGTCACCACCAAATTTGCAGTCATAAACCTCCTCGGTATCATGGACATCAAGATTAATACCTAAGATTCTATTGAGCTCGATTGTGCCCATGATGATCTTAAAGCTGTTCGGCATCAACTGACAAAGGCAGAGATGCCATTTCCTAAGACAAGTTCTAACATGGGGATGAAGGGGGATTCGATCCCTACCTTCGACTACGGTAACCAGATAAAAGGGCATCCAGCAATTAGTGAAGGAATAACCGTCGAAGGGATTTTTCGGGTCATTTAGTCTAATGAGGACATCATCAGGAATCTCGTAATCAGCCCTAAATCTGGCTATGGCCTCTGGGTTTCTAAGCTCTGCTTATAAATACCCATTATCGAAACTCGAGTTTGAAGGAACTAAGAAAATAAAAAATGAGACTCAAAGAGGGGAAAAAGGTCAGGAATCCTAAAAGAAGCCAGAAAGTGGAAATGAGCAAGTTAAGACGAGAGGACTTACAAATACGAGACTGGACTCAAAGGATATTAAGCTCGGATTTGCAAGAACTCAACCTCGGTGGAACTTCTCTCTTCAGCAAACCCTCTATCTTCTCTGACAAACGTGAAAGTGAAGAATGAGAGAGAGAGAGAGGCGCCTCTATATATAATGGAAAAAGAGGCGCCCTTTCGATTTCCTAGGATGCACGTGCGGAACGTCGCCTCGAGTACTCTGCACGTCTCTTTGAAGCGATTGGACAACCAACCAGGCGGTGACACGTGGTGCCGCTGATACGTCTTCTACATCGATCGAGATGCGCTATTAATTATCTCGGGTAGGTGAAACGACATGGTGATAGAGATCAGATGTCACCAACTGACACCAAGATAAAATACGATACAAGCTTCAGACTTAATGTTCGCAAGGTTCTCCCGTCATAGTGCTTAGCCTCAGACCTCAAAGAGTTAGAGAACTCTAAGAAATCAGAAGCTAGGGAGCAATTGTGTACGTGGACATTTTCACAGTACCGAGATTGATCTAGTTTCGGTAAAAGCAGCTGGACATGTCTTGGTCTTGGTTTAATGCATCTCGGAAATAGTTCCAGAATGCGTCCATGTTAAGGTCATACCTGACCTCAGTATCATCTTCAGTTCGGTTAACCGAGATGAGTACTGACGCTCAATCAGTTACAACTGTACTCCTATAAAGGCTCGACCACGCCACAGAATGTGTCAAGAGGTAAGGATAAGCACCGAATAAAGATAAGAAGTTATCCTTATCCGGTGGTTACATCAACAATCCCTGAAAGATCGGGGCATTGTCCGAGTAAGACTCTACTTTCGAGAGACCAGGACGAGGGTCATAAGACCCTCGGCCTATATATACAAAGAGCTAATCCAGAAGAGGTACGCATTCATACTCCAAATTATGTCTTTCTCTCTACTCACTCATCTTTTGTCTAGTGACCGCACTAACTTAGACATCAGAGTGCCTTGCGCAGAGTTCGGCCAGGGTCTCTGACCTCTGTTTTCTCCTTCCCTTTCAGGTTTTAGGCATTCAACCTTTCCCAAAAAAGCTTTACATCCATCCAAACATGTCCGTAACAATTTAGGCACGCACAACCACTTTCTTCTCATGGCATTATCATCCTATCAATGTTGACTTGGTTGATTCTACATGTGGCAGCTGTCACATGTCCTTATTGGTTGTATTGAGTGCTCTGGATTTGATTTCTTGCTTGAAATTTTGTGAATATTTTCCAGTTATAGACGATGGGTGCTGTGATTGCTTGATTTGAGAATCTTTACCAAGTACATACTGACATGGATGTTGAGGACACTGGATTGGAGAATCTTAACAGATTGAGTGTTGTCTTCTTATTTGTTCGCTCATTCCATGATTTGTGTAATAGCCCATTTCAGTTTTCTTTTCATTCCCTCTCAGCTGGAGTCGCGTGGTGACAACACTCACAGCTTGGCCCGTAGAGTTCTGTGAGTATCTTTGGCAAGAGGCTTGGTAAAAATATCATTGAAGAAACAAACTTAGTACTCAAAACCCCCATGGCTACTTTTTCATGAACCAAATAGGGAATGGGAATAGGAGTTTCAATCTAACTTAAATTTTAAAAAGAATAGAGTTTAGGTTAGAAGAGAATTAGAGTTTAGTTTGAGAAGAACTATACCACTAAACTGGGTTTAGGTTAACTATGAGTCGAGACACCTATTCAATAAGCCTCACTCACCTAGCCTAAGCCTAACGTTGTCCCCACTTAGACTAATCGTGTATTTAACTAAAATACAATCAATTACATAATAATTATAATAAAATAATATATATAATGAAATAACCAAAAAGTCACAAAAGGTTTTATGAGGAAGTTAGAAATTCATGTTTAGTGCAAAAAGTTTTTAAACACCTCAATGAATTGGTGCTCATGTTGTTTGGTGCAGCTGAGGATTTCTTTAGTGAAAACTATTGTTTAGTGGTTGGATGGGGTTGGGGGGGAGGGAGAAGAAAGAGGATGGTAGGGTAGAGTGGGTGTAGGAGAGTGAGGAATGGGGGATGGGGATCCATTTTATGTGGAAATGGACCACACCCCTCATAGGAGGTCTATTTCCTAAAGAGGAAAAAGCTAACGTGGCGAAAAAGTAATTTCGCGAAAAACTGCCTCACCAAATACATGAAAAAGAAATTTTTCAAAAAAGACCACATCCTTTTACGCAGAAATGGACTATACAAATGTGCCCTAAAGAGGAGGGGCCTCGCGAAATTTCTAGTTAGTCCAACAAAAAAATGATGGCGGACTCCAACAAGGCAAACAAGTTGTTGAGATGGCATCTTCATTGGACTTTACTACACCGCACCAAGTTCCTTGACATAAATAATGGCAAGGAAAGGACAAGAGTAGACTTCTCTTTTCCATTAATTGAAATAACTTCTATTCAGTTCCTTACTTGCAATAAACTTGCTGGCATGAGTAGCAGTGAAGTTATACTCTCTCTCTCGCTCTTCTGACGTGGGAAATGGTGGGAACTTTGGGCTATATTCTATTAGAACTAGAAGCTAGTTATTATCTAGATGTTTGCCTGCTCTTCCTCCCATAGAATTTTCTTGTTTTCTACGCAACTGATGATTGCTTTGCTATTTAGTTTATGATTATATACAGAGAGGAAGGAACCCATCTTGTCCTAACTAATCCCTTACTTCAGTGCATAGTTGTCGGTACTCTCGTTGTTTAACGTGCTTCGAACTACCAACAGAATCTAGTCATTCGGACTTACCACCCTTGTCATTCCACTCCCAATCTCTTGATGAAAATTCTCTTCTTAAAGTACCACTTTTCATTGCGCCTGTGATGCGTGCAACTTCAATGAACAAGGTGATGACTCAATGAAATTTCTCAGAATGTCTTGGCTTTTTTTTAAAAAAAATAAGTTTAAAAAATTGTAGTTTGTATATTTTATTTTATAGTTTCTTTATGGCGTTTTAGATATAAATCAAATAACCAAGTATGATAAAAGGTGTTGACAGATGATAATATGACTGCAATACAAATACATTTGAACTCCTTTATGATAGGTATTGCACTAAAAACGTTCATACATGCAGGATTTTTGATTAGATGGGGCTAAACTTTTGCTCGACTGTGCTAAGTTTTTTCACATTAATAATATACCAAAAGAGAATATATTGCAACTCAAAACTTTTTATCATCCTCAAATCTCCTGCCCAATTGAAGGTTCCTCCCACTTCTCCTAAATTAAGATAATCATCAATCAATCATCATCAAAACAGCCTAAGATAACATTTCCTTTAATCCTAGGTATCTAGATGCCCTGAGACGATAATTTGGGTGAGCACCCAATTACCCTATTTGGGTGGGTTCTATTTGGATCTAAGGAATTTAGTTATCCGCACTTTTCTTTTTTCGCTTTTTTGTCCCATATTGGGGATTCCAACTCATGAAAAAACACACTCAAGTCTCTAACCATTTGAGCTATATATAACAATAGATACTTTGCCAAAAAAGTTCTCAGTTGCCTAGTTTTAGAATCATGGTCCTACCACCTTGTGCAGTGGGACCCACCGGAAGGGAAGTCACAAATAATTCCCCATTTGGCATATTTAGCAAAAACGAGGCAATCTATGTGACATCCTATTATGCAACTCATTGCATGTATATATAGCACTATTCTCAACCATGGTTAGGATGTCCGCATGGCCATAATCAAAGTTCAGATCCTCAGATACTTGGAATCAACAAAAAATGAAGGGTGCACCCTACCTGTGTTGCATGTTCCATCCATTCCCTTCCACTTGCTCTATGGAGATGATATAATGTAGTTTCTTAAGGCCTCCAAAAGAAGCTTAGGGTGAACAAAAGCTTTGCTAAAATGATATAAGGATGTATCCGGCCAACTATTCAATCTTAGAAGAGTCATCTTTTTATTAGCAAGTTTAGCCTAAGGAGGCATCGCATGCATCATCTCATCCCTCTGACATTCCCCAAGCTTCCCCTCCTTCAACTTATCTAGGGGTCCCTCTCTTCTTTGGTAGCCCCAAACATAGACATTTTTTGAAGCTTTTGGATAACTTGAGAGCCAAACTATCAGGTTGGAAAATGAAGACCCTTTCTTTTGCTTGGAGATTGATCTTGGTTAGACATGTTTTGGCCACTATCCCTACTCATATCACCCTTTCCATTCCAATTACAAAGAAAACCTCCTGATGAGGAATTTCCTCTGGTCGGTGGACCCTAACCAAGTTAAAAGGAATTTAACCAATGGGAACAAGTTTGCCTTTCAAAGGTAGATGGAGGGCTACGAATCAAGTGCGTTAAAGGAATCATAGCCGATGCATGTATGCAAAAACCTGGTTGGGTGGCTGCTTCATCCACTTCTCTTTGGGCAAGTTGCTTTAGAGATCGGTACTTCAAGGCTACTTCTATTTGGAACCCGGGCATTTGAAAAAGTAATTAGACTTCTCTCCTGTAAAGAGTAAAGACCCTACCCCGATTAGTATCATTAATTATTTATTTTATTGTGTTTGATGATGGGTATCATTATCTTTTATCACTATATGCATTTGTGTTGACTTCATATATATAATCTAATTTTCTTGACTAGAATCATCATTATAATGTCATTCCCATGTGTATTAACTTAATTAAAACAATTATGGAATCTTAACTAAATAGGGTTAGAAAATTAAGCTTGATATGTAGATAATTTTAAAATAACAAGGATTGAGATTTAATAAATTTAGTGGGACCCATAGGCACCCTTCTAGATTGACTTGGCCCATGGGTTTTGGTTAGCCCAAAACTGAGTGGCATAGTGTAATGTTGACAGGTAGTGTGGGGCTTTTAGATGGGGGTCTTTAGAAATATCTCTATTAGAAAAACTCGTCTCATTTGTGCG
Organism: Cinnamomum chago; assembly: GCA_038049695.1. Taxonomy (NCBI): domain Eukaryota; kingdom Viridiplantae; phylum Streptophyta; class Magnoliopsida; order Laurales; family Lauraceae; genus Cinnamomum; species Cinnamomum chago. The sequence goes on from CP142454.1 coordinate 38,326,213, forward strand.
ACCCTTTTCTCCATCACGACAACGAGATAGGGTTATTAAGTTTTGTTATCTGAATAATTCCTGTCATAACCTTAAGGCATTAGCAAAGGCATTGAAAATACTTTTCAATACTAACCCTCGGATGGAGTTCACTCTTCAACACTACCCTTTGAAAGGAGCACAATTGACGCACATTTGGCGACACTTATTTTTTCGATGCTGAGTCATTTCTCCTGTGATTCGAGCTCATGACCGGCTGGTGCAGGCACCATATTAAGTTTTCTTAGGTAATCATTCCTACTAAAACCTTGGGGTATTAGTAGAAGCATTGAAAATACTTTGTTAATACTATCCCTCTAGTGGAGCCCACTCCTCAAAAATAGTAAGAGGGAAAGAAAGGAAGAAGAGACAAAGAAAGTGGAAAAAAGGAAATGGCTAGAGAGATTTTTCTTAGAACTTTGTAGCAAGATTTGTAAGAAATCGTATGGTCCGTATGCCTGGAGTCCCAGTCAGATCAAGCAAGGTGTAGGCCAGCAAGTAATACAATTTCACTTATCGTAAGACTTGATATATCCACAGAAATAAGACTCTCAATAGGATCAATGGATGTGAGTTTCTTGGCGAAGAAGTCTTCGGTAAAGGTGATTCTTTCGAACTTGTCTATATAAGATAAGGGAGCCCTATGATCGGATACTCTCCATTCTCATAGGTTAGACAAATACAAAGAGGTCCGCGAAGCTTCTCAATTAACGGGATACACATAGATCTCCTACCGCGTATCAAAGTCTCCACATCCAAATCCTTCAAGATCAAGGTAATAAAATTTAAATCCCTCCAAACACAAAGTAATTCTTATTTTTCAATAATTGTTGAAACTGTTTAGAATAAGTCCGAAAGCTTGAAGAATAGTTGATCTTCTCTTTTCATTACCTTACATTTTGTTTGATTTTCAAATCTCTAGAGTCTATGAATGAGGGGCTGGAAGTTGCACCCTAAATGCTTGAGTAGGTTTATATGTTTACTAGGTAAAATAGATTTTTCATGGTTATGAAAGCTTATCTAAAGTTTTCTACATCAATTCTAAAAAATTCAATATGTTTGTATTTTGTTTAAAAATCGAACATCATCCTCGGGTAATGGTAACCTTGTGAATCCATGGAAAAGAAGTAGTAAAATAGAATAAAGTAAGGTAATTAGAAATGCTTGAGAGATTTCCAGCTCATAACAGCCAACTTCGAGCTGGTTTTTCATTAGGTAAATGACTGAATCATATGATGGACCATCCTCTGATCATCCGTGATGGAATAAGCTTTCCAACTATACAAAGCTTATGTAAAAATGATTTTGGATGAAGGAGGTATTTACTAACAGGGTCCAATCTGCCACTAGGTTCCAGGCCATTTTGTGATGCTTGAAGACCTAGCTTGGAAATTGATTTTTAACCTGCGCAAGAGCAGATTTAATCTCTGTTGTATAGACTTTAAAACCTTGTTTGGTTTCATGATATTACTATTTTTAATGACTGAGACTTCAAATGGGCAAAATGGCATATTGTTATGGCCTGCTATTTGTTTTTCTGAACAATATAATATGCCTTTTGTTTTGTTCAGCGAAACAAACTGTTGGGTAAATACTAGAGTAGTATTGCCCTCGAGACGTCCTAACGGCTGAGGGTGTAATGGTTTGGTTAACCGTGTGTTTTTGGAAAACTGTCAATCCACCGTATTTTATGATTTTCAATTTTTAAAACCATAACCATGATAGTATCCTAAAAAACCATTAAAATTTTGAACTATAGTTAACCATATTCAACGGTTTGGTTACGATTAATTGTCACTTAAAATACATTTTTTTTTTAGAATGCAAAATACATATTCAAAAGTCAAAACCAAATATCCTACATAAGAAATTACATAATTTAAAAATACTAAAGTAGCATTAAAATGTTCACATAGACAAATGAAATAATAATTGCATTTTTCCAGCAAACACATCTGTGATCCTTCATTTTTCCCTCTTTCATTTTTTGTTCCAACGATTGAGGCACAAAAGTTAAAAAGAGTTATTTAAGTTACAAAATTACACAATACCCCTTTCTTCTTCTTTTTCTTTTAAATTGGGGTGTAACGGTTCGGTTAACCATGTGCTTTGGGAAAACGATTAATTGAATCATATTTTACGGTTTGGTTCGGTTAGGAGACTGCTTCAGGCAATACAACGATTTCTTCAGCAAACATACATGGTCTTCCTTTCCATGAATTTCAAACCCCTTTGGTTGATGCATATAAATTTGTTAAATCTAGCTCGCCGTGTAAAAACGCAGTCTTGACATCAAGCTGCTCCAATTCTAAATTCAATTTAGCAACTATAGCAAGTAACACCCGGATAGAACTATGTTTCACCACATGAGAGAACACTTCATTGAAGTCAACACCCTCCCTCTGAGAATAGCATTTTGCAACCAGTCGTGCTTTGAACATTGCATCTTCCACCCCTGGAGTTCCTTCCTTTTTCTTGAAGACCCATTTACAACCAACAATCTTCTGGCCTTTCGGAGGTTTCACCAGCTCCCAAGTTTGACTACAGCCCATCTTGCTGATTCTTTGCTAGTGACGGCATCCCGATATGTAACCGGCTCTGACTCAATACTCTTAGTTGTATTAAGAGCATAGGCAACAATATCTTCATACCCGTATATCTGAGGTTGCTTAATATGCCTCCTCTCTCTGTCCTTGGTAAGCATGTAATCATTTGGAACTGCAGTTTCCTCATTTGAACTTTGCATCTCCTTTACATCCTGTCAAACTGGGATATTTGCTTGCACCTTATCCTGCAAGTTTCCTAAAGCTTCCTTCTCAAGCTCCACCTGTTTACTGACACCACCGTCTTTATCCTCTACCTTTTTACTGACATCATTTTTGTTTCCAACATAATGACACTCCTTCGGTTTGAACATAGCAGACTCATCAAAGGTCACATATCTGCTTATAATGCATTTGGGAGATTTTCCATCTAGGCACCACAGCCTATATCCTTTCACACCATCTGCATATCCTAGAAATATGCACTTTCTTGCCCTTAGTTCAAGCTTTTCATCATTCACATGAGCATAAGCATGACAACCAAATATCCGCAAGTTGGTGTAATCAGCAGGAGATCCAGACCATACCTCTGTAGGAGTTTTACATTCTATAGCTGTTGATGGAGACCGATTAATCAGATAACAAGCTGTGTTAACAGCTTCCGCCCAGAACTTCCTTGGTAACCCTGCATTGGAGAGAATGCACCGGGTCTTTTCTAGAATAATCATGTTCATCCGTTCTATTGCGGTGTATGTCGGACTGTGCGATGTCCCACAATCCCTTCATTCTTGCAGAACTCATTAAAAGCACTATTACAAAATTCCAAGCCGTTGTCAGTTCTCAAGTGCTTGATTTGTTTACCTGTCTGCTTTTCAATCATAGCTTTCCATTGCTTGAACTGCGCAAAAGCTTCACATTTGTGCTTTAAAATATACACCCAGACCTTCCGAGAATAGTCATCAATGAAAGTCAACATGTATAAACCACCACCAAGAGATGGAACACGAGAGGGACCCCAAAGATCAGAGTGGATGTAATCCAAAGTATCTTTGGTCCGATGAACAACTGTCCTGAACTTGACCCTACATTGCTTTCCGAAGACACAATGCTAACAAAAGTCCAGCTTTCCTGTTTTCTGACCACACAGCAAACCATGTTTAGTCAGCTCATCCAAACATCTCTCACTCATATGCCCAAGCCGCATATGCCATAACTTAGTAGTTTCTAAATCTGAATCTGAGGACGACACAGCTGCAGCACCTGTAATTGTACTACTTTAAAGAAAGTAAAGATCATTCTGCTTCAGTCCCCTCATCACTACAAGAGCACCCTTTGAAATTCTCATAACTCCACCTCCAGCTTTGTAGGTACAACCAGTGGAGTCAAGCGTACCCAAGGAAATAAGATTTTTCTTCAACTCTGGTACATGCCTAACATCTGACAAAGTTCTAACAATACCATCATACATCTTGATTTTGATTGCACATATCCCAACAACCTTACAGGCTGCATTATTTTCCATAAGTACTTTACCACCATCAATCGATTGATAATTGGTAAACCAATCTCTGTAAGGACACATATGATAGGAACACCCTGAATCAAGAATCCACTCAATAGGTGAGCTACCAACAGTAACCGAAAGAACTTATGTACCATCAGAATTACTCTCTGTTGCTTCGGTTGCAACTCCGGCAATTTCTCCAGAATCAGATTTATCTTTCCCTTTTCGCTTTGGACAATCTTTTCTAAAGTGTCATTCCTTGTGACATTTGATGCACTTTAATTTTCTAGTTTTTTATTTTGACCTAGATCGGCCTCTTCTATTCTGTTCTCTCTTCTCTGTTCTGCCACGCGCTACCAACCCTCACCAGAACTGTCAGTTTTTCAGTTGCAACCTTTTTCTTTAACTCCTTAGAGTTCAAGGCTAACTCAACATCTTCCTTAGAAAGAGTTTATCTACCATACATCATGGTATCAACAAAGTTCTCATACAAGGGTGGTAAAGATCAGAGCAACATTATAGCTTGGTCCTCATCATCAATATGAACATCTATATTTTCAAGATCCAAAGCAGCTTTTATAAAATAATCAAGATGGGTTGAAACAGACGTATCTTCCTACATTTATAAGGTAAATAGTTGCTTCTTCAGGTACAAGCGATTTGTGAGGGACTTCGTGATGTACAAGTTTTCTAATTTCTGTCATATGCGAGCAACAGTTTTCTCCTGGACAACCTTTCGCAGTACACCATCACTTAGAACAGCAGAATCTGACCGTACGCCTTCTCCAGCAACTCATCATTCTCTTAATCTGACAGTTTTTCAGACAAATCATTCTTTCCTTTCAAAGCTTTCTGCAAACCATTCTGAACCAACAAAGCATGTATCTTCAAACGCCATAAACCGAAGTCATTATTTTCGTTGAATTTTTCAATCTCAGATTTAGCAGTCATTCTGCAGATCTTTCACTACACCTGCGTAGATCTCATTGAGACTAGTCCGTAGGTTCAAACGGATCTCAAATCGGACTCCGGATCGTCAAGATATCGCGAAAACAATTTTCAACCGTCGATCCGTCAAATCTGTCTTTGACCGTACCGCGCTGACGTCAGTGCCTTTCTGCTGCTACTGGGCCTTGCTGCACGGGGGTCGGGTCAGGTCTGAACTAGCCCGACCTGATTGATTAGCTCTGGGCTTCTTCTGCAAACTGGTTGGGCCGACCTGGATCCAACCCGGAAAGAAACCCAACCCAAATACCCTTATTCTTCCTTGTCACGTTCTGTAACAGAACCAAGAAAAGGGAAAAAAACTAGAAAAGTCTTCCTGTCTTCCGGTCTTCCTTCCTCGCTCCGGCCACGGGACGACAGCAGCACGGGCTCCGGCAGGCTCCGGCGACGCCCAACGTTGACAGCTACGACGCCGGAGGTGGGTTTCACGGCGAGTGGGGCCCAGCCAGAAAAACAGCAAAAAAAAAAAAAAAAAATTCGCCCAAATCGCACGAAATTTTTCTTGCGATTTTCTGCTGTTTCTGTGCGGTTGGATCAGACGATCGAGATCTGATGTGGCCCACGGAGACAACGGAGTCTGATCCTCTGTTTCCTCAAACGCAGAACCTATCATCTAGTGCTATGAGGAAATTAATCACGTACAAAAAAAAATACGAGATTTACGTTGTTAGGCTTTTGACCTACGTCCACGAGAAACAAGAGAATCAATGTGTATACATCATAGAGACTCTAGGTCTCTATTTATAATTTCAACCCCAAATGAGCCCAGCACAACAAGTAGCTACAGCGGCATGTGGATGCAAGGTCTCAACCACGAGCTATCGAAAGCTGGCCGTTGAAATTTTGTACAAGAGGTGTCCTATATCTGTAACTCGGTCATAATAAATAAAAAGCAAAAGGACCCAACAAATGGGGCCCAAAACAAGCACAGATCAAACAGAATTCAATTGCAGTGCACGTGTGTGCGCTGAGGGTCATGTTCAAGAAGTGAACACAGACAAACTACCCAATAGGAATCAACATCTAATCCATTTAAACGGAAGAGGACATTGAAGGAATTACATATCCAGAATTTTATGACAAAACGATTTTGGAATGGAGAATGAACGTAGAGAAAAAATGCAGCAAAACCAGCATAAATAACTCATAGAAACTGAGAAGTGAATTGGGGCTTAGCATGGCTGTGCAATGATTTGAAGTGCCCCTGTGGTCGAATGTGACTTAAAAGGCTTTATGGGCTTTAGATTGGGTGTTAGATTCAGAGAGGTTGGTATTAAGTTTCCTCCGGGACCAATTCTCTCTGATATCATATTAAATTTCCTCAACTAATTATTCCTATCAAAACCGTGAGTTATTAGTAGAGACAGCATTAATACTCTCTAATACTCCCGATCGGGTGGAGCCCACTCCTAAACAGTTGGGTCTAACCAGGGGAGAGCTTGATCTGAGTCTCCTTTGTCCCCAACATCTTTTTTTCATGTGAAATTCGTGAAACCATCTATTTATGTCCAGGTCATTATTGATTTTTCAGAGAAGCAGAGTCTCCCTTTATGATCCTTGAAGTTAGGGGTAGCAAAACTTGACTGGACCCGCACTTGACCCAAATAACCAACCCACGATAAAGAAGGTCGGTCATGGGTCAGAAACCTGGGACAACACACCTAAATGGTGAATATCATCATTATGCCCACAACTCAATTAAAGCATGGCACACCTAAATGATGAAATGAATGGCTTAGTTCATCATGGAAAAGCAGCCCACCCACTGGGATTCCAAATGTGTAACTCATACATAGACTCTACAAGCAATCAATGTGAGCCAATGACATAGTTATACTCAGTAAACTATCTAAATGATTAAGTTCATTACATGACGTGAAAAACCGAGCCCTGACACGGGTTGAGGTTCCATTACACAGTTTCTCTATTAGATTTCCAAATCAGTGACTAAATTAGTGATTAATCCTAATTCCAGTTAAAAACAATCAACCACAAAGAGAGGAGACATAAGGTTTATACGTGGAAAACCCTATTCAAGAAATAATCACAAGCCTTACCATTTAGGCCAACAGACGATCCAAGCACTAATAATTAAATTGAAAGTTACAAGAAAACTCACAACCTTTTTCTAGTTGCAACTCAACTTAAAGACTGCTTTGATCTGGCAGACTACTCGGTGTACACCTTCACCGTGCTTGAACCAACTACCTTGAATGCCTCTTCAAGATGAATCTACTTCAGATGAGTGGAAGAAAGAACTTCAGCGCAGTAACTTGATGAAGCTTTGAACAAAAAGAAGATTTCTCAATATTATTCTAGGGCTAAGAATAGGAGATAATTATTTGATGTGCTCTTTAAGGTTGCTAGAAGCCTTAATACATAGTCCAAAAGTCGCGAGAACTAGTAGCACTTTGGATAGAACTATGAATTGCAATATGGTCCAAAAACAGAAACTTGAGATTCTTTTCGCGCATGATCACTACCTCGTTCGCTCGAGCAAGCATATGGTTCGCTCGAGCGAACTATCATACTGTCTGGCAAATTTTCCATGTTTGGCTCGAGCGACCAGATGGCTCATTCAAGCAAGCATCAGTTCTATCCCGGGTTGCTTTCCTGCTTTTCTGTATATTCTGCAATCTTCAATCTGGGTAGTCCATTCTATAAAATACATTATGAATATAAATCTCGATTTTGTACATTACCCAATGAATTAGCTAAAACTAAAATAAACCTTACAATCTCCCCATTTGGCAATTCATGGACAAAACACTTAAATACAATAAAGACTACCCAAAAATGAACCCAACACAGACTAAAAAGATATTTCAAGAATCTTTTCTTAGTTAATCATAATCCTCATTATCTAGAAACCCTGCAAATCCTGTTCACGATAATTCGACAGAAGATCAAGCGTGAAATCATGAAATTGAAGATAATTAAACAGTAATCATACTCATCAGCTCATACTATCATCAATTCATGCTATTATCAGTTCATGCCTACTCATAATTATAAGTTCAGCTTCTCCCCCTTTTTGTTCATAATTGACAAAATTAATACTCCCCCTAAACCAGATAATCTGTGTCCTCAATAAAAAGATGCAAAACTCAATCAAGCCAACAATTGAAAATCCCCGATGATCAAACACGATAATTTGCAATGCACGAAGCAACACAATTTTTGAGGAATTTGACAAGTTTGTATATTATATGTAAGACAATCTCAAATGAAAACCACAAAATAATCGCAGATTGACCAGAAATCAACATTCATTTGTAATTGGTACAAAGTGAATATCACATCTTTCAAAAACAATCAATCCAATCAGCAATGAGATGCGAAACTCCCCCTTAATGTCACATAATTTTTTATTGAACCATCATTGGCCCCTCATGAACTTTTTCACATATAGATTTGCTCAAGTTTGAAATTTATATGAACTGTTAAGTATCAAAGGAGAAATCCTAGACATTAACAGATTCTCTCTCTCTTTTTTTTTTTTTTCTAAATGCAAGGATTTTTGAACCGTATGAAACAATCATCAATAAGTCCTAAGGAGCAGACCCAGTCATTATTCAGATTAGCTCAGCGATCTACAGAAATCGCTAACTCGGGGTCACAGAGTGGCATCATTAAGATGGGAGCATATGGAAAACGAAAAAATCAGATCGATGCTCCGAACAATTGTAAAACCACTAAGACCAAGAATCCTGTCAATCCTCGTATTACATTGATCCTAAGTGAGTATCCAAGTGAGTCATCATGTACTAGTGGACATGATCAAAACCCTTAAATTGTGAATAAAGAAAATCAGTTCTAAACCAAACAAAACAGCGTGTATCACATGCCAGATACACAAATCAAGTATAATAGAAAATTTGGCATACACATCCACAAATCAAAAGTAAGCCCGACTATCCATTCTTTTCAGGTTGCGAAAGGGTTGGGTCCACGGATTTCCACATCCGTCGATTCCAGTAGTTCCCGAAAGCCGAATAGTGTCGTAGGTGACAACACCATTCCCATTGGGAAGGAAGATTCGATGGTCCAAGATCAACCTGGGTATATGTTGAGTGGGGCGCAGATGATGTAAATCACCTACACCATTCCCATTGAGCAGGAAGATTCGATAGTCCAAGATCAACCTGGGTCTATGTTGAGTGGGGCGCAGATGATGTAAAGTGAAGCATCGTACTAGCAATGAGAGCACGCCACACTTCGTTTTGTTTATTTATATTCTCAAAAAGTCTACTTGGACAAACTTTTTGGCCAGAATTTTGGCCAACCCCCATGGTTTGCATTGAATATCACTATGATATTCAATGCAAACCATGGGGTTTGGCCAAAATTCTGGCCAAAAAGTTTGTCCATGTAGCATTACTCTTATATTCTGGGGAGACAATTCTTTTGCTTCTTTTGTTGCTTTAGTCTCCGGGCCTTGTTTTTGTTGGCCTGGGCATATTTGGGGGAATGTAATTAACTGTAAATATTATTTTATCAACTTTAATTTTTAATGTTAATTAGAAATACTTTGTATTCTTTGATATTGTCTCGTGTTAATATCTTTTTCTGTTGATTGGCTTACACAAGCTTCTGAAAATTTGAAATTAAGTTAGTATGTTTGGATGTCTGCCGTATCTCACATCGCGAAATCCTGTGGGAAATAATCGGCTTTGGGTACAATTTTTAAATTCGCCCCATTTTTTCCTACCATCGCAGCCTCCGGCTGAGGTTATCCGGATAAGCAGTGATTATCTTGGCAAAAGTCCCTACTTTTTAAGCCCCTACTTTTTTAAAGCGGCTCAGAATTAACGCATTGCAATCACATTCTCCACATACTGTCATCGCAATTTCCCTTCTTTTAACAGGAACCTCATGTTCTTTTTACATGATGCCCATCATGTAAACATTTTGATTCATTAGATATTTGTAGGCATCGACCTTGAACAAAGAGGTAGATGGTAATGAGTAGTCTCCAACCATCACCTTATGTTGGATAACTAGCAACGCCAAACTTCTTGTAAATGACTAATCCTTGGAAATGCCAAGTCATCATGCAATGTAGAAGTTTTCAAGGACACGTTTGTTAAATAGAGAGGAATCCTTTATTTAGAAGATTTTCTCCATCCCCTGAAACGACTAAGATATCCAGAGAGGACTTTTCTAGAAGAACCTCAAGTTTGGTAAAAAGAGAGGATTCCAACCATACGTAGGATACGTGATCCAACAGTTATAAGTATTTTCAAATTTGTCAAAATCCATGAAAACCCAAGACCTGAGCTACTACCCCATATATGTTTGGGGTTGTCTAAAGAATCTACACAGTTCAGATCATACAAATGGGGCCCATAGGAATAAAAAAATTCAATTTTAAGATCTAGACTTCTTCATAAATGTCTCAAGATCTACGAGGGATCAATGGCTAAGGTCTAACCAAAGGAATACAAAACGTATGGCTCCGAAGGAAAAGATGGTAACCTCTAACTTACCACCCTGTAACAGTAACTGCCTGTTCTTCTTCTTCGTTTCTATCATTTGGGAAAGGAAATGGTCAAAACTACTTTTGCTATTTTCTCATGATTGATGATGAAGCACCCTGCGGAACTTGATGCAATAGCTATTATAGGCTTTATGAAGAGAATGGATGGTTCGGATTTTGCAAACGTGCCCCCACCGAATTTCAGAAATCATGATTCAACATTTTGGACTGTTTTTCAAATTTCTCAAAAACTATGATGAATCGGTGGTTGATTTTTTGTCTACAAACCGTTTTAGACCTTCTGAACTTGATTTTTTGTCTACAAATTTCTCATCTTCGTCAAAATGAGATGACTCAAGGAAATTCCTACGGTTTTCCTTCCAATAAATATGTATGCTTCTTTGTTCTTTGTAAATTTGTACCCAAACTCTAATTAAATTTGTTCCTTTGGAAGAGGTAACAAGCTCTTATTACTCATTCATTCAACCCGAAACCTTACTATAAATTCTCAGAGTTCAATGCAAAGTAGGCAAACGAACTCTTAATTTCCTCCTAGGTTTATTGTGATATTGTCATGATAACCCTGCTAATTTTGTGTTAGCGCTGATTCTAATGATGTTTTGGATTATGGTCAAAACAACACTAATGCTGAGAGTTTTACCAAAAAGAAAAAGTCTAATGCAGAGAGAGAGAGCTTCGTTTGCAATTTAATTGGCATCGTGAGCTTCCTTAATTTACAATTTAACAGGGCATGGTAAAGCACCATCATAAATCCCTATCTTCCTATTTCTACTTTTTCGGTAGTGCTCATGATGTACAAATTTAATATCCATAACATAGTGAGGAAAAGAAAAGAGGAAAGTGAAGACGGTGGTGGCGGTGCGGCGTTGCCGAAAATCATTCCTAAGAATCCTCCGCCGTCGCTGTCGCCGCTGCTGCCAGTCCTGGAGCCGGCCCCACCGTCGTTGAAACCCGGGTACGTGATGCTCGTGCCACTGTCCCTGCGCCAACCAACCAAATCAAGTTTTATACGCGTCACTGCGTCAGCGTTCATCTTCTTATTGGATCTCTTCATGTTTTTTTTCTTCTTTCTTACTCTTTTGGATTTTGTTCAACAAGACAGCTGACCCCATGTATAAATCATTTGGCTTTTCAATGGAGACTTTTCCTATGAGCATGTGCAATCCAGCTCCAAATGCCCACTGGAGTGAGTCTGAATCCTCTGTTAGACTGATTACATGGAAACTGTGTAAGATATGCCTAGAACTCCTTCTTGAGGCCCATATGGAGATAATTCAAACTATTCTAATGACATTCTCTCTACTAAGATATCCTTGAGTTTCGGTTCAAATCCCACCATACAAATGAGCACAATGATTAAAACGGAGCTACATCACGTCAGCAACAATGCCACGTCACCACCAAGTCACATTTCCTTCATAGTGCTCAATCGTACAATGGAACACACTCCTTCTAAACTGAGTCTTCAGGATATATTAGTGGAGGGGATGGAATTTATTTTGAACAGTTCGGATTATATCTAATGAGCTCCATAATAAAGTTCGAGGCATGTGTTATATAGTTTTGTAATAACTACAGCAGAGGATCTGACTCCACCTATGAGCATTGTAACTGTTTCGTACTCATTGTCTCGTAACTAATTTGACCTTTACTTACTGTTGGATGACATTTCAAAAGTACATATCATTACAACCTGTGAAACTTAGACATCAAACAAGGTTAGGATAATCTAATGTGGCTGGTGCTTTTGTCAATCATCATTACGATGAAACCTTTACACCTCTTATCCCCACCATAGGCATGTATTTAGATGGGCCCCACTAGCTAAGATCATATATCCATGGTATCGTGTCCACTATATAGGTGAAAATTCCCATAGTAGATCATACTACAACTAGTACGGTTGAGTGGAGTTGGGTTGGATTAGCAGTCAGAAGTTTAGAATGACTGAAACTCAAGTTGGATTGGTGGTTCTGGTTGGAAACTTTCATCTCTAATCAAGACTTTCCATAAATTCACCGTAAAGTTTATTGACATAAAGACTCTTCCTTGTATACAAGAAAGATACACTTATGAGATAATAAGTTTAAATTCAACTTCTTAATCAATCCCTAGAATTTCTAACAACCTAAACCTAATCTCTAACATCTAATTGGCCTACGAAACTCGTACATTTCAGTCTTTAAATAATCACAAGAGGTGAGTATAAGATAATTTGGCCAAAAGACAGATTAAATATGAGTTTCTTAAATTGTTCTCAATCCAGCCTGCATTCATTGCAGTAACCCAAATTCTAACATCCAATGCATACACCCTCAAACAAAACCATATCAGACAAATCAAATAAATTTTCCCAGGAAAAAGAAAGAAAGAAAGTGGTGGATCAACCAATCTATGTCAAGATCCAACCCCATGAACGGTTGCTCGTTTTTATTTTGACTTTTATCACAATCTATTAAATGTTGGCAACCTAAGCTAAGGAATAGGATCATCTTTTTATTTTTTTTTATCAGTGGTGCTATGTGGACCGAATGGAGGACCGAATTCTGGCCCGGTCCCCCATGAAGACCACTGGAGGCTGGGATCCAGTGGTCCTCATAGGGGACCAAGCCAGAATTCAGTCCCCCATTCGGTCCAAGTGGACTTTCTCTTTTTTTCATCGCCCTGCCATTCTGGATTGCCAATTACCAGGTGGACCCCACGGGAGAATCCATTTATTAGCTAAAGGTGCCCCCAACTTGCTGCAAGAAAACTCGTACCGTTTTTCACTGCAGCAATCCAAATTGAGATCCCCTTAGGTCAGTCCTCACATTAATTTTCAGAGCCAACCTTATAAATACATTAATATTGCCGACTCTAAGTATCCGAGCCACTCAAAAATCATAATCAGGCATGATTTAGTGTTGGGCTTTCACTCCAATCACATTTACACTTCTCAGCAGGTTGGTCACATGTAAAAACTGGTATTTAAAATACAAAAAATGAAAAAGCACCATCATTAATGTTTTTATAAATTATCGTGTAGGAAATTGCATAGCCCGCATATCATGGGTCCCACATCAAATCAAGTACAGCATAGGCCAGCTGAGAGTATAATATCACTTATGGTATAAGACATTATTTGTCCCCACAAATAAGACTCTTAATAGGATCATTAGATGTGAGACTTTTAAAGAAGAACTCTCGATTAAGTTTGACTCTTTGGAACTATTGTATATTAGGATAAGGGAGCCCTAGAGTTGCAAACAATCTATTCAATAAAACAGATGCAAAGAGAACTGCATAGCTTCCCAATTTATGATGGGAAACTCGTAATTCGGCCTCAACTTATCCAATGCAAAAAAGTAGACTCGGATAGAGTCAAGTCAATGCGGAGTCTCAGGAGAGTCATGTTTTTTTTTAATAAACTTAAAAGTATTTATAAATGAATTAAATATTTTTTATTTACATGATTACTGATAATCAATTCAAAGTTATAAATTAATATATGTAATAAAAATACTATAATAAGAAAAATAAAATAAAAATATTGTACACTTCATAATTTGTTAGTCCAGATATTGAATGTAAAACATCAAAAACACAACGTCCAAATTACATTTCGGTCATTATTTTTAAATTGCTAACTCCAAACTTCATGCATAATTAATATTACTCGTTTAAAATCAGGCCTACCCATCAAATGGTTCAAAATGCAAACAACTTATTGAGATGGTGCGACTCGGTTGAATTTCCCCTGTATTTGACTTATTCCTTCATCAAAATGAGATGACTCATTAGAGTCAAGGTTCAACTTAGAATTTTCCAATTATATTTTCAATGGCCAAGATGCACACAGATGTCTGACCGAGTGTTGGAGTCTCCATTTCCAGATCGCTGAGATGGGTGTCAGGTCAACTTTGATTATAGAGAAAGTATTGTTTTAATTGAATGAGGCAGAAAGCTGTCATCACAGGAGGTATATGCAGTTGAGATAACTACTCTGGCGAGCACGATTGATCAAAAGATTCGCACATGTTCATGTTCACAAGTTGGGTTTGGAGAAATGTCTAGTCTAAAAAGGAGAAAGGAATAAACGATTAGTCAGCAAATGGGCCACACATATTTGAAGAATCCTAGCATCGAAAGGGATTGGCCACCGGAAGAAAGTGCAACCAGCACATATGGCCAAAATGATAGGACCAGGAGCATAAATGTGGGCCAGACCGGACCCAAAACTTGTGTCTGGAGCTTCTGTACTGTGGTGATCAAGATCAATTCATCTGAATTAATGATCATCTCATAAGCATCTGAACGAATCTAAATGTACAAAAATTTGGTCGAACATGGCCGGTACAAGAACCTAATGATTAATGACCCTTAATTACTGCCCTCAGGATGGCACTGACAATAGCTTATACTTGACTTCTCCTTCTCCCCGGTTGAAGATCCACCTGTGTAAAAGTCTCTCACTCTAACTAACGTGATTTTATGATGCCCAGATACAATATGAATATAATAGGGATATGTTGCAGGCATGGCAAAAACACGAATTTTATACATAAAAAAGTAAAACATCAAATATGATGCAGCACAAGTTGTGGATTTTGAAGTAGTGTCTCCCATGGGTGCTCCTACAAAACAAAATCCACTTGTTCACCAAACCAATCCAATTTTTCTTACAGCAACCCTCATCGGATGGAATACATTCATTGTTGCATGTAAACTACACCGAACATACCCTTCAGTAACACAAACCATGTCCTAGAGATCGCCATCATGTAGAACCATCATATCTAATCCATAGATGCTCCTTAGTTTTATGATTTGCAAACATCCATGACCAGCGATATTCTTACCTCTTTGGGTTAGAGTTACAACTTACATCATATATTTTTCTTTTTCTTTTTTAATTCCTAAGAAAGCCCGGTACAAAGACCAAAATCCTCGAATTCCTAAACCTCCATCTTGGCTTACCTAGAAGACTAGTATGTTAAACTCGAATACATCTCATTGACTCATTTGATGGGACCTTGACTTTCCTTGAATTTGAATTACTAGAATGATGGTAACGTATTCATGACCCATCTTACCTTGAGTCACTTTCCATCAAGGTGTTATTTGATTGTCATTTTTGTATATTCACCTTGAATCCATATTTTAATCACTTATAGCATGAAATCCTATGTATTCGATTTTTATGTATGTTATGTAAACAAACAGGGCACAAACAGACCTTAGCAAAAGAGTTGGTCTCAACTCTCACCACTGAACCAAGGCATTAGTCCCAATGCAACACAGAACCTCAGAGTTATCGTCTATACCCAACAAATGCATCACAAAACTAAAATCCAACCTCCATTAAGGGCCAGCATAGGTGCACACCCTCTTGATAAGATCATTGGTTTCATTGCGTATAAAAGCACATGTTTTCTCTCTTCTTTATTTTATTAGAGTCCCACATCGATTATGAAGAACTCTTAAGAGGCATTTATTATTATTTTCACTTCTCCCTATAGTTTTTGTCTTGGTAGTGGGCTTAGGTAGTGGTGACCATATGTGTACACCGGCTGTCAATGCTTGGAGTGGGGGCCCGACCTACACGTGTGTTATTTTTGGATCCTAGATGGGTCGGATCTAGTGCGGCCCGAGTTGGACCATGGTACTATCATGTTACATCTACTCATTTGATTCGCATGTTTCATTTTATACTCATTTATCTTGATCAGCTTAGTTAATGGTACTACACTTGGCGTTACAGGTGAGGTGCTCGACGCTATCGCCTAGGAGGTTAAGGAGGAGACTCCTTAACAATTAGCCGAGTGAGCCCTAGGGGATGTCTTTTAGACTACTACACGATGAGCTGCTAGACGTTACATTTCCCATTACTGTGGCTTGGATCACCACATGTTTAGTTTGATGTTAGGATTTTTTTTATTTTGGATATGTAAACCTTAACTAATACTTTGCTTCCGCTATTGCTTTTCTTATCTCTTGAACTTTGAAACTAGAACTTTAATTTATGCTCACGGACTAGTTGATGCTTTTATATCATGTTTTATGTGATAGATGATGAATATGGATGGATATCTATTATTGAACCATACAAGTAAGATTGTACAGGTTTATGGAAATTTAATATCACACGTGATATCCTATGGGAAAATCTCATTCGTGAAATTCTATTGATCATCGAGTTTGGTTTGAATTTCCACACGGACGTAAGTAGCGCTTTGCGATGAGCGTAATCTCAGGCTTGGGGCATGACACAGAGTCAATTCCCTTCGTCTACGCAAATCCTTTAACCACTAGCCGCGCTTTGTGCCTAGTTTCTAACTGTCATCTTTCTATAAATTGAACACTCATATATTCTTCAAGGCCTTCCTACCTTGCACATAAGTGTTATTCTTATTCAAAGAACTCATCTCATCCTACATAGCCTTCATCCACTCATTCTTATTTTCATGAGTGGTTGTTTCTTGTTAGCTCTCTGGTTCCCCCTCATCAGTAAGCAAAATACAATCAGTTATAGGATACTTTGTTTATGGTTGACGCTCTAGAGTAAACCTCCTAACATGAGGCTCCGTGGTTTCTGACTGGGGAGACTACTCCCCCTATTCAACACCCTGTTCACCTTTCAACCCCTGTGCCTCATCATGATTTGGATTATTCTGTCCACCTTCTCCACATGTAGTCTATACCAGAGAAAGAATAGGTATGAGATCAACCACTCCATCAACAATTTCTTTAAACTTATCAGTCTTCTCAACATCTCCAAAGAATTGGTCCTCGTGAAAAAGCTACATCCCTATTTCTAATAATTCTTCTCTTCACTAGATCCCATAACCTATAGCCAAACTCATCTCCACCATAGCCAACAAAGATGTAAGGTACTGCCTTATCATCTAGCTTTGATTGTTGCTCCTTTGGTACATGTGCAAAATCCTTACACCTAAACACCATCAAAATGAGAATAGGAAGCATCTTTTCCTATCCATATCCTCTCCGGTAGAACAAAATCCAAAGGAATTGAGGGGGGCCTGTTGATCAGATAACTGGCAGTCAAAACGGCTTCATTGACTTGGGTAACTGTGACACTCTCATCCTCTTAAGAATAGTGTGGTTCATTCTATCTATCACACCATTATGTTGTAGAGTACCATGAATTATCTTTTCATATCGAATATCATGCTTCAAGCAATAGCTTTAAAAGTGTTTGGATGTGTACTCACCACCATTATCTGTGTAGATACACTTCAAGAGCTTTCATGTCTCTCTTTCAACCATGACATGAACCAATTGAAAAATCTGAAACACCTGGTCATTCGATTTCAACACATAAATCCAGACTTTCCTAAATGCATCACCAATAAATGTGGCAAAAAACTTGTTTCCACCCAAAGATTATCCAATACATTAGATTTTAGCTTTGATGACTTAGAGGAAGAGGCCCTATGTTGTTTGCTAAACAAGTAATAATCACAAGGTTAAGGGATGTACCTTTTGAGTAATGAATCAAGTTTTCCTTTGCCAACGACTGTAGTCATTTTCTCATTCATATGTCTCAGTCTCTTATGCCGCAAATTCGGAGAGGAACTATCTTCAACAGCATTCAACACACCTTTACACAGCTTCATATGTGTCTTGTAGAGCATATTGCACACCTTTCCTCTCGTAATAACAAGAGATCCTCTTTTGAATTTCCTCTTGCCATTTCCAGAACGACTTTCATAACATGCACGGTCCAATGAAGTTCCGGAAATAAGATTCAATTGCATATCAAGAATATGTTGCACATCTTTCAACTTCATTGTGCAACCAATATCGGCTAATATGCAGACATCACCAATCCCAACAATCTTCGAATGACTCATGTTGCTTATCTTTACATTACCAAAGTTCCCTCCTTCGTATGTCTAGCATGGTAGGATGTCACTATGTCAACAACTCACTCAACCTGATCAGTTGTAACACTCAAACACTCTTCATCTACACTGGCCAATATCGCTACTTAATGTTTCAAAGCAATTCAAATGTTGTTAGTGTCACTACTCTTCTCATTGTTGGCTTCCTTCTATTCCTTCAAAGCGCAAGACTTCTTTTTAATGTAGCCCTCCTTGCCAAAGTGAAAGCACTTTTCAGATTTTTTTTTTTTTTTCCCAATCTATGATTCACATCTAGACCTGTCACGACCACCCTTTAGCACCCTACTCTTACTCCTCCTTTTCTCAGTGACAAGGCTTGTGTATTAACTGTTCCTGCAGTTTTCCTCCTTATTTCTTCATTCAACAAGTTTCTACTAACCTAACTCATAAATAACACACTATCTAGAGTATTGTTACTCATGAAAACCTCCAGTATTTCCCATGTATGTAGCAAATAACTTAGAAGCAACAAACCTTGTGTCTCATCTTCAAGGATCATCTTCATTATATCTAACTAGTTCGCAACACTTTGGAAATCATTTATGTGATCTTCAATTTGACCACTCTACTTAAGTTTCGTGTTTACAAGCTTTCTGGTCAAAAAAGTTTTATTCATAATAGTCTTATTCTCATATCTTGCTTTTAACTTTTTTTCGACAGGTACATGCATTGGTTTCATTAGATACGTGGTGGAGAATATTGTTGTCCACCCATTATCTAATATGACCAATGGTCTTTCTATGCATTTTATTCTAATCTACATCAGACATGTCTTTTGGTTGAGCTCAATTCCCTCCAATGAAATTATAAATGTCCGTACAATAAAGGATGTCCTCCATATTTGGTTTCCAAATCAACCAATTTATAGATTGAGTTTGATCATGCTAGTGCTTATAGTGTTGTTTTCCATCTCAAATAAATAATCAAGAGAAAAATAAACAACTTTCACTAGCCGTGATTTCAACACGACGCTATAGATCTTGTTACTATAGGCATGTTAAAAAAAAACGGATCTAAAATCCAACTCCAGATGGCTCCAGTATCACATAAATAATTTCTTGCGCTCTGATCAGTCAAACTTTCGTATTGGCTATTGAATTTTCAATCTCCTTGTACAATTGCGTAGATTTTCTCGCAACAAGTCCGCGGGTACAAAAGAACCTCAAATCGAACTCGGAATGCTCTAGATATCGCAAAAATAAATTTCTACAGTCCAATCTCAATCAAAACCTATTGAATGTATTTCTGCTGACGCCACCTGTATGCTGCTCCTGGGCTTTTGAGATCAGGTCAAATGTGATCCGACCCGACCCAAACTCGCCTTCACCTTGCATGGGTAAACCAAATCTCCTTTTTCTTCGTCTGTTCTAGTTCAGCAACCCAAACTAGAAAGCAACAACCCAACTACTGTCCTCTTCTCCAGTGGGGGGAACCGTAGGCTCTGATACCACACTTCTTGTGTGCGTGTGTGCGAAAGCATAAATCACCATGATCAACAATCAATCAACCACACATGAAGAGAGAAAATCACACACATATATTTACTTGGTTCTGCAAACTCACATATTCAGTTTCTAGATATGCTTAGCTTTATATATATATATATATATTAAAGCAAATGAGAAGGAGGGTTATTAGGGGTGCCATGTCATCAGTAGGTGAGTTCTCCTTTATGAAAAATACTTATAAAATCACACAAATCTTTGGGTTTAATGTGGGACACTCCAAATCTCTTTCTCTAATACTTCCCTAAAATCTCTCATCCTCCTAAAATCTCTCATTATAATACTTCCTAAATCTCTCATCCTTGGGTTTAATGTGGGCCACTCCAAATCTCTGCCTCTAATACTCTCCTAAAATCTCTCATCCTCCTAAAATCTCTCATTTTAATACTTCCTAAATCTCTCATCCTCTTAATAGGATTGAATAACTGCTCAACAGGAGTCATATCTTAATAGTTGTGAAACCTTATCACTCCATCTATATTTTCTTAACTTTTCTCTTGATCATCTCTCTCCCTAAAATCTCTACGATTTAAGTAATCATCATGTGGATAGGATTGAATAATTTATTTCATTTTTTTTATTATAATAAAAAAAACCCTACTCTATGACTCTTTCAAATATTTCAACCATTAGTCCCAAAATCTATCAAGAATCGTTGGATTGATCTCAAGAAATTTATGGCCCAGTGATGGATGGGCGTTCATTATGTTGATGCAAGCTATGAGACCATTATGATTTTGTATAGTCTGCTCTCATAAGAAGGAACGGAGCTATTAAAACAAGATGCTTAGATTGGATATCAAGCCGAAGAGCCCACCAAGCAATGTCGTCAAATTAGTAACCTTCCACCCTCTCAAAGGTGCAGTTCAGGTTAATATTTATGTACAATCTTAAGTTATGTATCCCACTCTCAATCGAGAATGACTTGAAAAAGGAGGGAAATGGAGGGGCCGGTGGGGGCCAAAATATATCTAATGCTCAGCCGGCCGGTTAATTTAGTTTGTGGGGAGCTAATATTCATCCTAAGACACTTCACAGGCCTGAAATTGATGCCCTGGTCCAGCCTATTTACAAATTAGATACCATCTTTTGTATTAAGATGTTGGGTGATGCCAAGCAACCCCCATGCCACCCACACCAAGTCACCAACACATACGCAAAGTTACACTAGTTAATACAAAATCCAATAAATATTTGCCACTACATATTTGAACAAATTTTGAATTTATAAGTAGAAATTAAGAGTCAAAGAAGTCTAATCAAATAATTGCAACCAATTATTATGTAAGAATCAAAATTCAATCCAAGGTGAGTACAATACAACTGAGATTGTACGTAAGTTCTCAGATAATGTTTGTGGGCTTTGTTAGTTTTTTTTTCCTAAGGAGTGGCAATCATATTATTATCCATTATATTGGGCATTTCCATTCCTTTGAATTTTTTGGATTTTGTTTTTCAAAGAGATTGTAATCACATTTTGTGAATTTCATTGGGGTTTTTTTATATATTTTTTTTCCAAAGAGAGCAAGATCTTATTTTTAGTAATTTGTTAGGATTTTTTTCCCAAATCCACTAGCACATAGTTTTTCTTTCTATTTCTATGAATTTTCTTTTGAAAAATAAAGATTTTATTTTTAGTGGATTTTATAATCCACCATAATATAATTCCTTTCATCTATTCTTAATAATATATTACTTTAGATTTAGTTTTCATTAATTATATTTAAAAACTCTTAAATTTTTATATATATTCAATTTTAGCCCTGGGCATAGCACAGGGCTTTAGTGCTAGTTATAGTACAAATGACAGAGATATATAATCATCACTTTATTGGCCTACCAAAATTCCTTTTTTAGCCCCAAAAAAGCCCCAGTACTATATCTAAAAATACCCGTGACCTGAATCCATTTGGTTCGGACCCACTTGGCCAACATAAAAGTGCAAGCATAGGTGCACACCCTCTTGATGAGACATCATTAACTACATTTTTATCCAATGACTTCTAAAAAGTAGCAACGTACCTGCAAATCAAATATCGAAATTGTTACACCAACTCTCACCAAACCAACGCCAATCGATGCCTACTCAACGGCAATCACCAATTCCAATTCCAGTGCACCAATAATCTACTGCTCCAACAACAAGATGTTGCTTGATCACAGTCAATACAATGGGCCATGAGGCCATGTGGACAGACTGCACCTGGATGTGCACATGGCCTAGGTTCCTAAGCAGCCTACAATTTTTTCTTTTTCTTTTTTCTTCTTTTTTTTCCTTTTTTCAGTTTTTTAACATGCATAAAGCAGAAAAAAGGCAGGGGGTATGGTACTAAAAGCCTAGGAAAGGAGTTCTTAACCAACTAATATAACATTAACCTTCATAGAAAGTAACTCTAATTACCTAAGCAACTAGCGGAGGAAGACACTTTTTGGATAGATCACACAAACTTTAAAAAGCAAGAGAGAAATAAATAGTTGAGAGAACTTTAAAAAAGCAAGAGAGAATAAATACTAGAGAGAGAGGGATACCTGGTCCCACCCAAGACACCTGCATTCATCGTTAACTGGTCGATAAGGCCTGCTGATTTGGGGTCGACACTTGAAGCCTTTGCGTACTGTTCCTCCAACCCTTCCCCTGATGGAACGAAGAATGCTCCATTCACCATGATATCCCCTTCTGTTCTCCAGTTCCATCCATTCCACTCCTTCTCATCTGTGTCTACCCGCTTGGTCACCTGCCAACATCCATCTGACTTCATTTCCTCACATTCATCTCAAACATCAGAGCTCCAAGAAAATTAAAAAACCTGGCAATGCTCCTACTAATTCATGTACAAATGGAATGTTGGTGGAGCCTTAAAACAAGGCATTTATCACTTATCCCATCAATTTGAGGCCAATTAACAGATATGATTTATAATAAATAAGAGGATCATTCAACTATGAACCATCCAACTCCTACATCTGCAAACCAAATTGTGGGGCCTACATAATTTCATGTCATTCTTTCAGAAGGGAAGGATGCAATTGGATTGTCCCACGGCAGATGAGCCCATATAGGCGCGATTTAATGAACATGACCATCTAATCAAGTTCCCCCAAGGTTTTACAGTTAGGGTTCTTAACTAAATGGTTAAAATAAGCAGATCTTCCTCTCGTAGGCCCATCGTCAATCCAAAGAGAAATCATCGTACCCTTTCACTCATACAGACATGAAATGACAAGATGGCTCAAACCAAAGTGTAATTTGTATTCTTATTATATTTGGAATACAATCTACAGCAGGCACATTTCCTTGCTTTGTCCGTGGGTGTACAGGTAGAAGATCATCTCAATCCACTAGAAAGTTACATTTCTTCGGTGCATGGTGGAGCCCTTCTTTTTTAAACCCAAGCCGTTCATCAGCTTTTATACCCATTATATTTATTGTATTTAAATTTCTAAAGAAGTTCACACCCGTTAGATTGATCACACATAGAGACTTCCTCCATTTTTATTCCAACAAAAGGAAAGCAAAGGAAGTTCCCTTGCGTATTTTAGAATCAAATTCAACGATAAATATCTTACATATTTGAATAATAATTTATAAGATAATCACTAGACAGGGTGTTAGATCATCATGTGTCAGAGCAGATGATCAACTTTGAATTTTCAAAAGATAGGCCCCACCATTCATTCAAATTTGTGTGTGGTTGTCTCTGAGTGGCCCACTGTAGAAATTTGTGTTTTCTCTGGCCTGACTCTCCTGGATGATAATGAGAAAAGGAATAGTTCTTTATATATATTGTGGGCCACTAACATGTCACAGATGTCAAAGACACGCTTCACAAGAAAGGATATAGCTAAAGATAATATATTCACAGGAGCGGTGTCCATCCTATCTATATGGCCCACTTGGCTCCACATGTAATTGATCTTTTTTTTTTTTTTTTTTTTTTTTTTTTTTTTTTGGCTAGATCGAGAACTCGAACCAGCCCACTTACACTGGTATGAATTAGCATCTACGCAGATGACACTCAAAAAAGACGAGTTCGAAAGTTTTGTATGTTCATTCAGCGTCACTATTTTAACGTATCAAGTTCTTTCTATCTTTTCTTTTCATGGCAGCCAAGTATTTATATCCTGAAGGCCGAAAGACAAACTTCACAGCGAAGAAAAATAAAGATATTTTCGTGAGAGGCCTGTCCGTCATTGGGCACAGAGAAGCCTTTCATGAATCAGTTCTAATCCAAGATGCGAGGGCACCATGTCACAAATGCCATTGACAATGACACACTTCACAAGAAAGGAAATAAACCTTCAGATTAGATATATTTGGCAGCAGCTTATCCTTCTTTTAAACACATCCAGGCCTACCAATGAGACTCTTACCCTTCTCACCATATGATCTCTAAACCCATTCCACTCCTCACTACACCTCTATGAAATAGCACTCACCCAAATGCGACACTCACTTGAGTCCGGTGGTGTCATCCATTCAATGATATTGGGCAGCTAAAGTTTAAAATGCAAATCCTCTAAATGTTCCATTCATGCAGGGTCTTGGAGCCCACCTCTTGAAAAATCAGATGATTTCAATGTGGAAGCAAGTCCTATTGAAGTAAAGATTTTGGGACATCTGATTGAAAGCAGGAGGGCAATGCGTTTATTATGAGCTATTCAAATTTTCAATAGATGGTTCCCACTTCAAAGTTTCATTCTCCATACTTTCCTTTCTTTTTCTTTTTCTTTTTTTTTTCTTTTTTTTAATCCCAGCTTAGTGGGGTTAATTTCCCTGGTCCTCTGGTGAGGGGAGTAGACTAATGCTCTCGGGTGAGAGAAGAGGCTTCAAATGAGGTAGTACGGCTCTTAAGTGAGGGAAAAATGACTGCATAAGTTCAAACCCTAAGTGCCTAAGTTCAAACCCTGGGCAACTAAGTCAGAACAGACTCCTCTTACTGGTAAGGGGCGGTTCTTTTCGCTCTCCATACTTGTGAAAAGCATGCATGAGACACGTAGGATTAGGTAGTTTTAGGTGGTAAAATACCCTGATACTTCTAAAACGCCCATAATTTGTACCCAAGTGGGCCGGCCCCACAATTAGATCACCCCCTGAAAGTGACCAGCAAAAAAAAACCTTACCTCCTTGGCATAGGGGTTGGATGGCGCGATGTACCGGTTCCCCTGACTATTGATGGTGGGCGTCGCACTCCCTCCAATCGCATACATCTCCCACTGCGTATAGTCATTGTTCACAACATGTATGTAACCCCTTCGGCATCTCGGCATCCTCTGCACCAGTGCCTCTCCAAAATGGTTAAAAGCAATAGTGACCTGCATCGCCGAGTCAGGCAGGTAGTCATCCTTGTGCCCCAGCAACATCACCTCATCATGATGAGAAAAATAATTGTTCGAGATAGTTATCGCCGTGGACCCCATGATCGCATCGATCAGACCGTCCGCGCAATATGATAAGGAACAATGGTCGACCCAGATGTCCCTGGCCCCGAATATGGAGATCCCATCACCGTCAGATTTCCCCCTGTATCCATAATGTGTGGGGCTCGAC
Organism: Cinnamomum chago; assembly: GCA_038049695.1. Lineage (NCBI taxonomy): Eukaryota > Viridiplantae > Streptophyta > Magnoliopsida > Laurales > Lauraceae > Cinnamomum > Cinnamomum chago. The sequence goes on from CP142454.1 coordinate 38,351,740, forward strand.
CGCACATTGGTATTACCCCTGGACACACAGTGGTGGATGTGGACGTTGTGGATGATCACATTGCTTATAAACTGTATGGTTATGCAGGCACCACCTGCAATGTGCACGTTGGCGCCTCTTCCATCTATGGTCTTAAAGCTGTTCATGATCAGCTCTTCCTTGAGGCGTATGAGCATGTCCCCTGCGAATGTGATCCATAGAGGCTCTGTTTGGATCACTGCGTAACGTAACGTGCCGGGTGTGGGGTTAACTGGGTCGTGGTCGGAGGAGTCCGTTACGACATAGATCGGGCCGTTACGACCGCCTAGAGCATTTGCTCCAAATCCAATTACGCAGTCCGCTAGCTTCTGGCGGTTTTGTTGCCAGTTTGGGTCGCACCTCCAGCAGTCGTCAATCGGGTTACCCGTCAGACAGGTGGTGGACGACCCGTCTCCTAAGCCCAAGATCCGCCTCCTCTTAGATAATGAGTCCTCTAACTTCCTGAAATCCAAAAGCCACAAATGATAGAGAAATCAAAATGAAGAAAACAGAGGAAACAGAGAAGAGAAATGAAAATGGTTGGAAAGAGATGAACCTCTTGAATTGGTGGACGACGGTTTCTGGGTCTGGGAGATGGTGGGGTATAGTGAAGTTGGATGATGCCAATGGGAGTTGATGAACAAGCCAGATAAGCAGAATGCAGGCATTAAAGAGCATCTTAAAACCTTCTATGTATCTGCTACTTTGATGCTGTAGGAAAAGCTGAGGAGGAGGAGTGGTTAGGAATGGAAAAAAAGGAAGGAACAATGGGTATTGGGAGGATTAGTTTTGTGGGTGGGATTTGGAAAATGATTTGGGCTACTTTTTATGAGTAAATGTGTTTGGTGGCTGCTACTGTTAAATTTGTTGTTTCTTTTTTGGGTGATTGATTTTTAACATTGGGGGAGGTGGGAGAGGAAACGGAGAAATAATGGAGTATTATTGTAGCCTACTTGTTTTTAAGCTTTGGGAGATGTGGTACAGGAAACAGAGAAATAATGGAGTATTGCTTGCTTCAGTAATTTGGAAAATTCCTGCCTTGGGCTTTAGTTTTCCCAGTTCCCACTGATTTGCGGCTGAAAAAGTAGTGAACCCGTTTGGAGGGGAATGAAAAAAAAAATCACAGATGATAATGTCTATGTACCTACCTAAGGTGGGTTCTTTTCTTCTTTCTGACGAATTTCTATACACTCTCATGGGGCCCACTCCTATGAGGCCACTTGGAATGCATGTCACTTGCCACTTTCATGCTTGAATGTTTGTCCTTGTCAGTTGTCATGCTCTCGACTCTTCCTCTCCTACTCTCTTCGATCTCCCTTGAGCCTTAAATCCTTCCACAACCTCCCTAACCTTTTCCTCTTTTCACTAGCATTCTCAGCTCTGTCCACCTATGGGGAGCGAGCACTGGTCATAGAAGTTTTTTCTTCTCTCTTTGATCTTTCTTTTTCATTTCAATCTTCTAACTTATTCTCTATGAGTTTTCCCGTTTTCTCTGCAACTTCTTCGTTTTTCCATTTCCTCCATCTACTTCCCATAAAGCTCATCAACTGTTACAGTATCTAAATTCCTCTTCTTCTCTGCTTAAGGTTTGTAGTATATTGTTATCTTTGTAGCACGCGCTTCTCATAGTTTTGATTTCTCTTTTTTAGATCTTGAGGGTTTTGGTTTATGTTTTTTGGAGGGCATTTGGCTGGATGTCAGCTAGAATTGCGATCGTGCCAGATTTTTTTTTTTTTTTTAATATTCTTCTGCTGAGTTTGTGCAACACTAAGCTTTGAGTGGGTTAGGATGAAGATGTTATTTTTTGGAATGCGCGGAAGGGTTTATGATGGGGAAGAAAATCGAGTTTGAGTTTCTCTGCTTTAAAATAGTGATGCTTGGTAGTTTGAGGTGGTTTGATTTGATAATTGGGTTTTGGTCTAATATAGCAGCTGAGTTTTACGTGAGTTCCTACTTCATAGGATAATCCAATTCATCTCTCTCTCTCTCTCTCTCTCTCTCTCTCTCTCTCTCTCTCTCTCTCTCTCTCTCTCTCTCTCTCTCTCTCTCTCTCTTAAATACAGTTTTTTTTAGGGATATAGGAAGTCTGAATTTGTGAAATTTCATATTTTAAAAACTAATTTTATTTATCAAGAAATTCAGAGTTTTAAAAGTTTTCTGATATTGTCTGTTTCAGCGCACGGGATCTGGGGTCACACGACTTTAAAACTCATTATGATAAGTTAATATGGTGCTTGACTTATAAACACAGGAACATAACTTCGATATTTCCAATGTGGGGTCTTGGATAAAACATAGGATACTACCAAAGCACTCCACCCTTACCCCTACGGCTTCTTTTTTTTTGGTTCATAGGATCACTTGACCTGGCTTGACCTAGTCTCGTATCAAGTGATATTCCAGGTGGATTTAGGCCTTACACTTTGGGATAAATTTTCAAGGAAGAAAGGATTTTGTGAAGTTTGCAAAGGGGGTCAAAGATGTCAGTCTCTATGTGCATTTATAAATTGGGCCTTGCATCTATGCATATTAGAATTATGGGTGCGGTGTATTCTCGGATTTTCTTTTTATTGGTTTTATTTATTTTCTGAAAGTGAGTGCATTTTCAAATAAAAGAGCACAAAATGAAGCTATAACATGATGGATTCAAATTTGGTGGGTTGGAAACACTAGTTTTAAGATTTGAGACTCGTTTTAGCTCATCAAAATGTTGTTGTTTCACTACACCTGGTTCACTACGGTTTTTGCCTGTGACTTTGTTGAAATTCATGAATCTTAACTAAGAACATCCAAAGCTCAAAGTTCATAGATTGTAAAATAAGAATGTCCAGAGCTTTGAAGAGTAGACGAAGTAAAAGGACTGGGTCATGTTCGCCAGGTATAGGGTAAATGGAGCCTATTAAGTTAAAGTCCATGCCACAAACTAGACAAATGTGCATATCGGTTCACTAACAGTTGGCAGATTTTAGAATGAGTAATACCAAACAAAATCAATTGCAAGGGAATATCAGTATGCCCTTACGTGTTCTTGTATAGTTTAAACCATGGAGGCTTTGATAGAAATCCAATCCAACTTGCTTGGTTAGGATAAATGTATTGAATATCTATACATTGATAGAAATCCAATCCAACTCCCTTCGTTTAACCACATGCCTCCAAAGTTTCATCCCTCAATTCATAGCATACATGAATAAACTTGTCAGTCAGTATCTCATCTGTCTCCAGTGTCCTCTCTCTCCACTCTCCAATCTCACTAACTGGCCCACATAACTTCCTAAAAAAAAAAAAATCAGATGTTGGACAGGGCCCACCTCGCACAGGTCCACCAACTACTGGGTCGCCCGTAGGTCCTCTTTCGGATCCACGGATCATATGGGTCATCAAGTGGCCCACCTGGGTCCCCGTATCAATACAAGAAAATCAAGCCTTCACCGAATCCTCCCAACCAAACAGCCTGGAATAATCAGAACCAAACACCCAAATAAATTCAAAGCATTGTGAACGAGAATGTAAAATTATGAATTGAGTGGTGGTCCGACCAGATCGGCGATCGGATCAACCAATGGGTCCCACAACAATCTGCTGCAAAACTGATTTTGTTCCTAAAACACATCATCTGCCTCTCTCTTATCAGAAGCTTGTACACAGCCCACCTCGTATGGGTCCACCACCAATTGGGTCACCCTTGGGTCCTCCATCGAATCCACGGATAAGATGGGTCATCGGGTGGCCCACCTGGATCTCGGTATCAACGCAAGAAAATCAAGCCCTTGTCGAATCTTCCAACCAAACACCCTGAAATAATCAGAACCAAACACCCAAATAAATTCAAAGCACTGTGAATGAGAATGGGAAATTAAGAATTAAGTGGTGGTCGAACCAGATCACGATCGAATCAACCAGTGGGTCCCAAAATAATCTGCTGCAAAACTGATTTTGTTCCTAAAACACGTTATCTCCCTCTCTCTGATCAGACGCTGGATGGTGGGCCAAACAGAACCCACCTAGCATGGGTCCACCACCTACTGGGTAGCCCGTGGGTCCTCCTTCGGATCCACGGATTAGATGGGTCATCAGGAGGCCTGCTTGGGTCTCGGTATCAACGCAAGAAAATCAAGCCCTCACCGAATCCTCCCATCCTAACACCATGGAATAATCAAAACCAAACACCCAAATAAATTCACATCCCCCTAAAAGGACAACTTGGGTCCTCATATCCAAACAATATGAACAGCTATAAAACTGAATGAGCTTAAAATATGCCCAAACAATGACTGAAACTTTAAAAAACATTTCTCACTTCTTAACTACTTCCTAAAACATGTCCTCTCCCTCTCTCTGATCAGACGCTGGATGGTGGGCCAAACAGGGCGGCCCACCTCGCACGGGTCCACCACCTACTGGGTCGCGCGTGGGTCCTCCTTTGGATCCACGAATTAGATGGGTTATCGGGTGGCACACCTGGGTCCCGGTATCAACATAAGAAAATCAAGCCCTCACCGAATCCTCCCAGCAAACACCCTGGAATAATCACAACCAAGCACCCAAATAAACTCAAATCCCCCTAAACAAATAATTTGGTTCCTTGACCAGATCACGATCGGATCAACCAGTGGGTCTCACAATAATCTGCTGCAAAACTGATTTTGTTCCTAGAACACGCCATCTCCCTCTCTCTGATCAGACGCTGGATGGTGGGCAAAACAGGGCCCACCTCACACGGGTCCACCACCTACTGGGTCACCCGTGGGTCCTCTTTTGGATACACGGATCAAATGGGTCATCGGATTGCACACCTGGGTCCTGGTATCAACGCAAGAAAATCAAGCCCTCACCAAATCCTCCCAACCAAACACCCTAGAATAATTAGAACCAAACACCCAAATAAATTCAAATCCCCCTAAACAAAGAACTTGGGTCCTCGACCAGATCGCGATCGGATCAACCAGTGGGTCCCACAACAATCTGCTGCAAAACTGATTTTGTTCCTAAAACACATCACCTCCCTCTCTCTGATCAGACGCTGGATGGTGGGCAAAACAAGGCCCACCTCGCACGGGTCCACCACCTACTGGGTTGCTGTAGGTCCTCCTTCGGATCCATAGATCAAATGGGTCATCGGTTGACCCACTTGGGTCCCGGTATCAACGCAACAAAATCAAGATAAATGTGGTGGGCTAAAACACAGACTAAAAGTAATGCATGTACGCAATTTTGATTATGAACCAAACATAATTTTTTATTATGAATATGAAAATATAAGTTGATTTAATTATTAAAATAATTGATTATGAATATACCTGTGAGATAAAAAATTGAAATTAATTGATTATGAATACAATGAAGAACACTATTTCAATTAAAATTGAAATTAATCACAATTTTTTAATTTTGATTATGAATATTTTTCTCAAAATATTAAACACCCCGCGCTATTCTGTTTAGATTGGTTTGTGCATAGCACGGGGTGTTGCTAGTATATTATCATACAGTTGTAGAAAGTGAGAAACTATTGGAAACAGTCTTGTAGACTTGGTAAAATGGGTAGAGATGTAGACTTGATAAAGTCAGTAGAGGTTATTACAAACGAACTACCCAATCGATTTATCCAAATAAGAAGTAGCATGACATGTACCTTGTGGTAGTTGTCGTTGGCCCGAAGTATCGGACAAAATAGTTTGGCAATTGTTGGAGCTCCGATATGAGGCAAAACCAAGGGGTCTGCGTTGATGCTGATTTGGAGAAACAATGGGTCGACCTTGTTCAGAGGAAAGTTTCCAAGCAATGAAGGTCATAGAGGGCTCAACAGTAACATCATGTACAAGGCTAAGCTCCTCACAAACAAGGAAAGTATGGAGCTCGTCTGATGAAATTAGGTCATTCTGTGACCTGGTGCTAATAGATGTTTGAAATAGACGATATACAGATGTAAGACCTGACAGGATATACAGAATAAGGTCTTCCTCGCTAATTGGAGCATCGTAAGCCGCAAGTTGATCAACGATGACCATAAGTTGATGCAGATATTCCTGCATTGTAGAATAGTCGTTCTTCACATGCTGAAGACGCTTCTTAAGCCTAATAACATGAGAACAAGAGAGGGAGCCATAACGATGTTCCAAGGACTCCCACGTATCTCTTGCAGTCTCCTTGCCGACGATGTAAGGGAGTGCAGAATCGAAAAGTGTAGCGTTAATCGAGGAGATAAGAGTTTGATCACATTCAAACAAGGCAGTTGGGCTGCACAACCGGAAATCCGGTCCGGTTTTTGGACCGGAATCCGGTCGGACCGGATTTCCGGTCCGGCTTAAATGAGAGGACCGGACCGGACCACTTATAAGTGGTCCGGTCCGGACCGGTTTCATTAGTTTTTTTTTTTTTTTTTCTAAGTTCTTATTTTATTTTTTCATTTTCAACCCATTATGCAAGTGAAAGAAGAAAAATATGACTTAGAAATTCTTATTTTATTTTATATTTTCATTTTCACTATGGTATTTGACTTAGAAATTTTATATACTTAAAGTTTTATATTAAAAAAATTAAAAAAATATATTTATTATTAATCCGGTCCGGTCCGGTCCAGACCGGTTTTTAAAAGGTCCGGACTGGACCGGACCGGATATAACCGGTTTTTCAAATCCGGTCCGGTCTGCGGTCCGGTTCTGTGCAGCCCTACAAGGCAGAGAAGGCTTGATTAGGAGAGGATTTTCCATCTGCAGTAATAATTTCGCAAGTTGAGGCAGGTTTGGAGCCATTAATGAAATGTTCCAGATGATTGCTACGCAGGGTCATGTCCTGGCACTGGGCTTCTAATGTGTGACCTGACCTTAACTCCGCATGAGGCCTTTTAAAACCGTACTATAAGACTGGGTTGGAATCCCATAAGTCAAAGCAAGCAATATCATGTAGACAGCAGGCCCAAGTCATCACAGAATGGTATCAGAGTTGAGGACAACTCTATTTATGGTGGGGGAGAGTGTGAAACCCTAATCCGCCTAGGTAATCGACACTTAGATGCGCAACGCTTAACCGCGAGACTATGATATTGTCAAGTAATAAATGACCAAAGAGTCTGGATTATCAATCACACAGAGAAAGGATAGAACAAGCGATGAATCCAATTTAAGTAGAATTAAACTAAGATATAGCTAATATAGAAATTGAAGTGAACAATTAAAAGTGAGAAATAAAATTAAACTAATTGGAATGTGGAACAAAACTTAAATAGCAACTAAACTACTCTAACTAACAATATAAAATAAGAAATTATAATAAGATCTAACAAACTACATTAAACTAGTAGATGAATGGTGGTGGAAATGAAAGATCTAATGGAAAGATGTGGAGTGAAATGTGTAGGATTTTAAAACAAGTTATGTAAAATGTGTATGATTTTAAAACAAGGATTCAAATTAACAATAATAAAAATAAGAGATTAGGCAATCCAAAATCCACTAAGTATGTAATTAATTTAAGCAATGCGTGTTCTAATTCAACTCCAAAATCTATCATCCAATTAGCAATCTCTTGCCTAATTGGATTGGATGATATAACAATGAAGATCACACTGAAGAAAATCAAAAGCAAAGATCCTAGATCATAACCTAACTACCCTAATAATTAATCATCAAAATTAAGGTACAAAATATCAAAAATTAGGGCTTTAGAGCAGGCTATGTGAGAGAACTTAATCTAGTTATGTGAGAGAACTTAATCCAACTACAAAACATCAATTGAGATTATCCAAGCATCAAAGTGTAGAAACAGAGTATGAGAAATGAGAGATATTAGTACAATTAGATCTAAAATCTACTAATCAATAAAAACACAAGTAGGGAATTTAAACTAAAACATGCATATAGTTAAATTAATTACATTACTTAACTTCAAAATGAGAGCCTAATCCAAAAGCTTTGGCCACTAAACATCAAGAAAGACCTATAAATTTTCATTAATGATCTTGAATTACACGCACTCTCTCTCTCTCTATATATATATATATAGATTAGTTACACTTAAGCTTCTAATTACAATCTAAAAGTATAGAGGAGGTAAAATAAAATTACTAAAAGATTAAGTTGCCAAAAGATTTCCTCTCTCTAAAATTACATTCCAATTTATAGAAACAAGGATTATGCAATTATTGGGGTTTGAACCCATAACCCATTTCATACCCACCCAAGCTCTAACAAATACACCAACCACTCCTATGTTAGAAAATGACTTCTTTGGAATCCCATGAGCCAAAGCAAACAGTATCATATGGACAGCCTGCCTCAGTCGTCACGATGCCTGTGGAAGAAGATGATGCAGAATAAGCCATAGAGCAGCAACAACGAAAGCGGATATGGATGAGTTGCAAAAACTGCAAAACTGTGCCACAAAATCAATCTTATAGAATCGATCTGCTCAGATACCATGAACCGTGGAGGCTTTGATAGAAACTCAATCCACCTTACTTGGTTTGCATAAGTGTATTGAGTACACTTGTAGCAAGTGGGAGACTATTGAAAACAGTCCTGTAGACTTGGTAAATTGGGCAGAGATTGTTACAAACGAAATCTCTGGTCAATTTACAGTACATGGTTCTAAAGATAGGTGGGCCTATAATGTTCTCTATCGTAGTTCACCATCATGATCTACATCAACAACGGCCTCTTTTATGTTTGCCCTGTTTCAGACAAAATGACAGCGATTCGCTGCAAAAATTGTGGATATGATGAACCAAGAGAAGCTTATAGATCCTAATTAGGTGGACCCATCATCTTAGTATAAGTCAGTTTTTCATCTTTTGTGTGTGTATATATGCGTTTATATGTATATGTTTCTTTTCTTTTTGGTTTTTTTTTCTTTTCTTTTTTTTTTTTTTTTTGTAACATATCAATTGTCCATGTCACAATCTTTTTGAAGTGGACTTCCTATACAAGCCTCCTATCAGTGTGATTACTTAGTACATTAATTATTTTGGTTCATTTGGGTGCATATGCTTTTATTATGAATCATAATCATTTTGTAAATTCTGGAATATCAATTTAGGCAAGTGCCAACGGAAATATGAAAATTGGGCGCCGCATTGGATGGTAAATATTTAGGCTAAGTTGATGAGTGCGTGATCATTCCTATCAAATGAGAGAATATCTGGTGGCTTCTTGTGGATATTTACCATTTAGATTTTTTTTCATACTTTTGTATTGGATTCCTTTGAGTTCATAGTAAATGAGGTTTTATCATAGGTATTGAAGAGGTGAGGAATGAAGGGTCTTTTGAGCTAACTCTTTCTTGCGATTATTGGTAAGGTTCTATACTTATACACACACATACGTGCACATTTAATTTAATAATGCAATACATGTCATGTTATTTGCTCATGTTTACTTGCTTGCCTTTGTGAGTCTAATGTTGCTCTTGGTGCTTATAGGTTTTAGGCCACCGACCATCAGCGCAAAAGGTAAGGTGTTAGAGTATAAGATGATGGCAAACCCAGAACGATGTCTAGTTGATGTGACTTAGGAACTCTAGATGCTTAAAATCGACTTTGAGGTGAAAGTTGAGGTATTGATTTTTCATGGATTTTGAGCAATTATCAAAAAACTAACAACCGTTGGATCTTAATCCTATAAATGATAGGAATCATTTCTCAATACCAAACCTATAACTCTCATTAGGAATCATATTTGATGATGTCTTGGTTCTAGGAGATGGAGGAAATCCTTTAAATAGAAAATTCCTCTCAGTTTACCAAACGGGCCCTTAAAAATTAAGTAGAGAGTCACCAATGAAAGAATCAAAAGCACACGGGGGCTTCCTAGCAAGAAAAAAAAAAGCAAATAAGTGTTTATGTAAGATGAGAATATAATAAAAATCTGCTCAAATAATAATGCAACGCGGTTGTCGCTGTGACGATGATAGGACACCCACTCTCATATCTGCACCCAAGTATCGATTCCTAGGTAGAGAAGACAAGTTCATCTATCTCCCTTGGCCACTGAATAAGAAATAATGATGATGATTATTATGCAATGGAGAGTACAATTCTTCTTATGTGTCTTCTTTTTTTCACCTTTTCTTTTCTCTCTTCAAAGTTCTTGGTGCACAACAACTTCATAAAAAAAAAGTGTGATTATTAGCTAGCAGATATAAATGGCATACTTTCTCCACACAAAATTAAAGTTTGATTTTATCCAATGTGAAATGGGTTTTTCCACACGGAACTACAAATCTAAGGTAGATATGAGGAGAGATGGTCCATTGGAGCCTTTATTTGCATGGAAGGAACTGAATCGATAGTATGTCATACCGTAAGTGTTTAAAAATGAAATTCAAATGAGAATATACAAAATAAAATTGATTGACAATGTGAGCGCATATTTTATCGACTCAATAGAAATGAGTTCAAGCCTTGTTTGGCAAATCTCAACTCTATAAAATAGATTTGTATGATATAGATTTATTTCAAATGGATCGGTTTAAAATAGATGTTTAAAAAAAAAGATTGTTTGGTGAGATCAAAACCCGTTTGAAACAGGGGTAAGCGATAATTCATGGGACAAGTATGCGTTGGAGGGCTATAGGCCCCACAATATGACATCGTTGTTGCTAATGATGTGGGGTGATTCTATATGCACCCACATACATTGCTGAACCCACCCACTTGCTGAATCCACCCACCATATGTTTTTATTGAGAAAGAGTTTGCTGAGCCCACCCATCGTATTTCCCATACTACCCACAAGCCATCTTCCTCCTCCAACTTTTCGAGCGGCAACGGTTTGAACCTCTCGATGACGGCAGCGGTTTCTAATCTCTCGACGACAACTTTTCGAGCAGTAGTCTTTCTCCTCCAAAAAGCTCTCCACTACCCAGCGCCTCTTCTTCTTCTTCTTCTTGTTCATACGAATCCCATAGAAGGTGAGCTCTTCTTTTTCTTTATCTTCTTCTTCACATTCCTTTTAGGTCGTAATTTTTTAGACTCAGAGATTACAAACGTTGGCATTAGGGTCGTATTGTCGTCTTCTTCTTTTTTTCTCATCCACAGTCTGTGCATTTTGAAAAAAAAAAAAAACCATGTTCCTGATATGCACGGTATCGCAGAACCGTGCATATCATTTCTGTACGGCAGATGTTCGCTATGCAAAAAAAAAAATCGCTATGCAAAAAAAAAATTCGATGTGCAAAAAAATTTTGCACGACGGATATTCGCTGTGCAAAAAATTTATGCACGGCAAATGTATGCTGTGCACATGAAATATGCATGAAAAATTATGCCTTGCAGAAAAATTTTGCACAGTGTACATGTGTCGTATAGAAGAATTTTGCACATTACATTTATTTCGAGCAGCACAAGAAAACATGATTTCTTCTATTATATGATTTTTCCTCTTGTCTTTATTTTTAACGGGTTGGAAAAAATGCCCAGAAAACCAGCTCGTGATATTGGCGGCACTTCACATCCGACAGGTGGACATTCAAGTACTTCTTCTAGCGAGCCATCGAGAGTGCGAACTAAGATTGGCGTTGCTAGACCTCCTCGCCGAGGTGTGCATGCCAATACTTCGACTGGCATCCGTCAACGGCCAACGGCGTCTAAACGAAGACGCATATAGAGAGCTCGTCAAAGGATGATTCCTCAGAGGATGAGGCAGGGCCTTCTAGTCCTCCACAACCGTCTAGTCCTCCTATGGCGGCATCAGGAGAGGATGATTCCTCAGACGAGGAGGCACAGCCATCCAGTCATCCGACATCGGCAGCAGGTGAAGGTCCTATTCTCGGTGGTCCGGCCAACCTATCCGTTCTTGTGAGTGTTAGGACGCACGTGGCCATATCCATATGATACAGGGAGGTACACGTTAATTATTTTACTGTTTTAAGTATTTTTATTTTCAAATAAGGTATTTCATAGTCTATAATAACAGATGTTCATGAAGATTTATACTTGTAATGTGCAGGAACGTAGCCCGCTCAAATGTATCAGTCATTGGCGTCGGTTAAAGGACTGGTACATACCTCTGCTTGGAGATGGGGTTAATCTTCATGTGCATCGGTTTCGCGCTATCATAGAAGAGTCTGGATTGGCAGACTTGAGGCGTTTCAGCTACCGATATATCTTCTGCCCCTTGATTTCGAGCTTCCTCGGGCGATGGCAGCCCGAGACCAATACCTTTCAAATGCCGTTTGGGGGAAATGACAATCACCTTAGATGATGTCGGTACTCTCCTAGGCATCCCAGTTATGGGACTTCATGTCCACGTATCTACTAGTATGGATTTACTGAACAAGTAGATATGCTCGAGCTTGGACTGGGTCTGGGTGTGGATAGGGCATTTGCGGCAGCAGAATTAAGCCTGGCACGGGGTGGGGTAGTGAGGATGGGATGGATCCGACGGGTGTGCGGCGATGTGACTCCTACTTCGTCGGTTGAGGAGGTAGAGTGTGCAGTTAGAGGCTATCATCTTTATTTGTTAGGCTGCACAATATTCGCTGATAAGTCCACCACTCGAGTCCCAGTCTACTGCCTATCTTTGCTGATGGACCTGTCATGGGTCCATCATTATGCATGGGGGGCTGTCACACTAGCGTATCTGTATCGCCAGTTGGGGACCGTGAGCACTGCAATTGGTCTTACCGTGGCGTATCTGGATATCTAACACTGCTCACGGTAAGACCAATACATTTTATATATACATATACATGTTCCATCATAATTTATCTTTTAGATTGTATAATTAATAATTTTTGTCATTTGTAATCCTGGGTTTACGAGCACTTCCCATTCGTCTGTCCTCATGCGCAATGGGGATACACTGCAAGGATGTCTCTCGCAAGCCGTTGAATTCCTGGTCAGGATTCCGGAAATACGAGAGAAAATGTCCAGCTGTTGCGGGAGAGGTTGGATGCCCTACACCCAAGCGAGGTGAGCACCCATTACAGCAGAGTCCTCGACATATAATTTACGTTCTTGACATATATTTTACGTTTTTTGCCAACTAACATGTTTTATTATATTAATGACTTGTTTCATTTACATGTGACAGGTCAGTTGGGATCCGTATGCTAGTGTCAGGGCTCAGCATCCATTACAGCAAATATCCTTCTTCTGTGGTTGCTTAAGAGCCCTAGATGTCATTGAACCCTACCGCCCACAAAGGGTTCTTCGAATGTTTTGCTACGTACGAACCATCCCACCTGTACCGCTCGCCCCCATCCGTGCAACTCGGGGAACTTAAGTTTGGATTTCTCTTTTGGGAGACCTTCGATGGACCCTTATAACTTCCACTTCTCTCATTCTCGGCTTCCTACCATCTCCACCAGCACCTGAATTTTTTATTACAATTATCAAGCCATGTTTCTTTCCAACTTCCCTTGTCCATTGGATTAGGTCCTCTCGACTTATGAATATCGTGTCAGTGGTAAAGACATTAGTAAAATTCAAAGAGCACTCACTGGCACCGATTGACTAAATCTCCTAAAAACATGATTGCTAAATCTTAGTACATCAATGCATGAGAATGTATGATGTCCTTGTGAAATGTGTTCGGTTTACTATTGCTGTGCAATAAATTTCTGCACGACATAATTATTCCGTGCAATAAATTTTTGCACGGTATAATTATTATGTGCAAATTTAATATGTTTGATGGTATTCTGCCGTGCAATATTCATTTGCATGACTCTGAAATACCGAGCACGACGCAAGAAAACATTAATTAAACTGCTGGAAATTAAGTCAAGATGTATACCTCCTCTTGGTAGATCGTCAATTGCTTGTCCATATTTAAAATGCCTACTTCCAATAGACAATGTGGTGGTGCAGGGAGATGAGTATGATACTTTTTAAGAGTTGGAGAAGATGACGAGGAAGGAGATGAAGATCAATGAGGATGAATGAGTGCAGAGGTATAGTGTCGAAACACTGAATAAAAGGGATAATGAACAATAAGAAGAAGAAAAAGATGAAGAAGAAAAGGGAGAGATGAGTATAGAGGAGGGCAAGAAATACTGCAGGAGAAATAAAGGAAGAGGAGAGAGGAGGTTGATGGTGAATGGTGATTTCGTCATTTCACCTAGAAGCATTTTGGTAATTAAAAAAATTAAAATATAAGTGTGTACAGCAAATAGCATGGTGTTTTCAGAATCACCCAACGATGTGTTGGAGATTTGATGTGCTTTGCACCCGCCTTTTGGCAGGATTTTGTTTCAAATTTAGAGTGCTCTTGTCAAAAGTTTCTTTTGACATGTGGGCATGTGTTGGCAAGAGTGCCTTTAGCTTCCATTCCTTTTTCAAACTGACGTGTCCTCAATGCTGCTTCCTTGTTCATGAATCAGAAAAAAAAAAAAAAAAAAGATAACCCCAAGGGGTTGGCCGAGTGGTCAGGACCACGGTTCCTCCCTCTTCCGGAGCTAGAGGTCCTGGTATCGACTCCCGGTTCCCCCCTCTTCAGGAACCGAAGGTTGAGTCCACTTGTGTAACCACCAAGGGCCACTCCTAGGGGCCACAGGGGTTTTACCCGGCTTCTCTCTGGGCCCGGAGGGATGAGTCTAGTCCAAAGGATTGGGAACCCTCCGTTAGCAAAAAAAAAAAAAAAAAAAATCAGAAAAAGATGTTGCTCCTAAATCCTATAGCACCTCCTTATCCAAGATTATTTAGGATTTAACCATGGTAAAGACCAAGTCTTTATCCATTCTCACCAAAAAGGAAAACAAATTGTCTGTAACCATGGTTTTACCCTGTGCTCGAGCATGGTTTAAAGTTCAAACCATAAATTAGCCTTAGCAAGGTTTCAAGCTAGGGTAGGAGGGTCTCTTATTGTTGGGGGAACAATTCTTCACCTGACCCTCTAACCAGGTCAGATGTGAGTTGAACTTTTTCATGTTTGGTTGGTTTTGGTTTGAGTGATCAGTTCTTACAATTCATCCAACTAACCAACCCAACTTAACAAATGGGCTTATGACCCAGCATCCCAACAAAAACTCATTCCTTTAACTAAGATTTGAGTTTATCCCCTTTAACTGTGAGTTTGAGCTAAGACTTTTAACCTGATTATTAAATTGATGGTTTTAGGTTGAGCCTTTACATATTACCCATAGTGCTCTACCGGACGAGAAACCAACTTACTAACTCCTCCTATCGCGAACATAACTGCTACATAATGAGTCTAGTCGAGTGAAGTTGAGAATTTTGACTAATAAATATTGGCCCAACCTAAACATGACATCTTTTAATATCATATACCTCACTTAGAAGTAAACTAGAGCCTTTCATAAAAAGATAAGTAAGCCTAGATAGAGTTTCAAATGGTTATCCAATTATCTGAGTATTTAAAGTCTTTAGTTGGAATGTCTTTGATTCCAAATAAAGCATGTATATATAAAACCTATTTTCATATTGGGGGAATTCCTATATCTGAAACGTATGTCAGGAATCGGATCCTTGTATGTTCTAGGTCAAGGATCCGGATCCTGGATGATTACATGAGAGTGTGCTTGGCTTTAGTCGTATACCACTTAACTGTCTCTCTTGAATATTAAAAAAAAAATGAATCTCTTTAATATAATTATATTTATGCACTCTACATTTTATTTTTAGTGTTGGATCCAAAAACAAATCCATTTTTGTTTACGTTGATGTGTGATTCGGATACAATATTTAAGTTTCCTGTTGAATGAAAATCCAGATCTCAAACCGAATTTGTTTGGCTACTTCACTAGTAAGATGGAGTGAAGTAAAGTCTCCTTTCACCAGACAATAAAAAATTAGGGTTATATCAAAAGTACAAAAATTCAAAACCCCATTTTTCATTTTTTTTTAAAAAAGTCAAAAGCAACATTCTCATGCCACTAAAAGACAAAAATTCATCTACTTTTTATTTTAAAAAGTCAAAAAGACTTCTTATCAAACCACTAAAAATAAAATCTCCTCATACTATAATTAGACCCCCAATATTTTATTTTCTCTTCAATCTTCACGTCACTTCACCATACAAGTATTTTTTTACCAAACAAAACACATACACCTACTGTTGTACTCTGCACCACAGAAAGCTCCACCTCTTTGCTCCGCCAACGCGGATCCCTAGCACTGCTTGTGAGATGTGATGCCCTGTATCACTAGGCTACCTCGTATTTTTCACTTGCCACCCTTACATTTTGAAACCATAATTTTAAATTAAAAAAACAGCTTTTTGGCATTTGTGCTGGTGTTTAAAAAAAATTTGGCCCAATAAATTATACTGTAACAAATTTAAATATCAGAGATTAAAAAGGCATTTCAATGCTGCATGAAGTTTGAATATTAGGCCATACAAACAATGTTGTTTTTTTGTCAAAAGGTGTATGTGCATTTGTCAAGGCTCCAAAGGTGTACAAGAAATGTCAGATATTCAGAGGTCTCAGACTCTCCGTAAAACAGTCAGGCCTTTCACTGCAGTTCCTTTTATCATATTCTTTACCTCGCACCGAGGAGCATCTAATCTTCCAAACTTATAAGCCAGCATTAAACATAGGGTCCACCATTTTCTTGTGTAACCAAAAAAGTCAAAAGTAAATGTTGAAATGATGAATACACTTGCCCTAGGATTGCCATTCATTCTTAGACTACTCAATCAATGTCTATTTTGACTAGCCCTTGCCATTTTGACTTGAATATCAATTGAATGGACCAGCCATGACAGACTCAACACAGGTGGTTTTAAACCAAGCTTTTTACCACTTGGTTTGATTTGGACTTATCTGACCCGGCCCATTCAGATCTTGCATCCCCACACAATGTCACTCTCCCTCGCACGCACATCCATCCCTTGTCGCACAAAATACATAGAAGTTTAGGACGTTAATAATTAAAAATAAAGATAAAGGGGAATATGCAAAATGACCATACAATAGTCTCTTCTTTAATGAAAACTGAATCGACAGAAAATGAAAAATTAATACCCACCTATTGCCCTAGCAATTCAATACCTAGGAAATCAAGGTCCCAAATATCTACATCCCTAGTATATATCCTTCACCACTCACCTACTCTTACCGCATAACATTCACACTTATCAATCTCTTGGCGGGGCTCATTTGACTATGAATTCATATATAATCTAGTGGAAATAGTCTCCCAGAGTTAAATGGCATAAGTGAAATTCGGGTCGAATTGAAGCTGAGTTGATACCAACCCAATAATATTACTCTCACCCAGGCCAAAATTTAGGGTATGTTTGGATGGGTGGTGAATTGAATTGAGGTGGGGTAAAACCTCCATTATTCAAATAAGAAAAGACGAGAGACCATCAAACTACGAAAAATAAAAGACCATCATAACCTCCTTATATTTTATTCTCTCTTGATTTGATTATTCACCTTACTTCAATTCAATTCACCACTTATCTCAATACGAACTAAAGTTAAGTTAGGCATCGTCGAAGAAAAAGAATTAAAAAGGCCACAAAAGAAAGAAAATAAGGATAGGACCTACCCAAGTTGCACCGCACCCTAACATCACTTATTCCTCTTTCTTGTCCGGGTTCGGCCTCACCCAAAGTATCAGACCTTAAAAAAGAGAAATTTTGATACGCTTTTGTCCACTTTTTCTCCCTTTTGTTTACTTATTATACGACTTTTCTTCGGTAGATGACGAATTAACAAAAGCAAGGTATAATTTTAAAATAATATAATAATTGAAAACAGACGTAATCTTTGCTCCTCTTGCTTTAAAAGTCTATCCGTGGGTCCCACCTATATCCAAACCATAAGATAATATATAATCAACAACAATTTTACTTTAATCAGAACTGTGCCCACCATTTAAAACAGTGGAAGTACCAATAGTGAAGTGAAACCCTTTTTTTTTATGGATTAGTGACTCATTTTTTTCATTAATCTACATAAATTATAAATAACCAAGGACTTTTTGGTAACTCTACTAATATAGTCAAGCCAAGTAAAGTTGATTTTGAAGAAAGAATAAAATATAAGTGGGTTATGATAGTAATTTATTTTTAGTTGTTTGTTATGGAATCTTTGACCTTTTTTTATGGAAAAGTGGAGTTTTTTTGTATTTTAGTGGATAAATGTAGTTGTTTTTTTACTTTTTAAATGAAAAAAACGAGGGGAATTTGAAATAAAGTGCATTTGATGTAACATCTTGTCTAGAAAATGGAGACTTTACTTGACTTTAATTGTATTAATAAAGTGCCAAACGGGGATGACCCCTTGTGGGTAAAGACTCTCACTTCCATCCCACCCAACAGGGATTGATCCCTTATGGGTGGCTTTACCCCTTGCCAACTTGGCCACTGATCGAGCCAAGGCAAAAAAAAAAAAAAAAAAAATACGAATATCCAGTTTCATCCACCCAGACCCTCAGACTAAGCCACTGTTTTCGAGAAAGTAGCCAACAGAGTGAAACAGAAAACATGAGGAGTTCAAATTTAAGGATGGGCAGATGAATTTATGGAAGGTTAAATTGGGTTGATGAATTTACGGTAGGTTAAAGGGAATGTCCTCGCCCATGGAGAATCCGAGGTCATGACATTCGCCGTTCTTCAAGGCTCGAGGACAATATTGTTTGACTTTATATTTCAATTTGATAATGACTTCCCTGACTCTTAACCACAGCATTAACTACGAAGAACATGGATACAAATAGGGTTAGAGTTTTTTTAAATATATACCCCCTTAAAATTTATAGAGTTTTGTAAATAGACCGTTGTAGTTTTAGGGCAGGCAAAAACTAACCGGACCGACCAATATATGGCCTACCTAACTTGTCCTCCAAAATATATGGGTTGGTCGCGGTTTGGATATTTCTAGAGTCCACCCGCTTAAACGGCTTAACCCGCAATTGACCCTCTTGTGTTCCAGAAATGAAGCTAGACTTAGTTAAAACATTCACAAATAGGATCTTTAGAGGTTGTATAAATTCAACGTAGGGCTATCAAAATACCACACGAGCCGTTAACACGACATGAACCCTCACGATATTAATGGGTTCAGGTGGTCTCTTAACGGGTTCGTGTCATTATAACCCGTTAAATTAGTGGGTCGTTAACGAATAAAATCGATAATCCATTAACAACCCGATATGACTCGCCAAATGATAAATGACATAAATTATAATATGCATGAGGGGTATTTTAGTAAGTTTGAAAAGGTTGAACTGAAACCCTAAAACCTACATATAAAAGATCATTTTTTCTAACTCCTTCACTCTCCTTTCATTAGCAAAAGAGTGTGTGTTAATTGACATGGTCCAAAATGGACAAAATTATTTAACGAGTTAACGGGTCGTGTTCATGTTTGATTTTTGGACCCGTTTATTCCATGGGTTGTTAACGGGTTAAGGTGATTCTAATACGAATTTGTTAATCCGCAACCTAAATTCGTTAACACAACACAATCGACGGTCCTAATTTAACATTTGTGTTCCATTTGCGATTTTATGGTCTATTTAGAAGGAAATAAATAATAGGATCTTTAGAGACTCTTTTTCTTCAACAGCAGAGGTGATTTCCAAGGTATCCTTAAGGTCCTGTTTGGGGGCTTTACTTGTAGAGATGAGTGGAGTAAATGTTATTTTAAAGAAATAATAAAATATAAATGGGTTATGATGGTATTTTATTTTTAGTTGTTTGTGATGAAATCTTTTTTACTTTTTTATTGAAAAGTGGAGTTTTTTTGTCTTTTAGTGGAGAAATGAGGTTATTTTTTGACTTTTTTTTTAGAAATATGATTGGAAATTTGAATAAAAGTGTCTTTAGTGGAAAAAATTTTTGTGAAATGGGGTTTTATCTTACTCGACTCTACAAGTAGAATTGTCAAACAAGCCCTAAGGATTGCTAAGTGGGCTTTAAGTAAGGAGTTTTCAATGTTTAGCTTAATTGATATTCTTCACAACTGGAAAGCTTGTATGGGTTATGGCTCTTTTAAAGTGAGGAGAATAGTCGCTTGGTCTCCCCCTTCCTTCAGAGTGTATAAATTCAACATTGATGGAGCTTCGAGGGGTCTGGAGGGAACTGGGGGAGTGCTACGGAAT
Source organism: Cinnamomum chago (assembly GCA_038049695.1). NCBI lineage: Eukaryota > Viridiplantae > Streptophyta > Magnoliopsida > Laurales > Lauraceae > Cinnamomum > Cinnamomum chago. Next base: position 38,371,775 of record CP142454.1, read on the forward strand.
TGGAAATAAGAGGTGCTAATTATGTTCTCTAAGAATGTAGGCGTATGTGACTCTAATGAAGCAAGTGTGTTTGCTATTTTGGAAGGTCTTAGATTGTTCTCTACTAGAAATGAAGGCACCCTTTTGGTTGAAAGTGATTCTTCTAATGTGATAGCTTGGGTATTAAACAGGAAGGTGAGACCTTAGAAATTTCAATTTATTTTCAATGAAATCGAGGAGCTTTCGGCTAGAATCGTTGTTGCCTTTCATCACGAGGTTAGATCCGCAAACTCTATGGCGGACGTGTTAGCTAAGCAAGGGGTAATGAGATTGTCTCCTTGGGTGGGTGTGGTAATGTAATTGGGGTGGTGTGATGTACAATGCTCTTTTACCATCACCCTTTTTCTCTTTCTTTGGTTTTTATCATTGTATTTGGCTTTTTCCTTAATAAATCTGGTTGCCGTTTCAAAAAAAAAAAAAAAAAATCACAAATAGGGTATAATTTGCATGTATTGGTTCAATGCATGGGAAATAAAAAGGTTAATGGACCTTGGCCCCACTTTTGCCTTATGTAAGACTAGGTAATGGACCTCCATTAGTTGTTAAAAAGAAATTCGGCACCAGCTAGGCTTACGAGTCAGTTTGGGTCAAGTCGGGTTCAATGGTTGTATTGGCCGACTCACTAAAGGGGTGCGGGTTATTTTGGTCCGGTTGACCCGCAATGGATGCGGGTTAAGAGTACTCGACCCATTTAATAAATGGACTTGACCCATTTGCCACCTCTAAATTAGGTTCTGTATGAACGAAGACAATGCTATTTAGTTTAGAACAACGATTGTGTTCCAAATATACAAAGAATAAAAAATCATCATTTCCGCACCTTAAACATTCGTTTCATGAACCGTTCTGCAGGAAGTTTTGAAGTGTCACGATGTGTAATGTAAAACTTGGGTCTTAGAGCATCTGTATAGCCAAAAAAAAATTGGCAAACATCTACAGCATCGTCTTAAACAACTTATTTCACCTTTATGAGTTCTGCTGTATCACAAAACCATATTATAAATCTTGCTCTAAGTAACTCCACATAATTGAATACCTTTCCTCACTAATTTCATTGTCATTCTTCCAATTTCTTCTAGTTACTTGAATAAGTGACCGTTGTGTGGTCTTACAGGGCTTAATTCTAGTCTTCTCCACCATACTCGTACCGTTAGAGGATATTCATGGATTCTTTTTTTTTCTTTTAGTACAACTACCCTTAATTTTTCCTTTTTCTTTTTTTTTTTCCTATGAAATCGTATCTAATTTTATCCGTCCAAATTCTCTACAGTCACTTTCGTTTTATTGTGTTAGAGTGATTGAATGAATGGCAAATAATCCATTTCTCATTAATTTTTGTGTGCGCAATTCCCCTTTTCATGGCAATAGTGTGCATGAATGATTGATGTTTGAATTGTATATATATCTAATCTCAAGGGGTAGTTCAGTTGGCCTAAGGCTACGATTTGTACACGGAGGTTGTACGTTCGAAGCTGCACTACCACACTGGAGCTACAAGAGAGTTTAACCGACTTCTCTCTGGGCCCGGAGAGATTAGTCCAGCCCAAAGGATTGAGAACCCTCCGATAGCAAAAAAAATAAAAATATTGAACATATCTGCTAAATCTTGAAGAATGGTATCTTTTTAGTTTCATTTTCTAGCAATTGTATATTTTTATTTTTTGTGTGATTACATATCTAGTTAGAAGAATTGTTGTAAAATGAATTTATTTCATAAAAAAATTATAAAAATTCCATTTGTTGAAAATTGTTATAAAATTAGCAATCTTCATGCAAGACCTATATTCAAGAAGCGATTATTGCAGCATGACTTACGGCTAAATTGTCTTTGTAGTTGTCAAGAGGGCACTTGAGTTGTCATTATGATATCCAAACCTCTTTGGTGTCGAAGCGCATGCATATAAATATGTGATAATTGAAATGCCTTTGGACTTGGCCCATTTGTTGCTTTTATTCTAAGATACTGGAAAATGCTCTATGACAAATTACCCACTGAAAAATCACAAAAGGATCGATTGATGATATTGGTTATTATTTATAATAATACATAAACAAATTGTGCTTTCCAATTTTCCTTGCTTTATTTGCAATCACCATGCCCTCTATTGCTTATGTTTATCATATATACAAAAGCTTATGTTGCAAGAAAGTTTACCCAAGATCAAAGTAAGCCCCATAATTAGTCATTTAATAAATGGCAAAAGATTGTGCGTGATACATTTAGATTTGTTTCAAATTGAGGATTATAAAATTATGGCTATAATATGGAAATTAAACATAAAAGAGCTAAGATATTAGATTTAGGTGATGATATATTTTGGACAAAGAATTTGGAATGGATATGTATTTTGATTTTCTTTGGGTGAGCATTAATAAATATATATATATATATATCATTTCTTTAAATATGATTTACGTTCATATAGAACACGGCTTTGAGGAATAATATTTTGAGGTTAATCATAATAAATATAATTATATAGGCTGGTGTCTTCATCTTGGTTGCTTTATTTTTGCAATATAGTATCTTATATTGTTGGTAAATGATCCATTGGTGGGTTGGAGTGTATATAAGTATATGTGTAAGTATGAGTGTATTTTCAAAGATTTTTGTGAATAGTATTTTATAATGTTTCTTAAAATATGACTTTTTACACATATTAAATTATTTTTGGGGAATAAATATTTTGGATTTTAACATAATAAAAATGATTCTATATGTGCAAGGAGGTGCACATTTTGAATTTTTCTTTTTGTGAGTCTTTTTTTCAAATAGAGAATACTACATGCAGATTTATATTAAGTTGTATCCCTCATACTAAGTCACTTGGCAAAGAACAAAAATATAGTATAGGATCCCTTTGGGTATAACTCGCACTGAGGAATAAAAATCTGGATAAAAGATTGCCACACCAATGGTACATTCTGTGAGAAAAATGGTTTTGGTAGGACGCGGTTGTTAGAGGATTTCTAGTCGGGCAGCGAGTTCAAAGCTAAGGAGGAAATACTCGCACTAAAATTTGTCCGATCGGGTTCCACCCGATTAGGTGTGTTGAAAAGGTCTTTTTTTTTTGTGTGGCCTCTATTAACACCTCAAGGTTCTTTTTTCCAGTTAGCCTAATGATCTAGGAATATTAAGTAAACTTTCTCACCCAAGGATTGATCATTGGGTGGAGCGTGGGAGCGGGTACTTCATCTACAAAGGCAGCCATGTGATTTCCAACACCTCAAGGTTTTAGTAGGATTGGTTAGCAAAGTAAATTTGATACATTCATGTATAAATAACGATTTCTTTGGAAAATTTCATACCTAAAATTTGGCATAATTATATATTTTGATATTTTTGGTGAATATATATAATTTCATGTTTTTAAGTATAATTTTTTGAAATGTGATCTTTTATTAGTTTTTGGTGAATATATATAATTTTTATGACCCAAAATTTGGCATAATTATATATTTTCATATTTTTGGTAAATATATGTAATTTAATGTTTTTAAGTATAATTTTTGGAAATGTGATTATTTATTAGTTTTTTTTACGGGAAAAATCCACTTAAACCTTGAAACAACAGCAAAGGACCCAACTTTTTTATATTGACATCAAAGGCTGCCGCGCACCAATTCCAGATCCCAAGTTTACCGCAAAGGTCCCTGAATTTGGCGCGCGACTTCCCAAACTAAACGCGGTGAGGTCCAATTTAAAACATTTAGTAAAAGGAATATTTAACTACAGGAGCAATATCAATGTCCAATGGTACCACATGCATATGTAAAGTAAATGGGTGCAAATCCCAACTAATCTCCGAGTATGAAATATAGTGTGTACATATCATCAATAATCCCCAACCTCAGACAAATGACAGTCAAAATCCCAAAATAAAGTCACTCAACCCCTTGACAAGGCTCTCCGTCAACGGGCAATACAACAACATCGCTCGGACCCTACCCATAATCCTTAATTAGAAGCGCCTCGAGGAGCGCCTCACCCTCCGAGGCAACAGGGTCGGTAATGATACATGAGCACCAAATAATAATGAGTCAGATCTCAAAGGACCCGGCAGCACATTATATCAAAATAACATTCTTTCATACATTCTATGTTATTTTCATATCTTATTTTACCTGCCTTTGGTCTCCTGCAAGAGTCTCCTAGCTTGATCTTCAAGATCCAAGCTAAGCTCTCCTAGATCCAAGGCTCTAAGGTCTTCAATCCACTCAAACAGATTTAGACCTCCTACACCCAATTTCCATGGAGAAAATGCATGAGAAAGGAGATTTCTAAGAGAGAGACCAACCCGACTTGACATGTTGTGGGGGGAGATTTGAAATAAGCCTTAGGTTGGGCCTAGGTCAAGACCAACCCGACCTGACATGCCAACCCAACCCAGAGGGGAAAATGGTTCAAAGGAGCCTAGAACAGCTGGCGGAGAGAGAAGGCATTAAAGACCCAAATTAAGGGAGAAACGTCCCATGATCCAGCAGCCTGGTAGTTACCAATTACCACAATGAAGAGAGGGGAAAGTGTGCTGGGAAGGGGCGGAAATCCAGGGAGAAACGGGCATAAGAGGAAGAAAAGATCTTAGGCAGAGGTATGTTAGAGATTCTAACCCAATTGATATATAAAAATAAAATAAAAAAATTCTCCAAGTTCCATTGCTAACTTGAGCGTCGGAGGGACCTCGGTTGGACATCCCATCAAGTTTTCATTTTGTCTGTCTTTGAAACAAGAGACTGATCAGAGTCATTGTGCGAGAAGGAAGAGGGGAAGACTGACACTGGACTGCCGGGCCGAGCTGACCTATCTATCTTCGGCCCACGCAAAAACAGATCTTACACATATCAATGAGTACAGTTAGAACTTGAAGATGTCCTTCCAAAAAATAATCATTTAGTTTCTTAAATGATATTCCTGATTTAGATTTAGAAAGAAAAATAAATAGATGACAATACACAACCTATAATTGAACTTCATAGGAGTAAGAGAAAAACGTTTGAAAAGGATTTTGGACCCGGCATGATTATTTTTAATGAAGAAGACCCCAAAGACTATAATCAAACTATATCTTTACCAGATGCAAATAAATAGAAATTAGCTATGGATGATGAAATAAAATCTATTAGAGATAAAAAAAAAAAATACTTGGACTCTTACCGATCTCCCCTCTAACGCAAAAACTTTAGGTTGTAGATGGGTTTTGAAAAAGAAATTAAAACATAATGGTATTGATAAATATAAGGTCAGATTAGTGGGTAAAGGATATAGACAAAGGGAGGGTATAGATTATTTTGATACATCTTCTCCTCTTACAGAATTAACATCAATAAGAATGATGATGGCATTAGTTTCTATTTGTGATTTTCATATTTATCAAATGAATGTTAAAACAACCTTTATAAATGGTGATTTAGATGAAGAAATTTAATTGGATCAACTGAAAGATTATATAGAAGGAAATGAATATAAGATTTATAAATTAAATAAGTCCCTATTATATGGACTTAAACAAACCCCTAGACAATAGTATAAGAGATTTAAAAATGAATTTAGAATCTTAGTTTCCAAAGAAATAAAGTTGTAACTTGTGTGTTTTATAAAGGATCCGTTACTAAATATGTTATTATTACTTTTAATGGTGGTGATCTTTTAATCTTTAGTTCTAATATTGAACAGGTAAATGAAAAAAAAAAAAAGAACCAACTATGCCTTACATTATAATGGAACTTCATATGTGTTAGATTGTTATAATGATGCAAATTGGGCTACTAATAAAGTGGACTCAAAAGTCTACCAGTGGTTGGTTATTTGCCTTAGGTGGAGCTACAGTTGCTTGGTCGTCTTACAAGCAAACATGCATCACTTTCTCATTCATGGAATCGGAGAACGTATCCATGTTTCTTGTAGGTAGGGAAGCCATGTGGATGAGAAGATTTTTAAGATATCTACCTTTCATTGAGAAGCAGATACAACCAATCACAACATACTATGACAATAGATTAGCCATTTTCACGGTTGAGAATAAGAGGTACACAGGTAAATCAAAACACATAAGTATGAAGTATAACCATATTCGTCTGTTGGTTAAAAAGGGAGAAATTGTATTGGAACATCTTCCGACAAGTAACTAGCAGACCCTTTGAAACTAAACCAGTGACTGCAGAACGAGTATGGCAAACCTCAAGGGAGAAGGGTTTATTACCGCTTTAGTGAGATGGTCCTGATTGTAGCCTAATCTATAATTTTAAGTTAGAGTTCAAAGGAAAATTAGTTAGATGTACTGTCCAATTGGATGATGTAATGTTGTTACTCCTTGTAGGGGAGTGAACCGCCAAGCACCGCCCGACCTCTGCCGGTGGCGTGGGGTCCATCCCCTGCAGGTTGCCCCGACCCCAGGGCGGACCGTGAGGCCTACTAGGGCCAATTGTTTATTTGTCCCTCCCAGGCCTACTGCCGTGGGAAGGGGCCTCCCCAGGAGTCGAACCGCAGACCTCTCCCTTAAGAGACAATCTTGGTCACTCCTGGTGCCACTTGAGCTACGGCCTTTTTGTAGGGGAGTAAACCGCCGAGCACCGCCCGACCTCTGCCGGTGGCGTGGGGCCCATCCCCTGCAGGTTGTCCCTACCCCAGGACGGACCGTGGGGCCTACTAGGGCCAATTGTTTATTTGTCCCTCCCAGGCCTACTGCCGTGGGAAGGGGTCTCCCCAGGAGTCAAACCACAGACCTCTCCCTTAAGAGACAATCTTGGTCACTCCTGGTACCACTTGAGATATAGTACCAGGAGTGACCAAATTGTCTCTTAAGCGAGAGGTCTGCGGTTCGACTCCTGGAGATGCCCTTTCACACGGCAGTAGGCCTGAGAGGGACAAATAAACAATTGGCCCTAGTAGGGCCCACGGTCCGCCCTGAGGTAGGGGCAACCTGCAGGGGATGGGCCCCACGCCACCGGCAGAGGTCGGGCGGTGCTCGGCGGTTCACTCCTCTACACTCCTCATGGTGCATCCTTGTAATTTGGAACTGGTAGGAGAAGTTCCTTTGTTATAAATAACTCATCTATGAGTTTCTTGCACTATTTCATTCGCCTTAATTAGGATGGACTTTATTAGTCCTTAACAAACTCATAGCTTCGTTCAAAGTGAGCAAAAGCACTCTTGATGAGTTTACATTTGCGAATGTGGGGGTTAGGGCTGCCTTCCATGAGCTTTTGTATAGTTTTAAAGTGTACGCTAATACCAGGACTAGCGCAGGCAGGGCCTTATCAAATAGCACGGCGGAGAGAATATGGGTGCCTACTCTATTTGTATAACGTGGGTATCTGTTATATCTTTTGGTCTTCTAAAATCATGTGTTTCCTTTAGACACAGAATCCTCATATTCAAGCTCCATGTTCACGGGTCCTTCATCTGTGAGTGCATTATATAGTTTCTCAGTAGATTTTGTTTCATTTTCTTTAAAAGTGTATCTTTTAGAAAATAGCGGGGGACTGTTGTATATTTTCTTTAAAAGTGTATCTCTTAGAAAAGATGATAAAAGAAAATGGTGAACGAGAATAATGGGGGACAAGGAAATTAAAAGAGAGTGATTATGGGTGACAGAGATAATGAAAGAAAAATGACAAAAATAATGGGCAGCTCTCTCTTCAACATCTCTTTTTCTTGTAACTCTCTCTTTCTCCGGCGGCTCTTTTTCTCATAATTCTCTCTTCAAACAACTATTTTTCTCATAACTCTCTCCTCTCTCATAACTCTCTCCAAAAGAGCATCCCTCCATAGGGGGGTCACCTAAACTTATAATTTTGATGTGAAATTAGGGTCCAAAAGGTCTCATTATCAATTAAGACCCACCTCCAGGATTAGACTTGTCAGATTATCTCTGTGTTCAAACATCTGATATTTCAATCCCACAGGGCATAATGGTTGAAAAGGTCTCAACAACAGTTAAGACCCACCTCCAGCATTAGACTTTGACAGATTATCTTACCCTCGATATTTCACAATCCCACAGGGTATAATGGTTGAAAAGGACTCAAACCTAATGGCATTCCCACAAGAGTAACATGGCTGGATCTGTGTAAAGCTGGTGTGGTGGGTATCACAATTCATAGAAGGGTGGGCAGTGGTAGTGAATGGGTTGGAGTCATTGTTTACGGGGCCCCACAAACCAAAATGAGGGGCAGAAATATAGGCTTTTCTGAGGATTGTCCTAGATTAAAGTGAACCTAAAAAGTCAAAAGAAAAAAAGGCCCCTCATTGCCTGTCTGATTCTGTTACAAGAGTTTTTCGTTGTTCATCATCATAACAGATGGTAAAGTAAACTTTACAATACTAATCAAGCTTGCACAAGAAGCATACTAAATGATAACAAGAGAAAATAATGCTACAACATAATTGGAGCAGTTGACCACCATTAGCTGCAGTAATGTGAAAATTAGTACAGTATTTTGGATTATAATTGATGGTGAGGTTAATAATAGCAAACAACACTTACTCGGCCCTTCGCATTTTGACGTTGACGGGCTTTTCCTTGTAAGAGCTAACCTTCTCAGCAGCCTTGCGCAATGGCCTTCCAATCGATGACCTTCGTAATTCCTGTTCTTGACATTGTGGCGTACTCTTTCCGTGTCTCTCTTCTTTTCCTGATTTGAACTCGGCATTTGTAACACAAGTAGAAGCAGAGTCCAAAGAAATAGGGCAACCATCAGCCATAGAGTTATCAATTTGTGGATGGAGAGAGAATTTGGTATCTTCTATCTCAAACAAATCTTCAGTAAGTTCAGGTTCTCCAGAGCTTGAGGCACTGGACCGCCTTCGCAAACAAATTCTGTTAAAAAAGAGAATTGCGCATGTTAAAGCTGGAATATATTTTTAAAAAGATACCAAAAGAGTCACTGTACAACTGAAGTATACTACAAAGAGCAAATGCAATGACAGTATATCAACCTTTTATTATTGTCATCCTTCACTAAGTGTTTTTGGGTCACGGCAGATTTTCTCGATGCTGCAAATATTAATCAGGAGGGATTTAGAAAACAACCATAAATAAAGAAAAGTAAACAAATCATGAGCAATCTCCAACAGTTTATCCCGGGAAATACATGAGATTCTTCTAGACTGGCGTCTCCCAATGGGGGGATTACAAGGCTTTGTATCATCAGTAGCATGTTGCGATGGCTCTGGTAACTCCTCACAAGTAGCAGGTTTTTCCTTCAATCATACACAGAATAAGCCTGTCAGTGTCGAAGAATAAACACAACTGAGACCAAAAATGCTAACAGCAATGCAGAAGCATATAGGCAATTCAACTGAATTGAACCTAAAATAATAACAAAAATTGAGGGAAACAACTAGGTGCTGACCTGATGTGATATTTTTAGTTTCTCCTGCAAGAGGAAGTATCCATACTGATTAATAAATTTCCACCATAAATAACAAATTATTAAGAACAACAAAATATAACTGTCAACTAACCTCCAGCTCTAAGTTTTTTGCTTTCAGCAAAGCCACTGTACAACCAAGCTCGTGCTGCAATGCCTTCAGCTGAAATGAACATTACCAAACTACAGTTTAATTCGTGGAAATTTTGGACCTACTTGGTTTACTGAGAGAGAGGGATCTGGCGTTTCCTTAACTGGTAAACCACAAGGATAGTTTCTTGGAAGGAATATCTTACAATCAAGTAAAGTAAGAGCCCGTTTAGACATCAAAACCACGGCAGGAGCGATGTTCCCAAACCAAATCACAATTTGGAAAAATGAATTTGGATCAGAGAAGCAGAAATGACAGAAGCTCCTGTGATGTTATCCCCACCAGTACAACGTTTGTCATGGTATTTACACTAACATTCAAATGTCAGATTTGGTCACTGTAACATAACATAGCCCCAACCAACCATTTGATTGTAGGTACATCCACCAAAGCAGACCATACCATCATCCTTTCTTTCCTCTTCTTCCCTTTCATTTTTCTTTTTTTTTTTTTTTTTGAAATGTGACATTCATCTTTACTGTTTATCAAAAGAAAACGGTGAACAAAAAAAGGACTAAAGAAATTAGGCTAATGAGAAACTTACCCTATCTTTACCGAAATTCAGTTCCTGCAAAATTAATAGTACCATAGTCAGTCACAATTTTATTTTATTTTTTTTTTCCAGACTTAAGTAACTTGGATGAAAATATGAGATGTCAGAGAACCTCTTGAAGCCATATCATATCATTATCTCAGTGAACCAAAACATACATCTTCTCAGTGAAAAATGCATATTTTATCATCATCAACTTTGACTTAATCCCATATCTGGGGTTATAAATGTATATTCATATTAAGTTAAAACCATATATGAGAAAAGAAAGAAAGTGATATAAGAGAATATAAATCTACAAATAAATATATAAATTGAAATTTCTTCACATTAGAATTGCAGATAATGTCTCTGTGCTTTTGAGCTCAAGACATGGACATTTTCAAGATTATATTTAATTCTCCCATTTCACATGGTGCCAAACAAAACATGCATCTCAGTGAAAAATGTAGACGAGACGAACCGCTAGCATTTGACTATTGGCTTGCGCAAGCTGGAAATTCTGCTGATGTGTTTTCTTCATATTCATTTGTATCTTTTGTAACTCAAGGCCTCTGAGCTCAATGATTTTACTACCAACCACCAAAACAGAAGAAAAGTTACATAAAACACCTTAATAGATACTTTAATATATTTGTATGTGCATGAGTAACATAATGCAAGTACAAACAATAAGAATAGGAAGGATGGATCCATACTTTTTCTCTTCAACCAGCCTCAGAAGTGTAGTGTTCTCCTGCAATCATGTTTCGCAAATAGACATTTAGTCTTGGTTTGGACCCTCACCAAACATAAAGTTCACTGAGATGCTGATTTCTATACATGTGGTAGATGGATTTTTTGTAGGATTGAACTATGTGTCCAACCAAGGTTCAAAGATACTACAACAACTATCCAGAATGGAAGATCAACTGTTCATTGGTTGGTCTTTTTCCATGACAGTTGAAGTATTCTCTTTTTAATCTATATGTTTGTAAGCAATGATTGCATGGAATATAGATAAGTAATCTAATCTAAATCCATAACAAGGGCCATTAAATCAACAATATAAGCAGCAACTCATTAAAAAGTATCAGCAACTGAAAGTATGGATTCCGCATGTATGGAATGGAACTCAGCAGACTGTAATTTTACGGAGGATAAAGACACAATTCCACCTCAATCAATTTAAATTAAGAACAAGAAATTTAAAAATGACCCAATACAGAGGCTATTGACACGGTGATGGATCCTTTGGTGATGCACAAGGCTCCTGAAGATTATGATGCACTACACCCATAGTTGTCAATATCGTTTCGGACCCCATTTTGGTCTGGCCTCGAAATGAAAAGTTTTGGCCGATTTGGAATTTCGACGAAACTTTTCGAAATTACGTTTTGGGGAAACATAATGGATGATAAATATTAATATTTGGGTATTATATTTAAATTTTCCCAAGTCCTATTACTCCTACAAAAATCCCACACAATGGATCCATCCATAAAGTCCTAAAATATATAAATGAAAAACATAAGGACTTTTTAGAAAAAAAAAACATAAAAAAAAAAAAAAAAAAAACCAAAAGAAAGTGGGACAAAGTGGGGATTTATCATTTTCATTTTATAAAGCCCAAATCGCCTTTTGTTTCCCAAGGCCGAGGTGAGCTTCGAGAGCTTTCCTTCTCATTGTTTCCCAAGAATGAGAGTGTTTTCCGAAGGAGGGAGGGAGGGAGGGAGAAGGAGCTGAGGAGATGATGACGATACTGACGATGGAGGGAGAGGACAGCGGCGAGGAGGAGGATGTCGTTCGGCAGTCAGCGACAAGATCAGCCCAACCATTGGAGCAAAAATGAAGGGATGAAGGGGAAGAGAAACAAAATGAGGAATAGAAAGAATACCTAGCGATGGCCAATCTGATTTAGGTTTTGTTGAAAAAAGGGGTTTACCTTCACCCTCCTCTTTTCTTTTCTTTTTTTTAAAGAAAATCGCAAAAAATAATAATAATAATAATACATTTCAGCCGGTTCGTTCTTTCTTCCGTTTCGGGTGAAATTTGGGCATTTCGGCTGAAATCCATTATTTCGGCAGAAATGCAGTGAAATTCTAAACAAAAACTATGAAGCTACATTTCTTTTTGGCCATTCAACTAAAATGAGATTATTCGGCCATTTCGGCCGAAATGAAATGGTATTAATAACTATGACTACACCCCCACTATCTTCATCTTGATCCAATGATTCTACAAAGGGAAAATGTACAGTACAATCCCATGCTCAAGGATGAATAGTAACCTCATGCCAGGTATTCCATACGAAAGGGACAAAATGTGAATAGACAGTGAAGAAAAGTGCCCCGTGCCCCCCACATAAATTGTGATGATACTAGAATACATGACATTGAAGAATATGATCCAGACTGAGAATCACACAGTCTGGATTGGTTTGAATAAGATCATCATCATCATCAAAGCCTTGCCCCAAACTATGTTGGGGTTGGCTACATGAATTATGTTTCTCCATTCAGATCTATCTTGAGTCAAATCCTCAGATTGCACTTATTCATATCTATTTTTACTACCTCCATCCACATCCTCTTCGGCCTAACACTTCCCCACGGTGGGCCATCAACCTGCACAACCAAACATTTCTTTATCAGCGTCGTTGCCAGCCTACATTGGACATGCCCAAATCATCTCAAATGGGTTTCCTTAATTTTATCCCCTTTGCTGATGATGATGATGATGCTACCCCTAAATGATCTCTAAAGCGCTCATTTCTAATTTTATCCTTCCTAGTTTTACCACACATCCACCTCAATGTTCTCACGAATGCTACATCCAAATTATTGCATGTGTTGCTTCTTGATTGGCTAGCATTATGCTCCATAGGTCATAGCTGGTCTAATCGCTTTTCCTTCAATCTCGTTGGCATTCGTTGGTCACAAAGTCCTCCAGAAGCAAGTCTCCAATTCAACCATCTCGTTTTTATCCTATGTTCGACATCTTCATCAATCTCCTCATCCTTACTAATTAGTAACAGAATGAATCTTTGTGGTATCTCCCTAGCTTCAATTCTCACAATAGTTTTAGCTTTTTGTATATGCCCACTGAAGTTATAATCCACATATTCGTTGGTCACGGTCTAGATTGGTTTGAATAAGATCATTAGTCTACTTGCAAAAGTTCAGAATTCAAAAGCTGCAGTCCTTTGTTTGGACAGTCCCATGACTCTATGAAAGCAGTTCTAGAGAACATGCCAAGGTCAAATGGTAGTTTAGCCCTGAAATTGCATCAGAAAATCTGTATTCCGTTTCTGACACGAGTGCTGGGATTGGATCAAAGATGGACCAATTAAACAAGATCCTTCTTGGCAGTATCCTCATTGACCACAGTCGAGGTAGATAGAGCTTGAAGGAATTACTGAAAGAACCCAAGGAGAGTCTGTCTTGAATAAACCTACAAAACACAGGGTGGCTCTGCTCCCAGAATCGGTCAAAACAGAGTTCTTGAGACAATTCTGAAGTATTCTCCGCCAATCTAAATCAAACCAGATCCCAAATTTAGGTACACAATGAGTTGCAGGGATTGAAATTCACAGGATTGAAGTGGAGGATGGAACAGCAGCCAAACTTGAATCATACAGAAACCTCAATGAAACCACAACTTTCTGGATTGCGTTTCAGAAGGTTTTGATCAATTCACACCTACAATTCTGGAACGGCAATTTCTAGAATAATTGCACAAAAAAATCACTTCAAAGTTATATTAAAATATGAAATTGGAATAACTGAATACAGTTGAATGGCCCTATGTTTGGCTAAACTACTTTGGACTCCTCTACTTTACGCACAAAAAACTTCTAATTCTATGGTCCTACAAAATCCCAATTACAAAAGCTACAAAACCAAGAAAAAAAAGACAGACTTAAATTCAGTCTCGTACTTAACACAAATACCTGACTGGGACGGTGGGGTCCATAGATTGCAACAGCAGTGGTCCCAGATGAGTTGGTTAGAACTGTTTGACCCTGTGCTCGCATTACTTGGCCTGGCAAGGATGGGACTGAGCCCAAAAGCACAGCCACCCATCTTTGATGCAATTATAACAACCAGCCTAGGCACTGAAAATGTGACTTACCTATGCTTCTTGAACAGTCACATCGCATCAATAATAGCCATAATCAGAAGTCTCCTGCAGGAATTTTCACTGCATTTATTCCACAAGGACAGCCAGCTTCGGACTTCACCACCCGGATCCAACAGTTGATAGATGAACATCCCCTCAAATTTGTCTGTTTAATTCTCCTTTTCAAGTCAAAACCCAGAACATCTCTAGCAATAGCTGCTTGGTGGAGAGAACTAAGTTCTTAGTTGCTCTCTGGGTTTCCATAAATCCATCTTTTAGAGATTACTCCACAGATCAAATAATGTTCCATAAGAAGGAGTTGGCTTTTTCTAGTACGAAGCATTAGTTGGGTTGTTTTGGGGCTTTTTCTCTTCTTTTGTACCCCTGTTTCCTGTCTTAGCTTGTCAGTACTCATCTCTTGTACTGTCTGCTTCTATTAATGAAGTGGCCATTCCAAAAAAAAAAAAAAAAACCCAGAACATCTCAAAAACCAAATGGAAAAAATAAAATAAAAGGCATACCTCGAAGCAAAAGTATGGAGGCGCAATGACTCAACCACCACTACTTGGATGCCAGAACTTAAAAATGCCCAGATACAACTGGGAGATGGATTTTACACATAAAATGAAGTATTGAATATGATCCAACTGGGAGATGTTGCCAACTTCAAAAGTATCTGTTTATTATAACCAAGAATCCAACAAGAAGGGACGGATAAAGCAAGTGACGCATAAACCCAAGTCATCAAAAATGCTGACTTGTGCACCCTCACCCAAATAGGCTTAAGACAAATGAAGTTGGCAAAATTCTCACTTGCCACAGCAGCATAGCAGATTGCCAACTTCCACTGTCAGAACAACCAAACTAAGGCAACAACTAAGATGATAGAAAC
The DNA here is from genome assembly GCA_038049695.1 of Cinnamomum chago. Classification (NCBI taxonomy): domain Eukaryota; kingdom Viridiplantae; phylum Streptophyta; class Magnoliopsida; order Laurales; family Lauraceae; genus Cinnamomum; species Cinnamomum chago. The sequence continues at coordinate 38,386,883 of CP142454.1, forward strand.
AATTAGAGTGAGACAAATTTAGAAACAAGTGGCTGCCACTGGGTTGAGTTGACAGGGACAGGTGAGTCAACTAGATGAATACATAGTGACCTGGTAAGGGCGAGTCTTGTCCCAAACACAGTTGACCTGTTAGGTCAACTTAAACCTTGTTCCACTTGGCTTGGTCAAGACAAGTCGGCCAAGTCGAACTCAAAAGAAACTTCATGTGAAAAGTAAAAGTACCCATGCAGGCCAAGAACCTAGCCACGTCAAAACTGTACTTTTTCACATCCCTCTCAAAAACCCTCTCATGGCCCTTCTCTACCTTCTTCCCACAATTTTCAAATGGAACCTTCTCTTCTCTCTCTTTCAAATGGAACTTTAATCTTAGATCTAGATGATTCTCATAACAAAGACAATAGAGACTTATTGAGGATGACCTGAATAATCATCATAATGAAAGAACAATTGGGTGAGAAAGCTTCCAAGATAAAATCATCTAGATACTTGGCAAAAATGAGAAAGGCTAACCTGTTGACCTACACAAGAAGGGGAAAGTTGCAGTCCTAGATTTTGTCGGATGCTTAGACCAGACCCAACCATGTTTGATGACTGGCAGAACGCTATCGTAGATTTCTTAAAATGGCATGACATAAATGACTCGACTAGAGGTAAAAAATGCCGCCATTTAAGTACAAAAACAATGCACGCATATGGTGGAGATGCATAAAAGAGTGTCTCCAAAGAACTAGGAAGAATGAATTAAACATATAAGGTACATATTTGCCTCCTGATTACAGAGACTCTCTTTGAACGACTTGTCATGTTAAGGCAAGGCAATTTACCAGTTGGAATACGTGGAAGGAGTTAGAAAACAATGCACGCATATGGTGGAGAATGGAGATGCAAAAAAGAGTGTCTCCAAAGAAGTAGTGTAAGGTCCCACCCCTTGATTGCATGTTTAATTGCTAATTAATCAGGATTAATGGGTAATTAGCTAGATTTTCAAGGTTGGATTAGAGATTAGATGGCCTTGGGGAAGTTTGGACCTAGCTGGAGAACTAGAAGGATCTTGTTGGGTGTAGGGGATTTGATGTAATTTCAGAATCTCATTGGTCTTAGACACCTTGGACAATGGGAATTGTGTTTGGGAACCTTTATCTTATAGATCCACCCTTTGGTTGGACCCAAAATCCTTGCTAATCCCAATTACTTGAACTCCTAGAACCAAGGACTTTCTTGTAATGTAAATACTAAAAACACAATAACGCTATATAACCCAACTCTCAAGTCATTTCATCTCATTCCCCCCTCTCTACTACAACGAAGCTCTCCTTTCTCCTTCTCTCCTTCCTTGCATCCAAGAAGACGAGGGACTTCATCAATCTAAGCTTTAAGGACCCTTGATCATCATCTTCTTCATCAAGATCTCCTTCCCCTCTTTAATTCTATTGGTTTGATCTCTTTTGGTGAGCAACTCTCTTCCCAAACCCTTTCATTTAACTCTATCTAGGATCTTGTTGCCAGGATCTTTGCATACAAGCCCTTTTAGCCCCAATTCTCTTGCTCTTTTGTGTAGGATCTCTTGTTTGGGGTTAGATTTGGGGATTTCTTGGAGATTAGCTTGAGATCCTGTTAGGATTGGAAGATCTTGGAGGAATTATGCCTAGATCTAGCTTGAGGCAAGTAAACATCTATAATTCCATAACATGCATGCTTGTTTTCTTTGATTTGATGTTGAATCTACTCTACAATACCTCATTTAAAGCTCTTTGGATGGTTTTGATGTTAATTACATGATTATGGGTTGTTCATGGCTAATTTGATAGGATTAGGTGTTGCATGTGATGGATTAGGCTTTGATTATGATGGTTGAGATGGAATCGTGCAAGTTCTGATATTGGAAATGAGATCCCCATTGAATTTAGATTCGTCTCTTTTAGATTGTGAAAATGGGGATTTATAGCTAACTGTAAACCCCTTAAGGCTAGTTGTAAGGTTACAGAAGAACCACCACGGTTTCTTTTGTAGAACTGTGCAATTTCATATTTTTGTACTATGATCACCTCGCAATTAACCGTAAGGCCACTCACATCCAGCCATAGGCCATTTACGGCTAACCGTGAATGTACACATCCAGCCATAGGCCATTTACGGCTAACCGTGAATGTACAACAACTGCTTTTCCAGAACTGTGCAAATTCAAAATTTTGTTTTACGGTTGCCTCTCAACTAGCCATAGGGCTACCCACGGTGCGTTGTAAGGCTAGCCGTAGTACGCTCACGGCAAGCCATGCCTAGGACCACGGCTAACTGTAAGTCTAGGTTTTCCTTAAGTGCCGAGTTCATACTTTTGGACCTTTGGACCCTTTAACCATGTTATACCATATTGTTAATTAATGGTGGACCATCGTATGAGGTATTTGAGCTAGCATTCACCTATGGATTGCTTAAATTCGATTAGGCCAATGCTAGGTCAAGTGTACATAGGTTTAGGGCCTTTAATGTCACCTAACTTAGGAATGCCAAGGCTTAATGCTATTTGGACATCAGGGACCCTAAGGCTACGTAGGGTTGGATGGCATTGACCCAAGGCAATCTAGACCATAGGTTGGATCCTGTCTCTTGTCCCTGACTTACATTCTCTCATGATACCTGTCCTATTGTATTATATTACTCGCATGGCTTGTACATGCTTCTTTAGTTGTAATACTTGTTGTACTTGTTTATATTTGATATTATCTTGAGATGGACTTGTACCTTGGACTTAGTTTGGACTTAGTCACCCTTGTTCTAGTATAGACTTGTGGTGGCCCTTTTATTTACTTGTTATGCCTTGAGGAGATGGACTTGAGAGTATAGTGCTACATTCCTTGATGCACTTGCCTTGCTAGATGAGCTGGTTGTGTAGCCTACCTTGTGACCATGTCCAGTTAGAGTTACCATCAATCCACGTGTCAACACCACTTAGCTTCAAACCATTCTGGTCGAACCCGGCTCGTGTGGATTTAGCCTCACTTACGCTTGCTGCAACAATGCCTCATTTTGGAGTGATTATACTCTAGTACCATACTCTTTTATACTTGCTGACCACAAACTAATTCCTTTGTGGAGACTCACGGTACCCTTTCTTGTTATATATATTATTATCTAGCTCTTGCCACGGTCATCTTGCTTGTATCGTGCAGTTGGGAGGACGAGCTCACATACATATGCCATTTTGCTAGTTTATACTTGTTTAGACATGTCGCATATGACTCATTGATGTCAATCCATAACTTGCACTATCATACCTAGATAATCACATTTCTTTCCATCCTTACAGTCTTCATGTCTTTAATTTTATATTTGATGAAACATGCTTATGTTATTATATGTCTACTTGCTCTAACTTGTTGCCCTTGGCATTGTAGGGGACTCGCCTCCACCCTTGACCCCGAGATTGAGGCACCAGAGGAGACACCGGCTGGCCTAGTTGAGGGAATCTAGATGATGTCGTTAGGCATCCATGGGCGAGAGTAGCTTCATCTTGAGGGCTTGGAGATTTTATTGTCTTAAGAGTTAGTTCCAGTTATTTTCTAGTATCGTGGCCTGGTTATTATCTAAAACATGTAATAATGATTGAACATTTTACGCTTCTGCGTTACTTTAATTTATTACTTAATGGACTTGTCTATGCTTTGATATGAGGACATCCTACTACTTTGCTTGGAAATTTATTGATTTTTTGAAATTCTATATGGTATCAGAGCCGGGGCCCAGTGGTGATCTTGGGATTAAGTCAAGCACGGTAGGGGCCCGATGGTGATCTTAGGATTAAGTCGGGCACGGTACTATTCCACGATAGTCACCGTCAATTTTCTTTTATTTCAATAAAATCATACATTTTCTCTCATTCATCCATCCAAATACCTAACACTTACAATCTCACTATTTTTCGCCAAATTGCACGATCAAAGCATTTGGAAAAAATCACGGCACATATGATCCAATGGGGACAGGCATCAACGGCTCAAAAAGGAGCAGGTTGGGATAGTGATGGATCCACAGGCAGACGGTGATCACCAAGAAGACATTAAGATCGTTTTAGGGTGCTTGTATGCCATATCACTTGATACCATGATTACTATTACTTCCGCTAAAATGTGATGTAATTGTATGCATCCTCACACGTGATATCCTGTGGGAGTATACATATCACAAGGTGTGGGGGCGAAGATTGCATTACCATGGACCCCGCACCAGTCGCGCCCCGAAATTTGGAGATGTTCTCGAAGGTCCGGTTTAGGGGTGTGACAACTAAGAAGAAATGATATTAAAATATATGGCAAGTATTTGCCTCCGGATTACAGAGACTCTCTTTGAAGGACTTCTCATGCTAAGTCAGTGCAATTTAACAGTTGGAATACATGGGAAAAATCAATGACCTGTTCGTGCAATGCTATATTGAGGAAGATGATCGCTAGGTTTGCTCTCAATTCAAGATGAATGTCATCAAGAGATTCAAACACAGATGGTTACCTTCTGAAGAAAAGTTATAAAATGACTTTCAAGAATAAAGACCATCTGAAGAATCTAATTGATTCGAAATAAAGCTGAGGAGAATCATACTCAAAAACCTACAAAGACAAGCTGCCTAAACTGAGCCCGCCTCGATTACAACCCTCCAACAATAAATACAAAAAAGATGGGGAAAGTTTTATGCAAAGCTAGAGCCTAGACATCATTTTCTTGAGATATAGGAGAAAAGGACATTTTTGCATAGAGTTCCAACAGAAGCACTTAACTTATATGACAATGAAGAAGCTCCACGACAGCAAGAAATGGGAACGGGCATAGAGGGGTTTCCTTGAGTAGATAATGTAATCAATAACAAAGTAGAAGACAAAAGCCCCCTATTTTAGTATGCAACAACTTGTTCCCAGTAATGAGGATGATGATAATGACTGGTGGAATACTAATATATATTCTACATATGTGTTTGAAGATAAGATTGCTAACGTTCAGGTGTCATTGGCATTAAAAGTTGTATGAACATTACAGTCCAAGTGGCCAATGACAACTTAAAGTTGCTGGTGGAAAAACACCCTCATTGATACCATATTGCATGGGTCAGCAACATGTCTGTTCCAATTGCAATGAGACGTTTAGCAAATGTATGGATAGGATGGTGAAAGGAATCCATATCGTTCAATGTCATTCTAATGAACATTGCACATTTTGCTTCACGTCCTCAGTCGTACAATTGAAATGCAATGAACAAAAGGGCCCATGACAATCATAGGCAGACCCAAGTCTGAACTGTCCCAATTTCAGAGGGTCAGTGGATAACTTCATCCATCTAGGGAAGAGGGGAGTGTTAGCATCCAAATTCTCGAGCCAAATATCCTCAATGGTCGAAGATGAAGGATGAGGAAGATACAATTCACTATTCTGGATCAAATAACTGGCCTTGATAACTGCTGGATCACAAACGTAAATTGCTGGGAAAAAAATGACCCTTAAGAAATCATAGGCAAATTCGAATCTGAATTGTCCATTTCCCAAGGGTCTCCAAATAAGTTCATCCATCACAGTTAAGAGCAGAATGCTAACATACAAAACCTCAGGCCTAGTATCCACAATGGTCTAAAATGAAGGATGCCGAAGACACAATTCACCATTCTGAATTAGAAAAGAACTGACCTTGATATCTGCCAGTAAGGCTCCTCTCCCAGATTATTAATTCGCAAGGAAACACTTTCCCATTTTTCAACCATGGATCAAACAAGAACAGTGTTATATTTCCCTATGCAATGCTTACTCTATGGTAGGTCCCATCCCACAGATAAACAACAAATATCATTTAAAAGGTAGAGAGATCCAAGTCCAAACCTAGACAAAAATGTTAAACCTCAACAAAGAGTATATCATCCCCTCTAGTACACATTGTCCATCGAATTTCCATTTTGCAATATCTAGGTGGACAACTAGGATCATCCCATCAAGGTTGAGAGGAAAGGGAGAGATCCAAGACCAAACCAACCTCCCCCTAACCCCACCCCATTCCAACAGTGTTATATTTCCCTATGCAATGCTTACTCCATGGTAGGTCCCATCCCACAGATGAACAACAAATATCATTTAAAAGGTAGAGAGATCCAAGACCAAAACCTAGACAAAAATGCTAAACCTCAACAAAGAGTAGATCATCCCCGTTAGTACAGATTGTCCATCGAATTTCCATTTTGCAATATCTAGATGGACGACTAGGATCATCCCATCAAGGTTGAGAGGAAAGGGAGAGATCCAAGACCAAACCAACCTCCCCCTAAACGCCCTCCTATGCAATGCTTACTCCATGGTAGGTCCCATCCCACAGATAACAACAAATATCATTTAAAAGGTAGAGAGATCCAAGACCAAACCTAGACAAAAATGCTAAACCTCAACAAAGAGTAGATCATCCCCATTAGTACACATTGTCCATCGAATTTCCATTTTGCAATATCTAGATGGACGACTAGGATCATCCCATCAAGGTTGAGAGGAAAGGCAGAGATCCAAGACCAAACCAACCTCCCCCTAAATGCACCCCTGCCCCCGCCCAACCAAAAAAAAAAAAAAACCTTCAGACCCTCTCCGTCGAAAAGTACAAATATTTAGAGCCCATTTATTTCACAAGATTGAATTCCTGGGAACTCTTAAAAGATATGTATTCCGAAAGTGACTAAATTGAAGAAACAAAGGTGAAGATCCATAGATGGCCATCATATAATCACCCCTTTAAATAAAAAATGAATTAAGAGGAGATAAGAAATGAATAACCCAGCCAACACCCTAGTAAATTAAATCCTAGGAAATTCAGTGTGCCATCTACATCTCCACCTTTTATCCTTCATCCTCACCTCTTTTAACAATCCCTTGTTGGAACCCATATTACTGTAAATTCCTACAATTCAATTCCATGAAAACAAAATTGGCCCTGAAACTGAAAGTAAGAAGAAGAAAGGCAAAACCCAAAGTAGCAATACTCACACCCATACCTTGTGCAGCTGCTCAATGTAATACTTTGTGGTGGAAGGAATGGGTTTGGAGTTCTCATCCGTCAAAGGAGACCCTAACCCAGATCTCTGCTGCCCATTGGTTATATCAGAGAGCTTCTTCCTCATCGTGCTCCCCAACGAAGGCCTCTTTACTGAAATTCTCTCTCCTGCCATTGTCGCCATAGTCGAAGTATCCCCAGTCCCTTCACGAAATAAAAAATGCTCATAAGAAACCCAGTTCAACAAAGCCCAACACCAGATGTTCGAGGAAATTCCAATGGAGAAAAGGTGCGAAAAACCCAAATCTAAGAAAACCCCAGTTCCCAAAAAACCATCTCACTTCAAGAAAACACGTTGGGGAAAGCCAATCCCTTCACGAAATGAAATTGCTCATAGAAACCAAAACCAGTTCAACAAAACCTTATAATGTTTGAGGAATTTCCAAGGGAGAAAGTATGAAAAACTCAATCTGAGAAACACCCACTTCGCTCAAACCCTCTCCCTTGAAGAAAATTCGAAGGACGGAGGAAAGAAAGTGCAGTAATCCAAGAAGAAACAAAGAAGAATGGGTATGTAGAGAGGGAGAGAGCAATGTATTTTTTTGTTTACCTGCAACGGTGTTTTCAGTATCAAGAAGAACACCTTCCATGGAGGAAGCAGGAGCAGGCGAGTGGGAGCCAAAACGAATAAACCCTTGTGCTTTGTTGTCCTCGAACATCGCGCTCTAAATCAGTCAAGGATTGAAAAAGTGCTACAACGGCTTCACGAAGCAAAGTCCAAACCTAACCCGAACCTATTTCAAAAATGGGTAAGGGTCCGAACCTCTTACTGAGAATACACTTATGGCCTGTTTGGTAACCATCCACAAGTAGGATTCCTCTTCAATTTTCCTCGATTGAGAGGAAAACCCACGTTTGGAAAGTTTTGCTGCGATGGTTTTCTCCTCGCCATGAATTTGTTTAATAATTGATCTTGTGGATTTCGGTGGTTCGACCTCCCCCCATCGGACCGAATGAATCCTCTCTTAAAAAGGAGGAGGTATAAAACCGTGTTTCTTCAACGAGGAAAATCCATCGACTGCTCTCTCGGCCTTCATCTCCCTCCCCTCCATCGCGTTGTACCCTAGCCCCTAGCAGGTCGGTGATTTCTCTTTGCAACCTCATCTTAGCATCGTGCCATAGCACTCGGCAAGTTTTCTATGTCTCAATGAGGTCTCTCTCCTCCCTCTTACCTAAACCCAGACTTGGTTTCCAGTAGAAGAGCTCTCTCTCTCTCTCTCTCTCTCTCTCTCTCTCTCTCTCTCAAACCAGCCCCATCTTCTCTCACCCAGCATCGAAACCCAGCCCACCCTTCTCTCTCCCTTCCTCCCCTAAATCGAGTTCCATTTCTGCCCAAACCAAACCTAATTTCCATGTCACCCATTTCCACCCAACCCCAATCTCTATTTTGCCCAAACCCAAGTCCTCCCAAACCCAGCCCTAATCACATAATGCCGTGGCCAAACATGCCTTGTTTTCATTTTTTTTTTTTTTTTTTAAGAGCTCTGTTATCATGTTAATGTTATCATTCCAACAACTTATTACCAAATCATGAAACATAATTATGCTTATTGGGTGACCATCCTTTTTTTTTTTTTTTGGCATTTCAAATTTTTTTGCCTCTTCTTTTTGGCTTATCTAACATCCAAATTTTCCATACTGAATGTTTGCATCAGATTCTTGTAGTTCTTTGGCAATAACAAAAATGAGAACACTTATGGCATCTTTAATTAATTTTAATCCTTTTAGTGGTAACATGAACCCACAATTTGAATGTCGCGATAGGGATAGCACCTTTCACTACCATGGCTATTGAACCCACAATCATATAGCTTATGTTGCAATCAATTCTTGTTTATTTTTCCAATTCGTAATTTTTATTGTGTGTTGAGCAAATGTTCTATCAAGCACAACAATCATTTGCATTTAATATTTGTGTTTGTATTTGTGCCTATCATGATCTCCTTTTTTTCTTTTTCTTTTTTATTTTAAGTTTGCGATTGATTATTGGGGTTGTTAGACTAAAGGAATAAGGTTTCTATACATGTTTGAGTATTATATTTTGAAGGGCAATATGTTTGTGTAATAACTACCAGCTAGTATTGCATGACTTAAGTTCAATGTGTCTTGGATGGCTTAAGTTCGATGCTTTTATCTCATGCTGTGGATAACACTTCTTTGGAGATGCCAATAGTAATTTGCACATTCTGTTGAATGAAGTGGGAAACAAGATGAAGATGAACGAATCTGTACCTGGTCAAGTTGGAAGATGGTGAAGATAAGAGGATCTTTTTATGCAAGGGCAGACCCACATTACCATCATCCAAGGCGGTCGCCTTAGATCGAATTGAGAAATCTTCAAAGAATCATAATTAAATAGTTACCAGATTCCTTTGGATACTGTGTGATAATATTGAAGAGCAGTCATATAGCAGTTGTGGTGATGGAAAAATGGAGAGGAAGAGTCATGTAGAAGCTAAATGAAGATGAGATGTGTGAATTCAACTCTTGTCGCCTTTCGGGTGAAGGAGGAGATTTAGAGGAAGAATATGGACCTGATGTTTGTCATGGCCATCTATAGTAGGTCAATCTAAATGTACCTGAAGGGAAGTTGGGGAAATTATGTTGGGATGTTGTAACGAAATACGATTGGATTGTAAATATTTTAATGTTAGATGTAGGATTTTTCATTTGTTTGACATAAACTTATAGAATTTGGAAATTTTGTAACTGATTTATTGTTGGATGTTGTAATTTAATTTGTTTGAAATACAATTGTAAAGATTAAGAATGTTGAAAAGTGTACAAATCATGTATATTTTTAAATATTATTTTGTGATGTTTGGAATGATTGAATGTACTTGGTGTTATGTTTTGAATTACTATATCTCAAATAATGTGAAATGACTATGTATAGGTAGTAGGTTAATGTCTGGTCTGAATTGAGATGTCCATAGGATTTGAATATGTAGGTTTCATTTTTAAAAGTATGTTTGGAATGAGACAATTGATTGGGATGTGGTGAAGCTGGATGATTATGTTGTTGTGATGTCTGTAATGGGATGTAGCCACTGTGATGGAATTTTTTTTTTTGGGATTTTTATTTCATTTATGTAATCAAGCCACTGTTTGGAAAGTATATGAAGTTCTATCATATAGAATTCTAGTAATAAACTTCCTGTTGTTGCAAGAGGCATTTGTAATAAGCAAGTTGGTAGTAGGAAAGTTGAAACAGATGAGTCAGGCATCTGCTATGTTTGATTATAGGTTGACTAATAAGAAAGTAATAACATGTATTCTTGTTCTATCCTCAGTTGAAAGGGAATGAATTAGGCAGTTCTTTTGTAGCTGATCCAAGATGTTTCAGGTTATTGAAGATTGTGGATTGTTTGCATGAAGTGATTATATAATGTTTGATTTTATAGGTACCTAAACAAGTCGTAAGAAAAAGCCCTCATGTTAAAGAGAGACTCTGTCAAAGATTTCTTAAGTTATTTCATGTGTACAAAATGATTTTTTATTATGTATTAGAGATGTGAAATATTTTTTTGATTATGTTGAATGAATTTGAGATGGAGAAAATCGGATAAGGATTTTTTTTTTTTTAAGGATTCCTTTCCCGTTACCAAATTTGGGTCGGAAGGAATCATCGTTCATTCATTTCTGCTCCCCAAATGTGGAATGCGATGAATCCTCTCCCTCATAAATCCTCACATAAGAAAGTCTAATTCCGGGGAAACAAAGATTCCTCTGAATAGAGGATTCCTCTCTTGTTACCAAACGTGCCCTTAGAGCTTTAAACATTAAAATAAAGGGATATTTATGAAAAATGAGTCACAAACCTTAATCACGTGGATTGATTAAGAACGACACTACAACATCGAATTAGGGTGCGTAACGTAGCTAAAAGATTAACTTGCCCCCACAACAATATCGTTAGGGACTTACGGCTCATTAAAAACTCCATCTGGTTTTTCTCTTCTTCATCCCTAGAACAATATCTTTAAAGTTGTTTAAAAAAAACAAAAAGGGCGTCCTTTATCATTTTTTCCCTCTTCTTCCTTAATTTTTGTTTTATCTATTTATTTGTCGTTCCTAGTTCAATGTCTAATGTACAACGTCATAGAGAGAGCCTCTGGATTCAATCCTAACTATGGATGAGAGCTAGAAAAACAAATGAACTTCTTCTATTACAAATACCAAAATACATAATGATAATCTATTCCATAGGCCTTGTAGATTGCACCTACAACTCTAGCAGTAGGTTCTCTACCGTGGTAAGAGTACTATGAATTCAGATCTCCTTTTGCAACTGCTAATTAAAGATGACCTTGAGAGATAGTGTATTTGCTATGCACAAAGACATTGTAGATTTTAGGAAAGGAAAATGGGAAACAAAAATGGGAACAATAGAGGTTTTGAGTAGCTGAAAACAAAAAAGGTGAGGTGAGAGAAGACAATAAATTTTTTCTAGGTAGGAAATGAGAGCCAAACAATATCGTTGGGAGAAGAAGAGGGGAAACTTTTAACAATGAGCCCTAACAATATCATTTGGGGAAGAAGACTCTAATAATTTATTTATTTATCTATTTATTTTTAAATGAGCCCTAATAATATCGTTGCAGGGCAAATTAGTGTTTTGGCTACGTTCGACACCCTAATTCAATATTGTCAGTATCGTTTTTAATCAATTCACGTAATTAGGGTTTATGACTAATCTTTTCATAAAAAACACACATATATATTTGCTCTAATAAAAAAAGAACTCTTTATCAATGTTAGCATCAACAGAAGAGTGTTTGGAAAAAAAATTAAAGTTATTTGAAATAAAAATATATGGGCCCCCCTCTACTAAGTATTGGTCCTCGTGGGGCTGATCTGTCGTGGAAATCAATCAAATTACCAAACTAAACTACTAGTATAGTAGTAGAGTAAGGGTCGAACCCACAGAGATTGCTAATTGTTTAAAAACCAAGGTTGAATTTAATTTTAACTCCAAAAAGAGTGATTGATTGTTGAATTTTCTAAAATAACTGAGAACTAAAATTAAAGCAGAATTATAATTAAATCAAATGATGAACAAGTTGAAAAAGGAATTCCTAGGGCTGTCGAATTCACCACTAATCTTGCAACTATCTTCAATTGTATTAATTTCTGGTTATTATATTAGGATGTAAAGATGTATTTTAGCTACAAGCCAAAATACAATCGCCAAGAAAATCACGCACCAAAACCCCAAGTACGAATTATCTTTGGATAATACGAACCGTCTACGCTACTTCTACTGTCATAGACACGACTCGTTTTCCTAAGTTATAACTCGTCCTATGGTTTTGGTGTATGTACAAGAATCACCATTGTATAACCACATATGCAAAATCACAGAAATTGAACATGTGAAAAGAAAATAAAATCATTGATTGCAATAAATCTCAATGTTATACAATCAACATCCCAATGTAATTACTCCAAAAATTAAATACAAAAAAGGATAAAGTTACTTGACTAGGGTTTCATCTGAACCCTAGGAATAGGAGAAGCTTAGCCCATGATGGTGGAAGAGGAGGAAACCATAGCCATGGAGTTCTTCATCTTCTTCTCTTGAGTTGTCTTCTTCTTCTCCTTCCTCTTCTCCTCTTTCTCTCCTTCCTCTTTCTCTCCTTTCTCTCCCAGAATAGAACCACCGAATGGTAGATCCCCCTTCAACTCCTAATATCTCTCCCTTTTGTTAAAACCCCATTTGCTTATCTCTTCTGAGAGAATCAATGAAAATCCCGTAATTAATTAAAAGGGGCCCAAGGAATGGTGCTAGAAGGCTCCAAATTGGGCTCTTTTATGCTAAAATAGGCCCTAATCCACTAACATATGGGCCAAGCCTTTCTTCTAACCCATAACCACTTGTTTTCCATTTCTTTTAGCACTTCAAAGCCCAATATTCTTCTTTTGCTCCAATTCCACCATTAAATCATCAACTTTGTCAAGCTTTCTCTGCAAAAAGATGAAACAAGAATTAACTAGCAAATGCATATAAATTGAAGAAAATAAAATAATAAAAGCGCAAGAATATCTAGGATTAACAGAATAAATATGCACTTTTTAACCAGTTATCAAGGGCCCATCTAGGTTAAGCTCAATGCTAGCTCAAGAGTATAGAAGTTTAGGGCCTTTGATGTACTCAACTTTGGAATGCCAATGGTACAATGCTAATTGAACATTAGCAATTTAAGGTAGCATATGGTTGGATGACAGATTCCAAGCAACGTAGACTTAGGTTGGAATCTTGTCTTTTGTCCATGTCTTTTATTTACTCAAGATGTATCTATTTCACAATGATCTATTCTCGCATCACTTATACATGCTTCTTTACTTGTTCGTATATGTTGTATTCTTGTTATGAGAGATGCTCCTATGAAAGATATCTCTCACCTTATATGAGATATAGGGGTGGGGGGCCTCACATTTAAGTTGTTGGCATTGGATATAGATGTGAGGGTCCCCACTTTAGATGTGAGGGCCCCATCCAATCTCTCATTTAAGGTGAGAGATATCTCCCATACAAACATCTCCCTTGTGTTATATTGTTGTTTTTGTTATGTTCTCATATTTTTAGCTTATACTTTGACTTAGGATGGACCTCGAGGTGTCATGCGGCCCGACACAACAGTCAACAAGCCCAAACATAGCATGGCACGATCAATAGCATGACACGTTTTGCGGCACGACACAACACAACACGACAAAGTGCTAAATGGAAAGATTGTATATTTTGACCATTTTACCCCTTGAACCATGAAAAAAAAAAAGGCTAGTTTTTGTGTTTGACCCTCCCCCCTACACCCCAACAGCCACAAAAGGGTTATATTTTGGACATTTGAGGTCATTTTGATATTTTAGAAGTCTATAAATATCACCTCCCCTTATCATTTCTCACCACCAAGTTCAACTCATTATTCACCAAAAAGGTCTTTCACTCTCTCAACACTCTAACTCTCTCAAAGCATCTAAGTCTCTCTCTAATCATATTTCTAAGAAATTTTTGAGGGACTAAAGATCAAGTCATCAAGAGATAAGATTAAAGGGGACTTCAAGAATCTTGAGGTATTTATTTCATGTAAATTTCAGATTTCATATTTCTATATGGTCTATATATTATATTAACTCCCATATTCTCCCATTTCTTATATCAATTATCACAAAAATCTCTATTCCTATTATTATATATCTTTTTTTCAAATTTAATTTATTGAATATGGCTAGACCTTTAAGAAGTTTTCCCGAAGATTTTTCTACCATTAATTTCGAGGAAGATGCCAGTAATGTGGAAGTGAAAGTGGAAGAAGCCTAAGTAGAAACTAATAGTGGCCGTAGAACATCTAAGAGACCAAGCGCTTCTAAAATCTGTGAAACACATGCCATTTTTAAGATTAAAAATAAAAATAAAAAAGATGAAAAAGGGCAAAATGTAAATATTACGGTAATATTATACTACCAATTCAGGTGGCGGTGCTGCCCATTTGAAAAGGCATAGGAACACTTGTGAACCCAAACATATTGGGACCGAAGGAAAAGAGGGGTTGGGGGTACATACCAAAATTTCAACTAGTGATAGTAGTTTAGGAGTTTTTTCTTATAATGCGATTAATATTAGACAATTACTTGTGAAAATGATTGTACTAACTGAATTACCATTTGCTTTTATGGAAAATGAATTTTTTCAAAGAATACGTCCAAAATGCCTTAAATTCACGATTTAAAAAGATTTCTAGAAATACCATTAGAAATGACGATATTAGACTGTGGCTAGCTAAAAAGAAAAACATAAAAAACCTACTTAGTAAATAGTCATGATAGAATAGTTATAACTACAGATTTATGGAAAGATAGAAGCGATGATAGCTTTTTTTGTATAACTGCCCATAACAAAAATGAAAAAAATGGTTATTAATAAATGAATTATGGCTTTTGCTAAGCATAAATGGCCATTTACTGACCAAAGAATAGGGTCCTTTATTTTGGAAAAACTTCAAGAATTTAATATTTTGGAAACTTTTTTATCTATAACTTTAGATAATGCAACCAATAATAAAATGACTATTGATCTAATGAAAATTATGATGCCACTTTCAAATTTGATCGATGGATCTATCTTTCAAACTAGATATATATGTCATATCTTAAGTCTCATTGCTCAAAGCTGGTTTAAAACATATTACAATTATAATAGAAAAAACCAAATATATTGCTAGTTATATTTTTTCCTCTGCACCTAGAAGACAATAATATTCCTTAATATGGGTGAGGTATGGCATATCAACTATAAAAATAAATTCGGATTTTGGACATAGATGGAACTCAATGTATGAATTGTTAAATAATGTTATTTCTAGAAAAGAAGTTTTTAGTGAATTTTGTGCTTTTCATGCACTAGAATACATGGTGAGTATTGATGACTGATGCACATTTGGATTTATGTCAAGAAATAAGAGGTTTATTATAATTTTTTTATAATGCAACATTTATATATAATCCTATCTAATGAAATTTATATATTTTATTAAAATTTGTAATTAATTTCAAATAACTTTTCTTTTCTTTTCTTACCCACTCAAAAGAGATTTCAGTTAAAAAAGAGAGCCGCTAATGCCACAACCCAAGCTTCTCTTTCCAAAATTTCTCTCTATACACTCTATTATTTCCAAAATACATTCTCTCCCTTCTCAGTTCACTCTCCTTCTTCCCCCCTCTGTCTCCGCCCTCCATCTAGCACCCGCCACCCTCTCTCTCCGCCCTCCACCTAGCACCCGCCACCCTCTCTTCCTTTCCTTCTCCTTATCCTTCTCCCTGTCTCTGTCTCTCTTCCCCCCTCTCTCTTTCTCACCCTACCTACTGCTCTCTCTCCTTATCCATCTCTCCCTCTCCCCTCTTTCCTCTTTCCCTCTCCCTACTATGGCTCTCTCTCCCTGTCCATGTCCCCCTCTCCCTCCAACAGTGATGTCGGAGGGGACGGCCTAGTGGTTAGGCTAGGGTTGGAGTAGGAATGGAGTGGGTGACTGTAAAAAGGGGAAATGAGAGATTTTGATAGATGTATTTTTAGATAATTTTACATGAAAATATATTAGTCATGTAAAAACTAAAGGACGTGGAAAGAGAAGCTTGCCTTGTGTCGTTAGCAGCTTTTACTATACATTTTCTATTAGGGCACGTTTGTGTACATACCCTTTCCGCGGAAAGAGGAAATTGCCACGTCAGCAAATTCCATAGAAATGAAAACCTCGGAAAAGGATTTCCGTAGAATTTAGAAATTCATGTTTGGTGCAAAAAGAGTTTCCTCATTGAATTGGTGCAGATGTTGTTTGGTGTGACTGTGGATTCCTTATAGAAAATCAAAATTTCTTATTTGGTGATATAATTTTTTGAAGAAAATAATATAACATGTATATTATTTATTTAACATTAAATAATAATTTATATAAAGAAATAAAAAATGAAAGAGTTATAAGGTTTTTGGATTGAAATGGACAATAGTGAGGAAAAGAGGGAGAAGTTTTCCGAGAAAAACCATTTTCCATACTCCCATGGGAAACCCATTTCCACAATTATCAAGAAAAATGCTGATGAGGCAGGAAAAATTTTCCGCGGAATTGTTCCGCACCAAATGCCGGAAAAATGAATTTTCTGCGAAATACCGTAAACTTTTACGCGGAAAAGTATTACACAAACAGAGTTGGATGGTGGATTGTATTTTCTATTTGGTGGGCCCATTGTAGAGCCTCATGTCATGTATGTCTCGATCCCGGTACATACACATACACTCCTCATCCTTTTAAGTTTTAATATAGGGTTTCTCTGGTATGGTTTTAGGGTTTTGGTTCTAAAACTGAGCTTTTCTGTAGAGTAATTGGTTTTGGCCCTTGTCGTTCTAAAAAGAATAGTTTTGGATGCAATGAAGCCAGTGGTGGGGATGGTGGTCTCGAACAAGATGCAGAAATCGGTAGTTGTGGCCGTAGATCGTCTTTTCCATCACAAGGTCTACAACCGCTACGTCAAAAGAACCAGCAAGTTCATGGCCCATGACGAGAGCGACCAATGCAACATCGGCGATCGAGTATTCATTCATCTCTCTCTCTCATTTGATTTTCGTTTCCATTTCTGCTGCGATTTGTTTCTATCCATTCTATTGTTTCATTGAAATACTTACAACTCCCAAATGTTTCACTGAAATTCTGAATCGGCAGCAACAACATTTTAGTTTACAACCAAATCAAAGGTTTGATCAATGAAGCAGATGAAATTCTGAATGGAAAAAAGACTGCTTTCGCGATGAATGAAAAATAGAGCACTAGGACCTGATGATATTGATATGGACCTTGATGCGTGAAGTTTGGTTTGATTGGCTAGCCAAGATTTGAACAAATAATTTACTATAACAAAAATGTTTGGTTGATGGCTTGTTTGTGTTAGGAAAGAAGAGAAGGAAATTAAGAAACCCCTATAACAGGAATTAAATATTTTAGAGAATTTGGTTGGGTTTATGCCAGGCGGGTCTACTACAGAAGTAGTTTTTTCCCCCCTTATTGAGACAATTTATGGAAAAAAAAAAAAAGAACAGAGGATGATTTTACAGATGATTTTTTATTGATTTGGGGAAGGAGAACATCAAAGTGTCGAGAGAGTTAATCTGGCGGAGATTGAAGAAAAAGTGAATCTTGAATGAAGTTATTGGAATTGCTCAAGAAATGCATGAAAGGGGATGTAACTTGCAATGTATGAAAGGGGATGTAACTTGGTTCACAATGGTGCCCGGGGTGATGGTTGAGTTCCTTGTTGGAGTGAGATTGCTGCAGGAGTCTGCTTTAAGCGTCCTTTTATTTTCCTTGGTCATGGACAACTTAACAACAAAGATTCAAGATGAAATTGTGTGGTGTATGCTGTTTTTGTAGATGGCGGTACTCACTACTTAGACAAAAAGGCAAGTATATGATGAACTAGAACTTCAGAGTAAGGTATCTGAGTGAATGGGTTGAGAATTTGTAGATCAACGACATGATATACAGAGTGCAAGTTTAGTAGATCTAAGAGCAGAGAGGATTAGGTGGTCTCTCTTTTTTTTTTTGATAGGCAATAGACTTGATTCGACTACCTTATTGTTGCAACAATGGTGCCTAATACGATATTGTGATTGATTTCAAAATCTAGGGTCAATTATAGAACAAAATGTGGGGTTCAACTTGGATATAGCGAGTCGGAATGTGATCGTTGAGTACCTCTCTGATTAGAGTGTTGTTATTTATATATCAGTAGTAGACCTGCTTTGTTACAAGGAGATGAATGCTGGGGAACAAAGAAATGATAAGCTAAATCACAACGTTGCTAAGATGCACATGCTATCATGGATGTACAGAGTTATAATAAATGTTAGAAATCAAAGTTTGGGTCATGATCAGATTCTAGCTTATCCTATATGCAAAAGTCTACTTCAATTATAGTTTGGGACACAATCAGATTGACTACATGTAAAACATAATTATGATAAAAATGAAAGTAAATTTTCATGTTTTACTGTTGATCAATCTTCATGTGGGGCCAACTTTGATCGGAGTTGGGTATGGATTAGCATGAATATATCAGGGTGCAATGCTTTTGAGTGGCTTGTGTTTTTAGATAAGCACCACAATAGAATTATGATTCACTTAGAGAACTACGTGAACTTAATTCGCTAGTAGTTCGCGAATTGAACTGTGAATTACCCGAAATGAACTATTCTCAGTTCGAAGGCCTCTTGAACGAACTAGGTAACTATGCTTATACATGTGTGGTGTATCTGTTTTAGACTGATCCAACACTCATACTGATGCTCGATACTTTACCAATAATTTTTTGGGACAAGCTTAGGATATCTTACCATACTACGTCCATTGTTTGATAATCCTATTAATTTTTTACTTCACAACAAAAAAAAAAGTTAAACAAAGTTTAAACAATAATAATTTCTTCTTCTTCTTCTTCCTTTTTCCTTTTTTTTTTTTGCTCAAATGGATATTCATTAACCAAAAGAAAGGAAGAACAGGGAAGCAAAAGACCCAGCCTAGGCTGGTTATAGAAAGTGGTAAAAGGTTGGGTCCGGCCTTCCCAAAAGCTGGCCCACTTCCTGATTCACTACAGTAGGTTTAAAATCTGATGACCCCTCAGTCTATTCCATTTCCTTCTTCTCTTGATGTACATCTCATATGCATTCGGAGGGGAATAGACCCTAAAAAGTGTGAGCACAGGATGACTCATCTTTGCTAAATAATCTGCAACTTGATTCTCAGCTCTTCTACAAAATCTGATCTCCCAACTTTCTAAAGAAGCCAAAATATTCGGAAGGTCCTTCCACAGCACTATGGAATCCCAAGATAGGGATTTAGTGTTAAGTTTACAACTAAAATAAGACAGTCTCCTTCCAAAATCAAGCCTTCTTATCCCATTTGTCTGTCACAAGAGGACGCCTTGCAGGAGCGCCCGGAACTCAGCCTCTAATGGGTGGGGTAACTTTAGTGGTTCCAGTGTAAGCCATTATCATCTCATCTGAATCATCTCTTACTATCCCTCCCACTCCAGCAGATTCAGTAAAAGGGTTCACATATCCATCGAAATTCAGTTTCAAATAGCCCTAAGGGCCCGTTTGATAACTCTACTAATATAGTCAAGTCAAGTAAAGTTGATTTTGAAGAAAGAATAAAATATAAGTGGGTTATGATGATATTTTGTTTTTAGTTGTTTGTTATATAATCTTTTTGACTTTTTGTATGGAAAAGTGGAATATTTTTGTCTTTTAGTGAATAAATGTAGTTGCTTTTTGACTTTTTTTGGAAAAAGATTGAGGGAATTTTGGTAAAAAGTGTTTTTGATGTGACATCTTGTCTGGAAATTGGAGGCTTTACTTAACTTGACTTTACAAGTAAAGTTACCAAACGGGCCATAAGGAGCAGGGCTCCACTCATCTTTGGGTAAACCTGCATTCACAGCTGATTAAGTGCAAGCACGATCAGCATTCCAATGAAAGAAATCATGGTTTTCTGAATAGTTGCACTAGGCTGAATGGACATGTATTGGAAGATGTAAGAGTTCCTCATCTTCTAAATGTACCATGATAGTGTGTCTCCCATCTTTCTATTGTTATTAGAAGCTTCAAACCAAAATCACATGCTAAAGCTTCCTGAGTTAGGACGAGGAATGGATCTAATTCAATTTCACTCCTACAAAGGGCAGAGGTTGGGTCAATATCATTGAAAATTTTATGAAGGTGACTACAGATTGGGAGTTTCCCTAAGACAATATGCCAAACAAATGGTTGGATTTTTGACGGATTTTAAGTTTCCAAACCAATTTCTAGGGCAGATTCGGTCCGATGTGGATTGAATTAATTTGTTTATCTAATGTTTTAATTGAGCATGACCCTGCAGCTCTGATTCCCAACCCCTTAGATTTCTCCCTCCCAATGGAATTTACATTATTTTGTCAGCTATTTCCTTATCCCAAAGAGATTGAATCAAAGTCTCATCCAATGGCTTCCCTGCTCAGTTATGACTGTTAGGTCCTTAACCTTTCTCAAATTGAAACTGTTAGCTGAGTTAGCATGAGGATTATCGAAGCTAGTGAGTCTCTCATTGGAAGTCCATTGATCCCCCTAGAATTTTTACATGGGAACCTTCCCCAATTACCAACTTTTGATTACACAATTAAATCGTGGTTCTTAATCATGGACTTCCAAAACTTGGAATCCGATTGTTTCAGCTAATAGTCCTTAAACTCAATGTTTTTCAGATATGCTTTTGTGAGAGAATTCTAGCCTAAAGAGCGTCAGGATCCTGAAGAAAAGTCCAAACATTGTGGCTATGCGTAGCCTTAATCTGGGCTTGAAGATCCCTCAGCCCAAGCCTACCTTGACAAATAGCTCTAGTGGAGAGATCCGATGAAACGGGTGTCAAACCCTTGTGAATCTCACTTCCAAACCATAAGAAGTTCCTTTGGGCAGTCCTAATGGTATTTTGGAAACACACTTGAAGGGCTTGATGTCCTATTCAATAATTTGGAATGGCACTGGTAATAGATTGGACTAGAACCCTTCAGCGCACGAGAGACAAATAAGTTTCTCTGTATCTAGAGAGTCTCTTCTCTATGCGTTTATAAATTCCTTGGGCATCACCCTTATTAGTCATAGGGTTCAAAGTAAGGGTTGACCCTAGGTACTGAATCTCCAAAGATTATTTGGAGATGTTGAGTTTCTCTCTCACAGCCTTGGATAGCTGTATTAACCAAAAACTTGGCAGTTGATTTTTCCTTATTTATCCTCTGGCTAGATTCCTTTTCAAATTCCAGAAGGACTTTATTCATTCTTTTGGCATGCTTGGTTGAAGCCAAGAAGAATACAAGTTGGTCATCTGCAAACTAAAAGAGGCCCACACTCTCCCCATTGTGGGACAACTTGGGGTACAAAATTTTTCTCATCCTACTCTCATGCTGGATATAACATTAAATGCTTCACCACGTATGAGGTAGAGATAGGGTGAAATAGGGTCTCCTTTTCTAAGCCCTCTCTTTGGTACTATAGGATTTGAGAAGTCCCCATTAACCTAACTCGAAAGGAAACTGACGAGGCACAGTGCATGATCCCATCAATACCAGGACGGGTTAAACCCAGGTGAGCCAGACATGCTTCAAAAAAATTTCAGGGGACAGTATCATATGCCTTCCGGACGTCTAGCTTAATTGTGCATATACTACGCTTCCTATGCCTTTGGGACATCATGGGGACTCCCTCTTTGGCAACGACCTCATTGTCATTCGCTCTCTTGCCTGGCATGAACGCACCTTGGTTGGGAGAGATGAATTTAGATGGCAGCGGCCTTATCCTCTCCAGAAGGGTTTTAGAGAGTATCATGTATTGCACATTGCATAAATCTGCGATGGGTGTGGCATTTGGTTTTTCCAGAATGAGAGCAATAGTGGTTAAATTCACCCGAGGATCTAATCGATTATTATCAAAGAACTCTCTCGCAAAGGTTATGATTTTGCCTTTGATGTCTCCCAAAATTCTTGGAAAGATTTAGCGTTAAGGTGCCCAAGGCTTTGTCCGTGTTGTTTGAGAACACCGCTTTCTTACCCTCTTCCTCTATTGGGGTTCTTAGGAGGTTTATGTTATCCTCTGCACTGTTAACATTTGGAAGGAGGCTTGGTATGGTAAGATTGGACGGTTCAGTGGGACAATCCTCTGAATAGAGGTTAGAAAAATAATTCCAACAGAGTTTTCTTTTCACAACAGAATAAGCAGTGATGTGGGGTAGCATCTCTGTCTTTGAACCCCATCAATTCGATTTCTTAAGGACCTCATTTCTCTGATTATATTACCAAAGGATGTCTTGTTCCATTGAGTCAAGTCATTAGATAAAAGCCCAAATTTTTTATCCTAGGTCCCTAGAGTTCACAAACGAACTTATCCAAGACTTCAGAGTACATTCCCTGGACCCTGGGTGAAAATGCCACATATTTTCATATTTAAAGTGCCTATGTTTGGGTTGGTTCCTATTAATTGTAGTTAATAGGATTGGGTTATGTTTTGAGGCAATTCCAGGAAGGCGTTGGACAAAGTGGTTAGCAAAAGAGGTTGGGCATCTAGCATTCACCAAACCTCTATCCAGTCTTTCCAAGATTCTATGATGGCCCACTCTATTATTAGACCATGTATACGGATGACCAACAAAGTTGATTTCAGTTAGCTTCGTAATTTCCAGAAAATTCTTGTAGTCCCTATTGATCATTGAGAATGTATCATTTTTGCCACTCAATTTCTCACATTGGTTCAAGATGCAGTTCAAATCTCCCATTGAGAGCCACGGATCTTGGTTCAACACTTGATTATTCTGAAAGTTAATCAGATGACTCCAAAGATGTTTCCTTTTCTGGCTATATGGGGAGGCGTATGCTCTATGGCATGTGTAGGGTATTTACGTGAAAGCTTAGCAACCACCCTAAGAGCATTTTCTTATTTCATCATTGTTTCAATCATGACGAGTAAATTGGGCTTATGACTCTCAATCATGGTTCTCAAATGATGGAGCATTATTTTCCTAGATGCCCCTATAACATTCCAGCTTAGGACTTTCATTGGAACAATCGCATCCAGTTAGTTAAATCCTTAGAAAAGGGAATAGCTCCCTGTGGAACTGCTAGAGAGATTGAATGTGCAGTCCCTTGAATATGAATTCCATCTTCGCTTTCTCCTTAGTTAACTTGAACTTAACTTGGAAGCCTGATTGCTGTCCAAGCCATATGTCAGGTCTGAGACGGGGGCTATCTGATGCAAGTCCTCATCCAAATCTTCTGGTAACTGGATCCCTAGGGACGAAGAGCTTCCACTTGGCAGAAGCTCTGTTGCTTGGGTTGGAGCTCATTGAGCCAATGTCCCAGGTTGTAGCATTGTTGGCCTCAAAGGTAGGAAGTTCGGAACTGTTTTCCATTGGGGTTTACTGTCCTAGAAGCATCAAGGGAAAGGGCCGGACAATCTAGCTTAGGAACCCATTCTGTGACCATGGGAAGTGTTGGAACTTGGAACATTGATGGGTGGAAAGACAAAAAGTGGGGTCACAATGGGATCCACAGAATTGGTGTCCAAAGAAATTGGATTGGATTTGACCATTAGTGACTGTTTGTCTGGGCATATCTCCAAGGATTGAAGTCCTGGTCCTGGGTTCGTGATTGGGTTGGTGACTGATGGGTTCTGTTGGGTGGAGGGTGGGGATAGTGCTGGTTGTTTCTCCGAGGCTGGTGATTGGGTATTGGCATGGTTGAAAGCAGACGTTGACATGAACAGGACTTGTTGACAAGAGATGGTTTGAACAGTGAAATCTGCTTCCTTAGTTCTGTGCTCTCTCCTCTAGATATATCTGGTGGCTTTAGCAATGTAGTTGAGTTTTCTTGGATATTACCCTTTGCGATCCAGAAATAGGGCTGCTCTGGGTACTCCAATGGAGGCTCGTTGACAATTAATTTGGGAATTTTCTAAAGAAAATTAGGACAACTGTATTTGTATCTATGTCACAGATTTCTACAAGTTTAGAGTCATATCCTCGATCCCCAAATTTGTATCCTTGTACCCATATCTATGTTCACACCCGCGCCCGAATCTGGGCATCATAGCATTAGAGAAACTTATGGATAGCTTCAATGGAAGAAAAAAAAAATTATCAAGAAATTCAATTTAAGATGGTTGGGCATGGATATAGATGGCCAGAATTAGCTCCTATTAGATATGTCGAAGGGTTACAAGTATGAGGAACTATAAGAAGGGTGAGACCAATTAATACCTTGGCTGGCTTCTAATATGAAGTCAACCTTACATAGACTATGAGAAAGCTATATTGTTGATGCAGATGTCAGTTCCTTGTACTTTTAGTCTTTTCTTTGCCAAAGTTGTCTCTTCCTAACGCCAATCCAACACAATGTGTATGTGTGGAGGATGGACATTAATGCTTTAGAATGTCCTACTTTAAGAAGGCTTCACTATTGTAGAAACACGAATTATGACTATGAATATGAAGAAGTTTGAAGAATCCTTTGAAGAATACCCCAAATACAAGTAGATCAAACACTTTGCAAGCTGAGAACATGGAGGTCTCATGTAATCGTTCGTTGACTATTTTGCTACAATTGTAAAACAGGTAGAAGTTGGTGGCGGACAAATATCTTCCTGTGTGATCATCAATAGATGTAGCATGATGGATTTTTTCATGCAAAAACTTACTAAAAAGTTGAACCTCTTCATGGAAAAGCACTTGTGCCCTTATTATGTTGCTTGGGTTCATCAGTAAACAAGATATTTCTTCTAGTTGCATTCATTATTGGACTACGCAAAGGCCCATTTGGTGTGACGATAGTCTTATTAAGGGTGGCAGTGGGTCGGGTTGGGTGGGGTTCGAGTTTTGAGCATTGTGGGTAACACATTTACGCTCAACTTGAAACCTTAATTAATAAGTCCGATTGGGTTGGTTGGTTGGCCTTGCTGCAATTAGTTGTGTTAAGTCTAATACATAACTCAAACCCATCTTGGTTATTAATGGGATCAGAAATGCTAGTCTGAACCATACTGGAATAAAGGTTCAAACTGAACCCTGAGTTTCTGGGTTGGGTTCAAGTTAGATTGATGGGTCTTGATCAGGAATTGTTATCGCTAATACTTATTACAAATTCTTCTTGATAGACCTTCCCTGCTTGATCATGAGGTGCACAATGATGGAAAGGCCAACATGTATAAATTCAGACACAATTGAAAGATGATTGGTTTAGGTTCAAGCCAGCTTCGGTTCCACCAAGGAAAATAGAAGTGAAAGAGCATGATGTAGAACCATTGATGAAAAGTCCTCTTGCTTTTTGAACAGCAAGAGACAAAGTTCTTCTCAAGAGATGAGAATAAAGAACTCATGAAAAATAATGAATGCAAGATGAGCCATGTACCAAGGAATCCATGAGAACAGATAAGGTGGTAGATTACTAATTTAGTGAATAAGAATGTTCAAAGGGAGAGTTACCTAAAAAATGAGCCAATGAAAGAAGAGCAACGAGATGAAAAACTACAAATGAAGATTACAAAATCAGTTGTTCCTTTCAATGAAGGTTCTCCTACAGAAGCTTAGATGATCAAATGAACCAAATTGAATGGATGATCTCCACGTTGTTTCTTAAGTAGGATGAAGAAAGGTATGCATGTCGGAATCTGACACCAGCACAAAGTGTCTAGTTTGGCAAGTCTCAAAGCATTGGATTCATGGATTCAATATGACATTAAATAAATTCTAATAGATACTTTTCAAAATAAAATAATGGCATGAAAAATTATCACCAATAAAAAATAATATACTAATCTCATTCTGAAGATTCAAGTAATTGTCATATCAATATCTTACTTGGATTTCTAAAGAAGAAAAGGTGTTATGATATTTCATCAATTCTAACATAAAATGTTTAAATTAGCTCTTGAAGGATTTGTGAATCCAACACCCCACCTGGGAGTTGGTGGAGTGGCATAAGGTGTGGGTTTGCTCCCCACATCTTGTGTTTGAAACCCACCCTAGATTTACCCGTCATGCATTTGCGTGGGTTTAGCGGGCACCACCTTGGGGATTAGTCCCATGGGGTTAAAGACCTTAAGGACATGGATACCTGTCCTGCACATTTTTCAACAAGGACATGTGGTTCATTCTGAAGAATCCTTGTAATATTACACGCCAATGCACAAGGTTAATCTCCTTCAGTTCCAACAAATTCTTTGATTGATTTGGATATGGAGATTGGAAATGGCTACAAAAGATAAACCAGTGATTATATGGAGACACATGATGATCAAATTAAGCTAGTGGAAAGATCCAAATCATACATGTCGACATTTTAGCAGTTTTCTGGACCCACGGGATCCTCTCAAACTTCACTAATTTGATGTAGCAGATGAAAGATACTTGATGAAAGATGGGGAATTTGTACAGTTGATATATGATCCTGATAAAATTAGACGTCAGGATTAGACAAGGCTAAAATTATTAGGGTGATAGTTGATCCTACTAACCACAACGAACTCTTTGATGAGTTCTTTCCAAGCTGAAAAGAATCTATGCAGCGTAGACGAGATCAAATCAATTAACTTAATTTAGCACATTTAACTTCAATGCAAGTCATGTTATGGGCCTTTGAGATCTTATTTCTATCAAAGATGGGTAAAATTTATGCGTTAAACAAAGTGTATGTCACATGAATTTTAGGTGTGTTTGATGGGTTATCTAGCCACCTATCCAATTAGCTTAAGATTGTGTGATTTTGATGCAATTTGGAAAAGTTGTGTCTCATTTACTTAAAGGGTGTAGTCCAATTTGAACTTAAAAGTTTGTTGTAAGTCTTTCTAGGCCTTAATATCATGTTATGGATCTGAGCTGGTCAGGCTGGGTACGTCCAAAGTTTGATTTTCCTAGGCCATGCTATGCACATTGATAGGCAGACTACCGATCCCAATCAAGTATACCTGTGGGCTCAAGGATCATTGTTATAGATTTGGTGTGGCAAGTTAGACTGTTTGGTAATGACTTGAATTTCCTTATGTTTTGTATCCTATCTTCCTTAGTATATGATTGATGAACTCCAAATAGGTGGTTGGGAGAGCAAATAAATAGCAAAGAGAAAAAGGCCAAGTAAAGAAAGAATAGGATATTTTCTAGGAATTTTGGCATCATTTATTTGAGGCAGGACCTTTCACATCAATATTCTGAATCAGAAAACCATACTTATCATGTTTTTGGAGATGGGTCTCGAGGAATTGTATGCTTTCTAAGCAAAGGACCCCATAATTCCTCTTCTAGAAGTAAGAATGTGATGTTAATTACTTCAAGGTCACTTGCAAGGATTAAATCTTTGTGATAAAATGATGAGGTTACCTAAAAAATGTATTTAAGATTTTGGGGGGATTAGGATTTTTCCTTTGCTTTCTATTCTCATGTGTTTTCCTCTCTTATCTTATTTTTGAATCAAGGCAGTAAGTTACATTCCTGTCTTTATTTTTATTTTTATAATAGCCTTCCAAGTCCTAAATCTCTTTCACTTTTCTATTTTTTCCTTGAGAATTGAATATTGATGGTCAACTTGACTTTTGTTTCTGTGAAGGTATTTATTTATTTTAATTTAAATAAAGATGATTGTGTAGTTTTTAAATTATTGCTGTTGTACATAATAGTCCTTATAAAATCATTAGTCGATATTATTTCTTCTTTTAGGTATTGTATTTATAAAACTTGTTCCATCACACATTGTAGTTACAGACTCACATCTTATATTTCCTATTTATATGTGCAGCTATTTATGTAATGTCATCCAATTTTGCTGTGGGACTACAACCATGTTGATTTCTTTATTTCTTTTTCCTTTTTATCCCCTCTTACTTCTGTTTTCTTAGGTAGATTTCTTTAATTTGTAGGAATTTATCATTTCAGGTTAGGTTGGATCCTTCTCGACCATTGAGCAAGAGAAAGCATTGGGTTGTTGCAGAAATTCTTAAAAAAGCTCGAATCTATGTTCCACCATCGGTAGATACTAGTGGTCGATCCAGCAAGTCTGATGTCACTTCTCATTCATCCTCTTAAGGTTTTGCACAAACATCCCAGTGAGATTCATGCTGAATCTCATTACTTGGCATTGAAGCACCTTGAATGGATAGTGTGAGATCATATTGTAATCTGACAGTCAAATGCATTCCTGGTTGAGTCAATTGAAACCATTGAGGTTTGAATGGTTTTGATTATCTGCATTGCACGATTTAAGAGATGATCACTTTTGTTTTTGTTTGACTATACCAGTAAAAAAAAAAAAAAGAAACTTTGTTTATTTTTCACTTAAATGGTTTTTAATTGTTGCTTTCTCATTGATAGGGAACAGAATTTGAACCCACAACGTCTGTTTTTGCAACAATGAGCACCTTCTAACGGTGCATGTGTCTCCTATATCTATATGAGACGAGAGAGGAAAAGTCACGTGACCTTTTGGTGTTCCCTTTCTTATACTCAAACCATTCCTCCCTCTGTACCTCTCGGACCACCCAAACCTTTTGTCTTCTCTGTTGTAATTTCCTGCATGATACAAGATCATCCCTGTTTGTGACTTTCTAGTTTCTGCTTCATCCTACAATAGGGACCTATAAACTTTGGCCAATGACATGGACATAAAAAAACAGGTGGTCAAAATCTTATGTCTAGAAACTCCAACATTGCCTTTTCCAAGTTTGTCATGCCCCCAAATTGGACCTTCGGGAATCCCTCCGAATTTCGGGGTGTGACTGGTGTGGGGTCCACAAGCATGGCCATATCGCCTTGCACTTGATTGTATCTAGGGATGTAAATTGGTTTTCAATTCTCCGATTACTCGGAGGTTTCGACCCATTAAAAACCGGATTTTGGTTCTTATTTAGGCCCCCCGATAAGTAGATGGGTCCGGGTCCGATACTCCCTTTGTTCGAATCCGTGGGCCCGAGACCCGACATATTACTTCAATTTTCGAAATTTTTTCATAAAAAATATTTTTTTTAACATCATTTTTAACCTAGACCTGGATCCATACCCGTCCCATTTGTGGTTTTGATTCCGGTTTTGGAGCCAAGAAACCGGTTCTGGGTCTAGATCCGGTTCCACCTTTTCCTTAACGATTCACCTATTTACAACCCTAATTGTACCCCCCATAAGATATCACGTATGAGGATGCATACAATTCCATCACATTTACATCACATGTAAGCAGATGCAATAGTAATCAATGATACCTAGCATGATAGTATCCATATATGGCAATAATATGTCCTGCCATTAGATCATAAACAAGTCCATACCAAGAGTAAAGAAATGCGGATGCGTAAAGTTCAACCATTGTATGTTTTAAACATAACAGAAACCATAATACTAGAGCAACTAGTACTAGTAAGGAAACAAAACTCTAAAGGCCTCAATGTGTCGTCTCTTTCTAAGAGCTGATGCCTACTCAAATGTTGTCTGGAGACCACTCTACTATTTCTTACAGTGCATCCCCGCTGTCGTCTCAACCTTTGAGCGTCAACCTCCGGCTCAAAGGGAGGGATGGTATCTTCTACAATGCCAGACGGTAACAAGTTAGAGCAAGTAGACAAATATAATAATATAGTCATGTTGCATCAATTATGAAATTAAAAACAAGCAGGTTGTATTGATAGCAAGAAATACAAATATCTAAGCATGATTGTGCAATATATAGATTGACATAAATGAATCATGTGAGACGAGTTTAAATAAGTGTAAACTAGCAAAATGACAATCCACGTGAGCTCATCCTCACAACTGCACTATGTCCGTAGCAAGAGCTAGAAAATATAGAAAGCAAGCAAGGGTACCGAAGGCCTTCATGAAGGAATTTATTTGTGGCCAGTAAGGATAATAGAGTATGGTATCAGAGTGTATAGTCACTCCAGAACAATACTTAGTTGCAGCAAGCATAAATGAGGCTAAAACCACACAAGTCAGGTCCGACTAGAATGGATTGAAACTAAGTGGCACCGACATGTGGATCAATGGTAACTCCCACTGGGTATGGTTTCTTAAAAAAAAAAAAACTGGGTAGGGTATCAAATTAGGCTACACAACTAGCTCATCTAACAAGACAAGTACATCAAGGGGTGCAGCACTGTACTTCGAGTCCATCTAGTTCTAGGTCATCATGGAAAACAAGTAGTTAAAAAAATACAATAATTCCATACTACACCAAGGATCACTAGGTTCATCCTAAGTCTAAGGTAAAAGTCAATCACAACATAATATCAAGGATAAACAAGCACAACAAGTATGAGCAAGTAATAGAATACAAAAGACATGTATCATGAGACAATGCAAGACAAGGACAAGATCCAATCTAGGGTCTAGATTGCCCTAGGTCAATGCCATCCAACCCTAGGTGGCCTTAGGGTCTCTGATATCCAAGGAGAATTATACCTTGGCATCCTGAAGTTGGATGGCATCAAAGGTCTTAAACCCTCGCCTTGACCTAGCATTGGTCTAACCGAACTTAGGCAATCCATTGGTGAATGTCAACACAAATATCACCTTCGATGGTCCTACAATTAATTTACAATGGGGCATGTCATGGTTAATGGGGTCCCAACTGGTCCAAAGGTTTGAAAGTATGAATTCTACACTTTAGAGAAACCCAAGCTTACGGTTAGCCGTGATCTGAGTATGGTTAGCCATGAGTGTACTACAGTTAGTCTTACAGCTCGCCGATGTAGAGGTTACGGCTCGTTGATGTACAAAAGTTCTAAGTTCCAACTCTTTGGAAAAATAGCAATCGTAAGAGAGCCGGGTGTATTACAGCTGCCTTATGGCTCACCATGGGTAGCCCTACGGCTAGCCGTGAGGTGACTGTGGAACAAAACCCTGAAACTTCATTGTTCTGGAATTGCAACTGTAGCACATTTACGGTGAGCTTTTTTGTAGCTTACAACTAGCTGCAAGGGCCTTATGGTAAGCAGTAAATCTTTATATTTGCAGGTCGAAGGAGAAAATTTTGAATTCAAGGGGGATTTCATTTTTAACACCAAAATAATTCCTTCACTTACATCATAATCAAGGCCTCATCCATGACATGCAACACCTAATTCTATTAAATTAGTCATTATTTGTCCAATCACATGTAATTGGTCTTCTTGGGTGCAAGAAAAGAGAGATGGAGAGGGGAGAGAAGAGAGCTTAATTGTAGTAAAGAGGGGAATTGAAATGAAATGGGATGGGAGTTGGGTGATATAGTTTTAGTGATTTCTCAATATTTACAAAGAAGTCCTTGGTTCTAGTAGTTCAAGCAAATGGGCTTAACAAGGATTTTAGGTCCAATCAAAGGGTGATTTCTAGGAAATGAAAGGTATCCCAATTGTCCAAGGAGTCTAAGCCCACCAAGAGTCTAAATTACATCTAGCCTCCTACACTCAACAAGGCTTACAACAAGGTCATTCTAGGTCTCCAATTAGTTTCAAACTCCCCCAAAACCATCTAATATCTAATCCAACCCCTGGAAAACTAGTTAATTACCTACTAATGATGATTAATTAGCAACACAATAGGGACGGGACCTTACAAAGATCATAGAGAGCGGCATGAAGAACAACAGCCCTTCCAAAAATTGAATTCAATCCATGAGAGGAACCTGATAACATATATGACGTAGTACGGACTAGGCCCAAGTCGATTGGGCCAACTCATTGAGCCGTAGGTCAACCCGGTCCATTGGGTTCAGGCCATAGGCCCACCTTGACCAAGAGTTACTGTGGAGATTTATTTTTATTCCTATTTCTATTTTCCTTGACTGATTAGGATTTCTATTCCTAAGGACATGCTATTATATAGTTTCCACTTTTAGTACTTCTTAAATTATTAGGAAAGTCTTGTTTCCTAAGCAAGGAAAGGGTTGGTTCTACTTCTCTATTTAAGTATGGGAAGCCCTCTTGTAATTTAATGCTCATTATCAATCATTTTATCTCTAAGTTTTGTTATGATGTTTATCATTATCGTGAGAGTGCCATAGTGGTTGAATTCATTTTTGAATTCAATCAATCTCCAAGAGATTAATATATTTTCGATCGAGGATCCGGGGCTGTGCCAATATATTAATATGTAATGATTAGCACAATGTTAAGCGGGGTCAAAAGAAGGCGATTAGCACAAAGACATGAATAAATTGAAATGGAATGAAATAGCATGGAAGAAAGTTGTACCATGACTAGTGCTTGATAAGTTCATTCTCTTACCCCTATTATTATATAGTTCAGTGTGCTTGAAGTATAAAAGGTTAGGTTGCATCCAATCCAACCCAGTGTAGCGTTTAAAGCACTAGGCTAGGGATGGTGTGGAGCATGACTTCTTGTTATTTATTTATTTCCTAGGGTATATATGGTGAAGCTCTGGTAAGATATTTTTTTTCCCATTTGTGATTTTCCCTTTTTTTTTTCCTTTTACTACTTCTCCATACACACAGAATCGTGCATTCATCTCCATATGCATGCATAGGAGGAAAAAAAAAAGGATCTCAAATAAGATCTGAATCCATCGGCATTTATGCTGAGGTGTGCTCAGGTTGAAAAGTACTTAGAATAACCACCCATGATCATTCCACTTATTCTTGATTCTGGGCTCACCACTGGACTTTTCATGCTTCCAAGAATGATGCCAAGTAAGATCTGCATTATTCTTTTTGTTTTAGACACATGTCCAAGGATCGATCCTGGTTGCTCAAATCAAAGTATCACTCCTAAGACTAGTATAGCCCATAGCAGCAAAAAAAAGAAAAGAAAAAAAAAAGAAGAGTTTGTTGGGAAGGAATATAAACAATCAAATTATATAAATCTAGATATGTTAGAAAGAAGAAAATTAGTACTTTGTACAAAACTCTCAAAAAATATATATATAAATTTCATTTAATGTATGAGGCTAGCTGCATCTGTATCTATGCCCTGGGTTTTCCATTCCAAAAGTGCAAAATCATATCCCTGATTCCAGTTTCTGTGAAAAGAGTACGGAGACCATGACTAATGCTTAGCAGCATATTGTACTGACCATAGTCACCTAGTTCATTGTTTGATTAATTTGCGTTCGACTTTGCAATTTTTAATATGAGTTTTTGCTTGAATATAAAATTCGATGGAGGAGGTTCATTTGATTTGATCTCAATTCGCCTGATTCAGAGTCTTGAGTTCGACAAATTTGATGAACTAACTCATCATTGTGGCCCACATGTAAAATCCGTGTCACTCGATAACTGTTCTTTACATGCACTCTAGGTGAAATTATACTGATTAGAGTTGGGCGCACACTCAGGTTGATTACATGTAACATACATCGTTAAAATAAAAATCAAAGCAAAATCTCATGTTTTGCTGGTCACCAATCTTAAGGTGCCTGCTCTAATTGGTATTAGATATAGATTAGCGCTAATACATATGGGCACCGTGTTTTTGAGTGGCTTGGGTTTTCGGGTAGGCACCATAACAAACTATATGAGATTAGTTCCATGATAGTTTGTGAATCAACCTGTGGATTGTTCCAAATGAACCAGTGGAGTTCGAAGGCCTTGCGAGTGAACTACGGGACATGTTCAATTCTGAATGAAGGGCTTCGGACACTCCCCTTAACCAACTAGCAAAGCTGGTGATAACTTGAAAACAGAATATTGGCTTTATACACTTCATTTATACATGGATGTCACCATCATCATTGTCACCATAGAAAAGCATAATCCCATCTATCCTCGGTCAGCTTCATGAGCTTACTTTCCCATTCAGCCCCGTTTAAAGCCATGTTCTCAGCAACTTTACAATTCTACAGTCTCACTTAAAAACAGTTTAACCATAAAAAAAAAAAAAGAAAAAAATTATTCATGCGGTGCCGAAGATGCACCCACCCTAAACCAAAAACGTTTCAAACTTAAATCTCATTTACAGAAATTTCTTTCTTTCTTCCCTTCTTTACTGTCGCTCATTATGTACTTCAATCAGATGTTAAATTAAGGATTTCTCCAAGTTCGCAAACAAAACAAACAGCACTTAACAGGCATAGCAATATTTACAAGAAAAGAAAAGAGAGTATATATATTAAAACATCAACGAATGAATACTCCACAACACATTCCTTCTCTATCTATATTCTATAGGCATTGATTTTTATCTGCTCCATTCAATCAGATATTTACATGATGAGATCTTGAGATTTTCTTCTGAAAAACAAGAATAGCCCCTCACTGCAATAAATCACGTACGTCACTACTGTTAGGCAATATTCTCTGTGGCTTCAACCGCACAATCAAACTCCCACACCTGCACACTTCACAGAAAGATATGCGATTTTGGCAGCAGTTCAGAAACCTTTCCAGACATTGAGAACTTCTTGGAAGATCTCAGCTATCAGTTCCCTGTCTGCATATTGCAGAAAAGTATTGAAATCATCCCGAATGTCGAATATCTTCCCAAAGTTAACTAGATACCTCATGCAGCTGCTCTTCAGCATAGGCAACTGATACAGAGATGCATTTTGAAGTCTCTCGAGGACATTCTTCGTGTCAATGTCTTCTAGGAGGCTGTCGTGGCACACTTCCTTCAAGTCGGCAATGTCATACTTGTCGGCTGCACGGAGCAGTGCAATCCGGTGAGCGAGAAACTCTTCATGTTGGATGTTACCATAGATGTAATTGAGCAGTGCTTGACAAGCTTCAATTGACATGTCTGAGATGTCTATAGTGGACAACTCCTTCTCTTTGAGGTTGTGTGAAAACATGCTGTGGAATACAGGGGATCGCGTGGCAAGGACTGCACGGTGGCCTGCAATGCTTCCATCAGAAGCATTGATTGTGATGTCTGTGTGAATCTTCTCAGTTAGCATTCGTCCAAGGTATGACAGGGTTGTTATGCTCGACCGAGTTTGGACTGCACTGCCAGACCAGATGGAGCTAGGCTCACCACCCTGAATTTTACAACAAGAATCAGAGGAAGGAAACATTTTTCATGCATAATTTGGCTTGTCCCAAATATATCTAGTATGTTGCCTAGATCATCTTCATAAACAACGCAGAGCCTAATGTGGTTTATGTTTTCCAAACACATCCCTCTTCGGAGACACTAGTGAAGAGGGAAAAAGAAAACCACTTGTTTTCCTATGTTTTAAATCATAAAAGGAAAAAAAAAAAAAGTCTATGCTTCCCCTGACACATTGGTAGCATTTGGAATTTTGGATGCAGCAAAAGTGGGAAGGAAAGATCCCCTCCTAGGTTGTGTGACCAAGAAAAACCTGGATATGGAAAAAACCCCATGATCCAGATTGGAGAAGTTCACTTTCTAGTACACTTAAGAGATTTCTGGAAAAACAGTGGATCAATGGGCAGAGAGAGGGGAGAGCTTGCAATGGCTATAGGTAAGGGAAAAACAATTCAAGTCTCAATCAAGCACTACCCCTTGGTTGAGATTTTGGCCTACAAGTGGTCGGTTCCCCTCTCCAAGATTAAAAAACAAACAGGAGTTAACTAGTCTAACAACTTTGGCTTACTCACCTCTACTGTTAACATCCAAACACTCCCATTGGAAGACTTCTAGACATCTGCTTCTCCATGGATTGTCAAATTATTTGCAGTTCTCAGTGCATCCACACAATAAATAAGGCTGTGCTATGTTTCTTAGGATAGTTAAGGGGGTGAAACATGAAGCAGAGTGTGAAGAGAAAATGTATAGGAGTAGGAGGCAACTTCATGAGAATATGTTTAGTATATGTGGGGGTGAGGGTGAGAGTAGAATATTCTAGAGATATGCCTTGGAAGTTTGAAGATATGAAAGTTCCAAGCATGACAGGCTTGCAATCATAGCAACTGTACAGTTGGCTGAGGCAACCAAATCCATACATGGAGGTCCCATGTTCTGCTTGTCAAGACCATTGATTTGGTGACCCCATGGCCCACAGGGGCTAGGAGCTATCATAACGGTCCTGCATTTGTCCAATTGTGTTAAAGGAGGTGCTAAAGACCAAGAGGCTGTGATTTTCTTATGTGGGAGACTGTTGGATTATCCCCCATCCATTGTAGGGCCCATCAGATCAACAATTTTAGATCACTGGACTATGGACCTGCAACTACAAATTAGGTTCATGATTAAACTGTATATGTGCAACCTCAGATCCCCAAAACCCTAATCTATTGTTTAAGTTGCTCGAAAGAACGATTCAATCTCCATCATCATATCAATGATTTGATTGTGATGACTCCATGAACTGATCTGATTTCTCAACAGGTGATTACTAGGAGCCCGGAAGATTATGGGAAGCATGATTGTACGTGGGTCGGGCCAATGATTGTCACTCCAGCCCATTTAATCATAAGGTCAACTACTTGGGCCTGGATCAAGCATTTGATCTTTTGGACATTAAAATCAAGCCTCAGCACGGGCCATGTTATATAGTCAGATCTTTAATAAAACGCCTAGTCAATGCAGTTTATTGGGCCTGGAAGTAGCCCAAATCTAAGCATATGGACCTTAAAGTATCACAAATGCAGCCCAAAGAGGCAATGCTTGGGCCAGGTGTGGGCTGCAGGACCACGAACACTCAACCTAATTAGGAAGGGTACTGAAGGTGGATTCAGGTCAGGTTTGGGTCAAAGTTTGGCTAGCAACAACCACACTTGGATCCGAATTGAAGCAACAGACCTGGTGTCCAACTTGGGCTCTTATAAACTTCTGAGGTCTGGTAAGTGGTCAGGCTTTGGGGTTGAGTAATCAGTTCCAGATATAATTTTGAAAATATAAATTCCTCTATGCATCATAAAGAAAACATATTGCAAGCTGATAAAATTGAAAAGAAACAAAGCCTTACGTTCGGATCTGCGGTCTTCAGATTAATAAAGTCGACGTTGATGATGAATTTTCCAGCCAATGGAGTCTCAATTGCCCAAACGAAATCCTCACTGTTCTTGAGTCGCTTGTCTACTACTCCTGGTCAGAGAAGAAGAAGCCATCTCAAAATAGGAAATTGATATAAGAAAAGCAAAACATAAATAAAAGACGAACCAGTTTATTGATGGGCCTCTGCCTCTTTAACATCTGGGTCTGGACATCTGCATAAGAGGAAAACTTGCCTCCTAACTAGGGATGTAAATGGGTCTCAATTCTCCGATTATCCGGAGGTTCCGACCCGTTAAAAACCGGATCTGGGTCCTTATTTAGGCCCCGATAAGTAAATGAGTCCGGGTCTGATTTCACCTTGGTTCGGACCCGTGGATCCGAGACCCGACATATTACCTCGATTTTAAAAAATCTCTCCTAAAAGCCATGTATTCTTTAAAATATCATTTTCTACCTAGACCCGGACCCGGATCTAGACCCGTCCCATATATGGTTTTGGTTTCAATTCAGAAGCCAAGAAACCGGTTGTGAAATGGTTCCTGGACCTGATCCAGTTCCACCTTTTTCCTTAATGGTTCCGGCTCTGGGTCCACCATAGACCCAAACTGGAACCAACTGGTTTACAGCCCTACCCCTAACTGAGGAATCTGCATGAGAGGGTTGAGAAAATGGTTCTCAAACACAGTTTGAGACCCACAATGGCCCAGCCCAAACTGTTAAGTGAAGGCCTATATATCAACCCAAGAGCATTATATTATATCCACCTGTTTCATCCTTATTTTTTTTATTTTAACAAATCTTGAAATAAATTCTTCAAAATCGAAAGACTTGATAAATCTCTCCATTATAAGTGGTTTTTAGGCTTGTTTTGGATGTCAACAAAAACTAAAAAATAATATGGTGGTTGGTACATGTTATATACATTCCAATATTTAGGACTGCTAATAAACATATGGTTAGCTGAACTGGAATCAATGGGGCAAAACTGTAACATAATAATAAACCTTGTTTGGTGAACTAATCAAGCAGAAAAGGGGATGGCCGGTTGAGTCTATTCTGTTAGAATTAGAGTTGCAATATGGGCTACGCCAAGCCCAAGCCCATATGGCTAAGCTGCATAAAAACCCCAAATCGGGCCCGGTATTCGGACTTTGGAAAGGATGGATTTTTTACACCCTGGTAGAATTCTGGCCGGGCTCAATATTGGGCCTTAGATATGCAGGTAACATCTGGGTACCCCAATCTATTTATATATATCATGTGAGAAAACACTGTTGATGAGGAAGTCTTTTCTTGAGAGTTTCCCCCAACTGTTCTTCAACTTGTGGCAGATCCATATCTTTATACAACAGCATGTAAACTATGTTAAGAATTTCACTTGAAGTGTTGCATTCAACTAGAAAGCCCGGCCTGATTGACTAAATGGGTGAGCTTGGGCCTGAAACCACTGACGTGGACAGGGCCCAAGCCACAAACTTACAGCCCGTCGCGGGCTTGACCGGATATGGGCCTTTTTTTTTTCTTTCTAAAACTGAATCAGGCCTGGATATGCCTCAGCCCAACTCAGACCTGGGCCATGAACACCCCTACAGTTGGTCAACCCACTTTCTTTCCATTTTAAGGCTAGTCTTTAAACAATTAAGAGCACAGAGCTGTCTCAAGTCTGGCCCACTAAATGGAGACACCTGTCAATAGGATTAGTTATCTTATATGCTCCAAAGTGGACCCACCAAGTAGATATATCTACCTAGATATCTGAAACTGGAGCAGTATCACCTAACCAGTCTGCCACCTGCATGGCAGCTGATAAGGGTATTGGGTCCCACGAATTTGGGATATATAGTTATGTTATCACCTAACTTCTTTGCCACTGGCAGAGCAGCCCATACTAGGGTGAGGATTCAGATTTTAGTATCATCTATATGCAATTTAATTCAAAGATATGGGCAATAAAGTTTGACAATTTGGATTCATAGCCCAACCACCATTCTTCCCTCTAAGTGTGGTGGCTGCAATCACTGTTCATGGGGTGGACTAGCTTTTCAAAACAAAACAAAAAAATGCCAACGTGGAATGATTCTGGATCCACTGGCCTGCCAAAATAACATGGCTTTAAAGATCTAGCTATTGCAAGAGACAAATTTATTGAATTTTATTGGATGAAAAAAAAATCAATTTATTGAATTTGACCATATTAATATGGGTCTCACAAAAAAAAAAAAAAAAAAAAAAAACACAATATGGGGGATTTTCTGCTAAGTTTCTTTGATGATCTGATTGGAATGTTCACATGTAAATGTTTACTAATGAAAATCTTACACAATCAATGTCTTAATACCAAAAAGAATAAAAGTGAAAAAAGAAACTGTTTTCATTATATGCTAGTTTCTATTTAATAGCTTCAAATCAAATGATCATTGACCATAAAAAAAAATGATCATTAATTTCCTGGAATGCTTCTTACTATATAAAAATGGAATAAACTTAGTCTCATTAATGGTTTTATAAAAAAAAATGAAATAAATGGTCAATGATTTAATTTTTTTTTTTTTTTACAAAAATAATGAAATAATCAGACTCTATGCTTAATTATTTAAAAAAAAATCCTCAAAAATAAAGAAGATAAAGCATCCAACTGTGAAGCTCTTGAGGATCTAGAAACTTGTCTATAAACTCTCATTTGCAAAGTTCATGAATCGACTCAATAGCTAAGAAGGGGAAATAAGAAAAAAAAATATATCAATTCTAGTCTTGGGAAGTTCACTGAGTCAAGTTAGCTCAACTCAGAATTTTCTCAAGTTAACTTAACTCAACTAAGTAGTGTGAAAACATCTAAATAGATATTCACCAACAAATAAAGACTTAAAAAAAAAAAAAACATATGCTTACAGAATATTTCAAAATTTTGGGGCAGCAACTAAAATATATAAGCTGTCAAATGTCTTCACAAAGCCTGTAAAACTAGTTGAGTCAATCCTGAGTTTTATTTTTTGGGATGCTAAGCAATGACAGAGTAGAAGCCAAGGAAATTGGTGGGTCAATTCAATAAAAGTAAAAGCAAAAGAAATTTCACTTTCAAGTATCGAATATCTCAACTGATATTAGTTGGATATGTTGGATTGGATTTGGTAAACATAACATGAATAGTACTCTGTAATATTATCAAAATTCAAATATTCATCCTAAAACATAAAAACCAAAACAATTAGAAGTTCAAAGAATTAAAAGGAGAATTACCAGGATGAACAAGACTCCTGCAATCACCAGACGAACAACGCAGTCTAACCACGAAAGAAGCAATTGGAGGCTGATCTTTGTTCAGATTAGATATCACTGGATACAACTTAACATACAAAAGCCGATTTTTCTCCACGGATAAGTGCCTGTAAACAAAACTTTATGTCATCTTCATTCAACCCATTTTACATAAACTACAAAGAACCTTAATTTTATTGTATATCTCTGTAATTGAATTAATCTTTCTTATGAAGAACACTGGGACTTAAAAAACTAGAATGATCAGAAGAGAAGGGAAGAAAATATTAATAAAACTTTGGGCACCTTTGTCTAATAACAATTCTGTGTAAAATGATTCCTAAGAGGGTATTTTGAAACTGCTTCAATCAAACATTGATTTGGTAATGTTGGTGGTGTGTTTGGATCTAGCGTAGATTTCGATCAAATGGAATTTTTTGATGGAATGAGTGATAGTTAGTCCTTGATAAGTTGGTAGGGTATTAATTCTTTATAGTTCTGTCCTACCAAGAGATCTAATTCTCATCCCTTGCAATCTGGGGAACATAAAAGAAATCTCCAAGAACAGAAAACTGAAGCAGCAGAGGACTGAAAACACAAGTCCTTCACACCACATGTAAAAGTTTCCTGCATTTAAAGATATCCAAATTCATCATCAAAAACCAATTTTTCCTTTCTAGGTATCTCCATATTTTGATCGATGATCGTCTACTGAAAACTACACTAATTTTTTAAATTGGAATTGTGGGTCTGTTACCGCACTTTGGGAAACATCCAAACTGGAAATCTCCATTAAAGAAGATTGAATTGGAAATCATACTATTTGCAATTGAGGAACATCCAAACACACCATTAAAAAAATTTAGAAAAAGAAAGAAATCAAGCTCAAAGTTCATCACTTTCTGCAATTTCTACGAGTTGGGTATCAAAATCCATGTG
Organism: Cinnamomum chago; assembly: GCA_038049695.1. Lineage (NCBI taxonomy): Eukaryota > Viridiplantae > Streptophyta > Magnoliopsida > Laurales > Lauraceae > Cinnamomum > Cinnamomum chago. The sequence goes on from CP142454.1 coordinate 38,428,072, forward strand.
AATTTCGTATCGTAATCGGATATAGATAGGTGGGGGTGAGTCGAACCAATTCCAGTTTCCGATCTTGAAAGGATCGGATTTGCGGTAAGTGCATGAAGCCAAGCTGTCGATCTTCCATTGGGCGAGTCGTGGCGCAGTTTCGACTCGGTAGGCTGAGTCGCTGGTGCTCATCCTCGAGGCGATGTAGAGAGCAGTCGTGATCTCATGGATGCAGTCGAAGATTCCTTCGAGGATTTCTCCAGGCTTTCCCAGGTTGACTGCAACTGCCACGGAAGGAGAAAAGGAGCGACAAATGCTCTAGAAACATGGGAAAGTGAGTGAGAGAGAGAGAAAGATGATAAGAAGAATGTTATGAAATGGAGAGATTTTGAAAGAAAGTTTTATGAGGAAATGGAGAGATTTCAGGTATTTTGAAAGATGGTGGAAGGGATTTATGTGTTTGGGGGAAAGAAAGGGTTTGGAATTGGATGTTGCTTTACGCCATAGGGGGAGAAAGGGAGTTGCAGAGCAGGGGAGTCTTTGGGAGAGGAAGTGCAGTGTGTATGCGCTTTTCTTTGGCTTATAGTATACTTCAAGAGCGGTTTTTCCATGGGTTCTGTGTCGTTGAGGACATGGGAAAGAGGGGAGCTGGCCCACAATGTGGGGAGTTGAATTTAGTTGGTCGATATATATTGACTTACATTCACATATGCAATTTTTTTTACCTATGTAAAAGACAAACGAAACATAGGTTGTTATGTATTAACGAGGAGCGGAGTAAATTGAACTAGATTTCACATGAAAAGGGAAGTAGAGAAAAATTGGTTAAACTTAGGGTATTTTACCGTCGAAGTGAAAAGGGAAGTAGAGAAAAATGGGTTAAAATTAGGATATTTTACGGTCGAAGTGAAGTGGATATACACGTAGTCGGAAACAATACTTAGGGTTTAATTTTTTAGAAGAATTCCAAGAATTCATGCTTGAGGGAATTTCAAATTCTCCAAAAGCTATCCCCTTAGGTGGAATTTCAAATCCCTCCTTTTGAGCATTTGAAATTCTAGAAAAATGTATAGAGAGTGGAATTCCATGAATTTCAAAAGGTCATTTGAAATCTTTTAAGTGGTTAGAATTTGGAATTCTTGTGAAATAAACATAGCATTTCAAATGCAAGGTATAAGATGTCACATCATGTAAAAAAACCCTCCAACATAGCAAATTCTTGTCAAGAATTATAGTAAAGAATTATACCCTTAATCTGTCAGGACAAACTCATTCAAACAAGATAGAGTTGAAAATCTAGACCGTTAATTAGGGCTCATTTAACTTCAATTTACTCTATTTTTTGCCTATCAAAACATGCCTTGTAAAAGATCTTTGTCGTGAAAAACCCATATTTAGTAAATTGTAAATTCTTGAGGATGAGGATTTGGATTTGGTCAGATGGTGATCCTCATTTTTTACGATTTTTAGGTACAACCTCGTTCCATATTATTTGCAAATCTTCACATTTATGGACTTGTGCAACTAAATCAAAAAATTTCTTTTAACTATATGCATCTATACACACCAATATTAATGTGAAATCCGTAGACATGGAGGAATCCTTGTTTCATAGGTAGGGAGGAATTCTTAAATTTGCAGATTCTTAACTTGTTGCTAGACATGTTCTAAATAATTCAAATGTGTAATGGTCACTCATGTATCCTATTTGTTCATAGGAATTTACTCGTGGTGCTTAAATTAAGTGCGAAAATGTAGGCTTTTCTCTCACCTTCATTTTCACAGCTCCATAGGCGTGAAATCGTTTCACAGTCTCATATACAAAAGTTGCTAGCACAGTGCAATCATGATTTTTTCCCTCCCATGGGGCCCATAAAAAGTCATAGTATTTTTATTCTTGTGGACCCCTAGCTAAGTTACGACCTGAACAGTTCATGTTCTTCATATAATTGAAAAAGCTAAAATGTTAAAATTTCATCTTAATTCTTCATCAATTTTGAGGGATTTGATAAAAAGTCCAAACGGTTATATATAATATTTTGCATTAATGTGGGCCACCAATTCATGATAATGTGTTTCACATACGTAACATTTGTACATTTATAAAATAATCATGTTTCATTGCGTCACAATGTAGTTGTAAAGCATCAAAATACTCAAAATAATAGGAAAAGTGTCCGGGCTGGATTTTTGGTGAACAACATAGTACAATGTCCATGGATATGCAAGTTTCTCTTATAAAGAAAAATAAATAAATAGTAAAATGAAATGCAAAATTTAATTTATAAGGTACTCTTAAGGACTCTTTTATAGCAATTGGAAAGGGCCGTAAAATCACTTCCATTTCTTTATTTTATCTCTATGAGCTTTCAAACTAATAATTCTATCTGTTTGAAGGAATTCTCAAATGTTTTATTATGGAATGCCACTTTTGTTTATGGAATTCTCCAAATTCCAGATTCCCAATGCTAAATTGTGCTGGGGCCGTTTGGTTAGAGGCATTTATGAATTGACTTGTTGGGGATTTATGACATGATGTGACCTCTTGTTCCTTGGGCATTCCAAATGCTTTATTTGATGCAAGAATTCATAATTCCAAACCACTTGAAAATGCACTTTAGCTTTACGAATTCTCAGAATTTCTCCAAACAAGAATTCTCACAATTATTCTAACTAATAAGGCCATCCTGCTCCATGATGGAATTTAGAGAACTTATACCGTGTCACCAATAGAAACTTTTAGAATTCCTTAAAATGATAGGCCCTTTTAATGAAGTCAAGTTAGGCCCTTTTAATGAAGTCAAGCTTTCCTCTTGACTTCAATGGTATTGGGGTTATATAAAACTTTAGTTAAATGTGAACATTTCGAATTTCGTTATTATCAAGGGCGATTTTTGTCTCCGGAGCAATACAAATGAGGGGATAAGGCCATTTTAGAGGATCCTTTTTCTTTTAGAAACTATTTCCGCAATACCTTGGTAATCCATAGCATTTTTGGATGTATAAGAAATCCAACAATATTTTTAAAATCCAACAATCAACATATACCACTATCGTTTTGTCTCTTCATCCCTATCTTTTCTTTACTATTTTTGTTTTTTTCCCTAGTGCATCAATTGATCTTGATTGTTAAAGGGGTAAAAGAAACATTTTTTTATCTAACGAATCGTTTATTAATAAATAAAATTGATAAATTTATCTTCTTTCTCCTCTTTTTCCTCCTTCTCCTCCTCATCATTTATTTAATGTCATTGGTTCAATTAAGTGTGCGACCAAAAGTATCAATGGCGCGGCTTATTCTTTCCTCCTCGTCTATTCTTACGCCCCGTCCCGAATTAACCGGGATTAATGCTAATTAATCATATTTAATTAAGCTAATTGTGATTAATGGTCAAATTAAGTTGAATTAGTCTCAAATAGCTGAATTGAGCTTAATGAAGTGACTTTAGATGAGACTAAGTCATTTGAGTTGATTTTAGACTCAAACAAGAGAGGATAAGGGCTTTTTCGTAAATATGGATTTTTAAGTATTTGACGAATACGGTAACTCACTCTTGAATCTTGATACCATCGCGTGTATCTTGAAGAGTATATCAATTTTCGTAATTGATTTGATTGCATTTGATTCCAAATGGAACAGATGAGTCTTCATTTGACTCAAAATGTAAATGGACTAAAGAAAGGGGGTATAATGCAAAATTCTATTTATAAAGGATCTAAATGATTTCTTCAAGCTACAAGTAAGTAAGCCATCAAAATTACAGAACTTTGAGTTCTATTAAGTGGTTTGAAGTAGTTTCTAGCACAAAAAACTCATAGAAATTCTGTTTTGGTTATTATATATTATAGGAGTGGGGAAAAGGGTTTTGAGTTGGAAGATTTTGTCTCAATTGAGCTTAACAAAGAGGGATTCTAGTTAATTGACTTCAAACAAAGGCAAGTATTATTGGTTTCTTTGATTTAAGATGCTAAATTTATTGGGTGAGCTCTTGGAGTTCAAGTTCAGAATTTCGCTTCAGAAATTATGTAGAACTGGGCATAGTTTGGTTAACCAAATAGGTGACTGAGCGTATATGTGAGGTTTGAGTGAAAAATTGAACCTTCTGGATTAGTAACTGAAGGCAACCAAATTGAAATTCGGTTAACCGAGTGGTGAATTTTGGCTAACCGAACAAGTGACCAAGTAGGTAGTTGAGAGCACCTATTAATTGTCAGAAATTTGAAAGTTCTGGAAAGCTAACTGTAGGTAGCCGAATTAGTGTCTGGTTAGCTGAGTGTAAATTTTCCGTCAGCCGAATAGGTGACCGAGTAGGTCACCGAATACACCAATAGATTTTTCAGAAATTTGAAAGTTATTGGAAAGGTGACCAAAGGTAGCCGAATTGTGGTTCGGCTAGCCGACTTCCAGATTTCGTTCAACCGAATAGGTGACCGAAATTAGAAAATGTTAGATTTGAATGTTGATTTTTCGTGTAAAACCTTATTGAATTGAAGAATTTATTTTAAGATTACAAAGTGATGTTTATACCTCCATAGTTGTTAATTAAGGGGACTCTAATGTATAAAATATATAATGTGATGTCCATCATAAAAAATACGTACATTAGATAACCGAACGTTTCACTTAAATGGATGATTTGAATCGAGAAAGAAATTAAAATGTGAATTGTCTTAGTTCTTTAATAGAATTACATTCATATTGTTAATCTCAAATCTAAAGTGTAATTTGCTTTAATTAGTTGTATTCCTTTCAATTGTCAGGAATGGAATTTATGGAATTGAATTGAAATCCAAAATAAATTGAATATTGACTCGAGTTATATTTGATTTGTATTGACTATTTGAGTCTGACACTACATAGATGTCCTGTTAAAGCTCGTTGTAGAGTTGAACAGGTTAATTAAATGATTATTCCTACTGCAGTAGATGGATTTGGGGGCGTTCCGGACCCATGGCGATGCCAGTTGATCCCACAATATTATTTGTAATTAGAAAATTGAATGAATACTTCTATTCAGAAGAAATGAAATGAAATGCTATAGTAGTTGACAATAAGTGTATGATCCTCATTTGACTCTTAATGCATATGTTATTGTCATTGTAAGAATTGTTTACAATTATTATTTAGTGTGAGAGTTGTCTAATGTTAGACCTAAACAAACTTAGTATATGTAATAGCATATACTATCATAGATATGTTTATACATTGCTGAATCGTCATATTCACTAGTGTTATTGATGCCCTTACAGGTCCAGTTGCTAAGGCCGGTCCTGCAGAGGCCACAGCACCAGCGGGGGAGGTCGCTTCGATTCTTCCAGGAGGACTAGTGAAGTGGAATGTGATGTTGATATCTAAGAGCGAACATGATGTGGAAACCTTTTGAAATCTTTTCGAATGATTTTGGAAACTTTAGAAATATGTCATAATGCATTGTATTTTCAAATATGCATATGGATGACAGGAGTAGATAAATGAGAACGTTATTTGTGTATAAAGAACTTTACTTTTATATAAAGGACTTGTAAATTTGTATATGATATCATTTGTATATGTCTTCTGCAAAATGGGTACTTGATAGATGTGTATTATATGTCTCACTTGCATGAAGTATGTATATCTCTTGTGGATTTCTTTTTAACTTGGGTTAATTCGGAGTTTACGAGAGTATATGTGGTCGCAAGTTAGGATTTACTCAGATGTAATCAAATTTCGGGCTCGAGTCGTGACATCTATATACTTTTGTCATTGTTTTAATCCACCAAGAGTATCTAACAATGCATGATACCATTGCTATTACAATTGCATGTTCTTGTTCTATTTACCACAAAAAAAAAAAAAAAAAAAAAAAATTTTTGTTGTTGCCATTGGTAATGTCCCAAGAACTACCAACCAAGCCTCCTTTGTAGTTGGCATTGCTAATGCTTTGAACAACCTTCTGATCAACCTGGTGTCAGCATGAAACCATGCATGATGCTAGTAGTACTGGCGGCTCTGGTCACTAACTTCAGGTGAAAGGTAAAGCTAGTCCACTTCTGGGTGCTTTTTATTTTATTTTATTTGCCCTTTTTTATAAATGCATTTCTAGCACTTTTGAGGCTCATCTAGCTTTCGAATTGGGTTTTCTTAGGGCTCATTGCTTATGATATAAGTCGAAGAGATTTGCATGATTTCTCACGTTTGGCAATCAAATATTTAAGGAAAAGATTTTCATTTTTCTAAAGTCGTGGTAAATCCATGTTTGGCAATTGCAAATTCTCGAGGATTTGGACAAATGTTAATCTTCATTAATTTGTTAGGATTTTTAGATCCGACCACTCTATATAAGATTTGAAAATCCTCACTTAAGTGGATTTGCACACTAAATTCTATTTTTCTTAGCAATATGCATCGATACACACCAATATCAATGTCATATTCTCAACTATAAAAATTTCAAGTGAGAAATTCTTGTTCCAGTGGTAGTGAAGAATCATCAGATCTATGATTCCTCACCTGTTACCAAACATGCTCTAAAGATAAAAACAAAGCCCCATCTCGACATGAAACTCATTCAAATTATAGACAAACATTGGTTAACTCCTCGAGGTGACGAAAGCTAACCACTTTTCTTTTTGGTACTCCAGCTTAGGGAGCTGGGACACAAGACCCTACACCAATGGCAAGAGGAAGCCCATGAAGTGGGAAGAGTGGCATACTAAGGATCGATATCTTTGTGTAGCCGATTGATATGCAGGGTTGTCAACCAACTGAAAAACCCCTTACATCTTTGCTAGTAATCTTATTAATATTATGTCTAATTCAATATTAGATCTGAGAATTTTTTTTTCACTAGCTCATGATTGCCATCCGCTTTGGTACGCCACAGGGGTTGGACCCTTCCTAGATTTAGAACGGTTTGATAAATTTTCGAAAATGACATAGCTATTGTAGCTTTAAAAAAGTACTTAAAGAAGAAGAGACGTATTAATTATTCCTTAAACATTATATGAACTAGTTGATCCATGGTTTCATATATAAGCAATACTTGCAGGGCTCCTTTTCTTTTCTTTAGTTTTTCTTCTTCTTCAGAACATTTTTTAGAAGAGTAACAGAGTCACCAATCAAATACCAGGAATAATTATTTAATGAAATGATGTATCCAATCATTTAGTGCCCTGTCTGATTTGGTAAATATCCCACCTTTAGCGTGTCTAATCATTTTATTGAGATTGATAGAGGGAGTTGGATCAGGACAAATGTTCAAGCTTAGATCCTGCCTGCAGCTTAAAAGCTAAGAAAGACCCAATCAGGTCTTAAAAGCTTGGATCCAAACAAAGGAGTTGGACCCTTTGTGTTATGTTAGCCAGGACTTGGGTTATTATTTGGCCCTTATATATAGTAGGTCTAAACTTCAGGGGTAGCTCAGTTGGCCTAGGACTGCGGTTTGCATCCAGAGGTTGTAGGTTCGAAACTGCACTACCACACTAGGGTTATAGGAGAGTTTATCCGGATTCCCTCTAGGCCAAAAGGGATTAGTTCAATCCAAAGGATTGGGAACCCTCCCAATACGAAAAAAAAGAAAAAGAAAAAGAATATATATATATATATAGTAGTAGTAGTAGTAGTAGGTCTAGGCCCAATCCTGTTCCGCTCTCTAAACTAAAGCCCAAATACCTATTGCCACCGCTCAAATCCAGCCGAATGTGGCCTAGGAGGAACCTATTTTGGACTATTGGATCATGGCTCCACATGGGCACAAAAAGTCTGGTCAAGAGATTCTTTATTCCTTAGGCTAGACTATTCCAACAGATAAAGAGAAATTTACAAATAACCACTTTGATTTTCTCAGTTCCAGATAACAATACAGCGAGTGGCAGTCAAATGTCAAATTTCAACCAAAGGGTGAAACTACTGATGTAATTTACGGTAAAAGAAGGATGAAACTTTCTCAGTGCTAACATTATTGAGATATTACCAGCAAAGTAGGTCCGATATAAACCCAGCCCCCAAACCAAAAAACTCAAAGTAAAAAGTTTATATAGTAGTTTGCAAGGTATTCTATAATTTATCCATATGAGAAATGAAAACCTTATGATCACGAAAAGTACTATTATAAGTAATTATCGTAAAATTGTTCAATACTTGGAGTTAAATGAACCGAATGAGTAGTGATTTTGCGTGTAGGGTTTAGTTTGATCATAAAGGACAAAGTGGGGCCCACATACTTAGAACCATTATTTTAAGCTAAGGCCGTTCGTGGAAATTACTCTTACTTCATATAATATCTTTCTATAAGCAATACATCCAAAATTTGGATCAGGCCCCTCCATAAAATATGAAATTAGGTCTGTGTCACGTTGGGATATGAATCTGGATCTTCATGATATGTGACCAATATATTACAAATTTACACCCAATGATGAATGATTGATAAACCAAACAGACAAAAAGGGTCCCAATTTGGTGACCGTCTGGTATGCAAAACTGATGAGATAAAGTCCCCAATTTACCTGCCATTTGGGATATGGATTCATTTACCAACCATGTTATAAGATGTTGAAGTCTACTGTTACAAGAAAGCAGACAATTGCCTATAGGAGAAACAATTCAATTTTCTAAAGCCTATTTGGTTACAAGCATTTATTAGTAATTCATTCTTTGAAGCATTTGAAATTCTCCTAATGCTGTTGCCAGATGGAATATCAAAATCCAGCATATTCAAAATGCTAGATTTTGGGAATTCTATATTTCACTTGCACACTGAAGTTGTAAATTGTCAACATTCAAACAGAAAATTTGAATTTCTAAAAAGATTGATAAAACAAGAAATTCCTGACAAGATAAACTTCTTTCGAATATACTCCTAAACAACCATGCCCTAAAAATTTAGTTTCATGCAAACGAACGCACGGTATATAGGACCCTTGTGAAAAATTCCACACCGGCGCATTTAAAGCTTCAAAAGCAATTGCATTCTTCGTCCCAATGCTTTCTCAAAATCCTCTTAGAATCAAGCTAAGATGATTGGATTACAATGCACTAATAGTATCAAATGAAGTTTTCTTTTATATTTTAGTATCTTGTTTTGTTCCCCACAAAGCAAGTGGACAGTTTTCGTGTAATGATATTCTTTGTTTCGTCCCAATAAAGAAGATGGAAACTTTGTCGTGGAAGCATTGATAGGGAAGATAGAATGGAATCTCTTGGGTCCATTTCTTTCTTTTATTCTAGTGGTTGGGACTTGGGAGATGCATGGAGGGAGACAAGAAAGGAATCTTAGTGGGACATCTCAAACGGAATCTTGAAGCATTTTAGTAGTGCACGCAATCTCAGTGGGACATCTCAAATGGATCCACCCAACCTAAATCTAATATGCATTCTATGCTTTCAGAGGTGACCATCTAATTAAATCCCTTCACACATACCCCCACATGAAACAACATTGATCTCCATTTGAATACAGGTATTTGCACAAGAATAAAAGGATAGCATGGTGGTTGGGTATCCTGTTTCTCTTCCAACCCCAAACGAAGGGATGGAGTCGTAATTTTCTTCTAGTTGAGGCAAAGCTTGATTGACCATAATGTTAGTGGGTCTACTTATGAAAAATATAAAGCATTCAAGAAATAGCCCCTTCCCTCGTTATCCACATAAGATTCATTTAAAAAAAAACTTTTTCTTATGAGTAGATCACATGTAAAGTCCAACTCTATGGGGCCCACTTAGGCCAACATTTGATCAATTTAACTCCTTTTACAGTTATATCCCACCTTGATATGACACCGTGCCAAGTTTTGATGCTTATCGGTCCTTTACCCACTATTGGATTAGATATTATAAAAAGAAAGATAAATTATTATTAAAATAGTGTTAGACTTTAAAGTTGTTAAATCAAGAACTATGATGATTTTAACCCACTATTGAATTAGATATCATAAAAAGAAAGATAAATTATTATTAAAATAGTGTTACACTTTAAGGTTGTTAAATGAAGAACTATGATGATCTTAATGTCCATGGATGCTATTTACATAGTAGAGATAGTAAAAAGAGAAAATAAAAACAACATGATAAAAGAGTTTCATGATAATAGACCCACTTTTAAAACATCTAAATAGTTAAAAACAGTCTCCTATATTATATTATAAACCTTATCAGATTTCACTCAAATGACACAGCTTAAGACTATTAATTTTTAAAAAAATATTTCATAAAGTTCTTATAAACAAATTCAATTTTTTCATATAAGTTAATTTGACTTGGGTCCAGATCATTTTGAGTTATGTTTTTCATAGAGAATAAGAGCATTCATTTTATGGGGTTTATATTTTTCCAAAGCATGCCCCATTCAAGAGCATCAGCCCTAAAAGTCCCACAATTCATGCCTGCTTAACTTTATTAAGTGAACTCTATTAAAGGGCTTCATTAAATACTCTCTAAACATGAATATTGGATGAGAATGGCATTGCAGAGAGAGAAATAACTATAAAACTCTACTTTTTAGGAAAAGAAAATGTCAATAATGCCTTTATTAAGAAAAGAATTCCCTTGTGGCTCTCTAAAGTTCTAAAATAGTAGAGAAAGTTTAGGAGGGGCAAAAGGACATCAAATAAAAATGCACAATCTCACTCTTATATTTTCTCTTGTTTATCAAAGGTAAAGGAAAATCGAGTGGGTGCAATTGCCCACTCTCGCCCCCCTCCCTGCCCCCTGGGTTTGATCTCTAGATCCTCTCCCTTTGTATACAGGCAATCCTCTCTCCAGTGTGTGCTAGGATTCACTCTCTCATAAACAATAAAAAAAAACAAAAACAAAAAAGAAGAAGAAGAAGAAAGAAAGAAAGAAATGCATTTTCACTATATAAAATCACTAATTGGGGCTGTGTGGGGGCAATTCTTAATGCGCAAGTTACACCAAGGCCAGCGATAACGCCAGCTCTTGTGCTCCATTTTAGCTACGTGCATCTCGGCTCGAACGCCAATGCACTTAGCGAGACCAGCACAGATCGCCACGGTCTCGGCCACATGCACCATCAAGCAAGTGGTGCATCTCAGCTACAGCCAAGGTGACGAGCTGCTATCCGAGACAAGCATTGACAGCCGCGTCTCACATAAGGACACATGGCAGGATGAAGGCACGCGCTGATGTGACAGATACACCATATTCCCAGCCGTCAATGCTCATCAAATCACTGACAAAGCCATATCCGGTGGCTGCAGCCATATTGGGACAGGGCCCAAGAAACGATCTGATGGGACCTTAGTCGCCAATAGGTTAAGGCGAGATCAAGCCCAATGTGACTAGCATTTAATGCAGTATGAGCTGATCGGACCCTCATTTAATGCAATGTGGGCTATGATAGATCCTCATTAATTACTCTATGGGTTGATGAGACCCTAACAGTCAAATCATTGGGCCCACTAACAAACATATGAGATTTTTCTCATATAAGGTGATTTACCACCCAAAAACCAGGTACGCATACATGCATGAAATTTCCTAATCGTTACTCTGCCTCTCTTCTTCTCCGACCTTTGTTCCTGCACTAACTTAGGCATCGGAGAGCCCTGCGCTGCCCACAGCCAGGGTCCTTTGACCGTTCTTTCTTCCCTTTCAGGTCCTTGAGGTGGATAACTCTCCAGTCATTTGGATAAGTCCTCAAAGGCTCCCCTTGATCTTGTGAGTTAATATTTTATGCACTTACAATTGGCGTCGTCTGTGGGGAGAACATATTTGCAGAGTCTTCCCAGACACCATGACTAAGAGAGCCAAAGGCAGAGAAACGTCTAAAACGCGACGAACATGACCGTCCTCTATCACCCTTCCTGCCAAGAAGAGGGTTGAGAAGAAAACTGTTTCAGACGACTACGATGAACGTGGTTTCATTCCAATCAACATCCAAGAGCATAATCTTCGCTCGGAGTCACTTTCGAGGGGAATAACAGTGTTTCTCCGGCGAGGAGACCCTCGACAGTGGCCTGGAGAAGCTCCTCTGCTGGATCAAGCTCCACCACGGAGTAAGTCTCCAGTGGTAGACATGCCAGTTCTCTCCGATCATCATGAGGACGACGGAGATGAAGATTATAACCTTGACAAAGACTTCGATCCTACTCTCGAGGAAATTCGAGTGCAAAATGCCACCATCATAGAAAAGGATGCTTTGATCCACCAGCTCCAGCAGCAGCTGGAAAGAGTGACAGGCTCGACCAGGCAGTAGCAGTCACGACGACATGACGAGGGGAGAGTTTCTCGTAGCAGGCATACTGCTCCCCCCGAGAGAGATCTGAGAACTCATCTGAATGAGAAGAGGCGTGATCGAGCTCGCGATGAAGGCTCGAGCACTAGTTGCAGCTGATGAGTCCTAAAAAGCGCACATTTTCATACACATTTTGGATCATTTTAAGGGCTTATTGATATTAAAGAACTCTATTTAGTGACAAATCATGATTTTATGTATTTTTGATCCATTGTAGTGCATTCATGCATAATTTGCTCAAAAATCACACTTTTTGCATAAATTCATGATACCTGCCATTTTTGGAAATTTATTTTTGGAAAGTCAATTATTTTCGGTGCATCAAGTAGGGTCTCATGCATCGTCCATTTAAATGCCTTACATAAAATTATTCTTGAATCCATTTGTTTTAATTTGTGTAGGAGAAATCAAGAATGGGACCTACATTGGTGAAATTTGAGAGAGATCAGGGGTAGGACATCTTTCAAGGTGGACCCACATATCTTGGTATTTTTGGAGAGTTTGAAAAGTCAACAATAGAAAGCTAGATTTGTAATTTCAAGATCAAGAAAGGAAATTTCAGATTTGGTAAGATCTAATTCTTACTAAGTTTGAAAACTTGAGAATCAAGAAAGAAATTCAAGAAAGGAAAGTGTGCTAAAAGAGATTGACTAGTCAATCAAAGAAGCTTGGAAGCAAACCAAAGATAGAAGTGGAGTCAAGAAACAAGGAAAGAAATATCTCAAGATGCCTTTGGATGTCCACATGGGTCCCACACATGCCATTGCACAACCATCATTCCATATGTGCACAATTATTTTCGGATTTTTCAGAGGCAGCAAGATTAAATTGGACATAACTCTTAATCCATCCATCGAATTGGTACAATCCATACACCGTTGGAAAGCTCTTTCCGAATAGATATCTTTAGAACCCAAGATTGTGTCAATCGGAGCTAAAACGAGGAAGATATGACATCTGGAAGTTGGTGCTATAATTTCTACTCGGGATTGTAATTTTGCACATGAAAGCACCAAAAATCTCTCACTCACCTTGCTATTTCTTTGAAGACTTGTTGGCCAAGGAAGGGACTTGTCATACAAAGAAGATTGCATGCTACAAACTTGGAACAAAGAAGGAAAGAAAGAGGGCAAAAATCTATAAATTGAAGGCATAGGTATCCCTCTCCTCTCATGAAAGAAAAGACCCCCTCACTAGTGTAATTCCTCCACCATTCTACCCATCTCCTTTCTCTACCATAGCTTATCTCTCTTCAAGAAGGCTTATCCCAACTTGAAGCTTCAACTAGAGAGGTTCCTTTCATCCTAGTATGTAGTTGTTTTTTTGGAATTTTATTTCTCCATCTTTTATGTAAAAACATTGCATATTAGTAAAAGTGTGATTTTTTTTATTTTTTTTCTTAGGTGATTAATGCTTGAATTGTGTTTTCTTTGTTGTTGTTCTTGGATTGACAACCCAAGATCCTAAGGACATGAAATAAGTACTTATGAACCCGATTTGAGAAAAAAAAAAGAAGAGCACACTTATCACACATTTATTTTTATTGCAATTCCCACACATTTACATTTATTGCAAAATCCGCACATTTAATTTCTTCTCAATGCCACACATTTAATGTTTTTGCACTACACACATTTAAATTCAAACACTTGTCGTTTTCTTTTCTTTTTATGCTTCTTATGAAATTATGTGAATTTTATGCATAGTTTAAGGTTGGGATTAGAGTTCATTGCATATATTGTGAGGTCCCACCCTTGGTGGGCCCTCTAAGGGCTATTTTATAGACTAATTAACCCTAATTTATGTTAATTATTGTTTAATTTTGTTAATCTTCGCTAATTATTGCTAATCTTTGCTAATTACTGTTTTACTTGGGCTAGTTAGGGGCTAATTAGATTGACTAGTTAGATTTCCTAAGTTAGTTAGATTAACTTAGTGGATTAGTGTTTTTAATTAATTGGGTGTTGTGTTAATCTTAGGCTTTTAGAGCTAGATTAGCTTTTAGTAGAGTCTAATTAATTAAGCTAATTGGATTGGGTTAGTACAAGGTGCCTTTCTAGAAGCTTCCTAACCAAATGACCTACCCTAACCCTAACCCTAATCCCATGAAAACCCTAAGGGTACTATGGTCCTTAATCTACTCTCTAAAACTATAAAAACCTCTCTTAACTCTTGCAAAACCCTAAACCTAATCTCAGCCCCCATCCCAAGATAACCTCCAGCCCCCTTCCCAAGGAAACCACTCCCAACTGCCTTCATTCCCTTCATTCCTCTCCTCTCCTCCCCTACGTTTGAGCTAAGAACCTTCACTGTTGCTGAAATTTCTTCTTGAAGCTCTGCTGCATCTCTTCTTCTTCTTCATTATTTCTGCTGGGCTGGTTCCACTCTGCTGGAATTTCCAATTGAAGCTGCTGTGACACCATCTTCTTCTTCTTTCTCTTCATTTCCCTCCTCTGTTACTGTGCTGGAAGAAGCACCACCTGGAGCAACTGCTGCTACTCCCTTTCCTCTCCAGTAGCTGCTGTTGTGCTCTTCTACTTCATCTTCCTCTTCTTTTCTCATTCTTAAAGCCACTGCTACTGCTGGGTTACATCTCCATCTTCTCTGTTGTGCTGGAATTGTTGAAGAGCTGCTGCCACCCTGTTATATCTACTTCCATCTCTTCTGTTGCTGCTGGGATTTACCTCAAGGGACAGTAGCCACTGCTGCTGCACAGCTGGGTCATCTTCTCCTTCCTCCTCATTTCATCACTTGAGACCCTGTTACTCTACTGGAATCTCTCCAAGGATTACTGTTGTGCTGTTACTATCACCTAAGAGCTGCTGCTACAGCAGCTAGGTTAACTTCCCCTTCTTCATCTTCTCTGTCAGCTGGGTTCTGGATATCCTCTGTTATTTCTCTCTCCCTCTCCACAAACTCTCTCCTTCTCAAGCTAAAAGAGGCAAGTGCATCTTACTGTTAATTTAGAATATATATACTGTCTTTCTCCTGATTGCTGTAGTTTCATTTCGTGGTTGGTGATTAATTAAGTCTTAGATTCCTACCTAAGCTTGATGTGTGTTTTAGATGGACTATTGGCCATTGATGGATGGGAGAAATTTACTTTTCATATGCTATAATTTGTGAAATTGAATAGAATTATTGGTTGGAAATCAGATGGAGAAAGAGTGACTGTTACAGTCACTGTGTTTGAAACAGAGTGTATTGTTGGGTTGAGATCAGTGGGCCCAGGCGGGCCACTGGATGGCCCATCTGACCCGTGGATCCAATAGGGGACCCACGGGCGACCCTAGAGGGGCTGGGCCCATGGTGTGTGGACGCCCTCTTGGCCATTATCTAGTGTCTGATCTAAGGGAGAAAGGATTGTTTTTAAGAAAAACCAGTTTTGGCTTCGACTGATTGCGGGGCCCACTAGATGATCTAATTGTAGATCGGGTCCCCACATCTTGTGGAGGGACCCTAGGCGACCCTAGGGATGTAGCCTGATCTGGGCGTGATCCATGCGGGGGCCACCATCCGAGGGCTGAGGGGGAGCGGGACGCTATGCTTGTAACAGAACGTGGGTTCTGTGTTTTTAGCTTTAGAGCCTGACGAGTTCTCTTTGTTTTAAAGGCAAGTGATGGAGATGAGATGGAAAGGTAAGAGAGAAAAGGGGGATAGGTGACACGTGTACTTGATGAGTGTGGCCCATGGGGAGGGTGATGTCATGGGTGAGGGTAGGTGAGAAAATTAAGGGAGTTGACCTGATGGTGGGTTGGGCTTGGGTTCTGTCCACATGGGTTGGGCTTGGGTTCTGTTGTGGGTTTGGGAATTGGGTTTCGTTTGGGGCTTTGGGCCCAGTGGGGCCCACTAATCAATAAACCCCTAGTTTATTTACTAATTGATTAAGCCCCTTAGTTTTAATACTTTCTATTAGCACCATTAATTTTCACAAATTAGAAATTTAGACCCTTTAATCTTTGTGGACCAAATCGGAGCTGGGCCCAGTGGGGCCCACTATTTCCATAACCCATTAGCCTTATTAATTAAGTAAAACACTTAGTTTCTCATATACTATGGGACCATTAGCCTTAGAAAATTTAAAGAGTAGGACCCTTAGCCTCCGTGGAACCCCATTAGAATAAATTAACTTATTAACCTTAAATTAATATTTCCAGACCCTAGTGTAAAAGTTGAGATTTGGCCTGGAGTCTGTTAACTCAGGTACACCTGTGTACCAGATCGACCGGCTGGCCACCTGGTCAATCGGGTACACTGGAAATTCCAGAATCCAAACCAAGTCCCAACTTTGATTCCAGTGGAGCAGATCGACCCGACCCTTGCCAGGTCGACCTGCCACACTGTGAACTCTAGGGTGTGAGTTTAGCATTGTTTTATAATTAATCGATTGTGGGACCCGTTAACCATCCAAATGAACTTCCATCAATGTGCCAAGCACGAGTCAATGGCGTGGCTCGACCTTGACTTGTGGGGACCACTGTTTAGTGTTTTGGTTGATAAATCTAAGATGATTCGACCCCTAAAAGTTGTCAACAATGCCCTTAACCAACTAAGCACCAAATACATTATTTTACGGCATTAATGACATCGTTTAGAGATCGAATTACCGGAGATAGACCCGAACCTAAAGTGGCCCATTTACCTAGGATTGGACCGTTGCTTTTCCCCGTTGATTCCCTGATTGAAGTTTATACTTCAATGTTATTTTACTCTGTCTTTCTTAGATCTTAGAATAGCTGTTTACTATTAATTAAACATAATTGGAAGACTTGAACCTAGGGTATCTAGAGGTGACCCGATGATGTGTTTTCGGAGATCATTGACCCGTGTCTGTGTCTAGGCGGACCCTTATTGGGCCTAAGTGTGGAGATGTGAACCCTTTAGCTTGAAGAGGTAGTTTCTATTGGACTGTTAAGTTATATGGTTTATAATGGAACTGTTTATCAGTAGTAGATGGATTGTTGCCTCGTTTGGACGGTTATAGAACAGGCCATGTACTGATGGGCCTTGGTATGGATCCAACGAGTGGGCCTGGACCTTGAATGAGATCCAGAGACTGTATTGAGATGTGTAGACCTTTTAGAGATATTGTTAGGACCTTGTTCACGCAAGGCAAAGCCTAGACAGACACAGACCTTAGAGTTATTCTCGAGTCGGCATGAACATTCACTCGGTTGATTTAAGCTCAGCCTGTGGACTGATCATCCCCGGTAGGAGCTAGATGAGTGTTGTAGAGCTATCATGATGAGCTGTGTGGTTGAGATGATGAGATAATGAGTTGATGAGTGAGATTCGGGATTAGTTATTCCCTGGTGAGATTCCCCACCGCGACTGTGTTTAGTATGGGAGGGCCGCAGCATAATATCCCGCGGTATTCCAGCTCGTGTGAATGTGCCACCTTGTTTATAGTAGTGTAGATGATTTCCTTATACTGATTCCTCATGCTTTACATGCACGATTGCCTAGTTCTCTTTCCTTGTTATTCATTTAATTTATATACCCGTCCTTATTTCCTTTGATATATATATGCTATGTTAGTAGTATGCTGTAACTTGCCAGATCGTTTAGATCTGACCCATTCTATGGTGCTTAGGCCTTGACCCAGAGATTCCCGACGACGCTTTAGCCCTAGTGGAGGCACCCGTGGCAGGAGAGTACGCTTGGGGCCCGGCCGACACGGACGTCGAGCCGGAGGGCGAGGAGTTCATACCAGGGTTTTGAGGGACTTTGTTATTTTGGGTTTCGGAGAGATATTCTGTAGTGAGAAGGGTAGAATGAAAATGTATAACTTTGATTAACATTGAATCATTTTAATTAGACATATGTTCTGCTCATACTTTATATATTTATCGATACCTATTGCTTCCGCTTTGTTTAAATCGTTATGCTTCCGCAATATTAAATGTTTAACTATGTTGGTCAAAAAGTTTTAAATTGGACCTCACTGCGGCCTACGATCTTGGAAGTTCTCGGATTTTCCGGGAAGTAGCGCGCCAATTTCGGGTAATCGAACGAGTATATCGGTATCCGGAATTTGGGCGTTACATATATCTTCATATCATATGGCTTGAACATGGCATGTTAGGCTGTCTGCATGTAGAATTTCTGCACAGTTTTAGTTTTTAAGGTTATATTTACGCATTCATATCTTCTTTGTTTTAAAACATTTTTCACTTTCGTTTTTTTTAGTTGATTCATACATCATTGTAGTACAAAACCCAGCCATTAAACTTAGTTTTAGGTTGCATTAGACTAGGAAAAATCATGCATAAAAACAGCCATGCATACTAGTTTTTAAGACTTAGAATTTTTAGCATCTCATGGCATACGTTGCATTACTAACTTTCTAACGTAGGTTTCTTTTGTTTCTACTTTAGTTTCTTAGTTTTGTTTTTGGTACTTTTTATTCTTGACGTTCTAACTTGTGTTTTCTTTTGTAGCAATTTTAGTTTTTTAGTTTAGGATTTTTAGATTTAGGAAGTTTTCTTTTCATTGGATTGTATTTAATTTAAAGTATGAATGATGAATGTATTTTTCTAGATTTTAGGCTAAAATTAGATTTTATTTAGGGCAGGTGACAAAGTTGGAAAGCCTTATTTCTAAAGCTCCCTGTGGATCGACCTGGTCTTACCAGTTTTATTACTACAATCGCACCCTACACTTAGGGTCCGGTCAGCAACCATTCAAGGAGGGCATCAGAGACCATTTCAGAGGCCAGATATGATAACCAGGAGTGGCTCGACGAGCGCATCAGGCGGACAATCCAGCACAACCTGGAGGCGGCCGGTCTCACCCGAGACCAACGGGATGCCTGTGAGTCCATCGATCTCGGCACGTCCTTCTTCTTTCGCGACATTAGGAACTATCCCCTTCTGAGGAAGTTCACTGTCCCGAGGTTCGTCATATATGACGAGACTTCGGACCCGGCCGGGCATCTTCGACACTTCTCCCAGAGGATGTTTGTTTGGGGGGACGAAGGTCACCTGAACTGTCGAGTCTTCTCCTCCAGTTTGGGTGACCTCCCCTTGAAATGGTTATGTGCGTTCCCGGAGCGGTCCATCTCAAGTTGACAACAACTCTAGCAGTCCTTCGTGAAGAAGTTTCAGGCCTACAGAGTTATGCCGAAGACGGATGCAGATATTTTGGCTTTGAAGATGAAGCGAGAGGAGAACATCACCTAGTTCGCCAAGCGATTCTGGATAGTCTATAGCCAGATTGAGAATTCCAAAGACATAGTAGCAATCTTCGCCTTCCAGAACGCTCTGCTGCCAGACAGTGATCTTCACAAAGATCTGGCCAGAGACCCTGTGACGTCCATAGCGGCACTGATGGCCAGAGTCAACTACTACATTGCTCAAGAGGACGACTAGATCCGAGCTCGGGAAAGCTTCGGGATCGCGCAGGGAGGCTGAGATGGTAAAGCCTCAAAGAAGGACAAGGGATCTTTTCGAATGGACGAGCCGGACAGACGCTAGACGCCTGCCAGTTCGGCGAAGGCTCCAGCAGCCACTTCGGGAGGCAACAAAAATCCTAGGTTGTCTGTCGACTCCTACAGAGCTATAAACACCATCTTCAAGGAGCCCATTCACAAGATCATGAATAAGATCAAGTCAAAGCCGTTCTTCAGTTGGCCGTAGCCCATGAGGGGAGACCCGTCTACGCGAGATCAGAGCAGGTTCTGCACTTATCATAAGCAGGGCGGACATAAGACCGAAGAGTGTAGAATACTGAGGTCACACCTGAAAAAGCTCCTCCAAGAAGGGCATCTGAAAGACTACATCAAGGCCGGTGCCAGGGATGACGGCCAAGCTCCACGCCGAGATGAGAGGGGTCAAGACAGTGATGAGTCCGAGAAAATCAAAAATGTCATTCACCTGACTCCCCCTCCCAGGAGAAGTCACCGAGCTCGTGCCGAGTCTAGGCGAGCCTCCCATGGTGAACAGGTGATGGCGGCCGAACTCGGATCAGCTCCCAAAAGGGCCAGAAGAGAGCGACCAAAGATCTGGTTCTCAGATGCAGATTTGGAAGGGGTCCAGCTCCCGCACAATGACCCGCTTATTGTCACCCTGAAGCTGAAGAACTGCACGGTGCAGAGGATCCTTATCGACCCCGGCAGTTCGTCCGAGGTCCTCTACTTTGATTGCTTTAAAAGAATGAGCCTGACAGAGAAAGACCTGCACGAGGCTCGAACTCCTTTCATAGGCTTCAGTGCCAAGCCAGTGTACCCTAAGGGAAGGGTGACCCTCAGAGCCCAAGTCGACGGAGCTTCCGTGATGACAGACTTCCTAGTGGTTGACGCGCCATCGCCTTACCACGCCATAATGGGTAGGACCTGGCTCCACAGTATGGAAGCTGTCCCCTATACTCTGTTGGGTTTTGTGTATGCCCTAAAGCCCACTGACAGCATCCACATCTCTGTTACTGGATATTTACTGGTTATTTATTAGATTTATTATTTTCTCTTACTGCATGTATATATGTATGTTTGTGTAAGGTCCATTGTTTCTAGTAAATGACTTGGGTGTGTAGTGGCTACACGCAGATAGGTTTGAGTCATGGACACTTAAAAAAATAAACTGGTTCATAACTGAGAGATGGAGTTGGGCACTTCATCTTGGTATAAGTTATAGTGAGATACTCTTCTGTATTTAGGGTGACTTACCATAGTCACAGGAAGCTTTTCCGGATTTATCTCATTAGTGCATGTGTCATGCATTGAACAGGACCATTTGTAGGTATGATCTCTAAAATAGTACTATCACTGAGAGAGATCAAGTCACCTTATGCTACTGAGTGACCAGTGCTCTTAATCTTGAGCATATGTGGATGAACTGACGAAGTTGAGTTCTTGTACTTTAATTCACTATGGGTGAGATCCTGTTCATGGGTCAACAGCTCTGTATTTTGGGTACTCGAGCTTGATTAGTTTGGACGTACAGATGCAATAAAGAATCTATGCCATCTTGTGATGGAGTGATCGTCCCCTTAGAATTATCCGATTATTCATCAAAATCTAAGATCTTAGTATATGGATATTCCATATGGATATTGAACTTGTGGGTCGCTCCTTGGACCAAGAGAATGATATTCGCATGATGATTAAGTCAAGGATATGAAGTTTTGAGGTTGAGATATAATCAAGAAGGTTGATAGTACATCGGATAACCTGACTTGATTATGGATGTTACATAGAGGGGCATTTCGGTCATTTCACTTAGTAGGTCGAAGACGAATGTCATTACCTGACGAGCTTATTTCATATTTAATATTTGTCCCTGGAGCGCAACCATAACTCTTTAGTGGAATGAGTTAGGGTTAAAATGATCTTAATGTTGCTATGGGGTTAGCATGGACATTTTGGTCCCTCCTCTAGCTATTTTCCTATATTTGCATGGTTTCCTAATTTCATTAGATGATATGTGGTTGAATTATTTTTTGTGGAAAAATATTTTTTTAGTTTAAATTCAAATAGGCCTTTGATGGCATACATGAATTTAACTCTAGCTAAATTATTAACTTGTGGGCGATGGTGCGTTTATCTATCTTGCGGGCCAGCCATAAAGGGAGCCCCTTGTGTGAGGTTTCAAACTTTGAATAGGTACCTTTACTTGGAAGGTTGAATTCCTCATTGGGTAAGAAATCCTATGGTTAATGTTTTCTAATTATTTTAGTATCTATAATTAGAAGGTATTGCACTCCTAAGGTAGCTGATTGCTAACTTCATTGGATGGTCCTACCTATTAGAGAGAACTAAAACCATCTTTATAGATCTCTCCCCTACGTGTGCAACAAAGAGAATGAGAGAAAAAAAACCCTAGGCGTGCAAAACCTATTGGCTGCCCAAAAGAGAGAGAGATACACGCCCATTACTTTCTTCTTCTTCCTTCATTGAAGAGAGGAAAATAGGTCTGGTTCTTTCCACAAAATAAAGTTCAGAAAACCTCTCAAGGAATCCATAGTTTGATCCCACAATCAAAGCCAATCAGATTGGGCTGTGGAATAGAAGAGAAGATCAAAGAAAAGTCACTGCAGAAAATTCCTGCAACCTGTATTGCTGATTGCAGGCTTGTGATAAGTCCTTTGGGAGTTTAGTTTCAGAGATTTGAAGTCTTCATATCATTAAGGTATCAGTCCTCTCTCATCTCCTTTTATTATACACTTGTTGATCATGATTTCATGGAGTTTTTATGTGTATTTTTTTGGCTGATTTGCGCTGCCAGATCAGATTTGTTTTAGACGATCCAAATATCAGCCATGGACGTCCCTAACATGTGAGTTCAGATCTGTATCGTATAAACTTTCATACTCACCACCAAAAGTTGAAGTTCCCATTGGAAGGTAGAAATGGCAGGGTGGAGATAGTTACAATCCGAGGAGACCAGCAGATGGCCAAGCAGTGCCTGATGGCCGTAGTGTCCGGGGAACGAGAGCCCAAGTAGGCCAACATGGCCGAGATGGAGAAGAAATTGGATGAGGTCGGCCAGGACTCGGAGACGAAGAGCGTGGAAGATTTGACCGAAATCAGGATCGACCCAAACGATCCGGAACGATTCTTCTTACTCGGGAGCCAGCTCGCAGAGCCAGAAAAGTCAGAATAGGTCCAATTCTTGGTGCAGAACAGAGAAGTCTTCGCCTGAACGCCCTACGAGATGCCTGGCATTGACTCCGAGGTCATGTGCCACAAGTTGAATGTGGACCCTAGCCACAAGCCGGTGATGCAGAGAGCTCGCAGGTCTGGGGTACCACAGACAGAAGCCGTGATCGAGGAGGTGGACAAGCTGGAGTGATTAGAGAAGTCCAGTACCTGGCCTAGTTAGCCAACACTGTGGTTGTCAAGAAGAAAATGGGCAAGTGGAGAGTGTGCGTCGACTTTATTGACCTCAACAAAGCTTGCCCCAAGGACAACTTCCCTCTCCCAAAGATTGATCAGATGATCGACGCCACCGCTGGACATGACTGAATGAGCTTTCTCGACGCGTACCGCGACTATCACCAGATACCAATTTATGGGTCAGATGAAGAGAATACCGCCTTCATAACACTCAGAGGCACCTATTACTATAAGGTGATGCCATTTGGGCTAAAGAATGCGGGAGCCACCTACCAGCGACTCGTCACTAGGATGTTCCAGGCTCAGCTCGGCAAGACCGTTGAAGTCTACATTGACGATATGGTTGTCAAGTCCAAACAAGCACAGAATCATTTGGAAGACCTATCTCAAGTTTTTGACGTCCTGAAGGAGTTCAAGCTCAAGCTCAACACTTCTAAGTGCGCCTTTGGTGTCGGCTCCGGCAAGTTCCTTGGAAGCTTGGTCACGCGCAGAGGGATTGAGGCTAATCCAGATCAGATATCTGTCATCCTCAGAGTACAGAGTCCAACCATTGCGAAAGAAGTCCAGAAACTCACTGGAATGGCCGCCGCACTGAACCGCTTCATCAGCAAATCCTTAGATAAGTGCCGGCCTTTCTTTCATCTTCTTAGAAAAAACTTAAAATTTCAATGGACTCCAGAATGTGACTAGGCTTTGTAGGAACTCAAGGCCTATCTCTCTTCACCCCCAATACACTCAACTCCGAAACACGGAGAAGTTTTGTACTTGTATTTAGCAGTCTCGGATCATGCGGTGAGCTCGGTCCTCGTCAGAGAAGAGGACAAACTTCAAAAGCCAATTTATTATACGAGCAAAACCCTCATTGATGCCGAGACCATATATTTACCATTAGAGAAGCTCGCGCTGGCACTCGTCAGTGCATCGTGCAAGCTCTCCCACTATTTCCAAACTCACATTATAGTGGTTGTTACGGAACACCCACTCAAATCTGCTTTTAAAAAGGCTGACTTTTCAGGAAGAATCTCCAGATGGGCTATCGAACTGGGACAGTATGATATCCAGTATTAGCCCAGGACAACGATTAAGGCCCATGTATTGGCAGATTTCCTCGTGGAGTTCTGTCTGAGTTCAGCACCAACCCAGCTCGGCACCGAACTAGGGGGCAGGGGGCATGAAGCGCCACGAACTTTGATGAACAACCACAAGGTCAAGCCCTCACCCCAGTCTGGAGAGTCTTCGTTGACAGATCCTCCACTTCAAGAAGAGCTGGCACTGGAGTTGTCCTCCAGTCTCCAGAAGGGTTGGTCATCGAGTAGGCTCTGACCCTGGATTTCAAGGCGTTAAATAATGAAGCTGAGTATGAAGCCCTAATAGCAGGACTAAACAGCGCCAAAATCCTCGAAGCTCAGCAGTTAGTGGTTTTCAGTGATTCACAGCTGATGGCAAACCAGCTGACTGGAGACTACCAAGCTTGCGATGATAGGATGGCCGCCTACCTAGCCCTTGCAAAAAAAAATGGTCTCTTAGTTTCAGACGGCCGAAATCCGGCAGATAGGCAGAGAGTCAAATTCTCACGCTGACGCCCTTGCCAACTTAGCCTCTGCTGTCGAAGTAGGAAGGAGAAGATACATTGAAGTAGGATCGTTGGCCATGTCCAGTATAGAGCTCCATCCACCTCGAGAAGTACTATGCCTTGATCTTGGCCCGAGTTGAATGGACCCCATCATAGCCTACTTGAAGGACGACCAGCTTCCCGAGGACAGAAGTGAGGCTCACCGAATCAGACTCAAAGCAACCCGATTCTGGTTGTCTCCCGAAGGCAAGCTCTACAGGAAGTCATTCACAGGCCCATACCTTCAGTGTGTTCATCCAAGCAGAGTCGAGGACTTTCTCTATGAAATACACGAAAGGATCTGCGGGAGCCACATTGGAGGAAGATCACTAGCATACTGAGCTATCAGCCAAGGCTATTAGTGGCCATATATGCAGAAGGACGCGCAGGTATACGCTAGAAAATCTGAGAAGTGTCAAAAATTCTCCCACTCTTTTCATCAGCCAGCACAAGATCTAAGCCCGCTCTCCAGCTCATGGTCATTCGCCCAATGGGGGCTCGACATCGTGGGACCACTTCACCGAGCTCCGGGGAACAGGAGGTTGCTGATTGTAGCCACCGATTATTTCACCAAATGGATTGAGGCGGAACCGTTGTCTTCCATCACATAGTAAGATTCCAAGAATTTCGTGTGGAAGAACATCATCACGAGGTTCGGAATTCCAAGAGCTCTGGTCTCGGACAACGAGACCCAGTTCGATTCCAACCTTTTCAGGGGCTTCTGCCAAGAGCTCGGCGTCCGGAACCACTACTCCATCCCAGTGTACCTGCAGAGCAATAGCCAAGCAGAAATCTCTAACAAGGTGGTACTCAATGGACTGAAGAAACGACTCGACAGAGCCAAGGGAAGATGGGTAGAAGAGCTACCAAGCGTCTTGTGGGCTTACAGAACAACTCCAAGGCGCTTCACTTCGGCAACGCCTTTCTCCCTAGCCTATGGGATGGAGGCGGTCATTCCCTTAGAAATCGGCCTCCCAACTCTGAGATCTGAACTCTTTGATCAGGGCCGGAATGAGGCGAACCTAGATCTGGAGCTGAACTTGGCCGACGAACATAGAGAAGCGGCAGCAATCAGATTGGCCGCTTATCAGCAACAGCTGGCCAAAGGCTATAATTAGAAGGTCAGAGAGAGGAAATTCTCAGTTGGCGAGCTGGTTCTGAAAAAGACACTCCCAGGCGATAAGGATCCTAACCAGGGCAAGTTAGCGCCGAATTGTCATGGACCATTCAAAGTAATTTCTACTGCCAGACAATCAGCCTATAGACTTGAAGATATGGAGGGACGACAGCTACCACGGCCATGGAACGCGTCGCATCTCAAGAAGTTTTATTTCTAATATGTACTCAATTTTCAAGATCAATGAAAGTAGTCTTCATTCTTGTCCATTGATTCAGTTAAAATCCGGTTACGGCTATCGGCAGTTCGACGACAATGCCACTGATGAGATTGCCTTAGGGTTGGTCTACACTACCCAGGCATGAAGCCATTATGGCCACTGATGAGATTGCCTTAGGGTTGGACTACACCACCCAAGCATGAAGCTATTACAACCTCTGATGAGATTGCCTTAGGATTGGTCTACACCACCCAGGCATGAAGCCATTACGACCACCGATGAGATTGCCTTAGGGTTGGTCTACACTACCCAGGCATGAAGCCATTACGGCCACTGATGAGATTGCTTCAGGGTTGGTCTACACCACCCAGGCATGAAGCCATTACGGCCATTGATGAGATTGCCTCATGGTTGGTCTACACCACCCAGGCATGAAGCCATTACGGCCACCGATGAGATTGCCTTAAGGTTGGTCTACACCACCCAGGCATGAAGCCATTACGACCACTGATGACATTGCCTTTGGGTTGGAACATGTTTCACCCAGGCATGAAGCCATTTCGGCCATCTAGACTGCCTTAAGGTCATTACACCCCACTCGCACAAATCCATTTCGGCTAAAGGTGACTTGGGTTGATACGAAATCTTCCACTCAAAAGGTGTCTAAAGGTCGGTGTGTCATAAAATCAACCTCGGGTATGCATCAAACGTGTTGTATACGGTACTAACTTACTGAGCGTTAGAGCTGTTACACGACAAAGCGGTGGAACCATGTCGAGCATAGGTGGCAATGGAAAGCCACTACCTATCTCACAAGGTGTTTCAGCTCGGCCATGCTTTCCAATTCGGATCATGTATATAGCCGAATTCAAACACTTGAGCAAAAGTGAAAAGCAATAGAAACAAAACACAAGAAGAAAATGCAAAGGCACAACAAAGAGGAAAATTTCACAGTTTGAGACAAAAGTTCAATTGCATTGATTCACTAGATATTACAATTGTTTCATTACAACTGAGTCATTACGATTGAGGGTCAAAAAATAAAAAAAGGGATACATCAGGAGTTTATTCAGTGGCACCAGTGTTAGCTTCCTCAGCCAGAGGAACTTTGGTTGACGCGGCAACAACTTCGGTCGGAGTAGGGGCAGAGCTTGGTTCTGGATTTGAGCTTGGGAACTTGGCCGGGCTCTTATAGATTGGGTCGTCCTTGGAGACGCCCGCTTTATCCAGCGTAGCGAGCCAGCCAAGCTCCCACGCCTTGTCTCGGATGGTCTAGACCTGCGCCTCGTACAAGGTGGTCGCTTCAGCTACCCCCTCATCGTAGGCCCCCTTGGTCTCGACCTCCAACTTCGCCTCGACTTCTTCAGTCTGCTCGGCCACCTTCTTTTTATATGCTTCCGTCTCGGCCTTCGCAGCTTCCACCTCGGCAGTGAGACTTTGGATCAACCGCTCCTATTCAGCCGCCTTCCTCCAAATCTCCTCCACTGCGGCCTCCAGCACCCTCCTTTGAGCCTTTGCCTCAGCTCTCTCGGCGGCTCTCTCAGCGCCATTCTACTGGGCCCTCTCCGGCTGTACATGGGACCTCTGCACTAACTGCAAGAAAACAGAAGACTGTGAGAAAATCATGATAGAAATCAAAGTTCATAGTGAACTTGAGCTCCGAACACTCACCAGGAGCCCCGCCTGCATTGACGCCATCGCCAGCGCCACATCATCATGGTCCCTGTGCCGGGCCATGTCTCTGGGTAGTGAACAGGCGGCAGTGAGGGCCGCCATCACCAGAGGATTTCCGGGGACCTGGTCCTCCACCGAGACAGGCCTCCCGGGACCTATCTGTAAAGAAGGTCTCCAGGGGGCAGGCCCGGGGGGGGGGGGTGGGACCATTGTGGTCTTCGGGGTGTCCTCGACCACAGCCTCCGTCCTAGACCTCTTCCTAGGCCTGGTTTCTTCCTCTGCGGTGGCCCCCCCGGTTTGTTGTTGGCCTTCCGAATTTTGGGGTGGCGAAGGACCCCTTTACGACGACCGGTACCGAAGTGGCCCGGGGAGTCCGCCTTGAGCCGCAGAATGCCAGCGAGCTCAGATCTTTGACGGCAGGCTGGCAGTGAGGCGGCATCTCTTCTGTTGTTGGGCTGGGAGGGGTCCCGTGGGTGACGTCTGATGATCTGAAAGTTCAGATCCTTGAGTGGCGGGGTCGTCTGATGAGAGGGGTCCCATTCGACTCCGTCTCAGAGGTGGAGGCCTCAGCACTGGATGTGACCCTGCTGACCTCGGGTGCTATCTGGGAAGGACCCGCCTCAGTCTCGGGCTCCCTCCTCTCCGGGCTTCCCTGCGGCGACTGTTGAGTGACCTCGGCTATCTTGTAATAGCCTTGGTACTTAGGCTCGTTGCCGAGAAGTGCCCAGGCCGCCCTGTTTGAGGATTTCGTGCATCTCGAGACCCACTGATGCCAGGCCTCGTTCTTTTTCCAGCCCACCTGCCCGGCTTTCCTCTGTTGAGCGGCTACAGGGTCAGGAAAAACGTTAAATCGGGAAAATGAAAGAAAGAACAGGAAGAAAAAATCAAAACCAGAAGATTTCATACTTGGAACGACCCCTAGGTGATGAGGGACGTTGTACGCTCCGACTTCTTCGGCGCCGAACTCCCAGTTGCCCGAGACGGACAAGTGGTCGTCCCCCGCGTACTTGTTGGAGTCTTCAAGCGCCGTCACAAAACTTTTTCGTTTTGGCTTGACTCGGAGGTAATATGTGTCCTCCTTGGACTTACATATATCGTACACGTCCTCTATGTCGTGGACGTCGAGGTCGATGTGGAGGTGCCTATTGAGCGCAATTGTGCCCATGATAATCTTGTAGGCGTTGGGCATCAGCTAGCAGGGGGTGAGGTTCCAGGTGTTGAGGCAAGCCCTAATCAGAGGGTCTAATGGGAACCTAACGCCCCCCTCTATGACTGCTATCAACGGGATGGACATCCAGCTGTCGAAAAACGAGCGGCTCATGTAATCTACGGAGTCTGCCCGCCGGACGAAGACATCATCCAGTATCCCGTACGCGGACCTAAGTCCCTCTATGGCCTTTGCACTATCTAACCAATGGCTGTAAACCCCCATGGCTGATAAAAGGAAAAGTAGAAAAGGGGGAGAAGGACTAGAAGGAAAGCAATGAAGGACTCGGAGGACTTACTAACGCAGAGGACCTAGGACGGAGACGAATACTGCTGTGAGCAGGTTGAGAGTTGATGAAAGCTCTGCTCTGGAGTTCTTAGAAATTTCTGGTTCTTGGAAACGTTCTTTCTAAAATGAAAAGTAAGAAAGGGGAATAAGAACAAGATGTAGCTATTTATAAGAGGGAAGCGCCCAGTAATGGCGCCTCTTCTGAAATTCAAAAAATGTCGCTTCAAAGACTGCACGCGTACGTGACAGCGTGGCTAACCGGATGGCGACGCATGTCATCGGCGGTTTATCTCCTGCAATAATTCGAGCGTGGCAATTACTGCAATTAATTACCCCGGGTGTGCGAGGAGAAGTTGAATAAGCGCCACCTGTCAACTGCTGACGTAAGGACAAAAATTTCTGCCGATTTTTTCGTAATTATAGCTCCCGACCCCAAGGAATCTGAGATCCCAAGAAGTCGGAAGCTAGGGGGCAATTGTGTGGGGCAATTCTTAATGCGCAAGTTACGCCAAGGCCAGCGATAACGCCAGCTCTTGTGCTTTATTTCGGCTACGCGCATCTCGGCTCGAACGCCAATGCACTTGCCGAGACCAACACAGATCGCCACGGTCTCGGCCACATGCACCGCCAAGCAAGTGGTGTATCTCGGTTACAGCCAAGGTGACAAGCTGCTATTCGAGACATGCACTGACAACGGCGTCTCACATAAGGACACATGGCGGGATGGAGGCACGCGCTGATGGGACAGATACACCATCCCAGCCGTCCATCCTCATCAAATCCCTGACAGAGCTACATCTGGTGGCTGCAGTCATATCGGGACAGGGCCCAACAAAGGATCCGATGGGACCTTAGCCGCCAGCAGGTCAAGGCGAGATCAGGCCCATGTGACTAGCATTTAATGCAGTATGGGCTGACCGGACCCTCATTTAATGCAATGTGGGCTATGATGGATCCTCATTAATTACTTTATGGGCTAATGAAACTCTAGCAGTCAAATCATTAGGCCCACTAACAGGCATCTTGGATTTTTCTCATATAAGGTGATTTACCACGCAAAAATCAAGTACGCATGCATGCAATTTCCTAGTCGTTACTCTGCTTCTCTTCTTTTTCGGCCTTTGTTCCTGCACTAACTTAGGCATCGGAGAGCCCTACGCTGTCCACAGCCAGGGTCCATTGACCGTTCTTTCTTCTCTTTCAGGTCCCTGAGGCGGATAGCTCTCCAGTCATTTGGATAAGTCCTCAAAGGCTCCCCCTGATCTTGTGAGTTAATATTTTCTACACTTACAGGGCACTTGACTAAAGGATAGAATGATTTTGGTCTCCTTAATAAGATGGAAGATACTTTGAGGAATATATATATACATACACACTACCCCCATGAATTGCCATAAACCCTAATTTGATACTCATCCCACCGTTACTTGATGTTGGATTGAAATCCAAAATAAAAAAAAGACATGTTCTAAACCAATTAGACTTGAAGGCCATAGATTAAGTGTTAGGGGTTCCTGTTTTGTGTACCCATAGGTCTCATTGATATCTTTTCAATGGTGATATCAAACGTTCATATTTTGTGTTGGTGACGGAAACGTTAATATAACCACCTGTCAAACTCAAGTTGATCAGCAGTCCAACCTAACCCAGCATGCCATCAAAATAATGAAGAAAATCAAACCAATAAGAAAATCACATATAACATGAAAATTGGACCCAACTGGCCGGTCAGAACCTGTCAACCAAGGCCAAAACCTTTCAACACTGTTTAAAGCTGTGGAAAGAAAGATGGTTGAACCAATTTTGACCATTAGTTCTCAGAAAAGTTTTCTTATGAAGTACTTACTTTTCTCCACGATTGAATTGTGGTCCCCTCATGCCTTGGCCAAATTGGTTGTAATCAATAATCAATGTCCAATTTTAAAGTGAAATTGGGGTCATGTCATTCTAAAGTGAAAGATGTTTTGTACACTTGGATGCAACTTGAAAGTTATTTAACCACGTGGGGTAGTTTAGTTGGTCCAGGACTACAGTTTACACCCGGAGATTATAGATTCGAAACTGCACTACCACACTGGAGCTACATGAGAGTTTACCCGGCTTCCTTCTGAACCCGGAGGGATTAGTCTAGCCCAAAGAGTTGGGAACCCTCTTATACAAAAAAAGAAAAAAAAATACAAATTATTTTGGACATTAGCTTAATTGCTGGAAGCTTTTAATTTACTATTTTCTCTCATGTCTCTAGATGATTTAACGAAGCAGCCCATGGTTGTCTTGCCAAAATGTATTCATCTATGAGCAGCAATGGGGAAAATTTAGGGCTTTTGGATGTTTTGTTTTATTTTTGTTTGTTCTTGTTCTGCTTTTCTTTGGTCTGTGATGAAATTCTATTTTACCAAAAAAAAAAAGAGTACTCAATTTTAATAACATTGTATATGTATAACTATGTCATGTGTACATTTGTATCCGGGGCAGAGTTTTTGAGTCAATCCAATGGTGAATAATGACTTGATTACTGTCAAATATGGTCAATAAGTGTTTTTCTTGGTCATGAGGGATGGAGGTAGGAATGCGAAAGGGTCAAATTTGTACCAGAACTATACGGACCCAGATCTAGACCCATTTATTTATAAACGATGGTTCCAATTCTGAAACTTATTTTGTTGGTTCCATACTCGCGCGGCTCCGATAAAAGTATCAGGATCCGGTTCTAGAACCATGTTTGACTAGGGGAATAGGATCTTGTTTCAAAATTAGTTCCGGTTTCTTTTCACTTTTTTTTATTTGCTTAGAATAAGGATATCATTCAACTTACAACAATACATCAAGTCTGCCATCTCTGAGATTAAACATAAAATTGTCCAACCAAGATTGATTTTGAGCTACAATTTACAATATTAAAGGCTCATATGCCGGTTTCTAGGTCCACGGGCTGGAACTTATATGGACCACGAACCTTGAATTCTAGACTGGACCCGGCCCTTTTTATGACTTGGAATATAAAATATATCCAAAGACAATCTTTTACGGGTTGAAACCTCCGCATAATCAGAGAATCAGGATGCTAGTTTACATCCCTAGATAGAGGTACATCCCTAGACGGAGGTAGAGGCGTTTGGATTGTTCTTAGGTGCCCTCCGTGGAAAATGAAAAGGCAGCACAAAGTAAATCGGAAGTTTTGATATTTATCACTCATGCAGGGTGATATTCCCCTAACTTAATATTCTCCCAACTTCTATCTATCTATTGTATTATGTATCACTCTACGAGATTGTGCAAGTACGCACGCACAAATAAATGAGAAAAATATTAATCAACCATATTGAAAAGTGAATGAAAAAAAATGAATATTTAGTTTTGAATAAATAAAAAAATAAGATATGGATTATTCTTTTTCTCTATAATTATACTTTTTCAAACAAAATGCTTATGATAGTATTTCAGATTTTAAATGGTGCAAAAGGAAAGTTATGGGTTGAAATAAAAATAAAACATACAAGATCCAGACAGAAACTTATAAAAATATTCTATAAGTAGCCATGGATAGGAACGTGTGTAATATGAGCAAAGTGCTTCAAGCAAAAGTAACCCTTTATTTTAAACAAATTCAGCAAATTTGGCACAGTATGTATTCAAAGAAGCCATAGAGTCCCACATAGGATAAAGTGGAAGGCCTTTATAATTTATCAAGGGAAATATTCATGTGCATCTATCCCTCACCATATTATGGTGAGAGACAACATAATGAGGCGGAATTTATGATCCATCCAAACCATCCTCACACATGGGACCCCTTGAATTTTATTGGATCCATTGAGTTTTCACTAATCCGAATGGATTGGACTATTGGATCGAAGGTCAAATTTTTCTTTAATATAAGGTCGTTAAATATTTAGGCTATAAATGAAGGGGTTAGAGCCATGAAATTTAACCCCAAACTTGATAAATGGGCCCATCCAAGATAATATCCCCCCCCCCCCCCCCCCCCCAAACCCAAAGTCCCGCGAGAAGTGGGGCTCTAGGTAGGCCCTATGTTGACACATGAATGTTCCCCATTTATCAATTGCACTTTAATCTTTGAGCTTTTTGTTAATCATCCTTTACGCTTCTGCAAGCTAGGCCTGAACTGAGAAGCCAGACCCGTAAACATTTAACCTGGGTGATGGGCTAAATCTCACTCAAAGTTTGACTCTTCATCAAGTAGATCACAGCTAGAACACATGATTCAGTTTCTTTTTTTTAGTTCTATGACATATGATCAGTTTGATGGTGGATCTAATTGCAATTGGGTAGTGCAACGCTAGCGAATCCTGGCTGTAAAACCTCCATTCTCTTCGTTTCAAAAAAAAAAAAAATTTGTCTTTGCTCTATTGCCCAATTTTCCTCTATCCCACTCTACCCCTTCAAGGTGCTCTCTCTCCCTGCTCACTTAAATTTGTAGGGAATGATAATGTGAGGCTTCTAAAGGATGGAATGATGTACCAATAGAATCTAATATACTTGACATTAACACGACCAGACATTACGTACTCAAGCAGTTGACGTGTTAAACAAGTTTATATAAAGTACAAGAAA
This sequence comes from Cinnamomum chago, assembly GCA_038049695.1. Classification (NCBI taxonomy): domain Eukaryota; kingdom Viridiplantae; phylum Streptophyta; class Magnoliopsida; order Laurales; family Lauraceae; genus Cinnamomum; species Cinnamomum chago. Next base: position 38,461,811 of record CP142454.1, read on the forward strand.
GATATTTCAGCAATAATAATAATAATAATTCTTGGAGAAAGATGTACTTAGAAAGAACTAGATGCATTTGTTGTCAAAAGAACTAAAGGAACAGTCGATTTTGGGATTCTTCATACAGAGAAGTATAGTGTGATAAGAGTAAATCTTGTGACATGCACCATGTAATTAGAGGGATGATGATGAGAAGATCATCTACCCGACGTTGGTGATTGAAAGTATCTTGGTGCAATACGAGGCACCTAACAATGCCTTTCTGGATTGAGACGGCTCCCTATCCAAGTGGTTATGAGCTTTAGTTCTCACATGCCTATCCAGGGTTTGAACTCTAAGTATGCTCCTTCTCCCTTCTTCCTGTGGCTTTTTTTCCGCTTGTGTGGACTTTCTTCCAACGTGTGCGGACTACTTTCCCACTTGAGTGGGTTGCCTTCCTGCGTGTGGGGGCTCTCCAAATCCCCCAATCCACCCGCCCACCACAAACAAACAAAAAAAAAAAAAAAAAGTGCCTCTTTGGGCTACTTTAAGTTGAATACAAGCCAATAGCTATGGCTACACTAGGATGGTGGTGGCTCACGTAGCCAATGGCAGACCCAGGATTTTTGTTTGGATTTTAAAAGCGGACCCGAAATTTGCATTTGAGTTCTGAATGTGGACCCAAGTGTGATGAAGGCAAAGCATATACATAGGTCTGGCCTGCACGTGACCACACATACACCTATGGTTTGTGCTTTTAAAGCTTGAACTATAAAGAATTCTATAAAATAATAATAATAATAATAATAATAATAATAATAATAATAACAGCAGCAATAATAATAAGGAGATGAAGGAGAAGAAGAAAAAATACTATATGGGCTTATTAGTGGGGTTTCCTATCAAAGTCAAGTCCCTTGGTGAATTAGGAGTATCAAAGGGGGGAAATTAAAGGGAACATACACATGGTACTTCATTCTTGAACTTGGGAGTAGCCGTCTGACTTCGTAACATAGGAGAATATTCAGAGCAGTAAAAGCTAAGGTGGAAGGTTTAAATAGCCACTAGAATAGTGTTTCCCCAAGATGATTATCATCGTTCATCGCATCAATTACAATTTCTATTATTATATCATTTGCGACTGTTGTCTTTGGAATCATCATCATTAGCTAAGGCGATAGGCTCCAATAACCATTGGAATGGGGGATTCATCCAGATGATTACTATCAACCATGGCTTCAATTGAGATTCATATTATTTACTTTTATGATCTGTGAATCTTTTCTTTTTAATCCCAATTCGATCCTTTCTAGCATTCATTAATCCTAACAATTGGAATCAAAGCCATGCGAGACTATGATTGCTTCTTTTTTATGGAACCCTTATGGATGCTCATGCTTCACATAATTTCTACTATCTTAAAAAAACATGAGGGTCATTATAGTTTTAGCTGTGGATATCAGAAGTAGACCTTGAATGTTACTTGCCATCAGAAGACTTTGAATATCATGGTAGCATGACCCACAACACAAGTATAGCTATCATGTTGATGACTCATTCTAACAAGACTGTATATTCAAGAAACCCTGTTATACCATCTTGCATATAGAGATGGATATTGCGATATTGGTTGGATGCGTACAACTATATAACTCATTTTACTACATACTGTTACCCCCATCATGTGACATGGCTTTAGATGTAGAGGAGGGTCACTTTTCTTAAGCCAATCTAGGCCATTACAATCAAGGTTGGAAAACTCAAGATTTGAACTTGACTTGTCCAATACTAATACCTTGACAGGAATAGAGTCAATGCAATGACTTAGAAGAGCCATATTTTTTTAAAAATTTTAAAACTGGATCAAATACTAATAAATATAAATATATTTATTTACATGCATTCATGACAATCAATTCAAATTAATTAATTTATATATGTATGAAAATAATATAATAAGGAAAATAAAAGAAAAAGTATTGCATATTGCATAATGTATCAGTCCAAATATCGAACATAAATATCATTCCGGTCATTATTTTTAAATTGCTGACTTCAAATCTCATGCATAATTATTTAAAAAATAAACATTGATTGTTTAAAAACCAAACCTACCTGTCAAAGTATCAAATAGTTCAGAATGTAACTAACTTATTAAAATGAGGTAATTCCGACAGGCCTTCCCAGTGTTTGAGTTGGTTCTTCGTCAAAAAAAGAACTTGGGAGAGGCAAGAGTCAACTTGAAGAGTTTCATTGCACGTTGCCGTAGGTCCAAAACAATCACATTCCAAGCTATGTTTGGATGACTTAGGCCACAATTCACAGTACAAGCTCACACATGTGCAGGCCAAATTCATGCAGGACCGCAACCCAAAACCAGCATGCAGACCCTTTATTGTGTGCAGGTCTAGAGTATAGGCTCAAATTTCATTGTTGGACTAGGTCTTCTTTTATTAAAAAAATAAAAGGGCACATTACATAGTTTTTGCCCATCACAGATTTGCAAGGCCCATTGCACAATTGCAGTCCAGTCTGTTACACAAACTTTATATTTTCTCTAGTCCAAGTTCGGTAGACATGCCTAAATCTCTTTTTGATTTTTTAATTCTTTTGAGGTTTTTATAAAATGTATGTTCAGATCCATCGCAAAGAAATCAAATACACAGGCTCTTTTCTTATCAAATTTTGGACCCAAGTATACTCAGGCCCAAATTTGTGCAGGTCTAGCTCACACTGTGGGACGAAACTCAATCTAACATATGCTTGATCATGTCCAAACTAGGTCCCATATGAAGCCCAAGTCTGCTCATTCATTCCAGGCATCTATCTAGTAATGGATCCGACCTCATAAATATTTCCTTTTCATGCATGTGATTATAGCGGGCTAGTCATTTCCATTTGGATAAAATAGATGTGAGCTATTGTGTCCAATCAATGAGGAAACTATATCATCAGCTAGTGATTTGAAAGCACTAAAATGTACAATTTCATCCCTTGGATTAGTAGTGTTGCTCAGACCTATAATAAGAGGGGGAAGTATATCTATGCACTAAATGGACCTATAATAAATTTCCAATTAAGCGTCCAAGGGTTAAAAGGGTTACATAGGTCACATATCTCGACCAATTTGTAAGAACAATATCTCACATTTTCAATAATCCCGCTTGGGCATACAATCAAATCCTTATTATTAAATCCTAATTAGTGGGTGTAAGGCCTGCGACCTTACTGGGTTAGTTGGGCCCAATAACCGGCCCGTTGACCCATTTATTTTGATATTATTATAATTATTTGTACTTTAGATATTTAAGTGGGTTTAGGCCTTGAGTGAGTTTCTTTTAGTGTTAGAATAGTGTCTGCGAAGTTTCGTGCGATTTCGAGTTTGTTTGATCCTAGCAGGGGAGTAGTTTGCAAATTAGGGAAAATTGAGTGTTTTTTCGGAAAAATTCCTATCATCGTGATTTTGGGTTCGTTGGAAAGGTCTCGTTGTGCTGATCATTTTGTCTTCTGCCTCATTGCGATCCGACGACCAGAAACCCTTCTAATAATTCATTTCTTCTCAGTACCCACTTAAGGGCATCTTAGTCTTTTCCCCCTCCCTTTCTTCTTAAACAAGAGATTAACCCTAATCTCTTTTCTTTCTCTGCAACGAACGATAACTTACCGCAGCCTCTTCTTCTTCCTCATTCTTCCAAGGCACCAGAACTCCTTCCCTAAGAGATCACTTCTGCGATCTGAGCCGCTCATCTTCTTCCTCTAGATCTTCTCTCTTGATCCTGGTTTGGGTAAGTTTTACTCAATTTTATCTTTTCAATCAATTCTCTTTGGTTTAGATTTAGGCTTGATCTTAATCTTTTTCTTTCTTTTATTCTCCATTGCGTTCTAGATTGCGTTTGGTCGGATTAGATTTGTGGGTATTGCGATAGAAAGCTTCTCCTCAAATTTCCCTATTTCCTGTCATCTTCCTGGTTGAGGTAAGTAGATATGCATTTTATATTTAAACATGTGTGTATAGTTTTCTATTGATTGCAATGATCTCTTGTTAGAATACCCAAATTCCAAGCTGTGGTTATGTTTTGATTTGGAATTTATATGATAGATTAGGTTTTGGGAATATTTGGTTTGAATTAATTGTTAAAATGGTAACTTTGGGGGTTTTTTAATTTGATAGAATGGATGGGAATGATGATTGTGATGATTGGGGAGAATAGAAGCTTGTTTTCTGTAGGGAAAAGAAGAGAAAAATTTATTTTCAGGTTCAGGTCTACAGTGCCGATCGATCGGACTTGCAGACCGATCGATCGGACTGAAATTGGTCTCAGTTAACTAAGACGGACCTCAGACCGATCGATCGGATCTTTTGTCCGATTGATCGGAGGGCAATTTTGTAATTTCTGACAACTTTTGGAGAAAACCTTAGAACACTTGGAACTTTTAATCCGTCCATCGGATTTCTACATATTATATACTGTTGGAAAGCCCTTGAGATGTAAAATCCAATGGTTCTGGTTTCATCACGATCGGAGGTCGGGAAGTGAGGTAAAAACTCAGATTAATGATCCAGTCTAATATTTTATTGGAAATGAGACCAGTATCTTAGGTTTGGGCCTTAGATGTTGGAAATCATGAACCTACTATCACTTGACCATTAATGGGGATTAAATAGTAAAGCGTGGCTTGGTATGCTTCGATTGGGTTGTCTAGGTATTCGTGTATTGTGTATGGTTTAATCGAATACGTATGGAATTGAATCAATCGATACTCAACATGATTGTACAATAAGGAAATTCTTTATAAGCATCGTTGCTTCGAATTCCCCACGCACTCCGTTAAAACAGATATGGTACAGGGATGACAACACTTGCCTAAGATTGGATTGTAATCTCTCATTGATTTGTTAATCGTATCCGTCGATTTTGTATCCGTGTACACTCTCTTGGCATAAAACACCTAATTAATTATGAAACATAAACTCTTGTAGAATTAGGACAAAGACCTGACTTAGAGTGTACTTTAGGAACCGTGTATCGTATATTGATAAACATGACTGGCTAGAATGTAAGGGATTATCGTGTGGATGGTCTATCTTGTGTTGTTTCGAATGAGATAATCCCTAAGAACATGCTTTGTTTGTTGAGCTAGCTAGACTTGCTTGACTTGGTTTTCCCCACGTATTAGCACCACTTTATTATTATTATTACTTGCATATCATGGCCAGCTGCATTTTGGGGTTTATTGATGGGCCGGTTACTCGGACATCGGGGTGGGCAGTCGGCTTTGGACTGCGTCCATGGCGTTGAATAGTTGGGAGCGGGCTTGGACCGTGAGCTTGGATCCCCCTGGAGCCGGACTTTGGTATCAGTAGTCCGAATAGGATTGTTACTGGTACCCCGTGAGGTGGCTTGGACATCCACGGAGTCTCCCTCTTGTGCATTGCATTACACTGGTAGTGGTGATTGTTAGTATTGCTAGGATTCTTGTTATTAATTCTGATGATATTTACTCATGCTTAGCCAGTATTGTTCCTTGTATTCCTACGATCTTGTACTTGTCATTACTCTTACATTTGATGCATGTTATGTTTTAATTATATCTTGCTTATCTATTGCTCAACATGTCGTTGACTTTGTTCCTTGGTGTGCAGACTCCTCAGGTGAGTACTACTACGAGGAGCAGGCAGGTGAGGAGATCCTTTGGGATCTCCAACCAGTAGAGGAGGCACAGGAGTGGAGTGTCGATGACGTAGAGTAGCGTCATCATTACCACACATAAGAGACTCACTTTGACACAAACATTAGATTTTATTTAATTCATTGTTAACTTTTCTTTCATTGACTCTATGTTGTTTAATGGCCTTAGTTTCTGGGATGGCCATTGTAATTAAATTAACTTCCTTTTTAGCTTTAATTGTTTCTTGCAACTTTAAATTTAATTGAGATTTATTATCATTGTTGATATCAATGTATGAATTCCGCTATTGTTTTATGTTTTGAGGTTGAAATACATTATCCTCACAGCGGACTTACGATCCTTGGGCCAAAAGGGCAAAGATTTTAATTGGCCCAAAATTTCACTCCCCAGATCTGGTTTATTCTCTAATCGGGTTCAAGGGACGTGACAGTGGGTTTCTTTATAATTTCTTTGGTTATAATCCCATATATATTGTATGTATGAGAAGTCATTTTGTCTAAAATGTCGAGCATTTTAGACCCCCACAAGCAGGGCAAGGATGATTAGCCCTGGCCTGAGACTGTCTGCTCTACACCCTAATCCACATTCAGCCCGTCCACATTTATAATGCACGGAACGGATGCTTCAAAATGGGGCAATGTATCGCATCTAATACTCTACATTTTATGTGTAAAATTCATGTCCCTGCCAGGTCCACATCGTGTCCTTATCGTATCGATGCCGTGTCCACATGTGGCTCCACAAAAGAAGTGTCCTATGTAAGGAACTGGGCCACCTAGAATATTACTCATATAGATTTTTGTTTTATAGGTAAGAGACTCAAACATGCAGCCTTGCGTTTGCAGCAATGAGCATCTAGAAACTGTGGTATGGATTCTCTCTTCTCATCAAATTACTAACAATAGTTGAACTTGCATAACAAGGGGAGCAAAAACCATGAACAAATGAAAGTAAAGAAAATGAAGTCAAACCCCAAACCCCTATTCAGATTTTTCCTTTCAAAACAAAGGGACACCTTTGAAACAAAGGGACATTACCTTCCACCACAACAGACAGATGAAGTCAAGATGCCACGGTCAGATTCTCTAATAACAGCCTTTTACCCAAGATCTATTCCCACTCAATCCAACTCTATTAGATGAGCTCTCTTCTCTGCTGCTTGTTTCCTTATGAAAATACCCCACCTCAGAGCTGCTTTCAGCTTAAGCCAACCAACAACAGCCTTCCCAGAACTTCGGCCGCGCTCCTGTACATATCTGCAATCTGATTGAGGCTCATAGGCAGCAGAGTTTGAATAGAAAGACTGATCAGAATGGCCAACACCAAACGTTCTCAGCAAGCACTGCATGTCTTCGTGCTCTAGAATCTGTGAGCTCCTTAGACGTATCTCTTCCTCGGAAAAGAACTCATTGAGTCCCGGCCCTTCTTGCAGACGAGAAGAGTCGCCCAACAAATAACCAGCACCTGTTGATGAGTTGACAGATTGGAAACCTACGCTGGCAGTGCTTGCTTCTTGCACGGTTGACAGTGCCAGCCTCATTGAGGAGTCCAATCGAGTGGTAGGAGACTCAACTGAGTGATCGCCATGTGTTGAGAAGTGAGAACTCTCGATATGGAAATGCATTCCTGGATCGGACACTGAATAATGCTGTGTGCATGGGGGAGGAATGGTGCAGTTATTAATGGTGGACTTGTCATCGCTGGAAATTGGAGGAAATTGGACCTCCTTGCTGTTTATGGATTTCAACAGTCTTTTTCCATCATATTCTACAACGTGAATCCAATTCTCGTATGCTCTTTTCACCAATAAGTCCACCGATACCTGTTGGCATTTTCATGCAGTGCAAATCAGCTTCTTCATTTTCCTATGTAGGACACCATTCAATTTAAAAACTTTTTGTATATTAACTTAAAAATATTTGAATATATAAAAAAATAAAACAAAGAAAAAATGAATTGGAATATAAAAAAATTAAGGAGGAAAAAATAAGATAGATTTCATCCATATAGGATGGAAGAATCAACAAGCCACAAGATAAATGCTCTAGGGAAAATCAGGCAAAATCTGATCTACCGGGCCACTGTCATTGACAGACTAAATAAGAAGTTATGAAATGTTATTTGATCGAAAAAACAGAAATTTTGGTCAATTGAATAAAAATATAGGAGCAAATTTCATTTGGGAAAAAATCTCTCCAATTTGACCATAAGTTATGACTTATTTCGAGAAAACCACCTTCTGACTGTGTGAAAGAGATTCTGCAGAGAGGAACTGGCCATTTGTGATTAGGCCTATAAGCTCATAAATTTGGTTGAAAACAACACCCATGAATTGGCTTTCATCAGAGTAGTACACATAGAGCTTTCCAACCAGGACGCAAGTTTTGGCATGCTCCACAGTATTCTCCCACATCCTATTGGACATCCCACCTCCAAGGATCTGCATAGTTGAAAAAAAACATCATAACATAACGTCAGGATCAAGCTGAATCCCTTTTAACCACCAGTTCTTCTAAGAGCTATAAGATGAGAGAGGAAGAGATACTAACAAGTCGTAATCTCTGTGGATCCCTGACCAGTAGCCTAAGGAAATCTGCAACTGTTAAGATATCTGCTTTAACTAACTTCTTGTGCAGTGCTCCATCCTTGGCTATTCTATCCAGCCTCCAGACCTCATCATGTAGAGCAGGTGGGTAATGCTTCTTGTACACTGCAATATGACAGAGACAAAGGAACTCAATTTTTCATCATGAGCAATGATTGCATTCAATTTGTCCATGTTGTCTTAGAAAATGTTAGATGTTTATGAAGCATGTCCATCAACTGGCAAAGTTTAAGGAAGCATTCAAGCATGTCCATCGACATATGGACTAGTAATCTTGGGCATTGATTGTATGAAGTAGGACTAAACAGGGTTCTCCACATTCATTTGTAACAAGTTTGAGGAAGCAGTCTAGGAGCTCTCATTTCCGAAGTGCTCTCTTCTTGGTATGTGTGTCTGGGAGTGCAAAGCTTTGTGCTGTGATACTTGGTCCATGGGTTAAACCACCTGGGAAACATTGACTCACTAGGTATGGGGCATGGTCAAGTGCAGTATGGGCTAGATCAATAGGATTTGCTGGTTCCGTGACACCTATTTGACCTCAACACCATCTGATAGATTCATCAAATGCATATCTAGCACATCTTCAGGCCATTCAAACCATGGGCCATCATGTTTATGGATAGATTGCTGATCGCTTTATTCTTAACTGTTTCATGGCTACCAACCAATTGGGAAGTCAGCAGAATCCTACTAGCATGATTTTCAACTTAATGAGCAACTGGTACAGTCGGAAACATGGAGTCTGCCACAAGAATGGTGGATGAGTTATCACAAATTTTGAAATTGTGGGCAAATTCAAAGAAAAAAAGAAGGAACATACGTTCTCCCCTATGATCTTTCACAACAAAAGCCTCCGTCTTAGCTTCACGAACTCGGATGCCATCACAATAACCATCAGCAACCTTGAGACCAAGTCTAAATTTCCTACTCCTTATCCAGCTAGAGTTGTCAGTGAAGGTGAAATCACCCAGGGTGCCAACTCCTTCCTTAAGGCAAACTTGCAAGTCCCCTGTCAGAATAGGCCTCTTCCCGTCACGCTCCTTCACTTCGAAGCTCTCAAAGTGCTCTTTCGTCCAATCATCATCACCTTCATTATTGAAGTCACCTTCTAGCACAACAACATCTAGTTTAGCTGCCGATTCACCTCCTGATGGTATAACAACGCCCGTGCTTGCATCGAGCAACACCACATGAATGGCTGTCCCCCGCTCTCCTTCCACTTTTCCACCTGTGAATAGGTGAGGAGGCAGCTTTGATCGGAAATGAAGCTGCAGCTTCCTTACATCAGGCCCATCTATTTTTGGCGGAGAGTTCCTGCATAATTAATAGGAAAGAACTTGATTTCAGCCTGACACTGATTAGATAGACTGCCTGTTTTGGTAACTCATCATCAAATCCTTGTCCCAACTATTTTGGGTCAGCCACATGAATTCTGTTTTGCCATGTCAGACTATCCCGGACTAAATCCTTGGATTCTTAATCAAGGCTGGTTTTAGTAAATTTTTGGATTATTCAGAGTATTATTACAGATATCAAATCTTAGTGAATGGAAGCCTATATCCAAATAATCAAGTACGGTCTTACTCATGCAAGGACTTTGGGAACTTTGTCCACCAGTGGCAGAATTTTTTTTGTAGATATTGAAGATGTTATGGATACATCCTACTAGAATGTAAAAGACAATCTCACAATCAAAACTCATGTGCCTACCATGCAAAAATTTCCAAGTACTCATAACTCTGGAATACTTCAGTGACTGCTACTACTTCAACTCCTTCACAGCCTCTTTATTCTTAGTCTTGTGCATCCACATCCTCTTAAAGTGTTCCCAATCAAGAGAATGTTCCATAAATGATACAAAAAGGTTTCTCTTCTATAAGATTATCAAGTGAAAAAAAATAAAATCAGCCATCAGTCTGGTACATCAATTTAGGGAGATCAAATGTCTTTGGTACCGTAGAATATACCCTTCATTCATAAGTACATTGGTTCATTTTAAGTCCCCATATAGAGAAAAAATTCATATGATGGTCTGGTTATGTTCATCTTTAATCATCAAAGCAGTCCCTGACCACAACGGTGTTTTTCTCTTCCCATACTAATATTATAAATTGCATTCTTCTGCGCAATTGGTTGATGACGGTTATGTTTTTCCTTCTCTTGTAACAGTTGTTTTATGCAGGAACAAGCAACTGAGAGGCTCAGAAAGGGACAAAGGAAAGGTTGACCATTTTCTCTAGATATGGGACTTGCTAAAAAAATATATGATTCTATCTCTTCTTTCCCATCTATTTCTCCTAGTTCTCAAAAAGATTTGTGCAAACTATGGCGTTGTTCGCAGAGGCTTTTTTTTTTTGGAACAATAGCTGTTCGCAGAGACATACTGATTCTCAAAAGTTAGGTCTATAAAAAACTCAAGAATAATGCAAAACAATTATTGATAGTCTCTATATCCAATGTTACATTTTCTTGTGACATTTGTCAAAGGGAAAATTAACACTAGTGCTTCACCTTTTCCTATAAACATTGGTTTTATCTTCTTTCTGTTTTAAATTAGTTCACACTGATGTTTTTATAAAGATACGCTTGCACGCTACCATACTTGGGGCAGGCCTCTCAGATCCAATACAACTCTTGTACACCGTGGTTATAGTTATCCCTTGGAATCAATTAGCTACAAATTAGTTTCAATTAGCCCAATTAATCAGATTCATATGGCTGCAATAGATACACAATTAAAAAGGGTTGCTCTCTCTCAATTATGGGAGACCAATTTCAACCAAAATCATTTCCCTTCTTATTTCTTGTTGACTTTGGGAATGGTATCAGATCCAGCAACAAGAGTAAGGAAGATCCAGCTATCAGTAAACCCATTTTGAATAAGACACTGCATAGAAATCTTTGTTGACTGTGTCTATGTAGTCTTGATTTGAGATGGAGCATTTTGTGGTCTCATTTGAGACTCAGATCAAGGTAGTTCATCATCTTGTACTGCTCTACAACTATTTTCAAAAGACTAAATCTTTTGGAGGGTTTCGAACTGCCCAGTATCAGGATTCAGGACGTCTCAGTATATACAACAATCTGACTGTGGAGCCCACAGCTGATCATCACAAGTATGGTTTTTCCATACAATCAAAGTCATTCAGGTGTGGGAATATTTGTGAAGATCTTTTGGATACTTTTTGGTGATCAGAGAAAGGTCGTTTCTCTATCTTCAATTTGATCGAATTTCTGGACTGTTTATCGTCAAACCGTACAAAATGAGGATTTGCAAGTTTTTTGTCTGGAAATTTGTTTCCAAGTTCACTGTGGGGGATCTAAATGTGGTATCTGATCAAACTATTGGGCCCATATCCGGTTCATAGGGCATCCAGTGAAGGGAACTAGGGAGTAGGGACTCCCTTTGTAAAGTTTTGTTTTTCACTGTTTGGGTGTTGTTCGGACAGAAACAGTGCATTATCACAATCTTAGTGTTGATTTCGTACTATTTGGGTACTGTTTTGGTCTTGAGTGTTTCATCTACGGCAATGCTTGATCAACCATTAGACCTTGTAACCAATCACGGCCTCCATAGTCCATAGACAAATATGATGTTTAAGCCATCCGACTTGAGGATAGATATTACTTTTTTGGGGAATTTCAGTTTCTTATGTTTGTCAAAGGAAAGGAGATGTGGGGTCATATTGAAGAAACAACCCCAAAACTTGAGGATCCTGTTAAACTGGCTCAATGGGAGACTCATGACGCACGCATAATTTACTGGATTTTACGTTCAGTTGATCCTCGAGTTGTCCTCGATATATGCCCTTATAAAACTGCAAAAAGGACGTGGAATTATCTGAAACGAGTCTATAATAAGAAAACTCGACCTAGCAATTTCAGTTGGAATATGAAATCGCTGAAGGCACTCTAGGAAATAAATTCATTCAGGAGTATTATTCCGCTTTACGAACCTCTAGATCGAATTTCTAGATTTAATATAATCTACAGTACCTGATGAAGCCCTACCTGTTCCTTCAAAAAGTTATGAAACAAATCAACAGAACTAGTATTTCATGCAACTTTGATGTGAATTTGAGTCTTTTCGCTCCAATCTCATGAATCATCCAACTCCACCTTTAGACACATGCCTAAGTGAGTTTCTCCATGAGGAACAACAATGTCTGACTTAAGCTAACTTGGAACAACAAAAGGGTTCCTTTAATTAATGTCTTTGATATTGCTTATGAAACTCAAGCCAAACTGAATAACCAACATGCGATTATAGCGATTCAGTGTTATAGCTGCAAGGAGTTTGGGCATATAGCGATTCAGTACAAGTGAAATTTTTTCACTTTAGTATGAAGACAGAACATGTAATTCTGCATGAATTGCCCACAAAATCAGACTAATCATGTTGATCAAGCAGTAACAGATGCTTCATCCTCTTCCAATGCTTCACTCTTGAGTCTGCAGTCTTCCCCTTCTACCTCTCTGACTCCCGAAATATACAACAAATGATACAATCCAGTTTTTCAGCATTTAGCCTTATAGGTAAAACTGATGTGACTGAAGAAAGATGGACTTAATGGAAGTCATGTGATGGATGATCTCGAACTTAGGTACGATGAAGTAAGATGAAAAGCAGATAAGCAGAGGAGGGAAGATCTACCAGAGTCACATAGCAGAAAAGGCACTTTGTATAGAAGTTACAACTGAACTTTCAATCATTTCTTTGATTTGATCTTGAATCAAGGAGGGGGGTCACAAACAGAAGCAGATTGCATACTAGCCTGGGCCTGTAATGCAATTGGGCCAGGATCAGTCTTTGGAGGAAGAGATTGAGAATTCTTGCACAAAGGTTGCCAAGTAGATTCAAAGATGATGTGACCATTCACAATAAGAACAAATATAATGCAGGACAAAAAAAAGGAAAACAACCTAAATGATGCAAATTGAGATCAAAGAAATAAATTAACAATTACAAAGGATATCTAAAATGTAAAATTAGCACACCATTCCATGCAAAATTGAACTGAAGTAATTATGAGAATATCCAAAGCCCTATCACAGTCCTGCAGTTAGGCCTCTCAAAGAATTGAGAGATTGACCAAACGGAAGGGTAGAACTTCCACTTTGCCTAGGGATCTGTGGCCTCAAGTAGATTATCATGGTCCTTGACGATTTAATAGAGGGCTTGGCTCAAATATGTTAACAAGCGATAATATGGGGATATTTGGTGGTGAAATTTCAACTCAGATTTATTTAGAAAGTTCCGACGACTAATTATTGGCCAAAAAATTCAAATTTGAGATTAACTGAATCTGTGGTTCGTCCATGTTGGATTGGCCCGCGATTGCTTAAGTCATGGTAAATTGCGGCTGGTATTGGTTTCAGTTAAGGGATCAGTTTGGATGGTGGATTGAGGGGTGGATCTAAGGTTCGGTGAGAGTATTGGGATAGATCTAGGGTTTTGGTGAAGCTATGTTGTTAGATCTAGAGGTTTGTGAATAGATACGGCCAAGATGGAAAAAGAAAAGTAGTAATCGGCCAGGGTTTTGGGAAGGGAGTGTCGTTCGGCCAAGGGTAGGTGGACTGGATCTTGGGTTAGAAAAAGATAGATGGGTTGGATTAGGGTTTGAGCGATGGTTTGGGGGTAGAATAGTATACCAACGGTGGGATTGATCTAGTTCTAGATTTGGATGGGGATTTTGATAGGATCCCGCATCCTATCAAGCCCATAGGCAAGAAGGAAAGGGCTTCCAAGTAAAACATGACTTAAGAGTGAAAATATTCGATTCATTTTTATTCATCTCAAACTACATGTTTATAGAAGTAACAATATCATCTCAAGCACTTACTACAATATCAATCAAGATAACAATTAAATTAAATTCATGCAGTGATAGTGGTGTTGCTATACTGGACGAGTTGACTAGATATGCATGCATGTCCATTATGGAAAGCATGGTTGGATAATTCTATTATGCATGATATATGGGAATGATTGGATTGACCAACTATGTATGGAAAGGTTGGATGGATCAGGCATGATGTATGGAATGATTGGATTAGCATGACAACGATGTGACTGTGCATGACTTATGGGCTGGCCTAAGGTGCATGGACTGACTAATGGGCTGAACTTGTGGGCTAGACCTAACAGATTTTAGATTAAACAATGAAAGGAACAAGAAAGAGATGGAGAAGAGTACCTTGAAGACTTAGAGATCGAGTCTTGTCTTCACACATAATTCCCCTTTGCGAGAATGAAGAAGATCCCGAAAGAGTAGTCTCAAGAATGTTAAGTAGTTGTTTGTGCAGTTTCCTATCACCAATTGGTTTTGAGATTATTAGCTAGCAACTTTAACATGGTGTCAAAGCCAACAAGCCCTGGGTTTGAAACCACACAGGGCAAAAAAAATGCCACATGCCGCGTTGTGTGTTTGGCCGCATGCCGCTGGCGTGTGCTTCGGTCCGGGCGGTGTCCCCCCCCCCGGGGGGGGTTTACTTCGAAGAAAGTTTCATTCAATAAAATTCAGTAAACTCTTCTCAAAGAGGAGCATAAGAGTTTATACATGACAAAACAAAAACCCTAACAATGAGTGGTCTGTATTAAATCTCATCCAATGACCCACTTAAGACATAACATTATAATAAAATAAAGAAAATAAAATAAAACTACATAAGATAATTTCTTGCGAAGGGGGGATGTCGTGCGCATGGGGATTAGTGCCTCTAAGTTGTGCGCACGAATTCCAATGCACTTGAGATTAAGTTGTGGGCCCCCTCGTCTTGGACCCTCTACGTAACTTCTTTTATTTTTTCTAATTCTTCAAGTCTTCATATCAAATTCTTCATTAAATCCTCTCATGTGACCATCCCATTGTGGGGCCTTCCTCAGGCATGCCACATGAGGTCTTCATAACATCCGGGCTAAGATCCAATGATAGATCTTCATCTGGACACAGATCCAGCAATGGATCTTCAGGATCGCGATGGATAAAGCCCATGAAAGGCTGATCCATCCACAAAGAAGCTTTATCCACCAGTTTATTCTTATGCCTTTGGTAGGCTTTGCCATATCTGGTACTGATGTCCACATCAATTCCCTCGGTTGCGAAGATTTCACCACTGGTGAAATAAGATTTGTCATAGCATTACAAAATGTTTGGATTTACTCAATGTAACTAATTAGAGTAATCCATATAGCATAAAAAATTGGCCCGTCTTTCCACTTTACAAGATACTTTTGAATCCCGCCGAGTCAGGTGGAGACCAAGGTGTCATCTAGGATATCCTCCATAATCTCGTTCTAACAACTCCGAGGTGGTGTGGGTGGAGATGGAAGATTAGGCTCAAAGTGTGTAGGCTTATATGGTCTATGCCCCAATGGTAGGTCAGGCTCTGTAACAGTTGGGCCTTGGGGTATAGAAGACTACGGGTCATTGGGTAAAGTTGTAGGACCTTGAAAGAACACAAGATCCTCTATGTTGAAGATCGGGCAAATCCCCATGTCCAGTGGCAATTCTAACACATGCATTTGGACTCAAATCTCTTCAATATTTTTAAAGGACCTACAATGCGGGGTTGTAACTTTTAAGCAGTCCCATAGGGAAACCGTTATGGCCTTATCCGGATCATCACATAATCACTTATGTTGAATTCAACATGATAACGATGTGCATCAACATCAATTTTATAAGATTCATTTTGCATTTTAATCCGTTTCTTGATCTAATCATGAAGTGCATGAATATTTTATGCAAATGAATCAGCAGAAGCAGATGGCTTACAGTGATGAAATGGGAATGAGATCTATAGGCATCCTAGGCTTGTATCCTAACACGGTTTCAAAAGGACTCATGCCAATGGACCTATTGACTGAGCTATTAAAAGTGAACTCAGCAGTCAGTAGCATAGCATCCCATGACCTAATTTGCTCTCCCACTAAACACCTAAACAAATGCCCTAAACTTTTTTTCATAACCTCGTTTTTGTAAAGACAGGAGTAACCCACATGGGTCAACTCAGCCTATTGGGTCAGTCCAAACCCAAAATAGCAGGCCCAAATGACTTAGTCATTAGACAGCTTATGTACAGCTAGCTGCATTGTAATCTTTAGATTAGTTTCCTTAATATCTGCATATCACCCTAATCAAGGGATATACTTACTGTAAATGTACACAGCATATTATATAAGACAAGTCGATGCTATCATCTTGATCATCGAATCCATTCCTCAATACAGTAATCTTCTTGTAGCTTCTGTAATATGGTATCAGAGCTAGATCAAGCTCTCGGACTCTACATGACCTTCTTTCCATCATCATCTGTCCATCATCTTACTGTTTAAGAAGATCAGTGCAACCTTCTGTGTCTGCATGCTCCAGAAAAGGCTCGATACTGTCAGATAACTGGCTGTGATCAGGCGTGGCCCACCTGGGATCATTTCAACCTCAACAGCCCTCTCTGGGTCGTCTGAATATTCTGGAATTTCTGAAGATTTTTTCAAGATTTTTGATCCATCCGAGGTAGGCCATTAGACCTGATTTGTGGATGTCGACTTTTTGGTTCTGATTTTCATCAAATCCGTTGAACTTCTTTATTTCTTGGTTGTCTGGAGTATAATACACTTAGGTAGGATCGAATTTCGTTTGGTGAGATTGCTCTACGAGCTGATCCCTGTTTGATCATCATCTGGGCCCCACGTGATCTGCTTTTGCCCTTTCAAAGAAGGTCGACTTGGCTGTTTTTTGTCTTTTGTTCAGATCTGAACCTCTGTATTCAGATCTGCACCATCTGAACTCAGATCTACACATTCTAAGAGTTATTTGGGACCTTCTGTCTTGTTTCAAATGCCTTCTGACCGTGCTACCGGGATTACTGTCATTCTTGATGGGACCAATTATGCATATTGGTCTCATCTTATGCAAAATTTTCTGAAAGGACAAAAGCTTTGGAAATACATTGTCAGTATCATAGCCCAACCAGATTCTAAAGACAGCAAGTATGAAGAATGGGAGTCTGCCGTTGGAAAAATCAATTCCTGGATTGCTAATTCTGTCATTCCCTCTATTGGTAATCAATTAGCTAAATTTGATTATCCAAAAGCAGCTTGGGATTATTTAGCAAGACTCTACACTCAGACTAATACTGCTCGTCGCTATCAGATTGAATGGGAAATCAAAACTGTTGAGCAAGGAAACGATTCTATTCATGATTTCTATGTTAAAATGACTTCTTTATCGGATCAACTTGCTTTAATGGAGCCTCAGTTCAAATCTGCCGATGATACTGCAACCTTTCATACATATCGGGAAGAAACTCGGCTAGTTCAGTTTCTCATGGCTTTACGTTCTGATTTTGACCATGTCCGTGGCTTATTGTTGCATCGATCTCCGCTTCCAGCAGTTGATATGGCCTTATCTGAGTTGTTAGCAGATGAACAAACACAAAGTTCCCTTACCAGAAAGAAACATGTAGATCCTGAACATGTTTTATCGGCTCATGCACTCCCGCAGAAAGCTGAGCGCTCTGTTCCTCCTGGTGTTTCAGACATCTGCAACTACTGCAAAGAAAAGGGCCATTGGAAATATAACTGTCCCATTCGCCCAAATCGACAAAATAATAAGTCCAGTCGGACTTCTCAAAAGCCCAACTTTCGAGGATCAGCATATGCACCTCCTCCAAACATGCGCCCAGCAAACCAGAATCAGTCCCATCAATCCAAGCAATATGCTGCTAATACAACAGATGCTGCAGAGGTTCTTTCCACTTCTCAAATTCAGTCCATGATTGATGAGCGTATGCAACAGCTGTTTCTAGCATCCAGTTCCACTTCTCCTATGGCTGCATCTCCTTCTGATCCAGGTTCGGCAATGACTATGTCTGGTGCATCAGGTAAACCAACTTCTGTGTGGCTTTTTGATTCTGGTGCCTCTTATCATATGACTTGTGACTCTTCCTTATTACATAGTTGTCATCCTCCTTCTATAAATCTGAAAATACATACAGCTGATGACACACCACTTTTAGTCATTACAATTGGTTCAGTTTCCACTAAGAATTTGTCTCTTAGTAATGTACTTTGTGTTCCAGACCTATCTGTCAATCTGATCTCTATTAGTCAATTGACCTCATCTGGTTATCTTGTCTCCTTTACATCGAATGGTTGTTCTGTACAGGAAACTCGCACCGGGAAGCAAATTGGGACAGGCCATAGGTCCGGAAGTCTCTATCATCTTCACTCGTTACACCTGCCGTCACAAGCTTCTTCTTTCGTCGCTCTTACTTCTACAGTAGCACCTTTCTCTTTATGGCATTCTAGATTAGGACATTTATCTTTGAATAAAATGAAAAATTTACATTCTGCTGGCTATCTTGGTAACATTTCTGTAACAGACATTTCAGATTGTTTTGGTTGTCGACTTGGTAAGCAGCATGCTTTACCTTATAATAAAAGTTCTTCTTTTACCCATGCTCCATTTGACTTAATTCATTCTGATGTTTGGGGACCTGCTTCCCAACCAACAAAAGGTGGTTCGCTCTACTATGTCTTGTTTATTGATGATTTTACTCGTTTTACTTGGCTCTATTTGATGAAACATAGGTCTGACTTCTATTCTATTTACACTACTTTTACTAATATGGTTTTCACACAATTTGGTAAACGAGTAAAAATCTTTAGGTCAGATTCCGGGGGGGAATACATCAGTCATAGATTCCGAAATTTTTTAGATACTCAAGGAACTCAGGCTCAGTTGTCTTGTTCTGCCACTCCACAGCAGAATGGCGTTGCAGAAAAGAAACATCGTCATATACTTGATACAGCTCGCTCCTTGATATACTCCTCTCATGTTCCACTAATGTTTTGGGGGGAAGCAATTTTAACTTCTGTTTATTTAATAAATAGATTCCCCTCCTCTGTTTTAGGTGGTCTTCCACCCTATGAGAAATTATTTTCTGCAAAACCAGATTTGTCTCATCTGAAAATATTTGGTTCCACCTGCTTTGTCCTTCTCCATAACAATGAACGGACAAAACTTTCACCCAAGTCTGTTGTATGTGTTTTTCTGGGCTATGGAATTGAACAAAAAGGATATCGTTGCTATGATCCTAAATCCAATCGATTGCGCATTTCTCGCGATGTAACGTTTCTTGAACAGATTCCTTTTTATACCTTACCTGTTTCTACTCCTGCCACAAATGAATTTCGTCCCCTTGATCCCTTCCCGGACCTATTTCCATCTGAGCAATCATCTCCGCCACCTCCGCCACCAATCTTCATAGTCTATCATCGTCGCCCGAAAGGAGACTCTCATGTACCTATGCCTGGATCAACTGTTCCCAATGCAAGCGTTCCTCCTGATAGAAGGTATCCGGTTCGCACCAGAAAACCTGTCTCTCGTTTTGGCTTTGTTTGCACTGATCACCTCTCTTCTTCCTATAAGTCTTTTCTTGCAGCCATACATTCCATCTCTGAACCACAGTCATACAAAGAAGCCATTACCACCCCAGAATGGAGATCTGCCATAGAAGATGAACTCGCTGCACTTCAGAAAGCAAATACATGGGACCTTGTTTCTTCCCCTCCTGACAAAAATATTATTGGGTGTAAATGGGTCTTTAAGATTAAGACCAAGTCCGATGGCTCCATCGATCGGTATAAAGCTCGCCTAGTTGCTAAGGGATATAACCAGGAATATGGCATCGATTATGAAGAAACATTTGCTCCCGTAGCCAAGATGACTACTGTTAGAACATTCATTTCAGTAGCAGCCGTTAGACAATGGCCTCTGTATCAACTTGATGTCAAAAATGCATTCTTAAATGGATTTCTTCATGAAGAAATTTATATGACTGCTCCGCCTGGTCTTACTCGTCCACCACATCATGTCTGCAGACTTAAACGAGCACTTTACGGCCTCAAACAAGCTCCTCGTGCTTGGTTTGATCGTTTCAGCACTGCTGTTATTAGTATTGGTTACCGTCAAAGTGCTCATGATTCTGCCTTATTCACAAGCTATTCAGAAAAAGGTTGCGTTTTCCTTTTACTCTATGTGGATGATATGATAATTTCTGGTGATGATAGTATGGGTATTGTCTCTCTTAAAGAATTTTTACATCAGCAGTTTGAAATGAAGGATCTGGGTCCTCTCCGGTATTTTTTAGGGATTGAAGTAGCCTATTCTCCAGCTGGATATCTTCTCTCTCAAACCAAGTACTGCAATGATGTTATTCAACGAGCAGGTCTAACTGACCTTAAATCTGTTTCCACTCCAATGGAGCACAATTGCAAACTTCAGACTAGAGAAGGTGTTCCTCTTGTGGATGCTACTCGCTATCGTGAGATAGTTGGCAGTTTGGTATACCTGACCACAACCAGGCCTGACATTGCTCACTCAGTTCATATTGTTAGTCAGTTCGTTGCTCATCCTACATCTGTTCATTGGGCAGCTGTTCTTCGGATTCTACGCTATTTACAAGGGACTACGAACAAAGCCCTCCTTATGTCCTCCCGTTCCAGTCTTTCTTTGCATGGTTTTACTGATTCTGATTGGGCTGGAGATGTGAATGATAGGCACTCGACAACTGGCTTTGCTATCTTCCTTGGTTCTTCGTTGATTTCCTGGAAAAGCAAGAAACAAGAAGTGGTTTCTCGATCGTCATCAGAATCTGAATATCGAGCTATTGGGCACACTACTACTGAGATCATCTGGCTTCGGTGGTTACTTGACGATTTAGGAGTTCCTATTCCAACATCCACCCCTCTTTATACTGATAGTGAAAGTGCTAGGAAATTAGCCTTCAATGAGGTGTTTCATGAACGAACAAAGCATGTTGAAGTTGATTGCCATTCATTCGCCAACATGTTCGAGATGGCACCATCCAGCTCTCTTTCATCCCTTCCACTGATCAACTTGCCGATTTCTTCATCAAAACTCAGACATCATCACGGTTCCAAAATCTGGTTCACAAGCTCTCGATGCTCACATTCTCTCATCTAGCGCTTGAGGGGGGGTGTAAAGACAGGAGTAACCCACATGGGTCAACTCAGCCTATTGGGTCAGTCCAAACCCAAAATAGCAGGCCCAAATGACTTAGTCATTAGACAGCTTATGTACAGCTAGCTGCATTGTAATCTTTAGATTAGTTTCCTTAATATCTGCATATCACCCTAATCAAGGGATATACTTACTGTAAATGTACACAGCATATTATATAAGACAAGTCGATGCTATCATCTTGATCATCGAATCCATTCCTCAATACAGTAATCTTCTTGTAGCTTCTGTAATAGTTTTGACCACTTGTTTGTGGGTGATAGGCCAAAGAAAATTGCAACTTGGCTCCCATGATTACTGAAAGTGTTTTCCAAAAGTAACTTATGAATGTCACATCTCAGTCCGACACTATGGTGGGTAGGCCATGAAATCAAACAACCTCATCAAAGAAGATGTGTGCAATATGAGATGCATCTGAGGTTTTCGAACATGGGATGAAGTGGGCCATGTTTTAGAATCACAACCAATATGGAATCGTGTTTCTGGAAAGTTTTTGGCAGGCCCAACATGAATTTCATACTAACATCCTACCATGGTGCATATGGCACTGGCAAAAGAGTATACAACCCTGTATTTTGCTTGCATTGCTTGGCAAGCTAACATGTCCGACAATGCCCGTTTATCTTGCCAACATCACACTTGGAGCTTCTTGACAATTTTAGTAATCAATCTCTACTACTAAGAAACTTCTTAATTCTAAGAATACTAAGAATCTTGGAAATTAGAAATTACCTAATCAAAGCAATTAAAGAGTTCTACTAAATTTGGGAAAATATCTAAAAAGTCTAAAACTAGAAACTCCCGTTTTGAAGATTTTGTCACTGCTGGGCCTTGTGGGTCTTGGGCCTTCTGGAATATACTTTCAATCGGGGCCCAGTAGTCTGGCCTGCATCAACTCTCTCCGGCTTGGAGAAACTCGACTCCGGCGAGTTATTAGCTTAGTACCTCTCGTACAAATCCGGGTTGAGTCGCTGAAAATCTGTGGCGGTGATCCATGTAGCTTCAGAAAATGGTTTTCCTTTCCACTTGACCAAAAACTTGTGATATCCACCAGTCTTTGTTGATACTAGCTGGTCATCATAGACATCTCCAATTTCTTCTCGAGGAGCTGGGACTATGGGAAGTTGGATATCTCGCTCTTCAACGATTCATCTTGATAATGCTTATGATAAATTGTGAGATCTTCGACATGGAATGTAGAACTGATATTCATGTCTGGTGGAAGATCGAGCACATAGACATTTGAGCTGATTTTCTTCAGAACTTTGAACGGACCTGCACTTCTGGGATAGAGCTTCCTGTAAGTGCCTGTGGGAAACCGTTCTGGCTTGATTCGCACCATGACCATGTCTCCTACATTAAATTCAACATGGAGCCTACGAGTGTCCGCGTGCTGTTTGTAAGTGTCATTGCTTTTGGCAATCTGTTGACGGACCTCATCATGAACGTCCTTCATGTGCTGAGCAAATTGTTCAGCTTCTTGGTTGGGCCTGGCTTCAGCTGGTAAAGGACTCAGGTCAATCGGAAGACGCGGCTGAATTCCTGTTACAACTTCAAATGGTGATCTTCCAGTTGAACTCTTTACGGAATTATTATAGGCAAACTCCGCCATGGGTAATATAAGATCCCATGAGGCAATGTGTTCTCCGACGAGACATCGAAGAAGATTACCCAAGCTGCGATTGACGACCTCAGTCTGGCCATCATTCTGAGGATGGTGGCACTAGAGTACTGGAACTTTGTCTTCATCATATGCCATAAAGTTTTCCAGAAGAAGCTCATGAACTTAGTATCTTTGTCCAACACTATAGTCTTGGGTAGACCATGAAGACGAACAATCTCTTTGAAGAAAATGGTGGAAACTTTTTTTACATCTACTGTGGTCTTACAAGGAATAAAGTGTGCCATTTTGGAGAACCTATCCACCACAACAAAAATAGAATCTACCCTTCTTGCAATCTTTGGTAA
Organism: Cinnamomum chago; assembly: GCA_038049695.1. Classification (NCBI taxonomy): domain Eukaryota; kingdom Viridiplantae; phylum Streptophyta; class Magnoliopsida; order Laurales; family Lauraceae; genus Cinnamomum; species Cinnamomum chago. The sequence continues at coordinate 38,485,094 of CP142454.1, forward strand.
GCCCAAGACAAAATCCATGCTTAGATCTTGCCAAGGCTCATGTGGAATAGGAAGGGACTGATACAATCCCGTATTCTTCTTTTGTCCCTTTGCAAGCTGGCACACCCTGCATAATTCACAAATTCGGGCAACATCTGTCTTCAGGCAGGGCCAAAAGAAGCAGTCTTCCACAAGTGCCAAAGCCTTATCTTGCCCTAGATGTCCACTGACAGTATGAGAGATGGAAAACAGAATATGAATGTGATGAAATGTCGTGTCCTTTGAGGATCGACTAAGCTTCATATAAATAGGGGCTGAAGGCCCTAATTACAATCAATTTACATAATCATATCAAATCTAGATCCTAACAATTAGCTGCTCTAATTACAATCATATCAAATCTAGATCCTAACAATTAGCTGTCGAACTTAGTATGTACACGAGGCTTTGACTAATGATACATATAAAGAATGGGCCTAAATGGGCCTGCGAGTTTGGGCTTGGAACATCCTCATTAACACCCCCCCTCAAATTGATGCCGATGAGTCAACAAGCATCAATTTGTCAGTCAAGAATTGATGACGTGGTCGAGGAAGTGCTTTAGTAAAAATATCAGCAGTTTGGAGGCTTGAGGAGATGAATGGGAGGGAAATAACATTGCGTAGATATTCATCTCTGATAAAATGGCAAGCCACCTCGATGTGTTTAGTTCTCTCATGAAATACTGGATTTTCAGCAATCCGAATGGCACTGGTGTTATCCGCATGTAATGGTGTGGAAGATTTTTGTGAGAAGCCCAGTTCCTCAAGAAGACCACGAAGCCATATAATTTCGGAGCATGCGGCAGACATGGCCCGGTATTCTGCCTCGGTTGATGATTTTGAAACTTTGTCCTGTTTCTTCACTTTCCATGAAATAAGAGCATCACCTAAGAACATGCACCAGCCTGTGGTGGACCTACGAGTATCAGGACAACCTGCCCAATCAGCATCAGAATAGGCAGACAAAGTCATCTGAGAGCCAACAGGAAAAAACAAGCCTCTGTGAGAAGTGCCAAGAAGATAACGAATAATACGTCGAACAGCTGCTAAATGAAGATGATGGGGCTTGGTCATATACTGACTCATCAAGTTGACTGCATAACTGATGTCAGGCCGAGTAGTAGTCAAATATATAAGACTACCGACAAGCTGGCGATAATATGTCGGATCAGGAAGAGGATCACCGCTGTCACTATGGAGTTTAAGATTCAGTTCCAGAGGAGTATCCACTAGGGTGGATTTTGACAAACCGGCGGATTCAATTAAATCCATAGTATACTTATTTTGATGCAAAATCAACCCCTTCTCAGAGTGATGAACTTCCAATCCCAAAAAATATTGCAGAGGGCCCAGATCTTTCATATGAAAAGATTGATGCAGAGAAAATTGGAGATTTTGAATCGTGGCTGTATCTGTGCCGGTGATGATGATATCGTCTACATAGACGAGAAGAATGGTGATTCCAGTTGATGTGTGATGCAAAAACAATGATGGATCATAAGGACTCTGCTGAAACTGTAGCTTGAGTAAAGCATCTTTGAATTTGTCAAACCATGCTCGTGGTGCTTGTTTTAGCCCATACAATGATCTTTTCAGAAGAGCAACTTGATCTTCTGATGATTTTGTGAAACCTTGAGGCAATCGCATGTAAACTTCCTCTTTAAGATCACCATGAAGAAATGCGTTTTTCACATCAAATTGAAAAAGAGGCCAGGATTGAGATGCAGCTATGGCAAGGATGGTGCGAACAGTGGTCATTTTTGCAACAGGCGCAAAAGTTTCTTCGTAGTCAATGCCATATTCCTGTCGGTTGCCAAGGGCCACAAGCCTAGCCTTGTATCTATCCAAAGTACCATCTGCCTTTAATTTGATAGAGTAAACCCATTTACTCCCAATAGGTTTAACCGAAGCTGGGCAGGGAACAGTAACCCAGGTTTGGTTCTGCTGTAGAGCACTAAGTTCTTCTTCCGTAGCCTGTCTCCAGCACTCCTGTTTTGCTGCTTGTGAATAAGAAGTAGGAATGGATACAGATGATAAAGTAGCAAAATATGAAGAATGAGAGAAGCCGTATCGATCCGGTGGACGAGATATACGAGCAGAACGACGAATAGCAAGTTGAGGTGAAGTTGATGCTGGAGCAGGATTCGGGACCGGTTCTTGCAAAAGGGGCAAAGTAGTGGGATCTGGTCCTTGTCGACGAGTATACACCTTGTCCGGATGAAATCGCAAAGGCGAAGGAAGACATTCATCATCAAAGGATGGTACTTTAGAAAAAGAAATTTCTGGAGATGAATCAGGATAAGACTGAAAAAAGTACTGATGTTAAAAAAAAACATTTCTAGAAATGCGAATACGCTTGGAGGTGGGGTCATAACAAACAAAACCTTTTTGGTGGGAAGCATAACCAAGGAAGACACATTTTACAGATTGTGCGGATAACTTGGAACGTTCATGTGTGGGAAGATGAAGAAAACAAACACAACCAAAAGTGTGGAAATTTGTGTATTGTGGTTCCGTTTTGAAAAGACGAAAATGTGGTGATGTGTTTTGAAGTTTTGGAGAAGGAAGGCGGTTGATGATGTGAGTAGCAGTGGTTAAAGCTTCTGGCCAAAATCTAGGTGGAACGGAAGATTCTAATAATAAACATCTAACCATGTCTAGAAGATGACGATTTTTCCGTTCTGCAACACCATTTTGTTGGGGAGTATAGGGACAAGTCCGTTGGGATATAATCCCTTTTGTCTTGTAAAAATTCCTGAAATTGTTTGGACACATATTCCCCTCCTGAGTCGGTCCGAAGAGTCTTAATACATGTTGAAAATTGATTTTGAACATAATTCAAGAATTTTTTAAACACATCAAAGACTTCAGATTTGGCATGTAGAAAATAAATCCATGTAAAACGGCTATAATCATCAATAAAAGTTACGAAATACTTATACTGTGAATGAGAAATAATTGGTGCAACACCCCAAACATCACTATGTATTAAATCAAAACTTTTGGTAGCAGAAGAAACATGTAATGGAAAAGGCAAAGTTTTACTTTTTCCCAGCTTACAAGTGGTGCAATCAAGAGTAACATCTGATGATAAAAACTTCATTTTATTGATATGACCAGAATTTAACAAAGATAACAAAATGGTTGAATTGGGATGGCCTAATCTATTGTGCCACAACTGCACATTATTCCTAGAGACAACTGATAAAGCGAACACAGACATATCTGGATTTGGTGTTACTATGTGAAGAGGAAACAACCGCCCACACTTAGGCCCCTTCACTATCACCTTCCCCGTCTCCTGATCCTGCACCACACAACCAGAGGAGGAAAAAGAAACATGACAGTTATTATCAACCAATTAACCAACAGAGATTAAATTGGTAGAAAGATTTTTGGAACAAAAAACATCATGTAAAGGTAGAGAATGAGAAATATCACCAACAGAGGTAATTGGTATTGTGGTACCATTAGCAGCATGGACCTGAATCTGTCCATCATATGGTTTAATTGTGGAGAAGTTTTTGGAGGATGATGTCATATGATTGGAGGCACCAAAATCAAAATACCAGTGAGAGGAAGATTGAATTTTACCAGATATACCAAGAGTGGAAAAAGCCTGGAGAATCATCTGTTGGATCATTTCAGGGGAAACTGGAGCAGCAGAAGCAGGTGCCGAAGAAGATGTGGAAGATGAATCAATAGTGCCAGTAGCAGTAATCGCCTGGTAAACTTTCGGATTTCTGTTTTGAGGACGCTTGCGGCATTCATTGATGGAATGTCCAGATGCTTTGCAATAATTGCATATCCGCTGCTTGCACTGATTTGCAAAATGGCCGAAAGTTTGACACTTGAAACATTGCACTTTACTCATATCTCTGTTTGGTTGCTTCCCCTTGGAAGAATAAGGAACATTGACTAATGAGTGTGGTGATTGAAAGGCAGTGGGTACACTATAGGCAACATCAATAGTACCCGGACTAGCTTGGTGGAGCACACCAGATTGCGTCAATTGTCTTTGTTCCTCTCGCAGTAATTCATTGAGACAGTCATCCAGTGAAGGAGAAGGGACCCTACTCATGAGATTAGATCTGATCGATTCATACTGAGGCCTTAATTTCATAAGAAATTGATCCCGATGACTAGTTGCTAGTATTACTTGCAATTCGGGAAGAGCTTGTGCAGAAACACTGGCATATTTGATTTCATTTAATTCTGTCCACAAATTCTGAAAACCAGAATAATATTCTTGAATGGAAGAAGTCCCTTGCATATAATTTGCTATTTCAAATTCCAACTGATACTGTCTGGCAGAATTTCCTTGATGATACACCTTTTGAAGATAGGTCCACATATCTTTGGCATTTTTGTATGGTTTTAAATTCATGAAAAATTGTGGTTCCATGGACCCAAGAATCCAAGATTTGATCTTAGCATCTTTTGTGTTCCATGACACAATTTTCTTCTCATCTTCTGTTGGTTGTGGATCAGTTCCAGAGATATGGCCCCATAATTCCTTACCCTCTAGGTAAAGCTCCAATTGAAAGGACCAAGACGGGTAATTTTTGCCATTAAACTTGATTAAGTTGATTTCAGATTTCTCCATATGTAACAACCAGCAGCAAAAGATCAAGCCAAGATCTGAGATTTAAGAGATCTAGATGACCACGTGGGACCCACAGAGATTGACAACCAGTCACAATAATGGCAGAAAATAAGAAACACAGCCAGCCAAACAGTCAGCCAACAGTCAAACAGCGGCACAACAGTCCAACAGCAGCACAGCCAGCCAAACAGTCAAACAGCCAACCAGCGACAGAAAAAAGAACTCCACACGTCCATAGTCGTTAGTGGAAAAAACTCCACGTGGGCCCCAGATGATGATCAGAGATCTGATCAGATAGTGAGGATAAAAGGACAACCAAAATTCGCCACTAGTGGAAAGACCCACTCCAATTGGATCAAAATCCACAATATTGGACGGCCGTGATGAAATCTTCTTGATAAAACATAAATATCACAAAAAATTATAGATGGCTTACCTCTGATGAGCCATAAATCTTGAAAAAATGATCATAAAACAGAAGAGGACCAGACGACCAAGATGGGTGATTCCGCTGATATGGTGATTATGATCACAGGTGGGCCACGTCTGAGTCTGAGTTGATCAGGGCCACGTCTGGATGATCAGAGTGAAATAAGAAGCTCTGAAAGGCTTCCAGATCCTGGAAGATGACCAGCAGCAGTAGCTGATGATGATCACTTGTGGGCCACTCCTGATATGATATGATCAGGGATGATCAAGGAAGATCAATGGCTTCCAACACTTGGAAGATGACTAGGAGATGATCACAGATGATTAACTTTGCTCTAATACCATGACAGTATGAGAGATGGAAAACAGAATATGAATGTGATGAAATGTCGTGTCCTTTGAGGATCGACTAAGCTTCATATAAATAGGGGCTGAAGGCCCTAATTACAATCAATTTACATAATCATATCAAATCTAGATCCTAACAATTAGCTGCTCTAATTACAATCATATCAAATCTAGATCCTAACAATTAGCTGCCGAACTTAGTATGTACACGAGGCTTTGACTAATGATACATATAAAGAATGGGCCTAAATGGGCCTGCGAGTTTGGGCTTGGAACATCCTCATTAACATCCACTACATCCACCTCCATGCAACTCTCAAAGGACAAATTCGCGGATGAAAGTAGCTAGCAAACACAACTGATTTCCACAAAACAAATAACCATCAATGATAGAAAACTTGGGATGGTTAGAGAACTCACCATTAAGAAGATCTTTATAAATGCGGCCAAAGTCATGATCATCAGGATATTCTCTGCGAATCTCTTCGAAGCCTGGGACTACGACGGAAATCGTCGTAAGCAGGTGAGAACGACGGCTTAAAGCATCTGCGACCTTATTTTCCGCTCCTGATTTATGACTCAATACAAATGTGAATTCTTGCAAATATGAGCTCCATCTGACACGGTTAGCGCTCATCTTTTTTTGAGAGTTCAGATGCTGTAAAGCTTCATGATCGGAGTACAACACAAATTCTTTCCCTGTCAAATAATGACGCCAATGACGAAGAGCTTGTACAACGGCATAATATTCCAAGTCATACGGCGAATACTTCTTGCGAGAGTCATTTAATTTCTCACTAAAATAAGTAACAAGGTGACCATCTTGACTTAAGACTCTGCCAACACCAACTTGCAAAGCATCACAACTGACTTCAAAGACCTTGTCAAAATCTGGAAGTTAGAAAACAGGTGCCTCTGTCATTTTCTACTTGATTTGTTCAAAAGCACGAGTGGCTTCCTTAGTTCAAGTGAAGTCACCTTTCTTCATGCAATCAGTTATAGGAGTCATAATGGTGCTGAAATTGCGAATAAATCTCCTATAAAAAGTGGCCAATCCATGGAAACTCCGTACTTCATTGATAGTTTTGGGAAGGGGCCAATCGATGATTGCATTGATCTTCTTTGGATCAACTTCTACTCCTTGGGCCAATACAACAAATCCCAAGAATATGACTTTGAAACTTAAGAAAGTACACTTCTTCAAATTAATGTAAAATTTCTCTTTGCGAAGTGATCGCATCACATACCTGAGGTGATCAAGATGTGCATCATTGGACTTGCTGAAGATCAAGATGTCATCGAAATACACAACAACGAATTTACCGAGGAAGGGCCGTAGAAGCTGTCATTACTCTCATGAAAGTGCTGGGAGCATTGGATAAGCCAAACGGCATGACTAACCATTCGTATAATCCATCTTTAGTCTTGAAAGCTGTCTTCCATTCATCTCCTACGCGAACACGGATTTGATGATATCGGCTTCTAAGATCAATTTTGGAGAAGACGGAAGATCCGACCATCATATCAAGCATATCATCTAACCGAGGTATTGGAAACCTGTACTTAATGGTGATCTTGTTAATTGCTCGGCTATCGACACAAATTCTCCAAGAACCATCTTTCTTGGGTGTCAAGAGGGCTGGTACCGCACAAGGACTCATGCTTTCGCGAATATAGCCTTTCTGGAGGAGCTCTTCAACTTCCTTTTCAATTCTGTGTATTCTGTTGGGCTCATGCGATAAGTAGGTAAATTAGGAAGCGATGACCCAGGGACCAGATCAATTGCATGCTAGATGTTCCTCATAGGCGGTAGCTCTTTTGAAAAATCTGCTGGAATCAAGTCTTTAAAATCATACAACAAGGACTTGATTTCTGGTTGTGTAGAAACTGCTTGTTTATCTTCTGCCTCTTTGAATTCTTATGGGATAAGGGCATAAACAACTCCTTGCTCTTTACTTTCTTCTTCAAATTTCTGCATTGAAAGGATGCGAGAACTTGGTTGTGGTGCAGTCTGTTTTGCCGGAACTGATGGTGATTGCTTTGCCGGGGCAGTAAGAGGTTTCAGTGGAAGAAGTGTAACCTTGCGACCTTTATACTTAAAAGTATAGGTGTTTTTTTCTCCATCACTTTGGACTTTGTTATCAAAAGGCCAAGGCCTTCCTAATAGCATATGAGTAACATTCATGGGGATAATATCACACCAAATAGAATCTGCATAACCACCAATTCGGAATGTTACCCAGCACTGCTTGGTTACTGGAATTGCTGAATCATTTACCCAAGAGACCTTGTAAGGCTTCGGGTGTTTTTTTGTTGGAAGCTTCAACTTGTCAATTACTTTTTGGGAGATCACATTCATCTTGCTTCATCTATGACGAGATTGCACAATCTGTCACGACATTTTGCCATAAAGCAAAATATGGTAGTTCGTCTCCAATCTTCAACTTCTTCTTCGGTGGTAATGAAGAGACGACGAATGAACAATGTCCGTCCCTCAGTTTCAGCTTAATAGAAGGAATGATCTTCTTGTTCGGGCGGAGGTTCCTGCTCTTCATATGGTGTTTCAGCTTCTATTTCTTCATCAACAAGCTCTGAATCATAGGCAGCTTCTTCATTATGTGCATATGTGCATAGTGAAGATTCTTTGACCCTAGACATTCAGAGGCATAGTGTCCTTTGCCTTTGCATCGAAAGCAATCGATGTCCTTCTTTGAACGTGAAGAATTGACATCATTCTTCCCTTTGTTGGCAAATGCTGGTCTTGATTGAGTCTGAGGAGGTGCTTGCCTGTTGGAATCTTGTGGAAGAGGTTGTCGGGTTGAGTTTTGTGCTGGAGCAACCCGCTGATAAGTTGTATCAGAAGTCCTCCTTTGGAGAGGCTCACCAAAACGCCTTGAATATGGATATCGCAACTGTTCTTCGACACGGAGTGCTAATCGATGAACTTCTTCAATGTTGTAAAAGGTGTGAGTAGTCAATTCCCTTTGGATCTCTTGATGCAGTCATTGCTTGTATCTGGTGATAGCCTGTCGATCAGTTTCAGGCACTTTGCATCGCACCATGAGATCATGAAACCTTTCTGTGAAATCATCTACAGTGGAGGTCCCTTGTCTACAGGCAACTAGTTGATCATAAAAGGAATCAAGATAGTCAACCAATAGATATTTATCCTCAAGTTTCTGTTTCATCTCCTCCCATGTGCTAATAGGACGTCTCCCATAATTAGCATTCCTGTCATCAATACTCCGCCACCAAACACGTGCTGCACCTTTCATCTTCATCTTGGCAAAGGAAACGCGTTTGTCTTCTTCCATATTCTACCATTCAAAATAATCTTCAAGGGCTGTAATCCAGTCGGTGAAGACTTTCACATCCATGCGTCCAAAGAAATCAGGAACATCAACACATACCTTCTTGGTGATGTCATCTCGTCGGCCATGACGGTCTTCATAATCAGTTTCATCCATAATACGCTCCATAAATTGCCGACAAGCTTCCTGCGGTTCACCATTGACAGAATTCTCTACATCTGCCTCTTTGTTGGTGGAAGGTCCTGGGTTGTCATTGTTCCGGTTGCCCGGAGGAGGCGTGTTCCGAAGACGTTCTTCAACCCTGTCCATTCTATCCATTAACTCCATGATGTAGCGATCACGCTGACGGTTTGTGAATTTACCTCTGAATGTGGCTCCGATACGGGTAGACATGCTGACTTTTTTTTTTTTTTTTTTTACTGTTACTTGATGTTGGGCTAGGCTCGACCCGAACTGAGGCCCAGAAGATGGACCGGAACTAAGGTCCACGTGACCTGCTGCTGTGTGGTGCCTCGAGACTGGCGCGTGCAGAAGGATAAAGGGGGTTATTCAAGCCCTTTCGTTGCTGTTTGAAGAGGAAAGGGAGATGGAAGTCGATGGGCACAGGCGACTTCGATGGAGTGGGGGCTGACGGTGGCAACACACTTGGCCGGCAACGAGGAGGCAGGCGATGGTGATCAGCGACGGTGCAGGTATGTACCCTCTGTCCTTAGTCTCCTTCTCTGTTCTCACATTGTTCTCTTTTTTTTTTTTTTGGTTTTCTCTGGGTTGGGCAAATGCGAGGAGGAAAGGGTGTGGTGGTTTCGGCTAGGTTGGGCGCAGGTAGGGTAGGGGTGAGAGGAAGGAGAGTGGTGGGCTGGTCGTGTGATTTGGGGATGTGGTTGGCTAGGGTCTAGGGTTTTGGGGATTTGGGGTTCGATTAGGGTTTTGGTTTGGTGCAGTGGTGCTGGGAGATGATGGGGAATGCTCTGGGGTCGAACATGGATGTGGGTGGTGTCAGATATGTTTGAGGAGGATATGGTTGGGTTCGGGATAGGGCTTGATTTCGATCAAAAGGGATTTAGGGATGTGGGGTTCGATTAGGGTTTGGGTCTGGGGTTTGGTGGAGGTTGGCAGGGGTCGTGGGGAGGGCTGGGATAATTGGTGATGGGAATGATGTTGATAATGGACGAAGGTATTTGGAGAGATGGGGATAGTAGGGTACCTCGAATCGGCGATCAGAACGGAATGGTGATCTAAGACTGGATCTCCGCTCTGATACCAATTGAAGCAGCGCAGAGGAAAGGAGGAAGACCAACGAGTTTTTCCTCAAGCCAAACGGCTTAAACAGAGTGTCTTGGTCTCACCACAGACAAAAGAGAAACACACGTTTGAGAGAACTCAAAATTTCATTAATTTTCTGTATATCCCAAGAGAAGGGATTACATCCTATATATAATAGAGTCTCAACATAATTTTAGTAATCAATCTCTACTACTAAGAAACTTCTTAATTCTAAGAATACTAAGAATCTTGGAAATTAGAAACTACCTAATCAAAGCAATTAAAGAATTCTACTAAATTTGGGAAAACATTTAAAAAGTTTAAAACTAGAAACTCCCGTTTTAAAGATTTTGTCACTATTGGGCCTTGTGGGCCTTGGGCCTTCTAGAATATACTTTCAATTGGGGCCCAGTAGTCTGGCCTGCATCAAAATGACTTATAGATATCCTCAAAATCTATGCATGTAGAATACGCTTTTGGTAATCGATCAAAACCTGTCACAGCTACACTCAGAGTGTAGGAAAGCAATCTTGCAGCTCAAAGCATCCGCCGCCTTGTTCTCAACCCCTCGCTTATGCTTAAGCACAAAAGTAAATTCTTGCAATTCCACAATCCATTTCACATGCTTAGATCTCAACTTAGCCTAGGATTGAAGGTACTTCAGAGCCTCATGGTCTAAATACAAAACAAACTCAAGCGGTAAGAGGTAGTGTCTCCAATGTTTTAATGCTTACACTACCGCGTAAAATTCCCTCTCATAATTGGAGTATTTCTATCTACTTGCATTCAGCTTCTCACTGAAATAGGTGACGCGGTGTCCTTCTTGACTTAGGACTCCTCCAATTCCAACGGCTTGGCTTCACACCAAATTTCTCTCCACGGCAAAAAGAAGAACCTGCAAGAATAGTCTCAAGAAGGCCTTGGGAGAAAGTTTCATTCAATAAAATTCATTAAACTCTTCTCAAAGAGAAGCATAAGAGTTTATACAAGACAAAATAAAAACCCTCACAATGAATGGTCCTGGTTAAATCTCATCCAATGACTCACTTAAGACATAACATTAAAATAAAATAAAGAAAATAACCTAAAACTACAAAAGATAATGTCTTGTGCAAGGGGGGACACCGTGCGCATGGGGATTCATGCCTCTGGTTGTGCGCATGAATTCCAATGCACTTGAGATTAAGTTGGCAATTACAATCTATGTATGAGGAAAGAATATAAAGAATATAAATTACAATCTTCTATACATGGAATGAAAATATAAACAGATTGGTGATGAGTCAACTAATCCCACGTGATATATGAGTATGGGCCTATTGTACATGGGCCTATTGTATATGGGCCTTGGGTCAGATGGTGCCAACAGTTTTACAAGGCCCATTATCTTCTACACTCCCCCTCAAATTGATGTGGTAAGGCAGAAAACATCAATTTGCTAGTAAGATCACGATGACGCATTTTGGGAAGAGCTTTTGTGAAGACATCCGCAAACTGGTTAAGAGTAGAGACATGAGGCAGAGTTATCTTCTCGATAACAACATGCTGATGGCTGAAGTGGCAATCAATTTCAATATGCTTCGTTCTTTCATAAAAGACCGGATTGTTTGCAATTCGGGTAGCACTGGTGTTGTCCCCATGAAGAGGTGTAGGGCTACCAACAGTGACACTGAATTCACAGAGAAGACGGCATAGCCAGATGATTTCAGCACTCGCGGATGACATGGCCCGATATTCTGCCTCAACAGAAGACTTCGAAACGGTGGTTTGCTTCTTGCACTTCCATGAAATCAATGAGTCCCCAAGAAACATACACCATCCAGTGGTAGATCGCCGAGAATCGGGGCAACCAGCCCAGTCAGCATTCGCATAAGCAGATAAGTGCAGGGAAGCGCCCGAAGGGTAGAAGAGACCATGATTAAGGGTGCCTTTGACATAGCGAAGGATGCGCAAGGCAGCAGCAAGGTGAGGTTTGTGTGGATTGCTCACAAACTAGCTAACCATATGAACAGCATGAGAAATATCCGGCCGAGTCATAGTTAAGTAGAGCAAGCTACCAACTATCCGCCGAAAAACAGAGGGATCATCCAGTGGAAGGCCATCATCCGTACTGATGTTGTTGTTTAACTCCATAGGTGTATCAAAAGTGTGAGCATCATCAAGTCTTGCCGAAGTGATCAAATCTGTAGCATATTTCCGCTGATGAACCCGAATGCCAGATTTGCTACGCAAGAATTCCAGCCCCAGAAAGTAGGTGAGAGGTCCAAGATCCTTCATTCTGAAATGGCGAGTGAGATGATGTTTGAGATCCGTAACGCCAGCACTATCATTGCCACTGATAATCATATCATCAACATAGACTAAAAGGAACATGTAGCCCTTCGTTGTCCATCTAAGAAACAGTGAGCTATCCGAATGACTCTGACGAAATCCAGCTTGAAGAATTGCAGTCCAGAATTTATCAAACCACGCTCTGGGAGCTTGCTTAAGTCCATACAAAGATTTTCGCAACTTACAAACATGCTTAGGAGGACATGCATATCCTGGATGAGGCTTTAAGTAAACAATCTCTTGCAAATCGCCATGAAGAAATGCATTTTTGACATCCATTTGCCATAGAGGCCAGTTACGGGCTGCAGCGACATAGGAGAGTACGAACGGTGGTCATTTTAGCCACTGGTGCAAATGTCTCCTCATAGTCGATTCCATACTCCTGTTTATAACCCTGCGCAACCAATCGAGCTTTGTAGCGATTAAGACTCCCATCGGAGTGAACTTTTATGGAGTAGATCCATTTACTGCCAATCACAGAGGCGCCATCAGGAGTCGGTACCAAGTCCCATGTTTGATTAGCTTCGAGAGCGAGCAATTCCTCATTCATAGCATCCTGCCAATAAGCAATCTTCGAGGCCTGTGAATATAAGGTGGGTATAGGAGCACTATCTAAGGATGAAAAGAGAGCAGGAAAGCCATAACGATTAGGGGCAATGGAAAGACGATTAGATCGTCGCAGAGAGATGAGATTATCAGAAGAAGCATGGTTACCTATAGGAGCAGTAGGCGGCACTGGGAGATGATCAGGAGAGGGAGGCACCATAGGAGGAACCTTGTTACGCCGAACATAGACCTTGAGAGCAGGTGATGGAGAAGCAGACTCCGGGAATTGTGGCAAATAGGACACATCAATGGGATGATGATCTAAACGTAATGAAAAGAAATGAATATGTTCCAAGAAGATCACATTATGAGAGATTCGCATGCGTTTTTCAAACCGGTCATTACACAAGAACCCTTTGTGTTCAGAACTATAGCCAAGAAAGATGCATTTGGCAGCCTGTGGGGATAGCTTAGTGCGTTCAGTCGGTGGGAGATGAACAAAACACAAGCAACCAAACACACGTAAGTGAGAGTATGAAGGTGGATGTTCAAAGAGAACTCCATAAGGAGTAGTTTTGCCTAGAACAGCACTGGGAAGACGATTGATCAGATATACCGCAGTCTGTGCAGCATCACACCAAAATTCTGGAAGAACTAAGGATGCAAGTAAAAGGGTGCGAACAGCTTCAAGAATGTCTGTTCTTTCTTTCCGCAACTCCATTCTGCTGAGGAGTGTGCGGACAAGATTTTTGATGAAGAATTCCTTTATCAGAAAGGAAAGCAGAGAATTCATGAGACAAATATTCTCCGCCAGAATCGGATCTCAGGATCTTGATATCTTTCTTAAATTGAGTGTGTACCATGTTATAGAATCTTTGAAAAATAGAAAACACTTCAGATTTTAAACGCATGAAATAAATCCAAGTATAACGGGAATGATCATCAATAAATGTCACATAGTACTTGAATCCTGCCCTACTCAAGGTAGGAGTAATGCCCCAAATATCAGTGTGAATGATATCAAATGATTCTAATGAACGAGAGTTATGAACAAAAAATGGCAAAATATGACTCTTACTTAAACAACAAGCTTCACATTTTGATTGAGATAAAGAAGATATCATTTTATTATCAATTGAAGAGTCTAAACAACCAAGTTTAAACAAAGAAATTAAATTGGCATTGTTCACATGACTAAGACGTTTATGCCAGACCGTCCACAAGTTTTTGAAATTATTAGAAGAAAAAACAAAGAAGGAATGATGTCCAATGTCCAGCAAAAACAGGCGCTCATGTTTACTCCCCGTCGCGATCACCTTCCCAGTTTGTCGCCCCTGTATGACACAACCAGAAGAAAAAAAAGCGAACAAGATAGCCCTCATCAATAAGTTGTCCTACAGAAAGTAGATTGGCCGATAATTTTGGAACAAAGTAAACATTGGAAAGGGTTATGGACTGGCCAGTGGCACTAGATAAAGTAATGGTACCAACTCCAGAAATGAGTAGTTGATCACCATTAGCGGTGGTAATTTTTTCTTTTCCAAGGTAAGGGTGGGAATCAGTAAAGCTATGTTCTACAGATGTCATATGATTTGAGGCTCCTGAATCTAAAAAACCAAGTGGAAGGGGTGATAGAAGAAGAAAGAGATGCAGAAGAATGAAAGGCAGGAGATGCTAGATGAGAATGAGGTTGATACCGACCACCAGAGAAGCCCATAGACGCATATGTAGAGGTGACTGTGCTGGATCAGCTCTTGAATCTGAGCAGGAGTCATGGATATAGCTCCGGAGGAAGTGCTACCTGTATCTGATAAGGGCGCTTGAGCCTGAAAAGCGGATGGAACATTCTGTCTTGGCATATGGGAGGGAGGCTTCTTAGGCTGTCTCATTCCGTCGCTGCAGGCTTCGACAGTCATCAGTCACATGACCGGTCCGTTTGCAATATCTGCAAACCAATTTCTTGTGACAATTTTTGGCAATATGTCCGAAGCCTTTGCATTCATAACATTGAGGCTGCTTTGGAGTTGCCAGAAGAGCCGAGTCAGTAGGAAGAGGCGCAAGGAAGGCTTTGGGTGCTTCGGGTGCTTCCAGAATAGTGTGCTGTGAAGTGAGATGAAGTTCTTCGCGAAGGACTTCTTGGAGGCAAGTATCAAGATTAGCAGAATTCTCTCTATTCATAAGTGCAGACCGAACAGATTCAAATTCAGGTCGGAGATTCATGAAAAACTGGCTGATATGAGTTTCTTCTTGTAACTGGAGAGCCTCAGATAGAAATCCAGAAGAGACCGTTTGGATCAGCATGGAATCCTTTTCAGTCCACAAGGTCAGGAAACCATTAAAGTATTCCTGCACAGTTTTATCTCCTTGACTGTATCTGGCAATTTCACTATCCAGATGAAATTTCCGGGCTTTATTTGTTTGATGGTAAACTTTCTTCAGATGAGCCCACATATCAGCTGCTGTGGTGTAGGCTTGAAGGGCCACGGCAAGAGAAGGATCAATAGAGTTAAGGATCCAAGTTATGACCTCAGCATTTTCTTTGGACCAGGTGGCTAGGCCTTTTGAGTCGGAAGTACTTGTAATCTGAGGTTTGGTAATCGATCCATCAAGATAACCAAAAAGGCATTGTCCTTCAACAAAGTTCCTCAAGTGGAAGGACCAGGACATATAATTCTGCCCGTTGAATTTAATTGGGACGACGTTGTACTTGTCCATTTGCAAGAATGTAGTAGATAAGAGACAACAAAGCAAAACAGTAGAAAAAGGAAGAGAGCACCACCCAAACCAACCAAAAAGGTGTTCTGATTTGCTATAAAAAGGCTAATACAGCAGTATTTATACTATCAGAGCAGTAACCAGCACTGAACAGTATTAATCAGTGATAAGCAGTATCAACAGCATCCAACAGCAATAGTAGAAGAGATCAGAGAAGTAGCAGAGGCTTCCAAGCAGAAACAAAACACACACAGTGCAAAAATTGCACTAAAACGGCCCAGACGAACTGAAAAAATTAGGTGGGATCCTTGCGTGGGGCCCACAGAGGGATCTGATTGGTGATCAGATCAGCAGCTAGAGACCATTATCTAATTTCCTTTCCAGCAGTTCAAGTTTCATCCAGATCCGATCAGAATTAAGAATGTTGTGCGGCTGTGATGAAAACTATTTAAGGAAAGTGAATAATCACAAGATGGATCAAATCGCCTACCTCTGATCTCTGAAAAATGCTGAAAAAATCTCCAAAATACCAAGGAGAGATGGACGACCAATGCTGGAAGGAAACTTGTGGATTTTGAGATGATCACAGGTGGGCCACGATGATCGCAGTGAAGAAACAGTAGGTTATCACCTACGTTTTCCTTCCAGACAACACAGATCCTTGATTTGAGTTGCTCTGACGATGTAGATGAGATCTCCAAAGTATTATGGCTCTGATACCATGTGAGATTCTGAACTTTGAGATGAAGAGAAGAAGCTTTGGAATATTGGATGATCTGGTGGATTAGTCCTCTCTTTACTTATAATGATTTCTAGCCTTAATCAAGGCAATTACAATCTATGTATGAGGAAAGAATATAAAGAATATAAATTACAATCTTCTATACATGGAATGAAAATATAAACAGATTGGTGATGAGTCAACTAATCCCACGTGATATATGAGTATGGGCCTATTGTACATGGGCCTATTATATATGGGCCTTGGGTCAAATGGTGCTAACAGTTTTACAGGGCCCATTATCTTCTACAGTGGGCCCCCCTTGTCTTGGACCCTCTACGTAACTTCTTTTATTTTTCAAATTCTTCAAGTGTTCATATCAAATTCTTCAGTAAATCCTCTCATGTGACCATCCCATTGTGGGGCCTTCCTCATGTATGCCACAATAGGTCTTCATCATGTCTGGGCTAAGATACAACGGCGGATCGTCATCTGGAGACAAATCCAACAGTGGATCTTCAGGATTGTGATGGATTAAGCCCATGAAAGGCTGATCCATCCACAAAGAAGTTATCCACCACCTTTTTCTTGCACCTTTGGTAACCTTTGCCATATCTAGAACTGATGTTCGCGTCAAAATATTTCTCATTTTTCAATTTCAAGCTATGTGCTTGAAGCTTATGCACTCGTGACAGCAAATCATATGAAGATTTTTGCCTTAATTTGCAATAATGAGGGCACACTTCGGTCAAACTACCTAGTGATAATGAGGGACCATGTCTGAGAGAGTTCTCTCAGCATTTCTTAAATGCAGGTGTCAGACATCCGGAGCTGTCTCTCAATCAATAAGCGTGGCATGTCAAGATTAAAATTCCAAGTGAAGATTCATAGGAAACTGATCTATATAGGATGCGAAGCACATCAGTCAAAGAATGTTGTGAAGTGGAGTGAAGAATTATGGAATCCCTTTCAGTCCAAAGAGTTAATAATCCACTATAGTATTCTTGGAATGATTTATCTCCATCAGTGTATTTGGAAAGTTCAGTAAAATTTTATGGCTTTATTGATGGTATAATTTCTTCAAGTGAGCTCACATGCTAAGGCCTATTTGAAGGATTGTACAGACAGTCCGATGTTGGGCTCAATGAAATTCAGAATTCAGGTTACTACATCGGAATTATTTTTACTCGAAATAGTTAGGGTCTTTTCTTTGGTAGGAAAGGGCATCATTCCATTTAAATAGCCTGAGAAGCCATGGCCTGCCACATAGTGATAAAAGTGGAATGTTCACAGATTGTTCCTGCCATTGAGTATAATTTGATATTGATGTTTATCCATTGCAACTAGAATATATATATATATATATATATATATATATATATATATCTCCAGGAAATTGGGCTCGTGCAACCAACTTTTCAGTCTCTAGAATGTAACAGATTACTTAAAGAGTCCACTAATGAATAAGATGAAGTTCAAAATTGTTAGGTCTACAGGAGTCGAACCTCTATCTGGATGTCAAAAGAAATCTAGCAAGATTTGGAGAATAAGGACGCCGTTGATGAAAATTGGCCCAAGGAACTAGTCGACCGAAGAAAAAAAAAAACCTTAAAGACTAATCAAATCAAGGTCGGGGATTCTAGAAAAAATTCAAGGAGATCCAGAAGCTTGGACGAACAATGATATCAAAAGCCTTGATGAAAAAATGACTGTAGTGGGCCACACCAAATCAAAGAAGAATTAAGCTGGGTTTGAACTTCCCTTACAGCTCTGTGATAAGAGGGATCACAATCCTCTATGGTGCTGGGATTTTCTCAAAGGAGAATCCTGGTTGAAGGAGAGGAAAGTGGTGCACCTCCCTAAGAATTATGAGAAAGATCTGAGAGTGGGTTACCAAAATCTACAGTCCTTATCAGAAGGGCTAAAAAATAATCTAAATTGTCTTCAAAAATCCGAAAAGAACGACTATTCTTCGAATAGGAGGGCGACCCAAATCTTTTGATGTGGGCATGTGGCTTGAGGTAAATCAAAGGAAGTGAACCCCTATATTGATGATGTGATCACCTGTCTGGATAGGACAATCGATATGACTATTGGGCAGAATAGGGTGATCAAAACTTAGGGATCTTGTTGAGGAGGATCGAGGAGACAAATTCTAAATGGTGTGAGCCCCATCAGTGATATCTCAGCAGATTGAAACCTTTGAGATCTTCTGAGCAGGTGATTGGAGAGAGAAAAAAACTCTCTAGTTCTCAGATGCCATGATAGAATTCAAGAGAAATTGAGAATGGATCGTCTTTTTCTAGACGATACTTTGTCTGTATATAAGCAATTGTTCAAAGTAAGTTATATAGAGATTTTATTTTCCATAACAAAAG
Organism: Cinnamomum chago; assembly: GCA_038049695.1. Classification (NCBI taxonomy): domain Eukaryota; kingdom Viridiplantae; phylum Streptophyta; class Magnoliopsida; order Laurales; family Lauraceae; genus Cinnamomum; species Cinnamomum chago. The sequence goes on from CP142454.1 coordinate 38,503,762, forward strand.
GATAGGATAAGATGAAAGGGAAATGAGATGATAAGGGGACGGTTGTTGTTGTTGTTGTTGTTGGACAGTAGTCAGGCTTGGGCCTGATGGGCTTGAGCTTGTTGTATGGTTCTTCACCCACATCAACTCAATTTTTTAATCAACTGATGGACTCTCCAGTTAAAGTTTTCCCTCTTTTTTTCTATTTCCCCCTCATTTAGATTTTTACTCGGTTGCTCAGATTATGCATCTTCCTCGCAGCTTTGTTCCAAAGTACCTAGGTTAATCTCATTTTCATCAAGAATTGAAAAGCCTATAATTTCCTTAAAATCCATGACATAATAACAAACAATAATGCTGTACAGAAGAAACAAGTTTTATGCATTTAGAAATAACACACCTTAAAGACAACTTGGCATTCCCTAACTTTGCTAAAGCACGCTCGACTTCTTCACTAACCTGTTCACTCATAAAAGGAAGTATATGATCAATCAGAAATATTCCAACTCAAGACATCATTCTTTAAATTAATTGGTAAAGGAAAAAAAAAATCTGCACCATCATCAAGCCTTATCTATCAAACTAGGCTCAGCTAAAATAGTTCTACTCTAAAACTCCTACGTAAAAAAAAGAGGAATAAAATATTCCCATCATAATAAGGATAGCTTCTCTTTATTTCCATCATTGCTTTTTATTAGTTATTGAGAAACCATAACTGTAAGATCTATTCTAAGATGCTGCCACTGGCAGTTGCATCAGACCAATAAGTACTTAAAGGACAAAGAAATAACTTTTTCACCCAATCACAGCATATTTTGAATAATTGTGTATACTGAAGACCTACCCAAACACCAAAAAAAAAAAGAGGACAAAGTTAAAAAGATCTAGAATTCTTTCAAAAGTACCTTTTGAATGTTGATCCTTCAAGACAAGGGGAACTGGTGTCTAAGGTCTGCAGATGACTAGAAATTTCAAGCAATCCACAAATGATGCGACGGATATTGTTTTCATATCCATTCAAAATGGCCATCATAAAGGTTGAACATCCGAAGATTGGAAAATAAAATATAACCGTGTTAACTGGGATAGCTATTGGAAAACCCCTTTCATGTAGCCACATTAACTAAAAATGATTGTTTCTGAGATACATTATGTGCACATGGGAAAATTTGACTCTTCTGGGTTTCAATGAAAGCCATCTAATGAATAGTTTGGGGATGGTGGAGAGAATAACAAGTAGAAGATAAATGGAAAAAAGCCAACCCACAAAGCATTGACACCAAAAGCTGAAGGACAGTACAAGAAATGATAAATATATACACATACCAAAATAATGTTTCCATGATTACAGATGCCATCAATATTTGCTTGAGCACTGAAACTGTTAAATTCACATTGGAAACCAAAGGTTCACAAATCACAATTAAGGAATCACTCAATATAGATCAGCCTTTACAAATCAAGTTGACTTCAGATGAATCCAATTGTTTCCAGTTTTTTTTTTTTTTTTTTTTAATCTCTTGAAAATCAATTCTTCCAAAACCAGTTGAGAGGCGAATAACAGGAGGATCCACAGCTCAAGCATTAAATAAGTTGAGTCAATATTGTCAAGTTTCAGGTCAAACCATCAAATACACAAACTAAAAGCCTAAATCATGTTATCCCATTGGTGTTGCTACATCTTAGTGTTACAGCACCAATTACCATCCTGCACCCGACACCAGTGGCGGACCCAGGATTTTGGTTTGATTGGTGCGGACCCTAATAGGTAGTTTGGTTTTGGGGGCAAATCGAGGATTTTCATGTCGATTTTGAGAGTGGACCCATGATTTTTATTAGATTTTTGGAAGTGTACCAGACTTTTTATATAGATTTTGGAAGTGCACCGCAGTGCGAAGCATTCTGCCCCTGCCCGACACCACTATAAAGTACAAGATTCATTTTAAAATTATACTCAGGTACAATGTGCACTTCAATTACAAAATTTGATAAGATGAAAGAATATGATTCACAATCAAAGTGTAGCTAAATGGCCTCTGTGCCAAACTTTGGAGGCCATTTACAATGCCTTATAACATGAAAGCACTTGTCTTATTCAAGATTCCCCAACACATGATAATTCAATTCTAACAAATGAAGAATGAATGACTTACAATTCTGCGAAGAAGAGGTTCTAAAGATGAGCAAAGTCTTTGCAAACTATCCAATTTCAAAGCTTCCACAATGACACTGCAGTAAGATTATATGCACATAATAGAAAAAAATGTAAGAATTAACAATTTCACAGAGACTTCTTCAGTGATACTTATTGAGCAAAATAATCAACCAAGCAAAGGGCAACAAATATCTATAACAAATCTATGTACAACATTCTGTTAACAACTCTTTTACAGATCAATTTTGCTTTAGAATTTCTTACACCACATTCCTCATACGGTCATCCCCATTATGTGTGCAACTTGCTTTGACCTTAACACACAAAAAACTTCTATGAAACTAAAATTATGTCAGCTTTAATACTGGTATGTAACTCAAAATATTTATAAAATTCACTAGAAATGGTCTCAATGTATCAAGCTACATCATAACATACCCCATATATCCAAGAAATCCCCACTATGGGGCCCTACCTTTCGTGTAGATGTACCACTGGATCAAATTGATGCAGTAGCAGAGGTCTATATTTCATGGATCTTATGATTGATCAGGCCATCAATTATTTGGGTTAATTTCATCAAGCGAGTGGCCTCTTGATCCATCTCAATGGGGCCCAAACAAGCATAAGAGCTCAAATCTAAAATTGGGGTTTTGAATTGGGAAACAAATATGTTGAATTTAATAGGGAACCGAATCAATCCCAATTGAGTCTTAACGAAGCCCATACGGACATGTAGGGCAGGCCCATGTGTGCACCTCTTTGATTAGCTCTACATGCTGAAAAAATGAGGCCCACAGCCCACATGATGTGGCATGCCCAGTTACTTTCCATGGAAGCAAGATGGAATTTGGAAACTTTCCAAAGAAAGATCTTAGAGTGGAAAAGCTTTCTAAAATATAGGAGGCAAGTTTAAAAGAAGCAAGTGGAGAGAATCTATCCATATGGGCATCCAATTCAAATCTTGAATTGTTTAGAAACTTCATAATTTTTATTCCTTTTTTTTTTTAGTTAAGTAGTTATGTAAGGACTATTATTTAGCAGTCATTCTTTATTTGTTTAATAGGATGAATGGCTAGGAATTAGGAGAAATAAGGGCTTTTTTTGTTTGGAAAGATTATATAAGCAATCAAGTGAGACATGAAACCTAGCTTGGATTTTGCATTTTTTTCATTGAATGATATTGCAATGGTGTTTGCAATTCTCTGTCTTCTCTGTTGGTTTGAGTATTTCCCCCAATGATTGAAGATCTATCAAGTAGTAGGTTAGCAATTTGGGGTAAGCTATCTTCTACTGTTATTCTTTGTTTTGCTTATTCGATTGTTGATCCGAGTAAAGTTGATTTTGGATTTTCTGATCATCGGGATTTACCATTTAGCTTCGTTGGATAGTCCAACTTGTGAATTGGGACCGTGTAAGTTGGTATCAGAGTTGAAGGATCTGTTAGATTGTTTGTTTGTTTCAATTCTTTGACAATATACCGCCCCGTAGAGACATGGTTGTAGACATAATGAAGAGAATGAAAAGAGGAAGACCAACCAGATCCTTGTAACCTTGAGATCCAAAATTTGCGACAAGAAGTTGAGAATCTGACTCAACAATTAGAATGAGTCAATTCCCACAAATTACATTCTAGTGAGGGATTAGACATGGGTGATAGTTTTCATAATCCATTACCTAACCATTCCCTAGTTCGGAATAGATGGAATGTGAAAAGTAAGTAAGAAAGAGATGATGATCTCACTTTAAGGACCAAACTTCCAAATTGTAATGATAGTATGAGTGGTCAATAATTTTTGGGATGTTTAAAGAAAGTGAAAACTATTTTAAATATAAAACTCAGATTTAAAGAAAGACAAATTAGTTTCCCTAAAATTAAGTGTAACTAGCAAAACACACCGTGATTAGCACGGTCAACAGAACCCACACCAAAAACTATCATTTATTATTTTATAATAAAAAAAATTGATTTGATTTCTTACGTGTAAACTATCTGAGATAAAAAAAAAATCCAACATTATTTCTTAAAAAAAAATGTAGGCTTAAATATAGTCACCAATAGGGAGGATGCTATTGCCATGTGTAGCAATCACAAAATAGAGTTTCTAGTAATGTTTAGATAGACATAGATCTGAAAATGTGCTAAATCTATCATCCTTAAAAAAAATTATTAAATGAAGATTAACAATCAGAAAATACAAAAAATTTCACATATTTTCTACTTTTCATTAATTTTCATAAAAAAATAACAAAAACTGTGCTAAATTATATCATTCTTAAAATAAACCCAACATTGCCGATTAAAAAACCCTATTCCCAACCCCAGAAATCACTAACCTTAAATTTGAAATCCCTAATCAGAATCTCAGAAATCCATCAACATCATCGTCAAAACCTTGTCCCAACTATGTTGGGGTCGGCTATATGAATTATGTTCCTCCATTCGGATCTATCCTAAGTGAATTCCTCAAATTAGTCGCAAGTCTTCAAATCTATTTTTACTACCTCCATCCACGACCTCTTCGGCTACCCTTTTCCAAAAAATCCCTAACCCCAAAATCAAAATATTTTCAATTCTAGAAATCCCTAACCATAAACTAAAATCCTTAATCAAAATTGAAAAAACCTATTCCCAATTTCAGAAATCACTAGCCCCAAATTTGAAATCCCTAATCAGAAATTCAGAAATCCCCACGCCCAAAGTCAAAATATTCTTAATTCTAGAAACCCCTAACCCCAAATTGAAACCCTTAATCACAAATCCAAAAATCCCCCGGCCGAAATTTGAAATCACTATTCAGAAATCTATAAAATCTCAGAAATGTCAAACAAAAAATAATATATCCAATAAAACTCTAATCCCAATTTCAAAAAGAAAAAAAAAACTAAAAAAATCTAAAAACTCAGATCATGCAACAATGAAATAATTAGCAAAACATAGGCTTACTAAATTAATTAACATTAGAAAAAAGAGATAAAAAAATATGCAAAATATCTGTTAGATTTGTAGACTGGTTGCTGAGATGATAAGAAAGATTATATCAAATTTTAAAAGAAAAAAGAAAAAGAAAACTAAAAGAAGTGAAACAACACTATATATATAGGGAAATATTCAAGTGAGGGATTCCCTCACCATGTGTGGTGAGTGACTCCCCTTTTTGGAGAAGTTTCATGTGATGGGAGTACACCCTTTTGTACTTAAAACCTCCCAAAAAAAAAGGGGAGTTCCTCACCAATCCCTATATATATATATGGAGTATTTAAGTGAGGGATTAGTGAGGGACTGAGGGACACTCCCCTTTTTGGAAAGTTTCAAATACAAAATCATATCTTTTCAAAAAGTATAAAAGTGCTTTTGTACTTGAAACTTTCCAAAGTACGGTGAGAGAAGGTATACTCAAAATTGAAGTACGAAAGGTTGATAAATGATAATAATGGTACCATGGCCAAGGTTGGGCTTCTTTTAAGACCATTGGCCTAAGCTTGGCCCCTAGACCGACTCGGGTCATAAGTGGGTGAATTCATGTGAAAGGGTATGTGTTCGAGTGATCTCTCCAGCACTCTCATCAGATGTTTTTGTATTGATGGCACAAAAACACATTGATCAATAGGTCCTAATCATTCAAATAACGACCATCTGTTCTACTAAAAATGCATCCGATGATCACCCAGATCAGATCAAGATCTCACCCACCAACACATGGACCACTATTTGGACGGTTAATATTAACCAAAATGAGTGCACATATACAGTTAATCATGTGCAGCATGATTCACAACACTAAAATCCTCTAAATCCAACGGTTCAGATTAAAAATTAAAAAAAAAAAATTCAACGAGAGTATGTGAGAGAGTAACCTGGCAAGAGCAGGAACTTTGGGCTTCTTCTCCTGCAAAGTCACACCTTCTTCTTTCTCTTCATCTTCTCTCTCTCCATCTTCCCTTCGCCTCTTCTCCTTTCTATTACACCTTGTTGTTATTTCCATTCACAAACACGATTCTTCTCTCCAGAAATAGAAACCCTATCTACTATCTCCGTTTTGCACTGTCCAGATCATGATCGCCTTCTTCGGACACAAGTGAGAGAAGGAGATTCTGAGTTTTCAGATCTGATGATGTGTTCTTATAGTTTGGATAGAATTTGGAAAGAAAGAGAAGAGCAAGGGATCCTCTGACAGTTGAAGAGAGATCCACTGGCCTTTTTCTTTCTTTTAATACTACCCGCCAAGGGAAGAAATCACTGCCGTTGGTTGTTTGATGCTTTTTCTAATGTGGTCACAACTGGCACGCAAATAAATGAATAAATAATGTGAAGGCAGAAGTTGCAAGCTGGCTGCCATTTGTTATGATGGAGATGGAGACCGAGACCGGTTCTGGACGTGAGGAACCGTGGAAGAAGGATTTCCTTTTTGTTGTGTTTGAGGAACGGGAAATTTCAAATGCACCCAACCACAATTATTGGACACACCCACTTAGTCATTTGCTGAGCTCACCATACCCATTTTTTATTTTTTGTTTTTTGTTTTTTGTTTTTTAAGTTATGCTGAGACCACCCCCGTAACATCCAAACTATCCAGATGAGCTCACCACACCGATCTCATTTCCATTCCGAATCCCTTTTTTGAGCTTATGGACAATTCACATCAACCTCTTCTCCAGTGCACAACTCTCCTCACCATTTATCCTCTGTTGAACTCAAACAAGTCAGCTCTTCTTCTTCTTCTTCTTCTTCTTCTTCTTATTCTTGCCATAGATTTATCATTTTCATAATTTTTTTAGGTTGTAATTTATGCATTAGAGAGTATGAACGTTTGCAATAGATAGGGAAGTCCGTAATGAATGAGATGAATGGGAGTTTCGAACTCTAAACCTTGTCCGAAGTTTAAAACCCACAGCTCATTTTACACTATTTCGCAATCTGCTTGGCAATCCAGAAACGTGCACGGACTGACAATCCCTGCACGTTTCTTTACAACCGTGCAAACTACACGACGTGCGGCGGTTGCCGTGCACAGTTAAGAAAATTCAAATATATGTGCACAGCCCTTCAAAGCCGAGCAATTTATATTTGCACGGCATGTAATGACCGAACATGTAACATCTGCATGGTTCCATCACACTGTGCAAATAGAATTTTCATTGTTTCATTGCATCGTGCAGAATCAGTTTGCACTGTCCTTTTAAACCGAGCAGTACAAAAATATGATATATTTTATTACGTTGTTTCCTCTTATTTATTTTCATTTTTAACAGATTGGAAGGAATGCCGAGAAGACCACCTCGCCGTATTGGTGGCAGCTCTTTGATAACGGGTGGACAGGGTAGTTCTTCTAGCGAGCCATCGAGAGTGCGTACCAAGATTGGTGTTGCGAGACCACATGGCGACGTGTGCATGCGAGTTCTTTGACCGCCGGCCGTCAACGGCCAACGACGTCAGAACAAAGACGTCAATTGCAGCAGGATCCACTATTGGAGCCAGTTGAGGAGGATGTTAACAGTTCTTTAGAGAATGATTCCCCAGACGAGGAGGCACAACCTTCCAGTCCTCCTCGAGCGGCAGCATAGGAGGGTCTCAGGGGTCCTATTCCTGGCGGTCTGACGGACCTATCTGTCCTTATCAGTGTTAGGACGCACGTAGTCATATCGATATGGAACAGGGAGGTGCACTTGCATTCTTATTATGTTTTAAATAATCATTTTTCAAATAAGATGTGTTGAAGTCTATAATAACATATATTAATGAATATTTTAATTACTTATAATGTGCTGGAACGTGACCCGCTTAAATGTATCAATCATTGGTATAAGCTGAAAGATTGGTTCATACCTCTGCCCGGGGATGTGGATGATCTTCATGTTCTTCAGTTTTGTGCTATTATTGAAAAGTCTGGATTGGCAGACCTGAAACGTTTCTCCTACCAATACATCTCCTGCCATTTGATATCGAGCGTTATAGAGAGATGGCAAACTGAGACAAATACTTTCCACATGCCATTTGGTGAGATGACGATCACCTTAGATGATGTCGGTACTCTCATCGACATCCCAGTAACGGGTATTCCTGTCCACGCATCGACAAGTATGGGATTTATTGATCAAGTAGATTTGCTTGAGCATGGACTAGGTGTGGATAGGGCATTTGCTTCAGCTGAGTTGAGAGTGGCACATGTTGGGGTAGTTAGGATGGAGTGGATCAAACAGGTGTGCAACAATGTGACTCATGCGTCGTCTGTTGAGCAGATAGAGTTTGCAGCTAGAAGCTATCTCCTGTATTTATTAGGCTGCAAACTCTTCACCGATAAGTCATCGACTCGAGTCCCAATCTACTACCTATCTTTACTGATGGACTTGGGACGGATCCATCATAATGCATGGGGGGCTGCCACACTGACATATCTATATCGCCAGTTGGGGACCGCCACAAGGGTAGATGTGCGACAGATTGCTGGATATCTTACGCTACTTACGGTAAATGTGTATACTTTATATATACATATATATGTTCCCTCGTAATTGATTCTTTAAATTGTATAATTATTAATTGGTATCATTTGCAGGCTTGGTGTACGAGCACTTCCCATTTGCCCGTCCTCCTGCACAGTGGGCATATACTGCTGGAATGCCTCTAGCGAGGCGTTGGAATCCTTGTCAGGGTTTCAGGATTGCAAGGGAGAACATATAGCTGATGTGTGAGAAGTTGGACGCCCTACATCCAAGTGAGGTGAGCAACTAATAGAGGTCTTCATATATATTTTACGTTTTTTACTATTACCTTTTACTATATTAATGTATTGTTTCATTTACTCCTAACAGGTGGCTTGGGATCCATACACTACTACCAGGGCTCAGCGTCCATTCCATAAGATATCTTTTTCTGATGAATGTTGGATGGGCAGTTATTTTATGAATGTTGGATGAGTATAGTCCCTAATGAATGTTGGTGTATTGCTATGTTCATTATTTTGATGAATGTTGGATAGGAACTTGTATGATTTTGATCAAAATGGAATGAAATTACTATGTTCGTTATTTTTGTATGTTATAATATAAGACTACACGGTACTTTTCCACCGTGCAGTATGTCTTTTGCACGGCGTTGTTCATCCGAGTAGGGGTCTAAAAAATAATCACATTACATAACATAAATTTTGCATCCATTTTTATCAACGATCCGTTAAAAAAAACATGTATTGTGTTTGTTTACATCAAATCAGATATAAATATTCAATCGTTGTCAAGATTAACTGACTCTTGTGTTGTGACACTGTCTCCAATTATCTCTGAATTGCTCGATGCTCTTAGCATATGAGAGTTGCCATCCGTCTGCATTAGGATGGTGGTGTTTAAGCCAATTTGTAGCAATTGGAGGCATGAGAGTCATAGCTGTCATGAAGACCTGAACAAAATGGTTTCCATTTACAAAACCAATCGCGATAACTGTGCGAGAACTTAATGGAATCAGGGATGATTCAAAGGCAGGAAAGTAAGCACTACTGCAATGAAAGGTGAACCAATACAACGTTATAATATGAAGATATCAAGTGACCCATGTCTAGCATTGTCATCCACCGATCCTATGAAGGATTACTTTCATCGTACGACAATGCATAATATAGCTCCCTAACTCTTTCCTCTCCTCCATATACTAATGAATAATAATTTTGATACATTTGCAATTCACTACTTAAATCCATTCTAACCTGCATCTAACAATACTCTTGCATGCCCAGAAGACCAGCTATAGCTCTGAATCTACAGTAACAATCAGCTGCAACATCCTTAACACTCTAGATATAGGGTCCTAGAGTCTGAGGAAGCAAATGTAGAAACATGCATGACCGAGTGCGACGGACACTCAGTTTCTCCTTCTTCTTAGTTACACCAGTACTGCTTAATCTAGCTATAACGCTATCTTTCATCAAGAGTGCATACTAGAAAGCAGATGACTCCCAACACGTAGACTGATCTAACTTCTTCTTTTTCGATGTTGATCGACCGCGAAGAGAAGTAGATGAAGGATTCCCCAATTCTCAAAGTTTTTTCAATATTTGTATTTTACTCCTCTGATCACTACTCTGAAATTTCTTAGTGATCAACTCGAACTCGGAAGTTTTGGTCAACTCAGGGGTATCGTTCACTATAGTGGCTTTTAAATTGAGCTTCCGCCAATAGTGGTGTACACAACTCAGTGATATTTGATAGCATTCCCGTATGTACTCGGTAATTTCGTATGCATATGGGAAACCATGGGTCCGTAGAATTACACACCCACATGCCGCCGAGTCTGGACGAATATCATCAGTTCTTATCGAATCATTTAACACTATATCCAAAGCATTCCTTGATAGAAATCCTCTTAACTCACGAAACAGTGCCGGTTTCAACTTATATTGCACGGTATTCAAACTCTTTCAAAAGAAGCCTTTATCTCTGTAAAGAGAAACTTAAGTGCATATGTAGATCAAAGCTACAGCTCGATGTGCCTAGGTGTCTCTTTAATTTTGCATGTGGACTCTCAGCCTTGTTCGTAGTGACGTCCCAAAGTGCAAATGCCGATATGTCCAAGCAGCCACAAATTGCTCATTATGTTTAATCAACCATGACTTCTTCACATAATCAATAGCATGTGGATACCCGCAATAATTCCATTCTAATGCACTTAGAAGTTACATGTAGTCATTTTCAGTGGGAGATACTACCAACATATTCCAACAAGAGATAAATGCATCCCATTTATCGTTGGTCTAAAAAAACTTCTTACAATTTGCCAAGATGTTCTTAGAAATATGCCACATGCACAATAAGTTTGCAGCATTAAGAAAAATAACATTGAATACATTCATCGGCGCTAACTCTTTGTCCGTGACAATCACACGGGGCAGAATGGATCCATCCATTAATTCCTTAAGCCTCTCCAAATCCCAGCTATAATTATCCTCCATCTCTTATTAAAGGTTCACAAAAGTAATGGAGAATGGCAGTTGAGTAGATGTGGCACCAACAATCTCAAGCAATGGAAGTCGATATCTACTAGTCTTGTACGTGGAATCCATTATCAAAACTTCTGGAAATGCACATAATAACTCAATAGATGATGGATGTGCCCAGAATAGGTCCATGATTACATCTGTTACGTTGTTGCTTGTGTGATACTCAATGTAATTTTTCTCCTCCAAATGCATCATGAGTTGTTGCATCTGTGATCGACCGGCCATCTCTGTCACCATAAACTTTTGACGAGAATTGTAGATACTCTTCATCGTAGTGGTGTTGTGCGTATCCATTTCCTGTAATTTTCGAAGGATGTTTCTTAGCTTTACCAGACTCTTAGACATATCAAGCAAAACGTTGATTTCTTTCTCATAAAACCTCCCAACAAACGAGTGCCCATTAAGATGTTGTGCGTTTGGATGATTTTGCATCCCACAAAACCATTGTTACCATCCAATCATCGTCAGGTGCCAACTTTTGATCCTTCAAAGCAAAAAGGCAACTACACTTCTTTGTTCCCGTTGCCTTATTAAGATTTTTCTTTTTGAAGACCTTCGATGGACCCCTAAAACTACCACTTATCTCATAAGAAAAAACTATTCTCGACTTCCTACCATCTCTACCATCATTTGAAGTTTTGTGAAGCAGCCTGGATCTGTCAGCGGTAATGAAACGGGTGTAGACAAGCCTTGCGAGAGAGTTTGCCGAATCCTGGACAGATTCCAGTGAGGACCAACTCCGCATATGGGAATTAGCCGAATTCCTCTCGGAACTCAATAACATTCTTCCATTGAAGATAAAGAGAAAACCAAACAAACCAACCAATCTTTATTATTGAATAATGATGAACTACTCTCCTAATGGAGGGATTACATATTTATAGGAAGGGTTGGACATCCCCTTTCCTAATAGGACTTGGTTTCCTAAACAATAAAGGAAATAACTTACTTAATAATCCAAATAAATAACTTCTAAATAAATAACAACTCTTTAAATAAGACTCTTAACTAATTAAAACTCTAATTAAATGGACATCATATTGGGCCTATGGGCTGGGCCCAATTAGTTAGCAGACCATGGGTCTGGCCTACATCAATTTCTCTCCGCTTTGGACAGATCTCGACCTCGAGTTCTGTAAATGTCCACCTGGGTAAAAAATCAAGCGTACAAACTTCTAAAGTTCTTGATCTTCATATTCTTCACATAGCATGGGGACTCGAATTGATTTCTTCCTCCAGTTAGAAGTAGATTGGAGGTATTGATGCTTTTGATGTTTGCATTTTTCTTGGATCTATGATCGAACCATTAGATGCTTCAATTGTTGCATGTATACTAACAGATCTTGAACTTTGAATATCCAACGTTGATTCCCAAAGATGAAGTCAATATGTGGGACTTCAACGATTTGTTCTGCCATTGATGTCTCCTGAACAAGCGTTAGATCCACTGAATGATTAGGCTTGTTGCTCACTAAATTTATGTCTTCAACATGCGCTCGACCTACTGCATTTGCCTCTTGCCTCTTTTAATCAGCACTATCCATAGCAATGATTTTAGTCCAAGTGTTTTCTAGCTCTTTTGAAATATGCTCTGTAGCAAAAGTTTTGCATGCTATTTCATCTGACAATGTTATGACATCATCAATTTCTTGATCGTGCTGTTCAATGTCATCCTTAATGTCTTTTATCATGGGTCGTAGCTCTTGTGGCATAAGCACGACATTTGTTTCTTCCTACTGCTCACTCTTTGATTCTGCAAGTGGAGGTGAAGATGTAGATGGAGAAGGTGTTTGTGATGGCAATGGAATGAGCTCGATCCATTGTCCTTTCCAAAGAAAAGAATGTTTGTTATTCTCTTCGTCGGTATGCACATTCATATCTAAAAGCCATGGTCTTCCAAGAAGAATATGAGTGACATTCATATTGATAACATCACACAAATATTATCTTCATAATTGCCAATCTTGAAGATACAAAACATCGATGAGTTACTGGAATGATTACGTCATTGGCCCATGTAACTCTATATGGCTTCAGGAGCTTCTCGATTAGCCAATGAAGCTTGTCAATCACTTCTTGCGCAACGAAGTTTATCGGGCTGCAGCAATCAATAATCAGATTAGCTAGCTTGCCTTCACACCTGACACGTGTTTGGAATTTTGTATGATGTTTCCATTCTTCTTCTTCCATCTTATTTGTGGTGCGAAGTCGATGTATGACAAGCTTGGGATTATCTTCTCCTAAAAAATGTGTTTCAACAACATGAGTTCTTCTTCTTTCTAGGGACCTTCTTTCTTAAGATTTATATTGTTGCATGTGAGATTGTAGAAGCATGTGCTCAACACAGATAGCTTCTTTATATGCGTCTTGAATAGTTTGAGAAAACTTCATTTTCTCCTCTAGATCAGAGTTTAGCCCTCTCATAAAATGAGTGACATCGTGCAACGCACTTTCATCCAATGCATATAGATGTTGCAATTTTCGAAATCGGCGAGTATATTCATCAACTGACAACTCCTTTTGCTTCAAATCAAGGAATTCATGAAAGTAGACCTCATTCTCAAAATAAAAAAATGCCATATTTGTATTGATACAAATAACTTTGAACTTCATCCAAGGGACCAATGTTTCTCGTACTGATTTGAATGTTCAATAAAAATATTTTGAATTGACCTTTCCTGGAGATATAATTGTTTGGAGTATGCAGACCATGAGAGGTTAACACCCAGATATAAAGGAGAAATTGGATAGTGGATCAGAATTGGAATTGGCCAACTTTTTGAATTTGCTGACGTGATGTCGGCTCTGAATCAGGAGTTGGATAAGGGCTGGAAATTCCTTATGGGCCGAGTACACCTGAACTCAAGCCCAAATGGGCAATGTTGTTGTTGTTGGGTTGGGTTAAACTCAAAGTCAGGCCCAACAGGGCTGTGGCCGTTGGACTTAGGACAGCACGTGTCTCAGAGCCACATTTGAAGAGGAGAACACTCTCAATTCCCGTGCATGCAGAAATGAAAATGGAGGGGCAATGGTTTATTTGACCTGTTTTTCTCGAGATCTGGGTGTAGGCAGAGGACAATAGCGAAGACAATGGGGCCCGATGACAATGAAGACGATGTTGCTGTGCAGATGAGATAACGGCAACAGAGAAGATGCTGCTGCTCGATGGGAAAGCACGACGACACGACGCTGCTGCTGGACAGGGGCGGATCCAGGACTTCTAATCTGGGGGGGCTGCACTTAAGTTACACTAAAAAAATAGCAATAATGTCTCACCAAAAACTATAAAAAATAGCAACAATGTCCCACCAAAGATAGCAACAATATGCGCTTGATAATGCGACATTATAACCTAAGATAGTAAATAATCATAAATATACAATACATAAGACCGGTTTTAATTTTTTTTTCCTAAGTTTTTTTTTCTTTTCACTCACAATGAAGTGATGAACAAACAAAGTTACAGAGGTACTGTAAATGGGAAACTCAATCCCATAACGTGGCAGGCTGACAGCTTCTAGTAACACAAAGAGCAAATCTTTCTCCACAACCACAAAGAATCAAGATGAAGAATATAAAGAAATTACAAAACCTCCATTTCAGAAAACCATAAAAAAAGAACAAAAAACCAGAAAATGAACAAACCCATGTAATAAAAACACCCCAAATTCGTACTTGAGATCCAGAGGGCACAACCACAAAGAATCAAGATGAAGAATAGAAAGAAACTACAAAACCTCCATTTCAGAAAACCATAAAAGAAGAACAAAAAACCAGAAAATGAACAAACACATGTAATAAAAACACCCCAAATTCGTACCTGAGATCCGGAGGGCACAACCACAAAAAATCAAGATGAAGAATAGAAAGAAACTACAAAACCTCCATTTCAGAAAACCATAGAAGAAGAACAAAAAATCAAAAAATGTGAAAAACTAGTTTTTTTTTTATGCTGAAAGCTGGGGTGGCTGCAACCACCCCAGCCCCCTAGATCCGCCCCTGCTGCTGGAGGTGAGCACAAGGAGCGACGGCGAGGTGGCTGACAGCGCTGCTGCAGGTGGCTAGCAACTGCAGTTGTTGGATAAGTGGGCTGATTACTTGTTGCTGGAGATGAAGATCGCAGTGCCAGATATGTCTTCAACTCAACCTTCTTCTCTACTCTCTTTCTATCTCTTTTTTTTTTTTTTCCGGCTGTTTCTTCTCTTCCTCGATTCTATCTTTTCTTTTTCTTTTTTTCAAATGGGGCTTCAGGAGTGGGTCTCAGCATGGGGACTCATTTCGTGAAGTGTGGGATGGGTTCCGGTTTCAGTTGTTGCTGGGATACTTGGGGCGGTGGGTGTGGAGGTTCTGGAAGGTTTGGGAGAGGTCAGATTGGAGTTTGGAGGTGGATTAGAGATGGGTCTAGGGTTCTGCCCAAACGATTTGGGTTGCTAGGGTTTTGGAAATTAAGTGGGGCTGCAGAGGTCTCAGATTCGATCAGCTGGGCTGGGGTTCCCAGATGGTGGGTGGTGGATTTGTTTGGGATGGGGACTGACGAGATGAATGGATGATGGTTGTGGTAAAAGATGATGGTGTGTGGGGGAAATTTTGGGTTTAGAATTGGAGATTTGGGATTCTGTTAGGGTATTGGATGGCCGGATGGGCTTAGATGCTCTGGATCTAGTCCAAAGTGATGTGGCTGGGTTCCGCTAGGGTTTTAATGTCAAATGATGGAATATATTTTGGATGCTCTGGATCTAGTCCAAAGTGATGTCATATTGTTTGTTGCAATTTTGATGGATTCACTGTTAGGAATTTTGTAGATTGCAATTTGATGGATGCATAATCATTCAAGCATCATTTGATTTACACACTTGCATTGTTTTAGATAATCTTGAAATCTTGATTTATACATGCATTGTTTTTAAGAGTTGTAAAAGTATTGATTTATGCATGTTTTGTTTTTAAACTTGGATGCATTTGTTTTTTAAAAGAGTTTTAGAAATCAAGCTAGCCTTTGGTTTTAAAGTTTTGAATCATTTTAGGCTTTGTGTTGTTTCATGTTTTTAAACCCCTTAGAATGATTTAAAACATGTATTCAAGCTTGTTTAGTGGCCCAAATAATTCCACAAAGAAATTCTTTTAAACTTGCAAAAGTGGATTTTGGGGTCCCGGCAATGTCGCCGGCCGACCGGCGCAGAGGTCCCGGTCGACCGGGAACACTGCAGGCAGAAAATTCCCTGGCGCCCATAATGGTCAGAAATATAGCCGTTGTGTGATCCCGGTCGACCGAGACCTGTTTGCAGGTCGACCGAGGACTAGCCGTTGGGCACTTTTTGCTATAAATATGAGTTCTTTCCTTTGCCAAAAGTTGGGATTTTTAAGGCCCTCCTTGAGGGGTTTTGAGGCATATTCAAGGGAAATGAACTAAGGGATGAAGGGGATCATTAGGAAAGCTAAAGCTTGGATTAGTGAAGTTAAATCTCCAAGTAGGCTCTACTTTCCTTAATCATAAGTTTTCATGCTTTGTTTTATTTTTGGTAAATCATTTGTAGCATGATAAACTATGTTTGTGTTGTGTCCTTAACATGTTTTATGTTTTGAATTGATTTATTATTTTGGATACATCACCATTGATTCAATCCAAGTAGTACTTAATCTTTGGTAAATCTAAGTAGATCATGTTAATGAAAGAACCTTTGAAATTATATGTAACATGATTCCTATACTTGGTTGAATCTTTGGTTGTTGTTTTCCATCATAAGAAAATCACTTTCAAAACTATCTTATGTTTTGGACTCAACTTCTTTACAAATCATATGTTTTCATGTTTTGTTTTATCATTGGTAAATCTTTAGTAACATGATAAACTATGATGTGTTGTATCCTTAGCATGTTTTATACTTTGAATAGATCTATTGTTTTAGATGCATCACCATTTGATTCAATCCAAGTAGTACTTTATCTTTGGTAAATCTAAGTAGATCATGTTAATTAAATATGTAACATGATTCATATACTTGGTTGAATATTTGGTTGTTGTTTTTCCATCATAAGAAAATCTCTTTCAAATGTATCTTATGTTTTGGATTCAACATCTTTACAAATCATATGTGTATTATTGTTTTAAAAGTTTCACAACTTGCCTTACTTTGATAGGTATATCACTTTCAAGTTGTATTTATAATTACATATGATTTGTCCCCTCTTTTCAATCAAATCTATTTTTATGTTTTGAGCTTCATTGTTGATTTGATTGACATCCCTATGCATCACATGTTTAGAACTAATTAATTTCATACAACTTGTGTATCTTTGACATCATTAACAAGTTGTTTCTTTTAACATGTGACTTGCATTCTATCCTTAATCATAAATGTTTTATGAGCTAAAACTTTCAAAAGCCTTAGGCATACATTTATGAGCTTTCATTTTCAAAATGATTGAGGACCACACACACACTTCATGTACTTTCATCTTTGCATTCATAGTGTGAGTGTGTATTAGTTTTTCACTTCCATATCCGCCTAATTAAGAGGCATTGTAATGAGCTTAATTGAATCTCCATCAAGTGTTTATAGACACTATCTTAGTGAGATAACCAACCTTGTGGTTGAAGAGGTTATTGCTTAGCCTATAAAAGCATAGTGTATAGGTTGATGTTAAGCCTTGAAAAACATCAATGTAAAGGTTATTGCTTAGCCTTGAAAAGCATATTGTAAAGGTTATTGCTTAGCCTATTGAAAAGCATAAATAGTGGAAATCCGGTGGGGTGTTGGATCACAAGCCGGTAGTGGATGTAGGCATTGAGGTCGAACCACTATAAATCCTTGTGTGATGATGCTTGCTTTGTGGTGATTGTTGTTATTAAGCTTCCGCATTTTATTTGTAATCACCACTTGTGACTAGTTTGTTTTAAAGAAGTTAAAATTGTTTATAATTGGTCATAAATGAAGCTCACTCTATTCACCCCCCCTCTAGGGTTCGGATCCCTAGGACTTTCATGCACATTCACCTTCACTGTCAAATGATCACACACTCATGCTCTTAGTTTTAACTTTGGGATCTTGGATTCTACTTGCATTTGCATATGTTTTTCAAATGTTTTATTCATGCATGTTTTTAGAATCCAAATACTCATTTGAAAACCTAATTTTTCATGTATTATTTTGGAAAATCTAATTACGAATTTAGGTTTGTGATTTGCATACATTCTCCATTTTTAAAATCATTTTATTATGCTTAATCACATTGGCCTTGAGTTCCAAGTTGCAACTTTGGGATTTTGAAAAATCTGAAGGAACTCTTCCCAGGTCAATTTGGTCGGTCGACCGACCCCTGTGCCCGGTCGACCGGCCCAACTGGCCTGCTGGAAAAACAGCCAGTGTACCCGGTCGACCGAGCCAGGCCCAGGTCGACCGAGTAACTAGCCGTTGGCCAATATGACCGTTGGGCCAGGTCGACCCGGGTGTCATGGGGTCGACCGGGCCAACTAGCCGTTGGACTGTTTTTTGCTTAAAAGTCCATTCCTTTCCCTACTTTTGAGAAGCTTGTTGGGTGAACTTTAGGAACTATTTTGGAGCCTAAGAAAGGGGAAGAAGTTGATAAGGCTAGAGGATCAATAGAAATCCAAAATGCTTGAGACAAAGGTATATCTTTCAAGTTAAGATTTGGTTTCCATTCCAAATGAAATCCATGCATGTTCAACTCTTTGTATTTTCATATATGCATGTTTTCTAGCTTTTAAAGAGATGTTTTGCAAACTCATTATCATCTTTGGAATATTAGATTGGTTTGCAAACATTCTTGTCTAAATCACATGTGTTGTTAGTAGTTAATCTTCATACAACTTGTTTAGTTCTTTCTTTCAAGTTGCTTGAATCTTTCATGTGAGTAGCATATAACTTCAATCATCATTTTCTGAGCTTAGATTTTAAAATGCATCAAGCATTCTTTTAAGAGCTTCATTTTAAGAATTTGATTGAAGTAAAACATTTATACACTTTGTGCACACACACCTTATCTTCTTGTTAGTGTATGTTTTGTACATTGAATTAAACTTTTATATCAGCCTATTTAAGAGGCAATTCAATTGAGCTTAAATTGTATCTCTTAGAGTGTTTTTGTATAGACATCTTCTTAGAGAAAACCTTATCTTGTAAAGGTTATTGCTTAGCCTAAGAAAAGCACATTGTAAAGGTTATTGCTTAGCCTTGGAAAAACATCTTGTAAAGGTTGTTGTTGAGCCTGGAAAAACAACATTGTAAAGGTTATTGCTTAGCCTCGTAAAAAGCATAGTTAGTGGAAATCCGGTGGGGTGATTGGATCACAAGCCGGTAGTGGATGTAGGCATTGAGGCCGAACCACTATAAACCTTTGTGTTATGGTGTATGTTTGTGGTGATTTCTTTTGTTAGCTTCCGCATCTTGTTTGGTAAATCATCATTTGTGACTAGTTTACTTTATAGAAATTAAAATTGGTTAGAATTGGTCACATAGTGTAGCACACCCTATTCACCCCCCCCCCCTCTAGGGTTAGGATCCCAGGACTTTCAATTGGTATCAGAGCCTCGTGCTCTATCTTATAGGATCAAGTGTTTGAAACTCTTGATTAGGTGTAAAAACCTAGAGTTTATAACCCTAGATTTGTGTTTGAATGAATACTATTAACATGGATTCCACTAAGTTAGATTGTTTAGACTTTTGTGTAGATTCTTCTAGACCTCTATTTCTTCCATCTATTGGAGATTCAAACCTTCAAATAAATGAATCTCAAAGTGATTTAAAAGAAGAAGAATATGATGAAGATAATCTTCAACAAGCCTATGAAGAATTATATACCTTATCTATAGAGCTTGATAAGAAAAACAAAAAATTAAAAGAAGAATAAAAAAGGCTAAACAAAGAATTAGTTTCTTCTAAAGATGAACTTAGAGAGAAAGAAGAAGTCATACAATGTTTAGACTCTAAGTTTATGATCTCTTTACATAACCTATCTAATATCAAAGATGAACTAAATGAGATTAAGATAAGTTATGATGAGCTTAATAAAGGAAATTTTAATCTAAGAGATCAAATATAAAGGCAAGACAAAGACATTATCAATTTAGAATCCAAGGTGACAATTTCCAAGGAAAACTTGTCTAATGCTCAAATTAATTTAAAAAACTTAGAACTTGGATCTAAAGTTGTTAATGAACTAAAAGTTGAATTAAAACTTGCCCATGAAGAACTAATCAACTATAAGGAAATTGAAAATGAACTATCAAAAGTTAAAAATGAAAATTCAATCCTTATAACCAAAGTCACTCAACTTGAAGGTTACAAATAAAAGTATGAGTGCAAATTTACCCAAGGAGAAGAGAAACTTGAAAAACTATTTAGATTGGGTAAATCTCAACGAGATAGGACGGGTCTTGGATATAATAAGTATACTTCACATGACCCTAAATTCACCAACACTTTTGTGAAAGGTGAGTCCTCTTTCTCTAGCACTCTTTCTCCTATGTCCAAAACTAAATGTCATTATTGTGGTAAAGAAGGACATTTCAAATTTGAGTGCAAATTAAGGAAAAGTCATATGTCGAAACCCATATTTAAACCTAAGAAAATTAAATCTAATTCTATAAAGGGTAAGACTTTGAATTCCAAGGAAGACTCTAAGAAATTCAAACAAGTTAAAACAATTCACAAAGAGTCATCCAAGATAGATTAAAAAAAAAACTAATAATCAAAATAAATCTATCAAAAAGAAGCTTCTCTCTTTTCCTCCTTTAACCTTAGAAATGAAAGAATTCTTGAAAAAGGTTGAAAAGTTAAAATTAAAATTCAAAAGGAAAAAAGAGGGAGGAATAGCTAAAAGAAATGAGAAGAATAAAAAGAAAATGAAACACCAATTTTCAAAGACTAATCATCATTCTAAAATAGTCAAACCTTAAAGATTTGATGTCAAGTCTAAAAG
The DNA here is from genome assembly GCA_038049695.1 of Cinnamomum chago. Lineage (NCBI taxonomy): Eukaryota > Viridiplantae > Streptophyta > Magnoliopsida > Laurales > Lauraceae > Cinnamomum > Cinnamomum chago. Next base: position 38,524,825 of record CP142454.1, read on the forward strand.
AATTCAATCCTTATCTCCTTTAGTTGGTGGAATTTCTAAAATAGTCTCCAAAGCCCAAAACCTTAGATGGATACCTAAGGTTAGACCTTTAGAAGATTACTAAGGCTTCTTAGATAGATAGAACCAACCCTTTCTCTTAGTTATATGTCTAGTTGATCTTCTATCTAGTTCTTTCTATCCTCTTAGTATTTTGGTCAATTTGATTTGAAAAAGCTTTTAAAAGTTATATATTCTCAATCAATTGATTTGTTTTTCAAATTGTTTAGTTTTGAATGAATTCATAGTCAAACTTTTGCTTTGTCAAATTTAAATGATTTTGAAAAATGATTTTTATCTTACAAGCCTTCTTTACTTAAAAAGGAATTATTTAGAATTGATTTTGTAAAATATCTTTTCTAAAATCTTTTAAGCATGTTTGATAGCTGGGGTTAAGGGTAATCAGTTTTTAGTTTGACCCATCCACCTTCAGGCCTGTTTTTCTCTGATTCAGTTCAGTTTGTCAGCCTGCCCCAGTGTACCCGGTCGACCGGGCTAAGTGGCCGGTGGACCGAGCCTGCGCACCAGCAACTTAAAACAGTTGTGCTAGTCTAGTCTGTTTCAAACAGATTTCCCTCCTTCTTGTGCAGGTCGACCGCAGCTGACTCGTGCTTCCTTTTGTGTTTCTCCTCCTCAATCTTTCTCCTGGATCTAATCTCTTCTTCTCTGGATTTCTCTCTCATTTCTCGTGATTTTCTTCTTCTTCACTGTGTAGTCGTCCTATTCACTGTGCACCTCAGCCATTCTCAGTTATCCAACCTCTGTCTCTTCCATCTTTGTTTGACTGTTTCTGTTTTTCTTTGTGGAGTTTGTGTTTTCTTCTTAGTTCTAGGAATATTTGTAGTCTTCTGGACACACCATCTTGGCATCATTCAGTTGTAAAACTCCTAGCTCCACAGTCTGCACACCACCTGTTTGTAAGTTTGCCTGAACCAAATTTCAGCAACTGTCTGGTCGTGGTTGGTGCCAATTTCATGTACTAAGTGAGACCACTCTTTTTGGCAGTTTCTTAAAGCTTTTCTAGCCTTTCTAACTCCTTTTCTTTGACATTTTCATTTATGGATCGAACTAAGCAAACATGGAGGAGGCCTAGCAAAAAGTCCAAAACCGGACAGGCTTCATCTTCTCGTAGATCTCCCTCCACTTCTCCTGAGCTTGGCCCCCCTCCTGAGTTTAACTTCAACCCAATTCGTTCTCCGTCTTCAGTTGTCAAATCTTTTAGAAGCAAAGGGGTAATTGTTGAGAAGTTTTGTGTTGTTAAAGATCTAGTGGACTATAATGTCCCTGCTATCCTTGAAGCCATTGGTTGGGGTAATATACTGACTTGGAGTGGCAACACCTTTACCTCATCTGTCTTTGGTTTTTATGAGTCTATTTGTGCCTCCACCGCAAATTCTTTTACAGTCAAAACCTCACATGGTGAAGAGATTGTATCACCAGAAAGGATATCGTCAGTGATGGGCATTCCTAGGTCCAATGGACCAAAATTTTTATTTGTGATGTCCTTCCACTTGATGAAAGAGACGCTGTCACTAGAATTATATGTGGTCAATTTGTTGAGTGGTCAGCCAAGAATTATCTTCCTGCATCTTCTTTGATTCCTTCCCTTCGGATCATACACATCATTTTCACTCATAGCATTTATCCAAGGAAAGGGAATAGGACTGAGGTAACCCCCTATATGGCGAACATCCTGCACAACGTTATTACAGGTGTCCCAATGTGCTTACCGTCTGTGATTATTCATCACATCATCAGGGTTGTCACTGGCTCTCAGCCATGTGCAGCTCCTTTTGGGTTCCTCATTACCCAGCTTGCTAGATCTTTTAGGGTGTTTGTTCCTGCTTCTGAGAGACCCGTTCCGACCACAGGCTTCAACAAAATGAATATTCTCTTGATGAAGCTTCCCCCTCCTCAGCGAGTGAACCCTGTAGCTGAAGGAGATGCAGAGTTAGAGGCTGCAGATACAGAGATTGCAAATCAGCAGCAGCCCTAGCCTGTTCAGCCACGTCAGCCCCAGCCCCCTCCTCAGCGTACTATAGAGGAGTGCATGTCATCTATGGAGCAAGCAGTTGTTTCCATTCGCGCAGAGTTTCAAGAGTTCAGAGGGATGATGAAGAAAACTCTAAAGTACCTCTCGAACATATCCAAGAGTTGCAGGCGCCTTGATGACACTATGCCTCCGTCTCCTACAGACTCTTCTTAGACCTTTAAGAGTGTTTTCATTTTGTTTTGGGGATTGTTTTTGGGTAGTGATAGATTGTTTTTCACATGATGTATTCTTTATCTATCAACTGACTTGATGTATTGCTTACTGACCATTATCTTTTGTTTATGTAAATGATCAAGTATTTAGTGATTCATGTACTGAACTTCACTTGTTATATCAATGAAAGTGCAGCTTCACATTTTCATCTCTTTTCTTCTTGTTATATTTCTCTTGATGGATGTCTATGTTGTTTTGAAGCTTTAAAGTATTAAATCAAATTATATATTTTATCTTTGCTTCATTCAAACAATGCTAGACAAATCTATATACATGATAACCTGTTTCGCTTTCCAATTGCATTCTCATTTGGTAACAGGTGCTACTGAAAGGTATATGTTTTCTCATGTATACATGTTCCTTTGCAATTCGATGTCAAAGGGGGAGAAAAAGAACAGATCTATTTAATGACACAGAGGGAGAGAAGAGTAGAAGATCTGATGATCAGAGACAAAGAAGATCAATCAAAGGGGGAGAGAAGACCAAATCTAACTAAGGGGGAGATCTGCTTCAAGATCTAAAGAGAAGATCGCTTGGTGGATACGAAGAGCAAAGGAGAGCTCTAACCAAGGGGGAGAAATCATCTTGGAAAGATTAAGTTGAAAGCTCTCGACGATTCGGTCATGCCGTCGAAGGTACATTCAAGTGATTTCTAGATTAGAGCAGTTAAGAAGATCCAAAGTCGTAGAAGTGTTGTGATCATAGTAGTTGCCATCAAATTGCAAAGGGGGAGATTGTTAGGTTCTTGTTTGTTGCAATTTTGATGGATGCACATTCACCTTCACTGTCAAATGATCACACACTCACGCTCTTAGTTTTGACTTTGGAATCTTGGATTCTACTTGCATTTGCATATGTTTTTCAAATGTTTTATTCATGCATGATTTTAGAATCCAAATACTCATTTGAAAACCTAATTCTTCATGTATTATTTTGGAAAATCTAATTACGAATTTAGGTTTGTGATTTGCATACATTCTCCATTTTTAAAATCATTTTATTATGCTTAATCACATTGGCCTTGAGTTCCAAGTTGCAACTTTGGGATTTTGAAAAATCTGCAGGAACTCTTCCCAGGTCAGTTTGGTCGGTCGACCGACCCCTGTGCCCGGTCGACCGGCCCAACTGGCCTGCTGGAAAAATAGCCAGTGTACCCGGTCGACCGAGTCAGGCGCAGGTCGACCGGGTAACTAGCCGTTGGCCAATATGACCGTTGGGCCAGGTCGACTCGGGGGTCATGGGGTTGACCGGGCCAACTAGCCGTTGGACTGTTTTTTGCTAAAAAGTCCATTCCTTTCCCTACTTTTGAGAGGCTTGTTGGGTGAACTTTAGGAACTATTTTGGAGCCTAAGAAAGGGGAAGAAGTTGATAAGGCTAGAGGATCAATAGAAATCCAAAATGCTTGAGACAAAGGTATATCTTTCAAGTTAAGATTTGGTTTCCATTCCAAATGAAATCCATGCATGTTCAACTCTTTGTATTTTCATATATGCATGTTTTCTAGCTTTTAAAGAGATGTTTTGCAAACTCATTATCATCTTTGGAATATTAGATTGGTTTGCAAACATTCTTGTCTAAATCACATGTGTTGTTAGTAGTTAATCTTCATACAACTTGTTTAGTTCTTTCTTTCAAGTTGCTTGAATCTTTCATGTGAGTAACATATAACTTCAATCATCATTTTCTGAGCTTAGATTTTAAAATGCATCAAGCATTCTTTTAAGAGCTTCATTTTAAGAATTTGATTGAAGTAAAACATTTATACACTTTGTGCACACACCTTATCTTCTTGTTAGTGTATGTTTTGTACATTGAATTAAACTTTTATATCAGCCTATTTAAGAGGCAATTCAATTGAGCTTAAATTGTATCTCTTAGAGTGTTTTTGTATAGACATCTTCTTAGAGAAAACCTTATCTTGTAAAGGTTATTGCTTAGCCTAAGAAAAGCACATTGTAAAGGTTATTGCTTAGCCTTGGAAAAACATCTTGTAAAGGTTGTTGTTGAGCCTGGAAAAACAACATTGTAAAGGTTATTGCTTAGCCTCGTAAAAAGCATAGTTAGTGGAAATCCGGTGGGGTGATTGGATCACAAGCCGGTAGTGGATGTAGGCATTGAGGCCGAACCACTATAAACCTTTGTGTTATGGTGTATGTTTGTGGTGATTTCTTTTGTTAGCTTCCGCATCTTGTTTGGTAAATCATCATTTGTGACTAGTTTACTTTATAGAAATTAAAATTGGTTAGAATTGGTCACATAGTGTAGCACACCCTATTCACACCCCCTCTAGGGTTAGGATCCCAGGACTTTCACCACATAGCGTAAAACAACGGCCATTTGCTCTTTCATAGAGATGTCATGAGATTCATCCACCAAAAGAGCAAATGGTGGATCTCCAAGTTCAGAAATGATAACCTGAGTGGTCTCCATAGAAGCCGCATTTACAATATCTTTTTGAATCTTAGGCGAGGTAAGTAACAAATTTTCAGGAGCATTTTCTAAAATGACTCTCTTAGTAGCTTCATTTTGATTGCCAATTACTTGCAAAAGCTCAAGGAAGTTACCCATGTTATTTGAATCCTCAGATTCATCATGACCACAAAAAGGCAACCCTTGGCGTAGAAGAAAGCGAATGGCATCAAGCGTTGCCTTTAAGCTAATTCGATACTCAATCCGAGCTTGATCCGATTGCTTGACAATAATTGTCTCAATGTGTTGCTTTTGATTTAATAAATTTTGGCACTTCTCATATGCTTGATTGTGAGCACTCTTCCGGCCTCCCACATGATCTCTAATTCTTTCTTTTTTCCTCCAATTTCTGAATCCTTGAGTTATAAAGGCATCATGACGCACATGCTCTCCAAAAAGATAACAACATAAGCAAAATGTAGCATCTTTTTTTGTGTTGTATTCCAACCAACTACCATAATCCTTAAACCAAGCTGGATTAAATCGCCTCTTATCTTGTGCAGACTCTGTAAAAGGAAATTTATGATCAGGAGTCTGACAAGGACCCTTTTGTAGATACGCTCTTCGGATTTGGTCTCGATCCATAGGATGATAACTCAAGATTGGATTTCGTAACCCAGAATCTGCCAAGTTAACTTCTACACGACTTTTCTTCGAAACTGATGACACTTGATCATTGTTATCATTCTCTAAATTCGGACATGGTAGGCTAGGAGTTGATTTTCTTTTGAAATAATTTTCCATAGCTGATTCAAAGTCAAAGATATAGAAATTTTCATCAAAATCAACGCCTGCCTAAAAACACATAACTTAGTAGAAACGCATAACTTGATTGGAACAGAACTTAGTTCGAGCACATTAACTTAATTGATTATTGGAAAGGTTGGGACACAAACACATGGGTATATGAAAATACTTAAGACACAAATCAGTCATGACTACACATATGTAAACCACATCCATCAAATTAAAAAGTATCATAGAAATATGAACATTTGTACATCAAATTGGCAGTATATAGTTAAAAGCATAAAGCTCTGAATCAAATCGACAATTTATTTAATTTGACTATGATATACAAATTAAAAAAAATCAAGAGAGAGGGAGAATACATGCACTACGCTACCAGAGAGAGGGCCCACCAAAGTTGTAGAACTATTAGATGATGCACCTCCAATCAATAGCTAGACAACTCTCCTGTGTATAATGAAAAAATAAATCCATGTAAATAATTTTTTTTTTTATTTCTAATCACATTTTTTTATTAGTCTATTGCAATAAAATTAGATATGGAGTTAGATGATTAAGTGGGGATGGGTCAAATATCATGAAGAGAACAATGAAATATGGAGATATGTTAACAGATAGATCTATCCTTGGTAAGAGCTTCACACAAGTACAGTTAATATTATGATAATGAATGACTTGAGAGAAAACTAATGTTGATTTGAGAGAGAGAGAGAGAGAGAGAGAGTGAGTGAGATTCATGATAAGAACAAAAAAAAAGATGTTGGCTTGATTTGAGTAATGACTAACAACAACATGGCCAATCAAATGGGTACATAATGTGATTTCATTTAACCATCCAGATATGCCTCTCAAATTGCAAGTCCCCAGTAAAACAACATATTTCTTATGCCAACAAATGAAAGAGAACATTTATTCTCTAACATGGTTATCATGAATTCAAATGCTTTACATCTTATAAGCACCATATTATGAAGTGGCTATCAAACAAAACAAAATTTGAAATCAGTATCAATACCCAAATCCAAATCAGTAGCAGATGTTGAAACAAATCTTAGTAGAAATTCATCACTCTCTAGTAGTATCCAAATTAAAAATTTTAATATAAGCCCATATATAAATATTCCTAAATTGGAAAATCAATACCCAAATCCAAATTAGGAGCACATCACAGGAAAAACTTAAGAAAAGCTTGGCTTCTTTTGGAAATATCCATAAATCCTTCAATCGCTAATTTATTGAATTTAAAAGAACATGAGTTCATTTCTAACGTGCCTGAGCTAACGTGTATGCTCTATGATCTATATTCTTCTCACCCTATAGTTGTTGGGCTTATGCTGAAGAGAAGGATACACACTCATAGGAATTTACAAAGAAAACAGTTATAAGTTCATAAATCCTTTATTCTAACTAATTTAGTCCATAAGTAGAAATATCTTCAGCAAAGCTGCAAAGTAGAAAAGTAGAGTCCATAAAGTAGCATATCAGCAAAGCTGCAAAGTAGAAAAGCAGAGTCCATAAAGAAAATGAATGAGAGGAATCAACAGAAAATAGTGGAAGGGGTGAAAGATGGAAAAAGTCAAGTGAGGAATCTCTGAACTTACCAAAAAGAAAATAAAGACAGAGAAAGAAAGAGAGAGAACCCACAAGGCACAAAGTAAAAGGAGTCCCCACCAAATAGACAACATGCCCCCAAGTGGTCCCAAAAACAAGGATCCGCACTCTCTTCAGAGATTTCATTGTCAGGTTTGGAGAAAAAACTAGTAAGGGGAAAAACAGAGGAACAAACAACAGATAAGCTTTCTTTTGTAATAGGTTGCAAAGAAGAAGAACATCATATGAATAAAGGAATAATAGAAAGAGGAACAGTGGAAAGGAAAGGAATCAAGGATACCTTTTCTTGGATGTCTTCGAATTTCTGCACGACGGTCGCCATCGTCGCCATTGCTGGATGGACCTGGACCTGGGTGCGATGTGGAGAGGGAGAAGGGTTGGAGAGATCAAAGATACAAGGGTTTTCAATCGATGGGTTTTGGGGTGCGACGTGGAGAGGAAGAAGGGTTGGAGAGGGAGAAGGGTTTTCAATCGATGGGTTTTGGGGGAAATGAGGATTTCTAGATTTGATGTGGGTGGGTCAGGGGTGCATTTTATCTATGGGCTTGATTTAAATGGGGTGCAAGATGCATTTTTAAGTGGGGCAGGGGGTGTCTGACCCATATCCATTTAATAGGAGTTTCAAAATTCACCGGCACCCAGGTGAATATACATGGGTCCGCCACTGAGGATGGGTTAGGGTTTCACTGAGGAGGTGGTTCGAGTGAGGCAGTGGGGCGGTATTGGTGGGGAATGCTTGGAGAGGGGGTTTTGGTGGGAAGATGGATGAATGAACGATATGCTACTTCGACTTGATGATTGGAATACAGATCCAAGATCGGATCTTCGGCTCTAATACCAATTGAAGCAGCCTAGATCCATCAACAGTAATGAAACGGGTGTAGACAAGTCCTGTGAGAGAGTTTGCCGAATCCTGGACGAATTCTAATGGAGGGATTACATATTTATAGGAAGGGTTGGACATCCCCTTTTCTAATAGGATTTTGCTTTCCTAAACAATAAAGGAAATAACTTGCTTAACAATTCAAATAAAATAAAACTCCTAATTTTAATAACTTCTAAATAAATAACAACTCTCTAAATAGGACTCTTAACTAATTAAAACTCTAACTAAATGGACATCATATTGGGCCTATGGGCTGGGCCCAATTAGTTAGCAGACCATGGGTCTAGCCTACATCAGTTTGACTACAATTATCAAGCCATATTTCTTTCCAACATCCTTTGTCCATTGAATTAGGCTCTCTCGGCTTCTGAATATCGTGTCAGCGGTGAAGACATTATTAAAATAAAAAAGCACTCACCGGCACCAGTTGAATCAATCTCCTAAAAAAATGATTACAAATTATTAGTTTATCAATGCATGAGCCTTTACAACTGTGCAATATTATACTGCACGGTATATATAGGCCGTTCTTAATATATTTGCTCGAATTCATGTAGCTGTTCAATAATACTTTGTCCGGCATTATAACACCGTGAAATAATACTTTGTCTGGTATTATAGCGCCGTGCAATATAACTATAAACAATCTTCACCAGCAGAACATATCTTTAGCGGCACGGTTCTAGAATCCCAAGCAGGACGGGATTCCAGAAAAAAAAAACCGAGCTGGCAAAAAAAGTCAAAACGTATACCTCCTCTTGGTAGATCATCAATTGCTTGTCCATATTGAAAATGCCTACTTACAATGCACAATGTGGTGTAGGGAGATGAGTACTTCCAAGATCGTTAAAGAAATAGAGGAGACCTGAGGATAGTTCTAAAAGTTGAAGAAGATGATGAGGAAGGAGATGAACATCAATTAGGAGGAAAGTGTGCAGAGGAGCAGTGACGAAACAATAGATAAAAGGGAGAATGAAGAAGAGGAGAAGACAAAAGTAGAGAAACCGGAAAGCTCCACTGCAGAAGAACCAAAGGAAGAGGAGAGGAGGTTGATGGTGAAGGGTGATTTCTTCCTTTCACTTAAGAGCATTTTGGTAATTAATTTTTTTAATTGTGAGTGTGTTTAGGAAAACCCATGGTGGTTCAAAATCACCCTTGAGGAATTCCTAGCAAGGGAATTGGGATTGATGGGGATTTATGACATGATGTAATATCTCATCTCTGTGTATTTTAAATGCTCTATTTGATGTAAGAATTCAGAATTCCAAACATACTTGAAAAAGGCACTTTTGGCCTTGTCAGTTTTCAGAATTTCAAATGCAAGAGGGGGATTGAGCATTTGGAATTCTACTTTGGGGGCAGCATTTGAAATTCTCAGAATCACCAAGACAAGAATTCTCACAATTCTTCTAACCAAAACACGCCTTAGTTCACTTTTGACTCTTTCGCTAGTCCCATCTATTAAAAATCTAAAATTTGATCACCCTTGCTCTTGTAGTTGGGGCCAAATTTCATTCCTATAAATTTATATAATATTTTCAAATGCCTTGTAAATAAGTAATTAGTATGTAGGGATGTAAACGGGTTGGTTTCGGGCCGAAATCATAACCCGAAATTGGAACCGTTTTCCAAATGATGGTTGTGGTTTCGATTCGGACCTTATTTGCTAGTTCTAAACCCGATTCTAATAAGAGGACTCAGATTTGATTCAGGTTCTAATTATAAACCTAACTCTGACTTCTTTTTATTTTAGTTTTATTTTTATAAATAAAATAGAGATATCATTCAACCTATAATAGTGATTAATCCTTACTAACTCCAAAATTAAACATAAAATGTCCAACATATGTTGATTTTAAAGTACATATTCCAATATAAACTACTCGTATCTAGTCTTTTTCTTTTTTATTGCTTTTAACACCAAATATGTTGATTTGGAACATTCTTCCGGCACATTTATTAAATGTTTCGAAGTAGGAACACATTGCAATCGTTCATAAATAAAAACACTGTTCCAAAGTCCAAATTTGCCGAGGAACGGATTTAAAGCGTTCATGTTCTCCTAATAATAGATTCTTTTTTGTACATAAGTATTTTTAATTAACTGATTAATTTATTTTTTAGTAACCCGGTTGTTAATGAAGTAGCTCATTTTTCTAGTGTAAGGACCCAACCAAAAATTTTATATTGATCATGTGTTAATATCGTGGAGTACCACACTAAAAATAATAATGATGATGACGATTAACACAATCTAATTGAAATATTGAAGAATTATTAAATTAAAATAAATTTAATATACAACTGTGGGACCCAATTAGTTAATTAAACTAATTGAAAAAAATTTAGATTTTTAAGTCTATTGGTCTAGTTTGGAAAATTTTCTAACATCTTTCGTGGGGCTAGTTATCTATCTTGATCAAATTCCGATTTAAAGAAATTAATCGTGTTAAAAAATAATTAGAGACAAAATGGAAATAGATGAATTTACTAAATGCTAAAATGTTTTAAATTTCCTAAATTGACACCCACACTCCTTACTTAATAGAATAAATGGCCGGGCATGACCCCACCTTAGATTTCCTACCCATCACTATGTCCGATCAAAAATAAATAAATGAGATGAGAAAAAATATTAAAAAGGAATAATTCATATATATATAGCTAATTAGTTAGATATATGTGTTAGAAACTATATATATTGGGCATGGCCCCACCTTATAAGTGTGCACAAATCCTCATTAATGTAAAAAAAAGTGCCTCCAAATGAAATTCTATACTCCCACGCCAAAAATAAAATGAAAGAAATCTCAGCAAAATCGAAAAAAAAAATCCTTCTAATTAGGACTCCACACTTGTAGGTCTCCATATATGGGCAAGTATACCAAATAAGATGGAAATAATGGATGGGAGGGAGATATTTAGCGCCAAGACTTTCATGACTCCTCATTCGCAAGGCTTAGAACAAAACTAAGGAGTAGAAAAACGAAAAAGAGGAAGAAAGGAAGAACAGGATCGAGAGATGACGCAAGCGAGGAAGAAAGGTACCAAGATCCGTTCCTTTCTTGTCTTCTTGTTTCGATTGCTACGTTGTTGTGCTTTAGGTTTAGGGTTTTATTTTTATTTTTTTAATTACATTTTGCTTCTATTATTATTTCTTCTTTTTCTGTGCTTATTTAGTGTTCTAAAGAATTTGGGAATCATTTGTTTATATATTTGTTTATGCACTTATGAGGTTAATGGTTCCATGATTATTTCTCCAAGCCAACTAATCAGCAATATAGAATTAGATTCACAGTGAGCGTTGTTAGATCTTATCATAGCCTAAACAATAGTTCATCCATCACCCAAATTGGATCCAATCTGTAATATACTAATCCGATTATGAAAATGCTCAATTCACTCCGTTTTGATCCAGTCATGGTCTACTTCTAGTTTTCGAGGTTGGATTCATGACTTAATAACTAATAAGTAATTAATAACGAATTAACACAAGCTATTTGTGAGTGCCTAAAAGTTCAGGACTCAGTTTAGGTTGGTGTGAGACTTGTGATTTGCTGTTTAAGCTTCTTTGGGGAAGATAGATCGCCTTAGGACTTGCAAGGGAAGAAGAAACTAGAGATCAGAGACCCTAACTGCTGTCAGCAGAAGGCTCTCCGATACCTGAGTTAGTGCTGTCACTTAACCAAGGATGGAGATGATAGGCAAGTATGCTCTTATGCAAGGCGTTCTGTAACGCGCAATGCAATATAGGTTATACCGCATAATGATGAGTATTATTGCGTCTTGAGGCATACCTTAGAAAGGATTGGTATCCCTCTATATGTAGAGATTTCACCTAACGCACCCTTAGTGGGCGTAGGTGGAAAAACCGTCAAGTCGAATCAAGAGAAGACCCCTGGCATTAATGTGGATGTGACTGATCAAGGTGACACCTGACCACTATCCGGCGCTTGTCTTGTCTGTTAGCACGTTTTGCAGCGTAGCCATAACTTCATGGAAGTACAATGATGGCCTAGTACCCATCCCTGTGGACGGACCGAGCTGAAGATGGTACTAAGGCCAGGTTCGGATGCGTCCTGACACTATTGCCGAGGTGCCTTACATCGAGGTCAAGATGAGCCCAGTTGATACTCTTACCGAGGCTGGCTCAAGCTAGACGCAAGTTGGCACTATTTGCCGAGCTAAGAAGAGATGTCTAGCTGGTACTATTACCGAACTGGATGGATCTGGGCACTATAGCCGAACTTGGATACCGAGATCGGGATGAGCTAAGCTGGTACTACTACCGAGACTAGCGTAATCCTACTCTTAGGAAAACACCCCACACAATGTTCTTATGGAATAGAATATGAAAAAAGAGATTTGAAATGTATTCAAACTATGATGGTGTTCAATGGATGCTGAAAGGGGGTTTAAAAAGATTGAGGTATAAACAAGTAATGAGGAATCGATATTATCATGGCTTCTTAAAAGGTTTAAGTCAGGTTTGGGTTTTAAATAAGAGCATACTCTACTTGACACAAAAATATGCTACTTATCAGGCATTGAGTCATTGCCTAGTAAACAACCTGTTCACTGTTGTTGGTGGGTGGGTAGTTGATTTCATATCATATTGTATTGGTTACATTTGAAAGTGCTATTATGTATTTTCTAGTGAGAATGTTTTGCATTTCTAGAGTTGAAGTGTGGATTGAAGCCCATGCAAGAAAGGACGGTTCTATTCCAAGTAGTGTGTCTACACATATGGTGAGTTCATCACTTTACACTTAAGTTCATGGACTATATAAAGTGATTTAAATGATATACTTATATGGTTGCATAACTTGGCAGAAAAGGCTGAAGGATTTACTTTCCAAACAAGGTGAAGTCAATCCACACGTTATTCTCAACGATCCATTAACTCAAGTATTTGGTGTTAATAAGCAGGGTTGTGTCCGAGGCATTGGGAACATGTCCAGAACTCAACTTGTAGGGTCCTCACCGACTCTTGAAATGTTGGCCCATAATGAGAGGAAAGTTACAGACCAACCAACATCAATTAAGAAATTGGAGTCCTAAATGGAAAACCTAATCAAAGAAGTTAGGGGTTTGCGACAGTTGCTTGTTAAGGTAAATCTCTATCAGAACTCTTCTTTTTTATTAAATAATTTAAATAGCATTACATATTTTCTATATGTATTGAACAAATAACATGTGTTGTGAAACATTATCACAGAAACCCATGGATCCAGAATCCCAAGGAAGCATATCGGTTCCACCGAAAATGCCAGTGTCAATTGTAGTTTCCAATCTAATAGAGAATAATCAATCTTCAATGAGATGGCAATCATGCAAGCTATTATCTTGGCATAATGAAGTCGTAGCGCGTGAGAGAGATTATACGGGAAAGGAACCCCAGCAGATTCATGGAAAACCTCTTCTGAAATATATATATATATAAGGTTATGGTTGATATTGTTGACAAATGAGACATCGGATTATTTCAACTAGATGGTTATCACTCAACTTTAGATGAAATTGGAAATGTGTCATTTTTAGCATGGCCTATGAGCTTTACTTTGTTCACTGATTAGTTATGTCTTGTAAAGAACAACTTTTTAAACTTTTATCGTGGCGTATGATCATTTGTAGCATTTGTTAGAACAATACATGGAATGAATTGTCTTTCTAAGTATTTTAGTTTTCCTTTATCTCAATGTATAAATGTCTTTAAAGGAGCTCTTTTGTTGATTCATTGCAAATATATATATATATAATATTATTACAGGTTCTCTTACAAGTTTTTAAGTTTAATATTTTTATTTTTAAAAACAATATTCATAATATCAGGAACGGTTTGTAACTGTACTATTATAATATTTATGAAAAGATTTTGGAACAGTTTAGACATGTTCCAACAATATAAGTTAGGAATGGTTCAGCATTGTGCTAAAAAAAGATTTATGAACGATTCACCATCATTCTAAAAATATAATTTTGGAACGGGCTGAGATCGTCCCAAAAAAATAAATTTAAGAACGGTACAACATCGTTCCAAAAATTTAATTTTGGAACGAGTTGAAATCGTCCCAAAAAATTAATTTAGGGACGGTTCAAACCCGTGCCATAATAATATTCTAGAACGATTATGGATCGTTCCAAAGTATTAGGAACACCCCTTTTTAGAACGAACCAAAATTGTTCCTTAATCCATTAGAAACGGTTCAAAAACGTTCCTAATAGCGATTGGTGGTGTAGTACATAAGAGGTTTGAACTTAAGCAACCCACACATTTGACACCATGTCTCCATCCTAGCGATTAGTAGCTAGGACATTCCATATCCAACATTTGCACGACGAAGAAACTATAAAATACATGCAGTTTTGATTGATAAAACTATTAGATAGATCATCTAAGTTATGAGAAAGGTATGACCAAATGGTCTAGGCACTAGGTCCACGAGTCAAACCCATTATGGATCAAGAATCGGACATGTTTATCAATCGGAACCTAATTTGAGTTTTAAACCTAGTCCCATTTATAAATCGGAACCTAAAATAAATTCCAAACTTGATTTTTTAAATGTCAAAGCCTCTAGATAATTGGAGAAGTAGGCCTAAATATTATTATGGGATTTTTACGAAATATTAATCTTAAACCAAATTTAAACGATTTTATAAAGAAAAACTATAAAATGAAAAGATATTTGTTCGTACATTTTTTGGACAAAATTATCCCAATTGATGATGTCAATCGAATCGATATCATCAACTCCTACAACTTTTCTTCTTCTTCAATGGTTTCCATATTTGATTGTCTTAGACTTGGAGGGGATGATGCTGAAAATTGGTTGGAGAGGAATATGCATTTCAAATAAATGAAGGAAAATAGAAAGGAGGTGATGAATGCATCAAAGAAGACGGGTTTAATAAGTCTTTCATAAATCACATGATGAAGTGTGTTCAATCCATCAACTATCAAATCCATTCTTAAAGTTGATTCAAAGAATACAAATTAATGAAACAAAAAACACTCTTGGGATCTAAAACACCACATAAACGATACAATACCTAAGAGAAAACCTTAATTCACTATTCAACGATTGCCCAACATGGCTCTCTACATGTTGCTCACAAAAATTAAGACCTACGAAATTCCCCACAAACAAATGGATTTAAACTCTAAATCTCCAACCTCACTCAAAGCCACTACCAAATTTAAGAGAAATGCTTAGAAACTAAGGTAATGTTTGGATCGTCTTAAGTTTGGGTCTTAATGTCTTGTGTCTTAAGCGCTAAGACAGAAAAAACTAAATAAGATTGTTTGGTACGCAATAACAACATGTCTTAAGCGCTAAGACGACTTGTTATTTAAGACGAGATTTATCTTAATTCTAGGAGCTTGAAATTCAGCTCCTGGAATTAAGACCCCAATATCTTAAGCGGCAAGACAGTTCAGAACTTTAAAATAATTTTAAAATTCCCGTAATAACCCTCACCAATATCAACGATTCGAGCCCTAATCTCTCTATCTCTTTCATTGCTCTTGCATCTAAAACGAAGCTCTTCCTTGTTTGTATGCTCCAAAATTTTCAAGTTAAAGGGAATCACCGCCAAGTGCAAATAGTTCTAGATGTGGACTCAAACGTATTTTTGTGGCTTTGGTTGTTTTTTTTTTTTATCATTTTGGTGGTCGTTATAGTGATGTATCTTTAGTCCTTTTATAAGCAAACTATTCTTAAAGTTTATGTAATAATGTTGGTGATTATGACATGGAACATGCATTGTGATAGTTGAAATATGTTTTTTTTTTAAGTTTAAAAAAATGAGTATAGAGTGTACTGGGTATTGTCCGAGTTTAAAAAGAAACAAATTTGGAGTGTCACAAATGTTTTTCAGGCTTAAAACCATTTTTTTAAAAATGACAGAAATTACCCTTAACTTAAGATATGGATAAGATGCATTACCAAACAGTCTTATTCAATTCAGATCTCAAAGCGTTCGGGTGTTGCCAAACGATATTATTACATAACAGCTAATCAGATCTTAAACTCGCAGCTCTAATAAGATCTTAAACTCATAGATCTTTTTCAGACATATTAAGACGTCAAAAAAATAAGATGATCCAAACAAGGCCTAAGCATGGAACCAACAAACCTTAGGAAGATTGCCAACACCACTAAAGGAATGCTGCCGGGACACAAAATGCAATGATTTTCATAACCTTTTTATCCCTAGGTAGAAAAAGATAAAGCATAATATCATTTTTTTGCAATGAAGGTTGACGATACTGTCAATTGAGTTAATGATATTGTCAATTGTGGTGGTTTCATAAAAGAATGCACAAACAATTATCTCATCATGTTATGGTTTTTCTTCATAAAATCATTTAATTAAGGTTTAAGTTAGTTTTTCGTAAGAATCTCTTATTATTAAATTACTAACAAAAAAGGCCCAACTTTAGATAAAAGAAAAGTCGAAATTTGAAATTTTCTTTAAGATATTATTGAAACAAAATAAATGTAAAATAAATAGCTAATTAATCATATAATGCATTTAAATTTTGTAGTTCATAAATAAATAACACCCTACTTTATATAAAGTAAATCCCTCTTAGTAAGGAAGAGACAAACTACAACCACTTGAAAACAAAAAAATGGAAATAAAAATTACATAAATAACATTTTCAAACATATCGGTCACGTAATCAAAACCATCGTCATAAGGATTATCAAAGCTTGTCCCAACTATGTTGGGCCAGGTACATAAATTCTATTTCTCCATTCTAATATATTCTAGGCTAAATTCTAGGCTAAGTGGTTTATTTTGATGGGTCTTTCAAAAAAAAGTAGAGATATTTTTTGAAATAGAGCTATTATATATAGGGATGTGCTCGTGAGAGACACTCTCACCTTACTATAAGAGATAAAGGTGGGGGCCCTCACATTTAAGTTGTTGGCATTTGATATGGATGTGAGGTCTCCCACCTTATCTTTCATAGTAAGGTGAGAGTGTCTCTCACAAGAGCACCTCCCTTATACAGGTTTTAAAATGAAATCAGATCCAATTCGCTCCAATTGATTTTGACTAATCCAATTTAATTTAGTTTCAAACCCCACCCCCCCCCCCCCCACAAGTTTTGGGTCGGGCTAACCGGTCTAGCCCGCATTAGACACGTCTAAACCTGACCCGTGTATTTTTAATGACACTGTAAAAGCTAATCATGGTTTCGAGACTTGATCTCAGGATGGTTCAGATTTCAAAGGGCCAACCGTGCCACTGCTCTATAAAGCATCTTCTTGCTAATAGTGATCAACAAAAGGTTAAAATTAGTAATGAGGAAGGGACCCCAACCCTACTTTGGAATATTGACCGGGAGTTGGACTTTATCTACAAGGTATTTATAAATGTAACTGTATGTTTAGAATATTGACGCCTATAAATATTGTTGTTATTATTTTCATAGTTATGTATTGTACTTTAAGCATAGGTGATCAAACTTTTGAAATAACTATTTTTATATGATTTCCTATATAGTCATTAATTTTCTATGATAACCGTTTTACAATAAAACTAAATCCAAATGAATATATAATATATGAAATTGATCAACAAAAATATTAAATTTCATAATTCATAAGAAAATGACAACAATATTATTGGAAAAAAAAACAAACTCGCAACAACAGCGTGGAACTAAAGAGGAGGTGGCCAACTTTCTATGTAACTGATGTACTACCATGCACGCTTAGCGAGGGTAAAAGGGTGGAGTTTGATTTTTTTTTGTGGCTTCAACTTTTATAAATCATGATGTAAAAGGAGTGGAATACCACGATAGACCCCATATAATAAAAATCACAATCACTAAGAAAGACATCCTTGCTATTTACGGGATATCCCCAATTTTCACCTCAATCTAGGTTATTTCCATCGTCAAATTGATTCTCTAATAAAAAAATATAAAATAATGGAGTTTTCTCAATAAATTTTTTTTATGTGATTTGGACTCTCCATCATGCCTTGCGTTTGTTAAGAAACTCCTGATATCATCTTATTTCTATCAAGGCAATAGTATTTGAGTGTTAATGGGTCATAGTGTTCAAGTGCTACTAATCTAAGGAATTTCAAGCATTTTTGTTTGTTCTGATTATATGAAGATTTTTTTAGAATGTGTAATGTTGAGTTCTAGGTTGTCTGGTTTATCTAATCCTTAGTCCTTTTTATTTAATCCACTCGCAGTTCTGAGTAGTCCGATTTCTTTTTAATCCATTGATTTTGAATGTACACTTTTTTTTTAAGAATGCGAAAATAATGGTAAAAGGAATCTTCGATAAGATTGGTCCATCTAAGAATTAAGCTCATTCTTATTATCATCATTTTCTACTTCCTCCAATATAATTTCATTTCTCTATGTCAACAAGAGAATTTTCATTTTTTTCCATTCATTTACTTTTGAGTTCATTATATTTGATTAGAGCAACTTCAATATTTCTTTTGTTTCTTTGTGCCTCTTTTGAGTACTGTCTTAGGTCTCATTTGCATGCTTAGTTTAGATCGTCTTTACCCTTTTTTGCTCCATTTTTTGAGTTTTTTTCTCATGGGTGTTTGATTCTTTTAAATTGCTTTTGTTATTGAATTGATCATGGATTTTCGTTTATATGTTTTATTTCTATGTGTCTTTCAAATTTTATTGTATTTTATTAATAGTTTATATTATTTGTTTGTTTTGATTTTATTTTTTAGTTTTCTTGATCATTAGTCTTCAATTTTCATGGGCTCCTATTTTTTCTTTTAAATTATTTAGTATTAGGTATTGAATTCTTCTTTTTTCCTCTCTTTATGACTATAACCTTTTACATTTAATTTTTAAAAAATTGATCATTTTTTTTTAATTTTAATATTATGATTATATTGTCCGTACTATATTTTTCTAATTATATATAATAATATAATATGAAGCTAACTGATTCGTAATCATTATCAAAGCTTGTCCCAACTATGTTGGGGCCAGTACATAAATTATATTTCTCCATTATAATCTATTATAGGCTAAATCATCAGATAAGTTGCACTTCTTCATATTTATTTTTACTACCTTCATCTACGTCCTCTTCGACCTACCCCTTCCATTTGGCAGGCTATCAACCTGCATAGCCAAACTTTTCCTTACTGGTGTCATTGTTGGCATGTGTTATACATGCCCAAATAAACTCATATGGGTTTTCCTAATTAATTCTATCCCCAATTAATGCTACCCATAAATGCTCTAAAAATTGCTTATATCTAATTTTACCCTTCCTAGTTTTCGACACATTCACCTCAGCATTTTCATCTCTACTACATCCATTTTGTGCATATGTTGCTTCTTAATTGACCAACATTTTGCTCTATAGGTATAGCTGGTCTAATCATTATCTTGTAAAATTTGTCCTTTAATTTTGATGGCATTCGTCGGACACAAAGCACTTTAGAAAGCAAGTTTTCACTTCAACCATCCCACTTTTATCCTATGTTCAGCATCTTCAACAATCTCTACATCCTTACTAGTAATGAAGACAATGTAATGGAAAGAATCTCTTTCTCATATATCCTGCATTTCAATTATTACGATAGTTCTAGCTCTTTGTATATGCCCACTAAAGTTGGAATCAACATATTTTATATTTGCTTAAAGCATTTGGATTCTAAAGCCTCCTACCATCTCTTGGGTTTTGCATTTACACCAACTTTTGATCGATCCACCAATAGTGTATCATGTGCAAACAAAATACACTAAGGTGCCTCCTCGTCGAATCCGAAATAAAGGTGAATCAATTTTGCACTTATTTGGCATCATTACTTTTTGACTCTTTTTCTCTAAATCTCTAAACTGGGTATAGATTTTGAGAATATAGGCGTTTGTGACAGTGTGTTTTGGCTTCCAAGTGGTGTAGAAAAGTAGACGTAATACCTCTTTTTCCCACAGCCCACCATTGGATGCATGTAGAAATTAGAGGAAAAAAATATAGGCAAGTGGATAGTGATTCCAGCCCAACAACGCCCCAGTTCGATTGTTTGATTTTTCTTTTCAAAATCTAAGAGTGTAAATCAAGATTCAAACTATTGGAAATGTTCACAAGAATAAATACGACCATGAGACCAAATTTCAGTTGTTGGATCATCACCAATATCGAGATATATGTAAAAAAGTGAGCCACTAGATGCAATTTTCTAGAAATCTTTGGGCCCCAAACACAAGATCCAAACCGTTAGATCTCTTTAGAAGGCTGAAAATCACTAAATGACGAATTTTCAAGGCTTGATGCTTTGTGGATCTCGATATATTTGCAAAACAATATTAGCCATTGAAGTAATATGCTCAATTTTCGATTTGTCCATGAGTAGTAGTGTTTTACTAGTATTTTATTATTATTATTATTTTGGGGATAGTAAAACATGACCCAAACCATTGTAATTTTTCTTAAGATCAAGCCTAGCTGTGGGACCAAACTTCAGCCAGTGGATCATCACCAATCTCAAGATATAAGCAAAAAACGTGAGGCATTTGATAGTATTTTCTAGATATATGGCCCCAAACACAAGATCCAAATTGTTAGATATCTTTGGAAGGCTAAACGTGGCCATGAGGTAAATCTTCAAGGCTTAATACCTTATGGATCTCTCGAGATTTGTGAAAAAACTTTCAATCATTGATATAAAGTCTATTTAACATAAATCCTTGCATTACCAAATACCTTTTGATTCTAGCCTCTTTTTTTATGACTCTTTTTTAATGGCTCTATTTTGATGGGTCTATAAAAAAAAAAGTATAGATATTTTTTGAAATAAAGCTATTATATATAGGGAAATATTCAAGTGACAACTAGTTCTCACCTATTATATGAGAGCTTTTTTTGTAGGGCCCAACTAGCAAGCCATTCAGACCTAACAACCAATATGGAACACCCTATTGGTCACTAATCCCAAGGATTGACACATATCCAAATGGACTGAACCATTGGATCGAGGGTAGAATATTTTTTTGAATATGAAGCCATTAAACTTATGGGCCACAAATGAAGGGATTAGGAGCATGGGTTTGGGGTCAAACTTGATACTTGGGGTGATCTTACATAGATCTTTCCATCCCCCTTGGTCCCATCCCCAAATGGGCCCTACAAAAAGTTTTCACCTGACTATTACCATGGTGTGTGTGTGTGTGTGTGTGTATATATATATATATATATATATATATATGAAGCGAAGTGGTTTCAAATTGAAATAAGCTCTAATTCGCTCTAAAATGACATGGTAAAAACTAATCATGGTTCCGAGACTCGATCTCAAGATGGTTCGGATTTCAAAGGGGCAACCTTGCCATTCCTCCACAAAGCATCTTCTTGCTAATAGTTATCAACAAAATGTTAAAATTAGTAATGAGGAAGAGACCCCAACCCTACTTTGGAATATTGACCGGGGGTTGGACTTTACCTACGAGGTATTTATAAAAGTAACTATATATTTAGAATATTGACCCTATAAATATTGTTGTTATTATTTTCATAGTTATATATGTATTGTACTTTAAGCATAGGTGATCAAACTTTTGAAATAACTATTTTATATGATTTCTTATATAGTCATTAATTTTCTATGATAATTTTTTTACAATAAAACTAAACCCAAATGAATATATAATATATGAAATTGATAAAAAAAAAAATAAATTTCATAATTCATAAGAAAATGACAACAATATTATTGAAAAAAGACAAACTCACAACAACAGTGTAGAACTAAAGAGGAGGCGGGCAACTATCCATGTAACTGATGTACTACAATGCACGCTTGCCGAGGGTAAAAGGGTGGAGTGTGATTTTTTTGTGGCTTTAACTTTTGCAAATCATGATGTAAAAGGAGTGAAACACCATGGTAGACCCCATATATTAAAAATCATAATCACTAAGAAAGACATCCTTGCTATTTACAGGATATCCATCTCAATCTAGGTTATTTCCATCGTCAAATTGATTCTCTGATAAAAAAATACAAAATAATGGAGTTTTCTCAATAAATTTTTTTCTATGATTTGGACTCTCCATCATGCCTTGTGTTTGTTAAGAAACTCCTGATATTATCTTATTTCTATCAAGGCAATAATATTTGAGTGTTAATGGGTCCCAGTGTCCAAGTGCTACTAATTTAAGGAATTTCAAGCATTTTTGTTTGTTCTGATTATATGGATGAGTTCTAGGTTGTCTGGTTTATCTAATCCTTAGTCTTTTTTATTTAATCCACTCGCAGTTCTGGGTTGTCTGGTTTCTTTTTGATCCATTGATTTTGATTGTACACTTATTTTTAAGAATGAGAAAATAATGGTAAAAAGAATCTCCGATAACATTGGTCCATCTAAGAATCAAGCTCATTCTTATTGTCATCATTTTCTACTTCCTCCAATATAATTCCATTTCTCTATTTCAACAAGATAACTTTCATTTACTTTTGAGTTTATTATATTTGATTAGAGCAACTTCAATATTTCTGTTGTTTCTTTGTGTCTCTTTTGAGTACTGTCTCAGGTCTCCTTTAATTTACTTGGTAAGTTTAGATCGTCTTTACCCTTTTTTACTCCATTTTTGAGTTTTTTTTTCATGGGTGTTGATTCTTTTAAATTGCTTATGTTATTGAATTGATCATGGATTTTCATTTTTATGTCTTTCAAATTTTATTGGATTTTATTAATAGTTTATATTATTTGTTTGTTTTGATTTTATTTTTTAGTTTTCATGGTCATTAGTCTTCAATTTTCATGGGCTCCTATTTTTTCTTTTAAATTCTTTAGTATTAGATATTGAATTCTTATATATGGAATTCTTTTTTTTTTCTCTCTTTCTTACTATAACATTTTGTATTTAATTTTAAAGAAATAGATCATAAAGTTTTTTTTTAAATTTTAATATTATGATTATATTTTCCGTGCTATGTTTTTCTAATTATATATATATATATATATATATATATTATGAAGCTAACTGTTCCCAATTTAGAAACCAGTCTGATTTATGCAATTGATTTTTGACCCACAAATAAACAGACCGTCCAAACCATATGTTGTCGATCCCCGCGTCTCTCCACTCCCCGGCCGCACTCAAAACGACAAACCCACACTCGAGTCTCGAGTGTAGGCTTTTTACAGGCCACGAATTGCCCAAATCGCTTCGGGCCACTCAACATCACCTCCTCCTCACTCTTTCCTCTCCACACGAAGAGAAAACGTGGGATGTTCCATTTTGCTGTCACCATCGTCTTGTCCAAAGCGTAGCGGATTTCAGGACACATTGGGCTGAGAGGAGCACTTCCTCTTCCTTGCTTACAGTTTACAGTCGGTGATCAACGGCCCACAACTCCCTCTGATTTTATGTGAGTCTCTCTCTGCTTGCTACTCTAGCCTTACTAGCTTCCCCCTCTTTTAAAATCTTAAGCAAATGTGCCACGACGACTTCTGTTGAGTTGTTTTTACCTCAATTCCTTGGTTGAGTTAGAAATCCTTTTCCCTTTGGGAGGGAAATTAAAGGGTGGTGGTGTGTTTGGGGAAGAGGGTTTGGTGAGTTCCAAAGGAAATTTGTTGCCATGGTTTTATGATGGATGGAGAAACCAGAAGAGACGACTATTTTGAAGTTTAATCAAAGACATGTTTTTTAACCATTGAATCTGAACCGTCAATGTTGTTGGTTTTTAAGGTGTTTTTAGATGTCTGATAACTGCATTAGGAATGGTTGTTTAGAATGTCGATGGAGGACAAGTGATTTCTTAAGGAGTGTTTTTTTCTTCCCTCTTCCAGTGGCAAGTAATTTGATTTCTATGTTGCTAATTTCTTTACAAATCTCATCAGAACTAGATCCTGTCAAGGTTTTGACTTTGGGTCTGCACCAATTTGCAACTTAAGATGTTATTGGTGGCTTTCTTGCACATCGTCAACCCCTCGTATCTTTGTACAGTTTCCTCTCCAAATTAATTTGTATGCCAAAAGACTGTTGTAAAACATCTTAAGGTTCCTCTGGTAACCTGTTATTCTCGTCAGGAAAAAAAAAAGAAAAAGAAGTAGATGAATTACATGAAAAATTGAAGCTAGTGATGCGTGAATTTCCTTTACCGACTCGGAACTGCAAAAGTTACCCCTACTTCATTGGCTTTTTGAAGTAGTACTCTACAACTTTCGACCTCTATTATGTATAGAAATCGAGTTAATAAGTCACCTTGTAGAGGCCCCTTAAGGAAACGAATTCGTGGATTGCAAAGATTTTCAAGCATATAGCCATGGAGTCTCATTCTTATGTTGATAGGTGTTTGTCATATCTATTTTGAATAAGATGCTCATCATCATCATAGCCTAATCCATATCCAAGCAATCTGGTGTTGGGCAATAGAGTTTTATCCTAAAATTCTAAACAGACCATCAACATCATATCCATCCAAAGAGCCATGTTAGTAAAATTGTACTCTGTTTACGCACTGAGGTTTTAAACCCTAGTGATGGTCTTCGTGTCTGTTGAGATTCGATGAGTCAGTAAAGTAAGTAAATAATAGAAAGATACTAAAATGTAAAATTGTGATAATGCAAGAACTAATAAGAAATTACCAATATATATATATATATATATATATAAAACTTAATACCCATAGACCATAGTAATATTAAAATAACAAACGTGCCATGTAATAACTAAAGAGTCGGGGCTTGGGGCCATTGGGCAGCTAGTCTTCATACCATATTGAGCGTCAAGTTGGCTTATGGCTATCTTCATCATCATTACCATAAAGACTAGTGATTGGGATTTAAATGTCAAATTAGAATTACCCAATTATAATGGATTGATTAAAGGGGAAGAGTTTTATGGTTGGCTGAATACCATAGAGATGGTATTTGCATGCAAGGATTTGGCTGATTATAATATGGTTAAATTAGTTGAACTAAATTTCCTGGAAGGGACGATTTGTGGTGGGAACAACTCCAAAAGTCCCATCAACACATGAGTAAACCACTGATCACTTCATGGGAGAAGATGGAAAAAAAAATAAAAAAATGAAGAGCATGCGATGACTTGACTCTTGAGTACAGAATTCATAAAATTCAAATTTCATAACTGTTTGCTTTTCTTCTTCTCTTGCCAGTTTTGGGTTGTATTTACATTGTTTGTTGCCTAGTTAATTTATGGAATTTCTGAAATTGTCTGCACACAAGACTAGTCGCTGTAATTTTATGGTTTTTGGTTTAATTGGTCCCTTGACAATCCGTTTTAATTGACTGGGACTGCATCATTGAGACTTGTGATAAGCTGCCTATGATGCAAAGATTCTAGTATTACGGTTAGATAATGGTGAAGAGTATACTTCCAAAGAGTTTCAATCTTATTTAGCAGCATACAGAAAAAGTCTTAAACCTCATGCCTATTTACACTTGAACAAAATGGGATTGGAGAAGGATAAAGCATGCATTTTCTTGAAGTTGCTAGGTGACTTATTACAGATGAATGCTCCTAAGGGCCTGTTTGGGTAATTCACTTGTAAAGTGAATTGAAGTGAAGGTTCAAATGAAGAGACATGAAAAGAAGAGGATCAAATAAAAAAGTAAAAAATTTCAAAATTCACCTTCTTAACTTTTTGTCATTTTGTTGCATGAGAGGGTACTTTTTTAACTTTTTTGGATAAAAAGAAGAGGGCTTTTGGTCACTTAGTGGAATGAGATAATAGTTTTTTTGACTTTTTTTTTTAAAAGAGGTGACTTTTGAAATTTGATACTTTTTGACATGACCCCTCTTCTTTTCTTGTCTCTTTTGGTAAGATGTAGTTCTTACTGTTGTGTTTCTCATCAATCGAATGCCCTAATGAGTGTTGAATGGAAAGCACGTTTGCAAATATTATGTCTTTCATCTCCATTACTTCCAATTTCGCCTAACATATTTGGTTGTTTGTTCCATTCATATCCTGAAACAATAGCGGGAGAAGTTAGATGCAAAGGTAATTAAGTGCATATTTGTGGGATACACAAGCATACAAAAGGAGTATGATGGTGGGTGGAGATCTAGTGTGAAGTAACAAAATCTAGTTTTCAAGTTGAGTACCAAGCTATGGCTCTTGGAGCATGTGAATCGTTATGGTTGTGGATCTTTTTGTATGAGTTTAGATTTCTATATAAGGGTCCAATGATGTTACATTTTGATGGCACATCAGCGTGGCAGATTGCAACAAATCTAGTCTTCCATGAACGTAAAAAAAATCTTGTAGTGGATGTCTATTGTGTTGGAGAAAAGATTGAAAACAAAGAGATCAATCTGAAATATGTGCATATAGTGAGCAATTGGTAGATTTCCTTACTGAGGCAGTGCCGGGAAGAAAGTAATCAGACACATTGTCCAAAACTGGTTCTTGTAGCTGACCCAACTTAGTTGGGACAAGGCTTTGATGATGATGACAACGACGACGACAACGGCGGCGGCATTTTTGTTACGTGAAATGATATTGTAGAGGTTGAAAGGCTATAGAAGCATCTACATGTAGAGTTTGAAGTTAAGGATCTTGGTGAATTAAGGTACCATTTTAGAATTGAAGTTGTAAGACCAAAGAAAGGAATTGTGGTATGTTAGTATAAATATATGCTTGATCTAGTAGGAGAAACATGATTTTTAGGAGCAGAACCTGTTGATACTCCAATTGAGTAGAGCCATAATATTAGTGCAGAAAGTGGAGAGTTACTCCATGATATTAAACTTTATCAAAGGTTGGTTGGGCAATCATTATACTTGGCAATCGGTTAGTGTTGTTAGGAATTCATGCACGCTCCAAGGTCAGGACATTTCATTGCTGTGTACAGGATTTTGAAGTATCTCAAGAAGTCACAGGAATTCCGTATTCAAGAAATGGTCATTTAACTATAGAAACCTACACGGATGTAGACTGGAGGATATAAAACAGATAGAAGGTTAGCAATAGATTGTTGTACCATGGTGGGCGGAGATCTAGTGTGAAGTAACAAAAGCTAGTTTTCAAGTTGAGCACCAAGCTATGGCTCTTGGAGCATGTGAATTGTTATGGTTGTGGATCCTTTCGTATAAGTTGAGATTTCTATATAAGGGTCCAATGATGTTACATTTTGATAGCACATCAGTGTGTGCAACAAATCTAGTCTTCCATGAACCTAAAAAAAATATTGAAGTGGATGTCTATTGTATTGGAGAAAAGATTGAAAACAAAGAGATCAAGCTGAAATATGTGCATATAGTGAGAGCAATTGGTAGATTTCCTTATGAAGGCAGTGGCGGGAAGATAGTAATCAGACACATTGTCCAAGCTAAGCATACTAGAAATTTATGCACCAGCTCGAGAGGTGTGTTAAGAGAAGTGTTGGACTTATCTGTAATTTTGAAAATATGGACCATCTTGTAAACTTAGGAAAAGTGAGTTTTTCTTTTTTTATTTAAATTGCGCCCCTAGGCACTTCAACCTTATGAGATTTATCCGTCAATTCAGCCTCTCCATGTTTTTGTTCTCTTCTCTTTTTTCTCTTAAAGCTTTTCAACTCTTTAGGGAGGAAAACCAGTGTTACGAAATTTGGTTCGGATGCCATTTCGGTTTGCCCTCCAAATGAAATGTTTCGGCCAATTCGGAAACTTTGCTGAAATATTTCGGAAAAAATATTATATATATGAAAATGAAAAAAATAATATATGATACATTTATTTTATTGTACTAAATCAATGCAATATGTCAATTTATATTTGATGGGCTATTTCATATTAGAGTGAAACTTGGCTAACTTATTCATTATAAAATGTTTTTATTTTAATAAAACTTGATTAGGGCGATATGGCCCATATAGTTATTTATATTTTAATAGATGGCAGCTCCACAATGGAGCCCACTAATTTCTCTAAGCCAAAAGGCCAAAAAGGTATGTTTACGTTTTCCTTTTAAGTTAAAAAAAATTATGTAGCCCCTTCAGTTTTTATTTTTTCTATTTTAAAGGCAACCTACATGCTAGGACAGCTAATTGGGCGAACTGGACAAATTGGACGAATTGGCCGAAATCATAAAATTCGGTCCGAATCGAATTAATTTGAACGAATTCTCAGACGAATAATTACAAGGGTCCTGTTTGTTTTGGTAGAGCGAACGAACCAAAATTATTCAAAATTTTTGGCCGAAATGAACCGAATTTCATGGCGCACTAAGGAAAACCCTAGGAATCATTATATCAGAAGTGTTAACAACAAATGCGTTCTAAAGAAGACCCAAAAATGATTTTAACAAGGACTCCTCAGATCAACGACGTACTCTTCTAAAGACACATGCCCATACATGAACACTCCCTCACCACATAATAAATTACAAATTAATACTCAATTATGAATGAGTGATTACTAATAAACTGACCACTGACAAGTGAGTCATGAATTATCATTCATGAATGAAGTAATAAGTATAGTTTTGTACCTGTGAGCTATGGAAAACTGGCAATCAGTACCAAGTAGAGTGCCAACTAGGCTACACATGAACACTCATCACCAAAGGCATAATTAAAAAAAAAAAAGATAGTTTTTCCTTAGAATGACTTATCAAATCTTCTAAATGTCCTAGATAGTGCAAGTAGAAGCATATCTAAGCTCCAAATGTGCAGTACTTGGTGTTTTGCAATTGATTTCCGGAAAAGGAACAATCACCATCAAGTATTATACTGATTTTCCCAAAAGCAAATTACTTGCGTATTGGCTTCAATTCTTCCTTTACATCTTTAAATTGATGTTTTTCAATTAATTTGTTGTAGGGGACCCATACTTGTTTACCCTCCCACATTTTCTGACGAATATATATATATATCTATATTACTAAGGGAATGTAGTCTCCCTTCGTTTAACCATAGGGCTCCAGGTGTCAGTATCTCCTCTCCCTCTCCACTCTCCTCTCTCCACTCTCACTAACCAACCCACATAACTTCCTCCAAAAAAAAAAAAAAAAAAACCACTACGTAACGCAAGATGGTGGGCCAAACAGGGCCCACATCGCATGGGTCCACTACATAATGGGTCTTTGGTGGGTCCTCCTTCGGATCCACGGATCGGATGGGTCATCGAGTGGCCCACTTGGGTCCCGGTATCAACGCAAGAAACTGAATGGCCCAAACAATGACTGAAACTTAAAATTTTTTTTTCTCGTTTCTTAATTGCTTCCTAAAACATGTACTCCATTTCTCTGATCAGACGTTGGATGTTTGGCCCACCTTGCACAGGTCCAGCACCTACTGGGTTGCCCATGGGTCCTCCTTCGAATCCACGGATCAGATGGGTCATCGGATGACCCACCTGGGTCCGGTATCAACACAAGAAACTAAATGGCCCAAACAATGACTGAAATTTAAAAAAAAAACAAACTAAAACAAATTCTCAATTCTTAATTGTTTCCTAAAACACATACTCTACCTCTCTCTAATCATACGCAGGATGATGGGCCAAACATGGCCCACATCACAAGGGTCCATCACATAATGGGTCTCCGGTAGCTCCTCCTTCGGATCCACAGATCAAATGGGTCATCGGGTGGCTCACCTGGGTCCCGGTATCAACGCAAGAAACTAAATGGCCCAAACAATGGCTAAAACTTAAAAAAAAAATAATTCTCGCTTCTTAATTGCTTCCTAAAACACGTACTATCCCTTTCTCTGATCAGACGTTGGATGGTGGGCCAAACAGGCCCACCTTGCACGAGTCCACCACCTACTGGGTCGCCTATGGGTCCTCCTTCAATCCACGGATCAGATGGGTCATTGGGTGGCCCACCTGGGTCCCGGTATCAACGCAAGAAACCGAATGGCCTAAACAATGACTAAAACTTAAAAAAAAAAAAAAAAACAAACAAACAAAAATTCCCAATTCCTAACTGTTTCCTCAAACACGTCCTGTCCTTCTCTCTGATCAGACTCTGGGCCCACCTCGCATGGGTCCACCACCTAATGGGTCCCCGTTGGGTCATCCTTCGGAGACGCTGAATGGTGGGCCAAACAGGGCCCACCTCGCAAGGGTCCACCACCTAATGGGTTGCCGGTGGTTCCTCTTTCTGATCCACGAATCGGATAGGTCATCCGGTGGGCCACTTGGGTCTCGGTATCAACGCAAGAAAATCAAGCGAAACAGCTGTATGACCCAAATAATAACTTAAACTTAAAAAAAAAAAATCCAACTTCTCAATTGCTTCCTAATATAAGTCCTCTCCCTCTCTCAGATTAGACGCTGGATGGTAGGGCAAACAGGGCCCAACTTGCACGGGTCCACCACATCATGGTTCCCCAGTGGATCCTCCTTCAAATTCACGGATCAGATGGGTCATCAGGTGGCCCACTTGGGTCCTGGTATCAACGCTAGAAATTGAATGGACCAAACAATGACTGAAATTTAAAAAAATAATAAAATTTACGCTTAACTGCTTCCTAAAACACGTACTCTCCCTCTCTCTGATCAGATGCTGGATGGTGGGCCAAACAGGGTCCACCTCGCACGGGTCCACCACCTACTGGGTCACATATGGGTCCTCCTTCGGATCCACGAATCAGATGGGTCATCGGGTGGCCCACCTGGATCCTGGTATCAATGGAAGAAAATCTAGGTGGATTGTGCATAGCACGGGGTGTTGCTAGTATATCTATATATATATATATATATATATATATATAGGGAGGTGAAAAAATGTGAGGGACAGAGCGGGACTGAACCTCTCCTCGGTATCTGTCTTGATAAGAAAAATAAATAAATGAAATCCTTCGTCTCTCTCCCACCGGCCCACTTCTGTTCGTCTCTTTCCCAGTCCACCTAACTTCCTCATGATCTCTGTCTCTCGATCCTTCTCAAGGTTTTTTTCTTCGTTTAACTCTCAGTCTCTCCCTTTCTCAAACTCCTTCTCCCAGGTTCTGGCGAGAGGGTTCCAGCCCCCTCATTCCCTCCCTTTCTCTCTCAATCTCTCTATAATTTCCGGTTGACTCTCTCTCTTTGAAAATCTATGGGTGATTTAGATGCCCGGAATGCCCTTGTTCTCTCTCTATCTCTCATGGCATACACACTATTATTCCCGCAGAGGCAGCACTTTGAGCAGAGGAAAGTTCAACATCCATGATTTCAGCCTATACTCTTGAGAATATTGTTTCCTTTTTTTTTATTAGGTAGTTTTGGGTAATGCTTACATTAGTGTTAATCGACAGAATTGGCAGAAGACTTCAGAACTGGGTATCTCTCTTTGGTGGTTTAAGATTCAGAGATTATTGATTGGCTTAAGGCTCAACAAAACTAACGAGTTTTTAAACGTAGAAAATGAAATTATTGTAAATTTGAGGTTCATATTTTGTAATATGATTCTAAATTAGGAGTTCACATTCTGTAATATGAAGACTAATAAGAGAATTAGAATCATATGTGGCCAATGAAGGTGTTGCCGGAACTCTGGTTTCAGATCTGAGAACTTCAGATCTTATTTGAGATTTTTTGTTCTCGGTGTGTGTGGAGGTGAATGTAGGTTTCACGCTATTAGTGGTTTGGTTGAATGAGGGTTTCTCTCTCTCTGGTTTCATTTTCATTTCATTAAGATATTTTTTTTTTCTGTGTTATGGTTGTATGAGCTGATGCAATTTTTAGAGTTGATGCATCAGTATATAATGATGGATATAAGTGTTGCTTGTATCGCACAGGTAGGAAATGCAAATTGGAAGACATGTAGATTTAAATGTTAAATGTTTCTTTTAAGTGGTTGAGGGCTGTGTTGCCATATGTTTTCTAATTTTAGAGATGTACTCTGTAGGGACATTTTGATGAGGAGAAAGCGCAGGCTAAACCAGTCACGAGAATCCTATCATTTCAGATAATTGTGACTAGTTTGTCACAGGATCACTTGAATGGTTTAACTTATTGGCTAAATCCATTTTTACTTTTTACCCAAAAATTATTCATTTTTATCTCAAGAATGTAAAATAGTTTCTATTGCTTAACTGAGTCTAAGCACTAAACTGACAGACAAACCAGAATAACAAATAATGCAATCAACACAGATGATGACAAAAAGACTATTGATTTGGTGTACAAAATAATAATAAATCATTCCAGGACATAAATGTAATTTTACCGTAAAATAAAGATAAAGTAAAGCATTAAATCAAGAGAGAATAAAATATAAGTGGGTTATGACGGTATTTTGTTTTTAGTTGTTTAGTATGGAATCTTTTTGACTTTTTGTATAGAAAAGTGGAATCTTTTTGTCTTTTAGTAGAAAAAGGAGGTTGCGTTTTGACTTTTTTTATTTACTTATAAAAAAAGAAGAGTGAATTTTGAAATAGTGTACTTTTGATGTGACCCCTTGTTTGAAAAATGGAGGCTTTACTTGACTTTTACTAAACTAGTAAAGTGCCAAATGGGGACATCCCTCGTCAAGTTGTTGAGTCTCTATGCTTCATTGAGCTTCACAGAATGAAATTAATTCAAATCCAACTTATTAAAACAACCATATAAAATCTTTCAACATGGTTTAAGCATTGACATGGAGTCTACAAACGTCGTTCCATTACCAACAAGAGAAGAAATGAATAAAAAGATTGGTCATGACTAATTGACTGACTACAAATTTTTAATAGAGTACATTCATGAGAACAATGAATATTTGGTTTACATATGGTATTCTAATTACACCCTATTTTTCGTGGAAACTCGCTAGCCACAGTGTATTTCAATGATCTACTTATAGAACGCAATTTTAAGCACTGCAATTTATAGCGCCTATGACACCGGCAGGAGCAGGAAACACCACAGTATCTCTTCCCTCCTATATAATAAAAAAATACATCTAAATACATGAATGTGCACAAGAGAACACCACCAATGCTCTACAGCACCCCATTCCAAGTGCTGTGTTGAAGGCGTTCCCTTTTTTTAAAATGTAGATCGACAATCTAAAGCCCTCGCTTTGTTGAGCTTCTCCCTTTTTAGATTCCCCAACAACTGGAAAAAGTCTCCATTTCATTTGAGCTGTAACAATGCAATGATACAATTCAAATGAGAGACCTTATTCGAAAAAAGATGGCAAGCTAAAATACACATGATAAACATGCCTTCAAATGGTTAACCCGTATAACATTCAATGAACGGTTAGCTTAAGCATCAACATCCAAATTAGAAGACAAGGAAAATAACAACAATGAAGATCATGAAATCTACAATTTTAAGAAGTTGATAAAAGGACGCCTCAATTGAAAGGAAAAAGGGGGAAAAAGAAGAAGTTTTCATCTCTTCAGCAACTCCTGGGGTGTAAGGCCCTTCACAAATGGAGGACATCACATGAAGCTTTTTGAAAGTAGACCTGAGACTATAACACTGAAAAAAATTCAATTGAAAGAAATTGATTTTAAATAATTTTATCATTATGCTGAAATTAATTCTTAAATAGCTTTGTCGTTACATTAACTAGAAAAAAGTTAAAAATGAAGGAATAAGGCTTGTAAATCAAGACAATGAAGATGTTGAATGCAGGAAATACATTTTAATACTACAAACACCTATTCAAGGTGAGTTACTGGCATTACAGCCTTTGTTTTGCCAGAGGAAGTTACAACATTTGGACAATTTATATATCAATTTCTTAATCCAACAGTGCACTGATGAAAATATTAAACACTAATGAAAATATTAATAATTGGTAGCAGAAAAATTGCATACAAAATTAGGCCCTCAAATGTAACTCGAATTGCTACCAAATATGGACACTGACCTTAGCAAACCCAAGCGAAAGCCGTTTAATAAATGAAAGACCAGCATAATAGAGTCGATCTCAGTTTAGAGAAAAATGAAATAGTTCATCTACCTTTATCTCACTTTATCAATTTGATTAAATGGAATGCTTTTAAGAAAATTAGACTCGCACAGTTAAATGGTTGCAAACAAGAGCGAAGTGTCTGTATCAATTTTTTTCTCCTTCACATGATCACATAAAAAGACTTAACGAATGCATATAATTAGAGAAAAAATAAAAGTAATCAGAGAAGAAAAAGAAACTCTCATTTCAATATAATCAGAGAAAATAAAAAAAAATAAAATAAATAAAAGCACACATACATGATGAAGGGGTTGTCTCCTTCCCTCCTTTCCATTCCTCTTTTTTGTGTATTGCTTCTTTTGCCTTTCTCTATTTCATAACTCCCACGAAAGTTGTTGGAGAGATGGGGGGTGGGGTTGGTCTATTGGAAAAGAGACGAAGGGAAAGGGGAGTGGTGGGTCTGGTTTCAGATGAGTTGGGAGAATGAGAGAGGTTGTGAAGTGGAGAGATGAGGAGAGGGGTGGGGACTGGGGAATGAGTAGGTGGCTGTGGTTTTGAGTTTTGGGGATTTCGGAGGTCTGGGAGAGAGATGAATGATTTTGTTTATGTGTTTAAGAGAGATTCGGTCCACTCTATCCCGTTAAATTTTTTTTTTCATTTCATCGCACAATCGCTCCAATATTTCATCGTACCAGATCATCTCCCCAGATATATATAAATATATAAAATGAAAGCTTTGTGCCACTTGCAAGGAAAAGTTGTTTGTATCGCGTGGTATGCGTTGGATGTATTGAGTCTCTTGCCCGTTTGGGAATTTACTATTAAAGTGAGGGTGAAGTAAAGCCTCTATTTGCCAGACAAGAAAAGACTAAGGGGTCATCAAAAGTACACAAATTCAAAATTCCCTCATTTTTAAAAAAAAAGTCAAAAAGCAACCTCCTTTCTCCACTAAATGAAAAAAAAAAAATCCACTTTTTACACAAAAAGTAAAAAAGATTCTCTATCAAGCCACTAAAGACAAAATACCATCATAACCCCCTTATATTTTATTCTCTCTAGATTTGATGCAGTCAAGATATTGGCGAATACTTATTTGTAATGATGTCTAAAAATTAAAAAATCCACCTAAGTCCAAAAAAGGTTAAGAGCCTGGGAATCATACGTCCTAATGATATAGCAACACTATTTAGCCGTTGGGGCAAGACTTATGGTCCCATTGTGGGAACCAAGCAATATTAGGAATTATTTATTAATTGTTATTTGTTTCTAATTTTTATTTAAGAAGTTGCATTTAGGATTAGTTTCTAATTTGGGTAGGATTATTATTTGTTTCCTAGTTTGTTTAGGAATGCTTACGTAGGGCTTAAGTTGCTTTTATTATAAATAGACAGTGTAGAGATCAATGATCTCAGATTAGAGTTGAGTCAATAAAATTCCTCGTGTGGATTTTTTTCGTTGGTGACCGTTTCTTCTTCGAGTGATTGTTCTTCGGAACCCTAATTGTGCTCTAGCACTTGCATCCTATACCTAGGATTGCATCAATTGGTATTAGAGCCGAACGAAGCACGATCGGTTGGCGTTGATTCCCCTACCCATCCAACCATCTACCCATCCCGTTACCATCATCACCACTTCCTGTCGAACCCTGTCCGCTGCCCAGATCCGTCGCACACCTCCCACTTCAAACCTAGCATCCCCAAGAACCCACATCACAACCCCATCTTCACGTCTTCACCCATCCCACCTTTCTGTCAAAAAAACCCTGTCACCGTCCCCTGCTAGACCCCTCGACACCAAACCCCACCTAGAATCCCCAATCGAAACCCCACTTTAACCCCACTTAGAAGAGGCGTATCGTGCACCAAGGACCACCACCACCAACTTCGTCGCTGCCTCTTCTCCGTCGGACCCTAGGATCATCTCCGTCGCCACCGTTGCAGCAGCAACACCAGCGCCAACCGTTCTCATCGCCCGCTGACTGCAGCATCCCATCGCGCCACCGCCATCTTCACGATCTTCCTCTCCCACCGCCTTTCCTCGTTTGGACGAAGCAGCAAATAGAAACACAAAAAAGAGAAAACCCTTTTCGCTTCTCCCTTTTTCTCTCTTCGTTGAAGCAACAGAGAAGGGTTCCTAACCCTTTTCTTTCTTTCGAGCGATCGGATCGAAGTAGGGGATTGACGCCTGCATGTGCCATCCCATTGGGCCTCATCTTCGTTTGGGCCCAGCCCATCTCAGGCCTAGTTCAAGTTAATTTCTGATCCCGACCCATTCAGACAAGAAGCCCAGTACCATCAGCAGATTTCAATATCCAGCAAATTTTGACCAGATCAACGGTTGAAATTTCTTCTTTTCGCGATATCAGACTCATCCAATGTCAGATTTTCGATCCGTTTTCACCAACGTGATCGTGGAAAGCAGATTTACACATCAGGTCAGTCATAAATTTTAAATTTGCCTTAAACAAAAAATCCCTCCCAAGAAGCAGGTTGACGCGGAGTCTTCCTCCCTTAATGATGTAATGATGATGATTTGCGGGGAACCGTTGGGCAATTATCGGTAATGATGGTTCAAATGCAAGAGACTCTTGCAAGGATTGAGACCCGATTAACCAATTTGGAAACTAATCGGCGTGAAGATAATCATCGAGATAAGCGGGATGATGGAGGACATAATCGAAATCAACGAGATCCACATGTAGTAAATGTTGATCGTGATTTGGGTATTAAACTTGTGATTATGAATATGATGGGAAATTGAAGCCAAATGAATTCTTGGATTGGTGTGTGTTGAAAATATTTTTGCACATAAACCAATGACGGATGGTCATAAATTACACTGGTGGCAACTCGATTTCGCAATTATGCTGCGATATGGTGGGCCGAGTTGCAAAAGAAGAGGAGATACCAACAAATTAACCTTGTCGACATGTGGGCCGAGATGAAGAATTTGTTGAAGTAAGAATTCCTGCCTGTTAATTACTCCAGAGATCTGCATTTACGTTTTTCATACTTGAAACAAGGATTTAAGACAGTTGAGTATTCTGAGGAGTTTATGACC
Source organism: Cinnamomum chago (assembly GCA_038049695.1). Taxonomy (NCBI): domain Eukaryota; kingdom Viridiplantae; phylum Streptophyta; class Magnoliopsida; order Laurales; family Lauraceae; genus Cinnamomum; species Cinnamomum chago. The sequence goes on from CP142454.1 coordinate 38,561,700, forward strand.
ATGCAAGCCCGTTGTGGTTTGAATAAAGATGATGAGGTATTAGTTGATAGATACTTTAATGGGCTTACACTTTACATTCAAGATATCTTCGCATTCAAGCATTTTGATAATGTTGATGAGATTATTTAGCATGCTCTCAAAGCTGAGGGAATTGCGAATCATCAAGCCCAAAAACTTAATTCAGCTAAGTGGGTTATGCAGAAGAATTCCTTTATTGCAGGTTCTAAACCGAGTGTGTCATCGGAGAAAGTTTTCACCAAGCCCGGAGGTCAAATAGGCTCACATGCTTTAATTGTAAATAATAGGGCCATTGTGCAGTAGAATGTCCAAAACGTATCCACCTCATCGAGAATGAAAGTGATGTGAAAGATGTTCCAGATGATCCTAAAGAGAATGAAACAGAGGAAGTGGAGGATATTATGCCCGAGGAGGGTCTTGAGTCTCTTATAGTCATCCAAGAAACTACATCGACTACTGGGAAGAAATGGTTGCGTGAAAATATTTTCCGCTCCAACAGGATAGTCGATGGTCATGAATGCAAAGTCGTCATTGATGGAGGAAGTTGTCAGAATATTATCTCCTAAGTTCTTGTGGATTGATTACAACTGAAAGTTCGAAAGCATCATTGTCCTTATTTTGCTAGGTGGTTAATGACAGGTGATGAAGTACAAGTCCGATATGCATGTCCAGTTACCTTTTCCATTGGTGCATATTATATAGATACGGTTTGGTGTAATGTGATACCCATGGATAATTGTGATATCTTGTTGGGTCGTCCATGGATGTATGACAAGAATGAAACTAATGGCATGCATGACAACACACACACATTTATGCATGGTGCAAAGCAAGTCACACTCCGTCCTTTGAAGCTGACGCCACCAAAGAAAGGGTCAAGTTCTCGTATCACTAAGGAAACGCTTCATGTACACACTATCTGCAAAAGCAACATCAAGAAGAAGAGCCGAGTTCGAGTTCGAACTCTTTTCCAACCCGGGGAGATTGATGCAGCAACACTATCTAGCCGTTGGGGCAAGGCTTATGGCCCCATTGTGGGACCCAAGCAATATTAGGAATTCTTTATTAATTGTTATTAGTTTCTAATTTTTATTTAAGAAGTTGCATTTAGGATTAGTTTCTAATTTGGGTAGGATTATTAATTGTTTCCTAGTTTGTTTAGGAATGCTTTTTAGGGTTTAAGTTGCTTTTATGATAAATAGACAGTGTAGAGATCAATGATCTCAAATTAGAGTTGAGTCAATAAAATTCCCTGTGTGGATTTTTTTCGTTGGAGACCGTTTCTTTTTCGAGTGATTGTTCTTCGGAACCCTAATTGTGCTCCGGCACTTGCATCCTATACCTAGGATTGCATCACCTGATTCACCATATTGACATCTTTACTGATTCCATTGTCGTCAAAGTGCACATTATTGTCAACATAGTGACATTGCTCATTGTAGGTAAATGAAATAGTTATAATGTTTTCTTCCTCATCTTCTTTTCTCTTGCCTCATTTTATCTTTGAGTAGGAAGTTTTTAGTTCCCAAAAGCAAGATTGTGTAATTAATAAATTTATTTATTTTAATGATAATGATTTAGGAATGTTGTTTTTAGCTGGGATATTTTTTTTTTTAAGTATGCCTTACCAAAATCTTTATCGTAAAAATCATAATAATAATGTTTTTCGCTGTAAAGAACATGAGAATTGTTATCTTTAAGCTATATCTAGTTTTCTAAATAATTTGCATGAGATCCTTTATTTGATAGGTCATATTGATTCATTATCTTCTTCAGAAAGAATGGAAATAAATTTAGTTGTGTTATTGGAAAACATTGAGGATCTTTAATGTTCTGTATGTGCTTTTCTTTCAATAGTTAGAAATTTTGATGGAGAAGGAAATCTTGATGACGATGGACAGCAAGATGTTTTGCCCTGGGAGGTAATTATTTTGTAAACTCAAATTTCTATGCTTCAGTAGAACCTTGCCCTTTCATGAGTTATATATTAATGCTGATTATTTGTTTCCTTTATTTATATCCAATTAATTAACCATGATAAGAAACTACATGTTTTAGTTAGCACAATATTAGCATTACTTTGATTCAATAATTAATATGTAGGGTGATAATCAGGTCAGATTTGTGTTAGATATTGATCCAACTAGCAATTATAGGTCCTCAATATGAATTTTACATGATATATTGTCCTGGATTCGGATATGAATCTGATTAAGTCTTGAATATTCCACTTTGGACTTGAGATTTGAGTTAGATGTATATGCTTCTAAATCTGCATCTCCACCTTACTCTATATAATATGTGAGTTCTAAAAGCTTACAATTGTTTAGCATAATGCCGTTGGGGAAACAGGTATATGTGCCATGATGGATGAACACAGAATGGATATGTCATGAACATGCTAGGGATAGGGCAGGAGCACAGTTTTTGCACAACACTAAATTATTGGATAGGATATGAATACGATATCAATATATTGTCCTTTTTGAAGTACTAGATACGGATGGATCTGGTTGCTGCCATGGATTAATATTAGGACCCAATCTGTGGATTTGAATGCAATCTAGTAATTAGGGATTGAAAAATAAATCGGTCCATACCCTTTTTATTGGTTCAGATCCTTTTGGTAATTGTGTAAATAGATATTCATCAATGGCCTTATTAATATGAAATGAAGTGTGTAAACTGTTATGGATCTTCAAATATTCTAGTTCTCTGATTTCATAACAGAAAATCCATCCTGTTGCTCTTTTCCCAATAATTTTTATATTGTTCTTATTTTGAATTTGTTTAACATGATATGTTTTAAATCACGTACTTCTTAAGTCACAAATAGAAGGCACTTTTTTCTCCTCTAAACAATTTTATGCATACTTCAGTCTTGTTCTTATTTTCTAAACAATTTTATGCATACTTCAGTTTTCTTTGTTCTTATATAGTTGGTCTTATGTTCTTACAAAATTGTTCCACTTTCAAGGCTCTCAAATCTCGCTTTTATTCAGTTTCTCAGCCAACCATCTCTTTGCCCTTGTTTTGATCACTATTATTATATTGTTGGTTTTGTTTTGACAATCCAGGTCATTTGTTTCTCAGCATTCAAGAAAAGATGCATTAGGAGTCCTCCAAAAGAATCCATTTAATGTGCCTTACGGTAAATTATGGAAGGTTCCACGGAGGATAGTTTTTGTAGGCTGTGCTTTTACTGAGGTTCCACAAATACATCTTTCTAGTGTTAAAAATCCTATGCGCCTATTGGTTCCCCGACAATCCTTTTGGAGAATCTTTGCCATGTCTATTGATTTGGAGGAGGAACCTTCGTTATCCTCAAAAGGAGACAACTTAAGTGATAATGATGAAGTCAACCCAACTGATTCATCTGAAAAGTTTGTTTCGCAACATTTGGACTCTCATGAGGTAGAATTTACTTCACTGGTACTAGTTCCCTTTTTTATTTATATTTTAGAATACTATTATATGAAGTTTTTTTCATTGCAGGGTAAAATTAATATATTATTCAATAAATAAGTATCCTATGTTCACTTTGATTTGGTCTGATTTTAGCATATAATTTATCCCTTTATTTTCACTTTGGAACACTTTCCATCTTTCCTTTTATTTTTTTTGTTCTTTAATTTTTAATTTTACCATAGTCTTTTGATTTATTTGATTATAGGAAGTTCAATTTAATTAATTTGGGTTTTGTTCCGTTAAACTACTTAAGTTTTCTCAACTATTGAAGGAATAATAGGAGGATTGGTAAAGAAGGTTTATGGAGGGCTAAGAAGCACGGATACATAAAAAAGGGTCCCGTATCCGTATCCCGGACGTATCGGACACGGATACGCCCGGATACGCCTCGGATACGTATGGGATACGTATCCAGATTTTTTTTTATTTTTTAATGCCGGACACGTGCGGGACACGCACGTGTCCCCCACGGACACGTTTTTAAACCCGTTAAAAGAAAACGGGGAGAGTTAGAAACAGAGAGGAAGGAAAAAAAAAAAAAGAAGAGAGGGGAAGGAAGAAATCGCCTGAGCCTCGCCGTCGCCCTGCTGCCGCCGTCGCCTTGCTGCCGTCGCCCTGGTGCTGTCGCCGTTTGTGCTGTGGTGCTGCTGCCATCTGTGCTGTGTTCGTCGTCGCCTCAGCCTCGCCGTCGCCGTGCTGCCGTCTCCGTGCTGCCGTCATCCTGCTGCTGTAGTCGTGCTGCTGCCGTCTATGCTGTGGTGCTGCTGTCGTCTGCTGTGCTGTGCCGTTTCATCTCCACACTTTCAGGTTCTTTTCTCTTCTTTCTTTCCTCTTGTTTCTTTCTTTCTCTTCATCTGTAAAGGTTGGTTTTTGTTGGTTGATGCTATTCTGGTTAATTCTAATCTAGGGTTTTTTTTTTCTTCCCCCTTAAATCATTTGGATTTTAGGGCTTTTTTTTTTTTTGTTGATCTTCTTTCTTTGCTTTCGATTGCTGTTGTTGCTGGTTTTTTTTTTTTTTTTTTTGCTGCTTCTTTTTTCTGTTCTCTGCCGTGTTCTTTTTTTTTGCTGCTTCTTTTTTCTGTTTTCTGTTCTCTTTTTTTTCTGTGCTGTGTTCTGCTACTGACTACTGTTCTTCTCTCTGGTTGATTCTATGCTGCTGCTGCTCCTGTTTCTTTCTTTTTTTCTTCTTTTCTTGATGCTATGCTACTGCTGCTGTTTCTTTTTTTTTTTTTTTCCTTGATGTTATGATGCTGCTGTTGTTTCCCTTTTTTCCATCTGTTCTTGATGCCATGCTGCTGCTGCTGTTCCTTTTTTTTTTCTTTTTTTCTTGATGCTATGCTGCTGCTGCTATTTCATTTTTTCCTTTTTTTTTCCCTTGATGCTATATTGTGCTGCTGTTTTTTTATTTTTTTTCCATTTTTTCTTGATGCTATGCTGCTGCTGCTTCTTTTTTTTTCTCTTGATGCTATGCTGCTGCTGCTATTTCTTTTTTTTCTTTTTTTTGTTGATGCTATATAGCTGTTACTGTTTCTTTTCTTTTTTTTCTTTTTCTCTTGATGCCATGATTTTAGGTGGCCTGATGGGGCCAATATGTTGTGTTTCCAGCAACCAAAGTTTGCTGTAATGGCTTCTAGTACGGGTGGTAGTACTTGTGCGTCTTCTCCGGCTATTGAATTAGAAGACGCTCACAACCGCCTTTGGAGGTACGTGACAAAACAGCAAAAACTTGGTGACGGAGGGGGAAATGTGTCGTGGCAATGCAATTTTTGCCATCAAAACAAGAAAAGCTCATACACAAGGGTGAGGGCTCATTTGATACATGAGCCCGGTCATGCTGTTGCATTCTGTCCTTGAACTTGGAAGTATTGAATGTAATGTTTGATGATGATGATTGATTATGATTAAATCAATGGAAGTGCACGTTTTATGGCTATTTTTATTGAAATAATGTTAGATTTTTATTACATAGTCATATAAAAAATATTAAATTTTTTTTTTCAACGTATCCCTGACGTATCGTATCCTACTTTTTTGAGAAATGGCGTATCTGCGTATCCGTGTCGTATCGTATCCGTGTCCCGTATCCGTATCCGTGCTTCATAGAATTGGAGGGAGTTGTTCTTGGCAAAATATGGAAGGGTGAGGAATGGTTGGGATGTTAATTAAAGAAGGGAACTATAAGGCTTTGGCCATATGGAGGGGAAGGGAACTATAAGGCTTTGGCCATATGGAGGGGGATTACTTCTACCGAAGATAGCTTCATCATGGTTTAAAAAATCGGCCCAGTCCAAGTCGGCTCGGACTCGACGCTTACTGAGTCGGGTCCCATGGGACTTGGACTCAACTGATTCGGCTTGCATTATTGAGGGAAAAAGAAGAGAAAAACAAAAGGAGGATAGGAGGAAAAATAGAAAAATTGAAAAAGTAAAAGGTGGGCAGCTATTTCTGGCTCCCAAGGTTGGAGAGAGAGAGAGAGAGAGAGAGAGAGAGAGAGAGAGAGAGAGAGAGAATTGCTTAAAAAAAGCATACTTTGTCAATGTTGCTGTGCCTGCCAAAAGTTGCTGTTGCTGCCAATTGTTACTAGTTACTGTAGCTTTAGCTGTTTCTGGCAGCTTTAGCTGTAGCTGTGCCTTTTGCTATCAATTATTGCTGTGTAGCTGTTGGCTGTTGCTGGGCTGGGCTGGGCTGGGCTGGGCTGGTAGTTGTTGTTGTTGTGTATGTAAGATACCATGTACCAACCCAAAAGCTTAAGCTGATAGGTGGAAGGCCCAAACATGTATATGAAGCCTTGTCAAAGGCATTCCTTGGGCGATGTGGGATGTGGGACTTTAACAACACTCCCCCTCATGTGTAGGCCCAACAAATTTCATGGACGGGCCTGCCACGTGGGCTACACAAGAACGACAAAAGCCCGCTATGATACCATGGGAGATACCATGTACCAATCCAAAAGCTTAAGCTGATAGGTGGAAGGCCCAAACAAGTATATGAAGCCTTGTCAAAAGGCATTACTTGGGCGATGTGGGACTTTACCAATAGTGGACCCTCTTCTCCTTCTCGGACTCGCTATCATCTCCCCTTTCCCGGGCTTCTCTGTATGCTTTGTTGGGTTTTTTTCTTTTTCTTTTATTTCCTGAATCGGCTGGGGCTTGGGAGTGAGTTGCAAGAGATGATACTTTCCTTGATTTCTCCTTGGTAACTTTTTTCGTTATATTTAAAAAATATTCTGGACTGAACCCGACTTGGTGAGTCCCATGCGACTCGTCCAAGTTGACTGAGTCAGGTCTTGAGTCAGGTTTTTAAACCTTGAGCTTCATGAAGAATATAAGATACCAAGTGGGTTTGGGGGGAGAAGTTTCAATTTTGGCTTGATGTTTGGGTGGGTAACGCACCACTAACCAATCGTTTTCTAGAGTTGTTTCAATGTGCTTTGGCCAAAGAGGCTAATCTTGAAAATTACTTTGAGAGATAGGGATTAGAGGGCCTACTTTCAGGAGGAACCTTAAGGAGCTCAAGGAGAACCAGGCGGCATCCCTTTTGAGTATGTTAAATGGCATATCCATGCCAGAGGGAGGGAAGGATGTTAAGACTTTGTTGTGCCTCTAAAGACGGATCTTTCTCTATCTCCTCTTTTTTCTTGGAGAGGTCAAGGAGGGAGAGAACGAGGAACTTTGTTGCGTGCATTTGGAAATAAAGGCTCCTTCTAGAGTAGTTATTTTTGGGTGGCTGGCCACTCAAAAGTCAAATTCTTACCATGGACAATTTAAGACGCAGAGGGAAGATTCTAGTTAACACTTGCACCATGTGCTTGGGGGACTAGGAGACAGTAGACCATTTTGCTCTAAATTATAGGATTGCCCAAAAGGTTTGGAATTTGGTCTTGGGCTCTTCTGAGGTCCCTCCAAGAGCTCTTTATGTCTTGGAGGTCTCCTATCGGTCATCCTAGAGGCAAAGAAATGTGGAATGTAGCTTTCCTTGCGGTTATTTGGATTCTTTGGAAAGGATGTTAGATGCTTTAAAGGGGTAAAGAAAAGCTGAGAGTTTTTGTGTGAACAACTAAAACTCTATATTGCAAGCCGGGTTTTGATCAAAACCCCATTTCCTATGGCTTCTCAATTGATCAAATCATGCTTAATTAGAAAGAAGTTGCTGGTTTGCGCGTCAGGTTGTTAGTTGTAGTGTCGTGTTGAGTTGTTCTTGACTGTGTTGTTTGTCGTGGAGGTTCTGTTGTTGTAGTGTTTGTGTTGGTGTTGGTTCATCTCTGGCTTTCTTCTTTAGGTTGTTTTGGGCATTAAGCATGTTGGTATAGTTCTCTTGTACTGCTTGCCTTTCTTTTATTGTTAGAAGCCATTTAAAAAAATAGGAGGATTGTTTTTTGGGGAAAGTCATTTGGTAGGATATTAGTATTGTTGAGAAATAAATGGGTTTAATCATAACTTTGGGTCATTGAGTTTATTTTTAATTTGGGAGTAAGTTTCTTAAACTAGGATTAGTTTAGAATTTGAGTTATTTAAGGCTAGAGTTTGATGTTATTAGAGTTTCATATTGTTACGGGATTAGGTTTGCTAGTTTGGTAACAATTAGGCTTCCTAGTTTGAGTAGACATCTTCAGTGTATTATATAAATAGCCATTGGATATTCATAATAATATTAGGTCAAATAATTTAGTCAAATCACCACCACCACCATCAAAGCCTTGTCCCAACTATGTTGGGGTCAGTTACATGAATTCCGTTTCTTCATTTCAATCTATCCCATGCCAAATCCTCAGATTAGTTGCACATCTTTAGATCCATTTTTACTAACTTCATCTACATCCTCTTCGGCCCACCCTTTCCCCTTGGTGGGCCATCAACCTAAACAACTCAGTCAAATCATCAGCATCATCAAAGCCTTGTCCCAACTATGTTAGGGTCGGCTACACGAATTCTGTTTCTCCATACCGATCTATCTTGAGTCAAATCCTCAGATAAGTTACACTTCTTCATATCTATTTTTACTACCTCCATCCACGTCCTCTTTCGCCTACCCCTTTACCTTGGTGGACCATCAACCTTCAGGCCAAACTTTTCCTTACCGGCGCCATTACCGGTCTATGTTCATGTAATATCTTGAGTACCTGGGCCTAGGATTAGTTTGGCCTAGGTAGGACCCGTAGTTGTTAACTTATTTTTGAATTAAAAGTGTTTAACGTGGAAGGTTTTAGAAAGAGAAGGAGTTGTATGACAACTCTAATTAGAAAGAGGAAGAGGAAGTATAAGAATATGAATAGGACTCTATTTTGTATATATAGGCAACCATCGACCATTCCTTAGCATGATATTATCTTCACACTCTTGAGAGAGAAATCTGAGAGGAAGTTGTGGCTGGAAATCCAGGGGAAGAAGAAGAAGAAGCCAATCGAAGGGGAGACAATCGTCGGATGTCCTTCTCGCGTCCGCACATCACAAAAGCAACGATCACATATCAAAGGTGAGTGAATCTTTCTGATTAGTTAGTTGGTTAAGCAAGATGACTAATATTGAGTTGTGAATTGGATATTTTGTATTAAAGAGATCTGATGTTGAGATGTGATGCACATATTTTGTTTTTAAAGATCTGATTTGAGTCAAAGAAATCATGTAAGTGGTTGTTAGAATGTTATAGTTGATATGGTGTATGAATTCATGAATATCCCTCGAATAGATGTGGAATTGGTGAAAACAGAGGTCTGTCGTCAATGGTGAAATTGACAGTGGAGGGTTGTGGGCCCCCCTGGCCCACTGTTTGGATGATCTGAACCATAGGGAAGGAGGCAGACCCATGGTCGACCAAGATGGACTTGGACCCATGTGAGGTGGGGCCCCGTTTGGGCCACCATCCGTGTATTTTAGACCTCAGACACGTGAATGAGGCAGAAAAATCATTTTGGGTTGGCAAGGCTTGTGGGACCACTGGGCCCACCTGATCTTTGATCAGCACCCCACATCATGAAGGGGGCCCAGGGGCAGCCTTAGGAAAGTGGGACATTTGGGTTTTGGATCAGTGGGTCCCACTGTCCATCAGTTCTAAATAGTTCCAGGCGTTAACATGTTAAGAACAGGGTTGAAAGTCAATAATGATTGTAGGGCCCACTGCCTGACTTGATCAAAGATCAGGATCTCACATCTGGTGTGGGACCCCTGGGCGACCATGGAGGAGTGGGACACCTAGGATTTGGATCAGTGGGACCCACTGATCAATGAATTAAAAAATATAGGCAGGCATGGTGGGGAAGAAATAACAGCAGACACCAGTTTTGATTTGTGGGCTCCAGGATATGGATTGATGATGGATCAGGACCAAAGCATGGAGGGCTGACTATTGGGTGACCTTGAATTGGAGGTCTGATCTTGAATTGGTCCAGTAGGACCCACTGGATTTTATATCAAGAAATCCAGGCGTGACTTGTTGTCTATTACATGTTCTGTGCAGTAAGAAGATACCTGGAAGGGGTCTAGTATTTGAGATCGACTGGGACTTTGTGTAGAATACAATTAGCTTTCTTACCTAGATGAATTTAAGATTTGTGATTGTGATTAATTAAATATGATTAAATTATGGGTACTGTGATTAATGTTGTGTTGTGTTATAATATAGTGTGGGCCACCCTATATCAATTATGATTAGAAGTGGGGTAGCAATTAGTAAATTGTGTAGGGGTTGGATCCACACTACTGATTTGTGTAAATTATTAATAATATTGAATTTTGGTTGTTATGTGATTATGATATTGTGCACTGGGTCCCAGACTTGGGATGCTGGACTTGTGTCCGGATGATTGATGACCGTTGTATTGGCTGGTCCTTAGTGGATGTGAATGGCCATTGTGTTGGCTGGTCCTTAGTGGATGTGTCTGATGAGACAGGGTCATGGTGACCGGTATACATGTATACGATAAGCCTTGGAGGCGTGGTAATGTGCATGGGCACGGATTCGTATATGGGTGTACTTGTAATGGTAATTGATCTATGGATTTAGACTTGTTTGTTTATGTGATATTATGTTACATGCTGTTTGTGTAATTAGGAATATTCATTCACCAGTAATACTGATGCTGTGTTGCCTCCTTCAGGTAATCTTGTTGCGGGTGGGCCAGAACAGGATGACGTTCAGCACTTAGATTTTGGCATGTGTGGTTGAAGGGAGAGAACGAGAAACATTTAAATAATTGATAGAGGGATTAACTCTTGTTTGGTAATTTATATAATGTTTTAGTACATTATTGAATTGAGTCAGGACATAGGAATTTGGATCATTCAGAGATCATTGATATATTTTGACTTTTATAATTTAATTGGAATTATAGTTTGATTTAAATGCCAAATCTCTTATGAGAACTATTTGATGAATATATGGTAAATATTGGACTTATTTAGTAATTTATATAATAATTGGAATTATGCTGCGATATGGTGGGCTGAGTTGCAACAGAAGAGTAGAAACCAGCAAATTGACCCCGTTGACATGTTGACCGAGATGAAAAATCTGCTGAAGCAAAAATTCCTTCTTGTCAATTACTCCAGAGATCTGCGTTCAAGTTTTCAAGATTTGCAACAAGGATCTAAGACAGTTGTTGAGTATTCTCAGGAGTTCATGACCATGCAAGCTTGTTGTGGTTTGAATGAAGATGATGATGTATTAGTTGACAGATACTTTCATGGGCTTAGACCTGACATACAACATATCACATCCGAACATTTTGATAATGTTGATGAGATCGTCCAGCATGCTATCAAGGCCGAGGATATTGCAAATTATCAGGCCAGGAAATTTAATGCATGTAAATGGGTTGTGCACATCAATACCAGATTCTAAACCAAGTGGTTCCTTGGAGAAAGTTTTCACCAAGCCTGAAGGTCAAAATAGGATCACATGCTTTAATTGTAAACAATAAGGGAACTGTGCACTGGAATGTCCCAAACGCATCAACCTCATTGAGAAAGATAGTGGTGTGAAAGATACTCCAGATGATCCTAAAGAGAATGAAATAGAGGAGGTGGAGGACATTGGGCCTGAAGAGGGTCTTTAGTCTCTCTACCAATTAATGCAATCCTAGGGTTAGGATCGCAAGTGCTGGAGCACAATTAGGGTTCCTAGGGAACAATAACACGAGGAAGATATGTAATATCTTGTATTACATGGGCCCAGGATTAGTCTGGCCCAGGTAGTACTTTAGTGGTTTCCTTATTATGAAATTAGAAGTAGTACTTATTAAGGAAATTGGAAATTTGAAAGTGTCCCACGTTTTGGGAATGGAGTTGTATAACAACTCTAATAAAGGAAATAAGAGAAAGATTGGAATTAGGAAGTTTATGCAACTCTCCAAGTAAGACCCCTGTTGTTTACTTATTTTATTAATTAGGAATGCCTCACGTAATTGGTGATTGGAAAAGGAAAAGAGTTGTGAAACAACTCTAAATGGAAGTAGGAGAGGAGAACTAGGACTCTAATTCCTTTTAGTATATATATATATATATATATATACAACCATCGGTCAGTAGAGTATTATTCAATTTTCTTTCTTCTTGTTTGGAGAGCAATTTTGAGAGAAAGAACTTGATCTCTGGAATCCAGGGGAAGAAAAAGAAGGTCACTGACGGATGTCCTATTTGCGCCCGCACATTGCAAAAGCAACAATTGCGTACCAAAGGTGAGTGAATCTTCTTAATTACTCTCTAATGGTGCTCTAGATGATTGATAATGTTGAATTGGATACATAGCAGTATGTAAAATCTATTGAGTAGGATGAAATCTATTTTGAATGCAAAGGGAGCATGTTATATGGTTGCTGGAATGATACAAGTGATAATGGAATGCAAATCCAGGGAAATCCATCGATTATGCATGGATTTGCTGAACTTAGAAGCATGTCGTTACTAGATAAAATACTGTTTTGGGGATTATGGGCCCCCCTGGCCCACTGGATGGATGATCTGGACCATAGGGTAGGAGGCCTACCCCTAGTCGATTAAGGAGGGTAGGGACCCAAGGGAGGTGGGCCCCCATCTACAATTGTAATGCTACAGACGTGAATATGAGGAAGAAAGTGCTGAATGTCGTCAGGGGTAGTGGGACCCATCAGTGGGCCTGATTGGAAATCAGGACCCCACATCTTGAAGTGGACCCCTAGGCGACCATGGAGGAGTGGGACATCTGGGGTTTTGATCAGTGGGACCCACTGATTAATGTATTAAAAAACAGCCAGCTTGATTTTGTTCAGAGAACAACAGATACCGGTTTTGATTTGTGGACCCCAAAATGTGATTTGATGATGGATCAGGTCCAGTGGGATGATGGATTAGCTCTGGGCGACCATGTCCATGAAGTCTGATCTGGGTTAGGATTAGTGGGGCCCACTGTTCCATATATACATATTACACAGGCGTTTTATCTGTGTTGGGCAGAGTCTGGGAAGAGGCAGAGAGTTAAATAAGACCTGGACTTTATAATAAAATTATATAATAGTCATAAGGCTTATCAGAACCTAGAATATGTGTATTATGAGTAATTATATGGATTAATTAGGCCATGATTAATTATACGGATCGTGATTAAGTGACTGTGATCAATTAATTGTGATTAATTCTATGCACGATGATTAATGTTATGTTTTAAAAATGTGGGCCAACCATACACCAATCAATACCAATTATGAATTGGAGTGGGGCAATAACAGTGAATTTAGTAAGGGTTGGATCCACACTATTGATTATGTAATGAGGAAAATTGTTAATAATACTGATGTTGTGTTGCCCCCTTCAGGTAGTCTTACTGCGGGTGGGACAAATCAGGGTGGCGCTCTGCACGTAGATTTTGGCATGCGTGGCTGAAGGGAGAGAACGAGAAATATTTAAACAGTTGATAGAAGGATTAGCTCTTGATTTATATTATGTTTAGTACATTATTAATTCGAATTCGAATATAGGGTTTTGGATCAGTCAGAGATTATTGATATTGTTTGACTTTTATAAATTAATTGGAATTATAGTTTGATTTAAATGCCAAATCTCTTATGTGAATAATTTGATAAATAAATGGTAAACATTGCCAAGTTATCACGATCCGGATATCCGACAGGGCCCCCGGAATTTGGGTCGTGACAAGATAGCTCTCCAACAATAACTCACGTATGGAAAATTCTATTCACTCTAAAATCTGAGATTATTAATCTCTACAATGCCCTATATATAATAAAAGAAATTTAGGGGCTAAGAAATCAATCCTAATCAAACTAGGAAACCAAATAATAATCCTATCCAAATTTAAAACTAATCCTAATTACAATCTTTGCTATAATTAAAACTAATAACAATTAAGAAAATCTCTTGAACATCAATGGGTCCCACGTGTGGCCCACGAGTGTTGTAATATCTTGAGTTTTATGGGCCCCAGGATTTGTCCGGCCCAGGTAGTACTCTTAGTTGATTTCTTAATATGAAATTAGAAGTGTTGCTTATTATTAGTTTGGAGGTATTCCACGTGAATGAGTTTTGGAAAGAAGAGGAGTTGTAATTAGTTTGGAGGTATTCCACATGAATGAGTTTTGGAAAGAAGAGGAGTTGTAAAACAACTCTAAATAGGAAGCTTGAGATAACTAGAATTCCATCTTCCCTTTATATATATAGATAACCAACAACTATTATATTAGTGTCTTATTCATCTTCCTTTGGAGAAATTCTGGGAGAGCTTTGTGGGCTACAATTTAGGAGAAGGAAAAGCAGGTTGATGTCCTATTCGCGTCCACATATTGCAAAGGCGACGTTTGTTTACCAAAGGTGAGTGGATCTTCCCAATTACTTAGTTGATCAATTAAGATGATTGATATTGGGATGGAATTCAATTATTCTGTACTGTTCATCATACAGTGATTTTGTGTCTATCGTTCAGATATGAAAAGGTTTGTCCTTGGTTAAGAAATTGTATAGTAATGACTATAGGCATGAGACTGGTACAAGGAAGACAGAGCTGTTGAATAGGATTGAATTGGATTGTAATAGGGGCTGGGCGGCGGCAATACTGTAACTAACGTTGGGGAGTTGTGGGACCTCATGGTCCACCTGATCCCATATCAGGTCCAGAGATCTGGTAGGGCATTACTGGTCGACCATGGAGGTGCTGGTCCTACAAAGATTCAATTCTGTTTGGGCCATCATCCACATACCTGAAATTTCAAAATCGTGAATGAACTAGAAAATAGAGGATTGTCGTTTGTAGTTGTGGAACCCACTGATTGATCAAATCAATGATCAAGACCCCACATCTGAAAGGGAACCCATGGGTGATCCATGTGGTGGTGGTCCCATGAGGGGTGGGCCCCGTCTGGATACTTATCTAGTAGTTTGTTTGAGCCTAGGCATGAATAGTGAAAAAACAGGGAGTTGGGTCAACATCCACACTGGGACCCACTAAGTAAGATGACCAGAGATTAGGACCCCACATCTTGAAAAGGGCTCAGAGACGATCTGAATGGTGGTGGTCCCATGTGGCCTGGTTTCCATCTGCCTAGTTATCCTAAAACTTCAATTTTGTTAACCGTGAGGGTTGTTTATGAATCCTGCTTGTGTTTGTTGAGACTGTTGGGCCCAGTAAAGATATCCGATGGTGAATCCAATCCATTAAGAGTAAAGCCTATACTTGGGTGACTGATAAGTGTTTAATTGTTTACAATCTAAGCCATAATATTTGATTTATCTTATGCTAGTCATAGTTATTTTATTTGATTTTACATATTCTTTATTGATTTTTATGCAAAGGTAAAAAGGAGCAAAAAGAGAAGAATTAAATCATTAATGAAGAAAAAGAAGACAACTCCAAAGTGTGTCACACGCCCAAGGGGGGCCCACAGTCATTGCAAAAGTAGAATTTCAGAATTTAGGAAGTCCTATTCAAGTTAAAGGAGGAGTTCAAGAATGGAGAAAAACAAGGAGAAAAAGAAGGAAAGTTAAAAGGAAGATTTCAAGCCAAGATAGAAGTCCAAAAAGAGGGGTCCCACATTCATTGTGCACGCACCAAATATGGGCCCACTTTTATTCTCAAGTTTCAGATTTAATTCCTTGCAATTAATCTTAGATTTGTGGGTCCATGTGAATAAGTTTCTAGAAGATACAAGTGGGACCAGATTTAGAAAGCTTGCTAATCAAGAAAAGAAGACTCCTATTCTAATCTAATTAGGAAGCATACTTATAAAGGAAGATGGAGATCTAATCATACAAGGAGAGAAGCCTAAAAAGGACGAGATTCCTCATTAAAGAGATGCTTTTGCAAGACCTATAAAAGGCATATGAACAGTGCACGTCCAGCACTCTGTCCAGCCATAAATAAGCCATAGACCAGCCATCAAATCAGCCACAATCATTCCAAAAAGATAGCATCCGTACAAGCCACTTGGGAGCCACCTTGAGAGCAATCTTTGGAGAGCTTTTGGAGGAGAAAAAGGGGAACAAGCTGCTGGCCATCCACTGCATCTTCATAATCTTCTAGTTTTCTTCTAATGACTCTATTTTCTATGTTATTTTTCATTAAAGACATGAGTAGCTAATATTTTAGGGCTAGGGTGTAATTGAAACCCTAGCCTAGTTCTATGTAGTCTCTTTTGGCGTCTTTTAATTCAGATTTCAATTTTATTAGTAGAGATTCTAAACCTCGTTTTTAATTGATGAGTTATGTATATGCCATGCCAACCATGTGATGTTCAATTAATTTTAAGAGTAGCTAACTTAATTTTGATTGATCTTGATGTTAAGCATCTAGGGTTTAGAACCATGAATAATCCAAGTATATGCCATGCTTAGACTCATGCATTTATCTTTCCCATTGTTTTTATGCATCATGCATGTATTGACTAGGACATATGCCATGCTTAGTTTGTGCAACTTGATGAACAATTCATGGAGTATGCCACTCATGAATTAGGTTTAGGGGAATAGTAATCTAGACACATATGCCATGGTCTAGGTTGATAGATGTCACTAATAAAATCTGATTTTTTGATTAAAAGATAATAAGGGACATGTATAGGATTGGTTAGGGGAGTAGATGAAACCCTAGTTTATTCATTATTACTGTTTTTTCAATTCTCATACTAGTTGTGTTTTAGGTTACTTTCCAATTAGCTTTTGATACTTTCAATTACGGTTATTAATAGTTTTATTTCACTTTTCATCATTCAATTGTTTATTTTAATATTCTGATTTTTAGTTAATTTTGACATTGTTTTATCACAAGTCTTCGTGGGATCGACCTCGTACTTACAATTCACTACACTTCATAGTGATCTTGTGCGCTTGTGAGTTTTAATGGTGTGCATACTAGTAGCTTATTTCTAGGTTGCTTGGTGCATACCAGTGACCTTAGACATTAGGTCTGATCTTGGTTACATAAAGAGGTCCAGACATAAACTGATTGTTTATTTTATGTTCTGTATATCAAAACTAGTTCTGAAATGGGTTTAGTAATTGAGAAAGACTTGGATTTTTGGTGTAGAAATATTAAATAACTTTCTTACTTTGATGAAGTGAGGTTTTGTGAATTATGATTAACTGTGATTAATTCTTTAAATTGTGAGCAATTAATGTTATGTTTATAATATAGTGTGGGCCACCCCTATACCACTCAATACTAATTATGATAAGAAGTGGGGCAGAAATTAGTGAGATGTGCATGGGTTGGGCCCACGCTGCTTACATGTGTGATCAATTATGTTATTTAAAGTTCATGTTTTGGTTGTTATGTGTTTGTGAGATATTGTGCATTGGATCCTAGACGTGGGATGTTGGACTTTGTGTCCAGGCCGTTACAGTGGCTGGTCCTTAGTGGATGTGAGTGGCCATTATGATGGCTGGTCCTTAGTGGACGTGTCTGATGAAACAGGGTCATGGTGACCGGTATATATGTATACGATGGGCCTTTTGAGGCGTGGTAATGTGCATGGACATGGATTTTGATGTGAATGTACTTTTAATGATATTTGATATATGATTCAGATTTGTTGATTATGTGATGCTATGTTATATGTGACTTGTGTAATTAGGAAAATTCATTCACCCGTAGTACTGATGCTGTGTTGCCTCCTTCAGGTAATCATGTTGCGGGTGGGCCCGAGCGGATTGACTGCACGTAGATTTTGGCATGTATAGCTGAAAGGAGAGAACGAGAAAAACTTGAATATTTGATAGAATTATTAGTCTTTGTTTAGGAGGAGTTATTTAAAGTTTTAGCACATTATTGGTTTGAGTCAAGATATAATAAGTTTGATTATTCAGAGATTTTTTTGATATTTATAAGTGAAAAATATATTTTTGAACTAAATACCTGATTACTTGCGAATATTATTTGATGTGTGCATGGTGAATATTGCTATATGATCACGATCCGGATATCCGACAGGGCCTCGGAAATTTGGGTCGTGACAAGGGTCTCACATTACCTATTGGTGCTGCTGCATCACTTTGAGGTGAGTATTTGGGCTGTTCTATGCATTGTTCCTTTACCGTTTTAGTTTTGGATTTTCTATTCTTTACTGCACGTTAGTGTAGTTGCTGGAATAGTTCTTGTTTTGGTATTCTTGGCCCTAGCAAGTCTGATTGCATCAAATCAGGATTGCATCAATAAGTTGGCATGGTACACACGAAAATTCAAACAAAAGGTCTAACATGAGTACATGTATATGTTCCAACCGACAATACCACATCTTGATGTTTATCCAATGGTTAACGATTGAAATGCTCATGATGACCTCATAACTGGATCAATCACATAACAACCATTGTGCTTACGGCCACCACTATTAGAACTCGAACCTAGAGTTACCCTGATATTATTATTTAGTTATAATAAAATAAACTTTGTACAATATTGTACGTTCTGGACCCCACTTTGCAAATTTAATAATTAATATTATGATTTATAAATGCTAGATAGCATCATAGGCCTATTTTAGTGTAATTAACATGATTAAAAAGATTCCATACATAGAAGAAAAATTGGGAAACAACTCCCATGCAAATTTAGAATAATTAAGAATTATTTGATTTAATTATGTATTTAAATGTAAAATCGGAATATAATAATAATAAATAATTAAAATGTGATGGTGTGGTATGGTCTGTTAAGAGGGACCCTTAATTGCGTCCATTAATTATAATTAATCAATATTTGGGAGTGGCCATTAATAAAATGTATTAAAAATTAATAATAAAAGTATGTGGGGTCCAAGTGGGACCCACTATAGGGTTGCCCGGCCAATAATGGGCAGGTGACTGTAGATAGGAATGGAAGTTGCGGTTTCCTCTAACCTGTTCTTGCTGCACCAAATTAGTTCCTTGAACTTTGTTAACTTGTTTTTCTAGGAAACAGGAGTCTGCTTACAGACACTCCTATTCGCTTGCTGATTTTACTTTCTTTTCTTTCTTGGCACTTATGTCCTATAATGCTTCCAAAACTAGTGATAAGCTTTGATAATTGGTATTCTGTGAAGTCCTTGAGTTTTTATATATGAATTCTTGTTTTGCATGCCTTGAAATACAGTTCCTTTACCATTCAAAAAAAAAAGAAAAAGAAAAGAAATACAGTTCGATGGTTTATATTTGTACCATTATTTTACCATATATAGAAAATGTTTTAGATAGATAATTCGGTGGTAATTAATATATTCCTAAATTCCTTTACAGCTGAAGACATTGCTGGCTGATTCTGAAAGATCAAAGCTCGTCAAAAAGCTTAGTGAAGCAAATCAATACAATCGTTTCTTGAAACGACAGGTTTGTACATATATTTTCCTTCTAAGTATTTGTTGGAAGGTCAGTATGTGAGTCTCAAGGTACAGTAGTCACTTGAATTTCACTGGGGTACATGCGTAAAACATATAAGGGACAACCATATATGCCTTTACATTATTATTGCATAATAAGAGGTCTCATTGTATGGTCTACTAACCCTAATCAAGACAGCATAACTTCTAATTCTCTCATTCCTGTATCTGTTCCTCTCTTCTGTCTACTTCATTTCTGCTTAGTTCCCTAATAATCAAAGCTGGGATTGGTAATTCGGTGTCAGAGCAGGCGATTATCACTGGTGAGGACCACAAGAAGGGCTGATGTCACTGTACGATTGAAGACTTAACAGACATAATGTTATTTAGATGAATGTACTTCATTACTTTTTATAATTCTTTTTTGTGATTATTTTGAAAGGTTTTGAAGGGGCTAATGACTAATGAGTTAAGTTTCATTGGATCCAAGGGGAAATTAATTTCTAGAAATTTGTTTCTTTGAAAAAAATCTGCCTATGCACTAATTTGTAGGTACTGTTGGTGCAGTCCCAATTGAGGAAAGGGTCTGCAATTCCAATTTCTAATTTCTGTCATTCTCTAACATGGCATTTAGCAAATAGGGCTTAATTTGAATGCACCGAAAGAAGAAGAAAGAAAAAGAAATTGACCAAAAAGCAGTACACACCTGGGGGAATTATAAAATTTGATAAAATCTTCAAGAACTCCACATGAAAATAACTAAAAGGGCCTGATTTTATTAATCAGAAAAATTCTTCCAATCCATTATAGTGGGTGGCTGCCCCTTACATTCATTTTATATATAGATTTACATAGTATGTATCGTGTTTTCTATTGAAAGATAAACTTAATCCTTGTTACAATTGAATTAGGAATCTTTTCTTAGACTACTTTCCTACTAATCAAATTCCTAATATAGACAAGAAATCGAAACTGAAAGAAGTAATGAGAAAAGTTATGACTTGTGGAAGCCGGGCATTGCAGAAGTCATGGACAGGTATGTAATGGAGTGGATTGGACTGGCTTGTAACCAAATTCCTCACCTGCGGTCAATTTGTGTCAGTTTGGGGTTAGTTTAGGGCCTCTTTTTGGAA
The DNA here is from genome assembly GCA_038049695.1 of Cinnamomum chago. NCBI lineage: Eukaryota > Viridiplantae > Streptophyta > Magnoliopsida > Laurales > Lauraceae > Cinnamomum > Cinnamomum chago. The sequence continues at coordinate 38,582,088 of CP142454.1, forward strand.
CCACAATCCATCAATTTAATCTGACAGTTCTAATAAGCGACTGTTTTGTAAAATAGCCAACAATGGTTCATACTTAAGACCAAGGATGAGAATAGCGGTAGCGGCCGCTACGAAGCGGGCGATACGTAGCGTAGTGGGGATAAGTAGTGGCATAGCGGTGCGATTTGAAAAGATAGCAAAAAAAATCTGAAAAAATTCCAGAAAATCCAAAAATTTGTAAAATGAAAGAAAATGTGGTTCTTTTGCAAAAGTAAGAAAAGGGGGCGTAGCGGTGCCCTCATTATATGAGATCCTGTATCGCTATATAAATAGAAAATAATAGTAATTATTAGTTTTTTTCACATGTATTCGTGTTTCTTAGTCATGATAACTTAGAAAGTAATGGAAACCTCATAAAAAAAAAAAAAAAAAAACTAGAACATGAAATATAGGCATAAGACTTAAGAGTTAGGTCATTAGTGAACATTGAACAATCAAATATCAATACTTCAACATTCAAGGTTCAAATTCAATCAAGTAAATGAACTATGAAGTGATCAACTATCAACATTCAACACCAATTTAGAAATGACAAAGAGTAGAGTTAGTGAAGGAAATAAGAATACCTTAATCACCACCAAAAGGAATGTCTACCAAGATTCAAGGCGCTATGGTTATCCTCATCCCCATCAGTGTTATCATTAGTATTGACACCATATTGAATTTGATATTGATGAGTATTGGGATCCATAAATCCAAAGAAGGCAGCCACATCATAGGAACTTGGAGGAGGTGGAGGTGGATATCTACCATATTGCGTTTCACCATAGTCACCATATCCATATGAGTAAGACCCCGAAGTTGAGGACTGGGCTTCTCCTTGTTGTACATGACTATATGGACAATACTGTGAGGGTCTTTGTCCACTGTAACTAGGGTTTCACGAATCAGTCCATGATGCCGCTTGTTTTCCTCCAACATCTCCACCCATATTTCCTTGCTTATTACTACCTCTAGTCCCAGGTGGTGAATCTCTTCGGCTCCGTTGGTAACCATGGCTTGGATCAAATCTTTCAGATGGAGGTATCTCCTGTAATTCCTCTACAAGAACGACATCGTCTTCATCATGTTGATAGTATTCACTAGTACCACCTGCCCACTATCTCCTCCATCTCATCCACTATGGCTACTCGAAGAGACGGTGGTGGAACTAGCTTTCTCAGAAGATCCAATACGAGCAGATTCTTTCCCACTCCTAGTCCTACTGGTACCTTTTCCCTGAGGTGGCTGACCTTTTGCAGGTGTCTCACCCATATCCTCATCTATCAACTCTTGAACCGTTTCCTAAAACCCTGGATATGAATCTAGCAGTGGATCCTCTATCTCGGCTAGCAAGGGATCGTCCTCTCTGAATATGTGATCCAAATTAATAGGACAATAAGCAGGATCATCCCTTACCCGTCTCTCCCTAGTTCTGTTTCTCAACTTCAGATTGTAATAACAATATACAAGATTGTTGAGTTTCTACATGGTAAGCCGATTCCTAGCCTTTGTGTGGATTAAAGAGAAAGTGCTCAAATTTCTCTCACAGTTGGAAGATGTAGTTTGACTAAGGATGCGAACAACCACTCTCCTTAGATGTGGAGCACTCTCTCGAAAATTCATCCACCAACCCAGCTGAAATGCAAGAAATAAATAAAGAAAATTAGATATTCGTAACTCTCAAGTCCTTCTAATCAATTAAGATAAATAGATCAAGATTCAAGACTACTGGGTGGAGTCTTTTGTTCATACTCATACCAGGTGACATCCTTCCAATCGATCATATTATGAGAGGGTCAGCAAAGGTTCCTCTCCTTTGTGTATACATAGATATCTACAATGTGAAAATTAGATACAAGTCAGTAACCCCTACAGCATGTATGGCAACTGGCACTTGGTAGGATAATTAAATTATCTTAAGTAACCACTCACTCACCTCTTGTATGGCATCAATTTGATCATCTGGATTTAACAATCTCTTCAATACCTCCCGTAATCCTACCCACAAGTCCGTATCTATTGCTTTGCTGTGTAGTTTGACATTGCGGTAATAGAATTCGGGATTCAAAAAATAACCTACATTATAAATATGTAGAATGTACTGTGAGCAAACAAGATAATAAATGCATTAGTTAGGAAAACAAAAGCGTATCGAATTCAAAGATATATATTAATTACCTGCAGCATGCAATAGATGATGCAATTGATCGTTCCAACGGGCATCAATAATTTTTATATATTTCTCGTGATATCTAACATTTTCCATAATGGCTTGCTTTGCCCGATCCATTGCTTCATATATAAAGCCCATTGTCGGCTTGTCATCACCATCTACAAGCCGCAACACTTTAGGCTAAAAAACCTTTCATACCTTCCTCACTTTCTTTCAAAATTTATTATCCCTCATCAGGTTTGGGACTTCAAACTCCGGACCACTAGTTGCATTGCCCCATTTCGAACGAAGCCATTTTTCTGATGCAAACATCTGAATGAGCTCCGTTCTAAACCTTACAAGGCTTTCCATAGCCAGAAAGTGGGTTGCAAACCTAGTTAATCTTGGACGCAGCAAGGCATGGTTATTTGTGTATCTTTTCATCAAGCTTAACACCCATGAATGATCATATATAAATCTTGTAATTCCTCTACATGCCTTGATCAATGAAGCCACTTTTGTCTTCCTTCCAATCTCTTCCAAGATGAGATCTATGCAGTGTGCTGCACATGGGGTCCAGAATAAATGGGTCCTCTTATCCATTAACTTCAAACCTGCTGCCTTGAAATTGGCGCCATTATCTGTAACAATCTATACAACATGCTCCTCTCTCACACTCTTTACAACTTTATCTATAAGAGTGTTATATATATGTGGCTGTCCGTCTATGTTCAGTTGCATCAATGGACTTCACAAAGACGGTCCCAGCGACTGAATACACAAAAAAGTTTATTAATTGTGTTTGGGTGCCGCTGGTCCACTCGTCACACATGATGGTAATACCATTCTATTGCCACATGGGCCCAAACTTTTCCACCCAAGCCTTTATTTTTGTATATTCTTCTTCAAGATATTTAGTGCCCACATCATATATGGAGGGTGCCTGTATACCCTGCCCTAGCTTCGGTGGCAACATCAAGAATAGTCTGGAAATATGGGGAATCTACTGCAGTAGGTGGTATGTTCTTGTGAATTAGCCATTTTTCTGTAGCTTTGGTCAATCTATCTATTGCAGCATTCATTACCCCTTTCACAACACTAGATATTTTTGGTTGTTTAGCTCCCCCTTTTCTATGTGCTAGAGGATCAACAAGGGGACGAATTGCTCTTCTCGTAGAGATAATTTCTACCCATTCTTGGGTGCTAAATGCCCTACACATGGACCCCGCATGCCCTTACCCCTACTTGGCACAGTAGTAGATGAGCCCCCTGCATCATAATATTTGCTTCCAGCAAATGCACGACGTTCATATTCTTGTTGACTCATGATGGACGCTCGGCGTGCAGCCTCCATATGTGCTTTTTCCTCCTCATCAAAGTATTCATCCCCAAATACATTATAACGGGCAGCATCAACATCTTACCGCCTCTTTTCTTTTATCTCTACTTTTCTAGCTTTGTTTTGGCCAACCAAAGCTTTCATTTGTTCCCTGACTTCCATTGGAACTTTGGTACAGCCAGCAACATTGCCAGAAACGTGGCCCAAGTGGTGCTTGAATCTTGTAATGCCCCCATTGGTCACTTTCCCACAAAACTTACATTTGATTTTCAACCTATTATTCTCAACTGCCTCACCAAAGCTCCAAGCGGGATCAGTATCACGAGGCATTTTAACTTATCAATTGGCAAATAGCGAAAGACAAATAGACTGAATACCTGGTTGGCTATAAATATGAACAAGTAGTATGTTAAAAATTAGAAAACAAAGAAACATGTTAAAGGAAACATATATCTAAAGCTTAGGAGTCACTCTCTTGACATTTAATTGGTATTTCATTACTTCAAGTATCAATTTTTTTCAAAAATTTAAAACATCCGAAAATAAGAAAATAAAATAGAAGTAGGAAAAGACAAAGATATTTTGGATAGATATAACATATTTTCGGATACATTTGATATAACATTTAGGAGCATTTCTCAATACATTTGATTGGCATTCCATTATTAAAAATATTTTTTTTTCCAAAAAATAACAAAAATCCGAAATTAAAAAATTAAACAAGTAAAAAAAAGAAGAAGCAATATATGTTGGAATGATCTATGGAAAACATAAATCTCAAATCTAGGAACCATTTTCAAGACATTTGATTGGTATTCAAATATTAAAAATTATTATTTTTTTCAAAAAATAAATAAATTCGAAAATAAAAAATAGAGAAAAATCATAAACATTCAAAATGTGATGGATTGATCTATAGGAAACATAGATCTATCATTTACGAGTAATTTCCAAGTGGTTTCATGGGTTGTCCATGAGTATTCACATTTTTTTTTCAAAAAATAAATAAATCCGAAAATAAAACATAGAGAAAAATCAATGAACATTCAAAATGTGATGGATTGATTTATGGGAAACATAGATCTATCATTTAGAATGCATTTCCAAGTGGTTTCATGGGTTGTCTACGAGTATTCACTTTTTTTTTTTCGAAAATTAAATAAATCCGAAATTAAAAAATAGCAAAAAATCAATAAACATTCAAAATGTGATGGATTGATCTATGGGAAACATAGATCTATCATTTAGATTGCATTTTCAAGTGGTTTCATGGGATGTCAATGAGTATTCACATTTTTTTTTTCAAAAAATAAATAAATCCGAAAATAAAAAATTAGAGAAAAAACAATAAACATTCAAAATGTGATGGATTGGTCAATGGGAAACATAGATCTATCATTTACAAGCAATTTTCAAGTGGTTTCATGGGCTGTCCATGATTATTCACATTTTTTATTTCAAAAACTAAATAAATCCGAAAAAAAAATAGAGAAAAATCAATAAACATTCAAAATGTGATGGATTGATCTATGGGAAACATAGATCTATCATTTAGAATGCATTTCCAAGTGGTTTCATGGGTTGTCCATGAGTATTGACATTTTTTTTTCAAAAAATAAATAAACCCGAAAATAAAAATTAGAGAAGAATAAAAAAACATTCAAGTAGTGATGGATTGATCTATGGGAAATATAGATCTATCATTTACAAGCAATTTCCAAGTTGTTTCATTGGTTGTCAATGAGTATTCACTTTTTTTTTTTCAAAAAATAAATAAATCCGAAAATAAAAAATAGCAAAAAATTGAAAAAAAAAAACCAAAAATATGTGTGCATCATCAAAGGAAAACATAGATCTAATAATATTACAAGACAAGGAAGAATTTATAGTAGTTAGAGAGAGATGAATTGATGATCTCAAAAGTCAACTACAAAAAATCTGAAAGAAAGAACTTACCTAGAATCTTGAATTCTTGGTGGAATGGATTTAATGGAAGCTTTGTCACGACCCAAATTCCGGGCCCTGTCGGATATCCGGATCGTGATAATTTGCAACATATACCATACATTTATTAAATAGTTCTTGCAAGAAGGTAGGCATTTAAATCAAACCATAATTCCAATTAAATTATGAAAAGTCAGTAACACCAATAATCTATGCATAATAAAAATCCTTATGCCTTAACTGAGTCAATAATGTACTTAAGATATTAAATAAATTCCCTAAAACAAGAGCTAATCTCTCTAATAATTATTTAAATGTTTTTCGTTCTCTCTTTTCAGCCACGCATGCCAAAATCTTCGTGCTGAACGCCATCTTGTTCTGGCCCACCTGTAATAAGATTACCTGAAGAGGGCAACACAACGTCAGTATTACTGGTGAATGAATTTTCCTAATTACATAAATAGCATAAAACATAATATCACATGATCAACATATTTGAATCAATATATCAAATACCATCAAAAGCAAATCCATATACATATTCGTGCCCATGCACATTACCACGCCTCAAAGGCCTATCGTATACATATATACCGGTCACCATGACCCTATCTCATCAGACACGTCCACTAAGGACCAGCCAACTCAATGGCCATTCACGTCCACTAAGGACTAGCCGCTATAACAGCCCGGACACTAAGTCCAACATCCCACGTATGGGATCTCGTGCACAATATCACATAATAACCAGAGTTCATCTTTATTAATAATTTACACAACAGTATTGTGGGACAGTCCCATATTAGTTCCCATTTTATTAGTGCCCCACTTCTGATCATAACAGGTAAGGGATACTGTAGGAGTGGCCCACCTTCATAAATATTAATCAAAATAACATCATCATGCTAACACATCCCAAATAGTCCACGCAAACTATTATAAATCACATAAAAACCTTAATTAATGTAGATGGAATGGTGATATGGTAAATACATGTCAAGTCTAGTGTTATTCTTTAATTGTCCAGCACATGTGTCCATACAGGAATCATCACAAAGATGGTTCAGGCTTGCAATACTCCACTTAAAGAATCCAGTGGGTCCCACTCAACCAAACCAAAATCAGCCCTCTAGGTCATGGTCGACCAAGAGTAAACCATTAACCCATCGGATCTGATCCATCATTAGATCGTATTCTGGGGCCCACAAATCAGAACTACGTTCTGATAATTTCTACACAAAATCACGCCTAGGCTTCTTGAATTTATTATACAGTGGGGCCCAATGGTCCAAAACCCAGATGTCCCACTACACTAAGGTCACCCAAGGGTTTCCTACAAGATGGCTGGAATTGATTTCCAGTCATGTGATCAGATGGGCCCCAGAAGATCCTGATGGCAATGGACTACAATTCCAGCAACTGCTGTCTGTATTTCCGTATATCACTTGGATGAAGACCCAGATGGGACCCACTCCTCATGGGTCCAAGACTCCTAGGGTCGACTAAGGGTTCCCTATAGGATGTGGGGTCCTAATCTCAGATTAGGTCAAACAGTGGACCCCACAATCATTGTTGACCTTCAACCTCATTTCCATCCAATCCACGTCTGAGCATTAAAATCAATTGGATGATGGTCCAAACAGAATTCAATCCTTGTAGGTTCAGCACCTCCATGGTTGCCCATTGGTCCTCTTCAAGATCCATGGTTCAGATCTATCATGTGGTGGGCCAGGGGGTCCCATAACCCCTGACGCGAGAAATTCTCTTCATGTGAAAGAGAAACAATAGTGCAGAATTTGTACAGATTCAATATTTGATCCCCTTCTTTCCACATGAATCATCATTAGAGGCCAAATCACTACTGGAAATCCAAACCATCCTATTCCACCATGAAAACCCCCACAACCAGAGTCTGGCATGTCGATTGCCATTGAAACAATTTTCATAGATAACATTCCTATCAAAACTAAGTTCCTCAAACATCTACCCATCAACTATAACATGAATTTGAGATCCTCTAGGAAGGTTCACTCACATTTGTTAAACGATCGTTGCCTTTGCAATATGTGAACGCGAATAGGACATCAGTCAGCCTTTCTCTCCTTCTCCTAAATTGCAGCCCACAGTTTCTCTCAGAATTTCTCCAAAGGAAGAAGAACAGAATACCAAAAAAATATAGTAGAATGCTATCTATGGGTCGTTGGTTGTCTATATATATAAAAGGGAAGGTAGAATCCCAGCCCTCTCAAACTTCCCATTTAGAGTTGTTTTATAACTCCTCTTCTTTCCAAAACCCATCCACGTGAATACTACTAATTCTATTATAAGCAACACTTTTAATTCCAAGTAAATAATACTTCTAATTTCATAATAAGGGATCAGCTAAGGAACTACTTGGGCCAGACTAAGCCTGGGCCCAGGATACTCAGGATATTACAAGCTTCAAGCTTGGATCTTGTAGACTGTAGTTGTGAAACTTGTGTTTGATTATTTCCTTGTTTAGTTGTTTTGATGTTTGTTGTTGTGGATCTTCAATCTTGTGGTAAAATCTTGAAGCTACAGTGCTTGGGAGACTCCATAGTGGCTGAATGAGGTGAAACGGGAAAGCGAAAGCGAAATGGGTCGGCTGAACCCTCTCGCTACGTGGTGCCTGCCACGATACGTGTTGGTATGTATCGGCCGCTATGCACGCGGTGCGACACGCGATAAATATCACGTAGCATGGTGGCCACGGCCGCCACGGCCGATATATCGGCCGCTATGCTACGTAGCGGTTGATATTTTGTTCCATGCTTTGGACTGTTTTTTGGTCCAGTTCACCAGAAACTTTTATATGTGTGTCCAGACCTGCATATGTGCAATTGTAAGCGTGTAAAAATTGAAAAACTTGCCCCAATACTTTTTCTTCTTACTTCTATTTAACGAATATTGGCTGATCTGCATCATACTACCCCATTTGGGAGATCTTCTTGTCACCACTTATGCTAGTGCTTTCTTTTCTTGTGATGCTTTCCCTGCGAGCTCTGGTTGCCGTGTAATGACCCGGAATCCGGGGCCCACAAATCCTTGTCGTATGCAAATAGCACCATATTTACATACAAAGGTCAAATCATATCTGCATAATAAATTGAGCGTTTATCTAAATAATTCCACTTTAATTATTAAAATTGTCCAGATAATAACTAGTCAAACTAATGAAATTTTACAATCCGATAGACAATCTTAATGTTGTCATAAAAGACAATAAAAATGTTCTAATGAATTTGGCGAGTCCCATCGACCCTCATCTGCAGATATCAAATCCTTTAACTTCATCGTTAGGATCTGCCTACATCTTTAGGTTTGATTGCTTGGATTGGGGCAATAAAAACAACAATCAATGAAATTGAGTGAATAGAGTCCTAGTCTGTGTGTGTGCAATCATAAGACAAACATAAATAATACTGCTACAATAGTAACATGAATGTATATATTAAGGATGGTCAAGGTTTCCTAAACTAGCCTCTAGACAACACCCTAACCACTTGACATCACATAAACACTTATGGATGCCTTATATCAAAAGGGGGCTGACCTACAGTCAGGGAAAATAGCTGACTTGTAGTCAGGTGAACAGCTTAATTTCCCTGAGAGGAAGGGTATATATCTGACCTATGAGTACGGGAATATCATATCCGACCTGTGAGTCAGGGAATGATGGATCTGATCTCCGAGTCAGCGAATAACACTTATATGAGGCCTTGGTATTAGGCCTGTCAATGGGACGGGCCGGGCCTGGGCTTGGGTTGTCCAATCCCGTCCCGAAAATAGGACGGGCCTGCCAGGTGTTGTCTAATTTCGGCCCTAAATTGAACGGGCTTACATCTAATCCCGTCCAGTACGGGCCCGGGCTGAGACAGGGCCGGGCCTGGGCTTAGCCCGATCCTGGAGATAAGCAAAACATTCTCTAATTATTCCTATTGTTACCAGACACCGGTGTGAACCCGACTTTAAACCCTCCTCTTTTTTCCAGGCTTGGGACCGGCAATGCAATGCAACAAGCAACATGGCAGTGTTAAAATATATATATATATATATTTTTTGCTAGTGACAGTAGGAAATCAGAAAACCAATAGAAATGAATCAGTATACTATAGGCTATATGGGTCAAGTAATGTAGGAATGATTAAAACCTTTTTTTTTTTCCGGTAAAAGTAGAAAATCAGAAAATCAATAGAAATGAATGAGAATAAGTATCCTATATGAGTCAAGTTAAAGTAATGTAGCATCAGTTAAAAACTTTTTTTTTTTAAAGTAGAAAATCAATAAAATGAATGAGAATGAGTATCCTATATGGGTCAAGTAATATAAAAAAGAAATCAATAGAAATTAATTTTCTTTTAATATGTCTCAAACATCAATTAGTGCATTCTCATCATTATCTAAATCACCATCACTAGTTGGGTCATGACTAAACCAATCTTGGGCAGAAGAGGCAGAAGAGCGATTGAGTGTGGGATGTTTTTAGGGCTTGCAACGTCTTATAAAAGAGATGGACTGATGGAGGGCACAGTTACAAGAATGCCCCTCCTAACTAGCTGTTTTTTGACTGTTAGTGACGGGCAGTTTAGGTAATATAAATTTTTTATTAAAATTAACTTGGAGCGGGCCGGGCCGGGCCTGAACGGGCTAGGCATCCTCTGCCCAGTCCCAGTCCCATTTTGGCCGGGCTTTAAAATTATTGACCAAGCCCAACCCACTGGGCTCAAATTTTTTTATAAAGCCCTGTATTTTCGGGCTTGGGCCGGGCCGGGCCGGGCTTGCTACCCGTTTCAACCCGTCCCATTGACAGGCCTACTTGGTATGTACTAGTGGTCTAGGGGTGTCTAATGGGTCGATCCTTGTTTAAACATGTTATACAGAGAATTCTTCTCCTTGGTGATCACATAACCATAATTCAATTTTGGAATATTTTCCTTAACAAGGTAGTTTGAGATCAGCCCCTTGCACAAATCCCGGATTTTGTTATGCCCCACACCGTTTCATTATTGGTATCCAATTGTGTAAGAGCAATTGCATAACTAGCTTCTCATAGGTTTTAGAAGCTTCCTCAATTACCCAAGGATCAAATTTTTTATTTTTTCTTGAATATTACCCAAGGATAAATTCACGACAGTAATACGCAATAGGTGACGTGCAACGCAATTTCAGTCCACAGGTCAATAGATCATATTCACAAAATAGCATAAAGGATCCCTAAATCAGCATCAGCATAATCATGATGTATAATCTCAAGCACATAACACATCCGCCCACAATGGATCTAATGAAACTAGGATCACCATTGCATAGGTCAAAGTGGAACCATGAAAATCTCCTAACTTAAGCATGCCAACACATCCTCCGAATCGATCAACCCTCATAATCCAACATCTCTTTATGAAATATCTAACCCCAAATTCCCAATTTATAAGGTTCAGCCACTTCTTCAAAGAAACCCCAATCTGGTTTCAGCTAGGACAATCATCATGAATATGGGTTGGCCAATACCCATATCTGATTCATACAATTCAGTTAGCACAAAGATTTTCCCTATGTTTATTCATTGCTGCCATATTTGGTAATCACCCTCTACACCATGTTTATTACCATTCATTATAAAATACTCTTAAGGAAACTCACAACCACCAATAACAACTTAATCAATTTAACATGCGAAGGGGGTTTTACAGTTTTGTTTTAATCCCAGCTCTTTAATGGTATTACAACCAAGTCAAAATCCATTGATGGAGGCTTGGCCATCCAGAACTTTCACTTAGCATGCATCAACTGCTTCATAAATTCATATGATAGATCACAAATAAACAAACACCACCATTATATAACTTAGATGAATTGAATAATTAAAATTGAGAAGATAACATGCATTCAAAAGGTACCCCATTAGAACTTTGTAGGTAATTAAAGCCACTCACCAACAATCGCAACACTTGGTTTAACCAGTCCTCCCCATAAACTGAATTGAGTTTCAGTCAACCTGAAACCTCATGTTGATGTTCGACCAATAACAACTACTTTTCCTTGATCCAGTTTTAGATAAAGCCCTATTCCGACATGTATACCTCAGTCCATAATGCTAACTTATCAAACAGGATCATCCAATCATCCGCACTTAAGTCTAGTTCTATAATATAACCAAGCAGTTATATGTCTACATCTATTAACAACACATCATCATGCAAACATCACATACAATCATCAAAGGAAGAGTTGCACATCAATTAATCATAAGGAAAGAGTTCTATGAAGTTGATTACCCCATTATAAAACCCTAGCAAGGGTTTGGCCACATTAAAACCCCAACCATCCATCAGTTGATCTAGGGTTTTGAGCCGTAATTCAATTCAGCCATCTTGAAACCCTAAGTACTATGTTCAGCTTTGTGAATCCTCATTCCTCTTGCATATACAATCAAATCTTTCTCCATAAATCATGCATCCATGTTAGTCTTAGCCTCTTAGGGTCCTAAACACACCAGTTCTAAGAAGAAGCAATGAGAACAATGTAGAATACCCAAAACGTACAATTTCATGTTTGAGCAACCTAAATCCCATTGGTGGGAATTCGGCCATGATCAATCCTTGATGCCCCCACCTATTATTGGGTACAGCCTTGCTATACTGACTCAACCCCAATTCGGCCTTGATTTGATCCTAATTTCCACATTCTCCCTCATCTACTAAATGTATCAACAACATTATATTACATACAATAAAACCCTAGAACTCCAACTAGAAAAGGACATAAATCTTAAAAGAGAAGTATGTAGATTAGGGCATTTACTCACCTTTGGTAGAAAACCGTGGCCTTAGCTATGTGTGGTCGACTAAAGGACATCAATAAAATTGCTATCTTACTGGTTCTTCCTCTTCTCTTGCAAGTTCTCCTTATCAAGGATTAAAATAGTGGTCGCGGCGGGCATAGCAGCTACGGGTCAAAATTCTACGTAGCAGGCGATACGTAGCAGTTGCCGTGATACGTAGCGGCATATTGGTGTGAATTTTTTAAGTGGTCAAAAGAACTCAAATATCGTGTAGCACCCAATCTTGTGTTTTTTAGTGATTTGTAACCATATTAGCGTAGAGACAACTTTAGGAAAAACTATTAAGGAGAAAAAATAGGAAAAAATAATGTTTTAAATTGGAATAGATTGGCTATACTGGGTTTTACACCGTAGCGCTGCTATTTTCAAAATAACGTAGCGGCCCCAACCGTTACTACTGATAATGTGGGCTCTATGTTATGTAGCGGCCACTATTTTGAACCATGCTCCTTAGGCTAAGGCTTCTTGATTGAGATTTGCTAGGGGATGGACCAGGAGAGTAAAAAGAGGGAAGATTGAGTGAAGGGTTCCTCATGTGTCTGCCTGTATTTATGGTTCATGGTAGAATTCTCTACTCCTAGTCAAACTCTTCTTTCTATTTTCCAAACTCCACTTCCTAATATCATGGGGTTGTTTGGGTAAAGTGAATTGAAGTAAAGGCTCAATTTGAGAGACATGAAAAGATGAGGGGTCATTTCAAAAAGTACCAAATTTAAAAAAATTACCTTCTTTTTCTAAAAAAAATTCAAAAAACAAGTCTCCCATTCCACTAAATGACAAAAAGCCCTCTACTTTTTACAAAGTAGTCAAAAAGACTCCTCAAACCAAAGATTGACAAAAAAAACCACCACATTTTGATTTGACACCCTTTACTTTTAATCTCTCTTGATTTGACCGTTCACTTGAATTCACTCTATAAGTGAATTACCCAAACAGGCCCGAATCCTCCCAGAAGTCATGGGCATGCCTTTAATGGGATATGAGTATCTTGCATGCTATATTGCTAAAGTAGTGGGTCCTATCCTTCTTGTTGGTTTATAAATTCTATTAATAATATTCAAGGGTCCTACCAACTCTTTATAATAGGATTCTATTAATCTTTAAACTAATGGGTCCTTTGTAGTTAACAAATAAAAACCCAATTCAAGAGATAACTTAAGCCCAACAAAGTATGGGCCTCACACAACATAAAAGGGTCCACTAATCGAATTCCAAACAGCAAAATAAGCACAAAATTTTCTAACCCCTAGTTGAACTCAGGGATATTACACTCTGCTTCCTTGTTGGTTGACTTTCATGAGGACTTGTAACTGTACATGAAGACTCAGCTACAGTTTGATTAGTGTGGCCTACAAATATCTCCATTTCTTCTGATAAGGAGTTCTGCCTCTATATTCTTCCCAAAATGAATCAACATATTTTGACATGGTTGGAGTTGTTTCTTGGGCTACTATCCAATTGCTATCCGAATTAGAGACAAAGTCCGATTCATCGAAAATTTCTAACATATTTCTCAATTTGAATTTTCTATTCATTGGCACATAGCTGAATTTCAAAAGTCAATCTATTCACCTCATTATCTGTATTCTTGTCATACATAGGTAATCCAAGATGTCGAGATCCAGTCATTGATCTAGTTTTTGATTCTCATCAGCTCTTATGATGACGAAGGAACCTTGCAGCACATCAATCTTAAAGGTCCATCTCTCGGTAATCCGTCATCATTGTCATTGTCATTCTCGTATATTACTACACCTTCGGGTTCCTTTTCACCGTCATAAGCTGGTTCATCCTCCTTAGATTTGGAAGTCTCTGCCAGATTAGATTGTTTCTTTTGACACTTTGATGAAATGTGGCAGACCTTGTTGCACTCAAATCATAGGATGGCCTGTTGGGCTGTCCTCCATGTAGATCCATCAGTTGAGCCCATGATATGATGCCTTGGCGGCATTTGATGCCCGGATAGGGTCCACGATTTAAAATATCTGCAGTGTTAGTACATATTGACTGATACATACAGGTATTGGCCCATGTTGGCATGATATATTATGGTGAAATGGTCTTGGAATTGTATCACATTAGTATCATTAAAACATTGGTCATCTTGTCCAACATTTTCAAAACAATCTACCAAATCATCTGCTGCTGGTATGCTCCTCGTCTCCTTCCTCTTCCTCTCCATTCTTCCTTCTTTTTCTCTCTCCTTTCCCTCTTCTTTTCTATCCATTTTCATGTTACGTTCTATCAAAAACTAAAGGGCTTCACCTCTCATTTTTTTTTTTTTTTTTAATAAATTTTTTGTCCAGACTGTTATGGCTTGGAACATCTAAAATTTCATGGGGCTCACCTGTTAAAAATGCAATCCGCTCATAATAAATGCCTCTTTTGTTGGCCCTCGCCAAATTTTACTCAAATATGAAATGGGCCCACTGTCAAATTGATCAAGTATAAAAATTCGGCTCATCTCCTAACAAAGATAATTTAGCCATAGGCCATACAACAAGAGGCTAATTATAACCGAGCTGCTTATTTATAAATGCAAAAAGAGCGGATTGTCATATTAATAATCCTATCATTTAAGATTCTTATTCCACCATATTTCTCTTCCCATTCTCCACTTATTCTCCTTTCTTCCTTTCAATCTTCTTTTCTCTTTATTAATACCAGTTGTTGTAAGTCTTTATGCGTATGTATGTTTTGTATGAATTTCAGAGCTTAAATAATATATTTATGTAAATATATTCATGTAATGTCTTAAGTATGAATGATGTTTACACACATTTATTTATATTTATATACAGATATATCATCAGAAAGCATTAGACCTGATAGTTCTACTGATCTTGACATTTTGTAGTTGCAATTAAATGAGGATACTTTGATCAATTTCAAAAGCGAACTTGCTGTCTTGGAGCTAGAACTTCAGGTTATGTTCACATTTGATTACATCATTCTTTGGATGTTTATTTGTGTTTTAAATTGATTGATGTCATTACTTGTAACTTGAACCAGTCACGGTTTGTGCTCTAGAATTGTTCTCTTTGGTAACTACTGTTAGATTCTACTTATGATACTTATGGCCCCATCTAAATATGTTAAAAGGAACAAAT
Source organism: Cinnamomum chago (assembly GCA_038049695.1). Lineage (NCBI taxonomy): Eukaryota > Viridiplantae > Streptophyta > Magnoliopsida > Laurales > Lauraceae > Cinnamomum > Cinnamomum chago. The sequence goes on from CP142454.1 coordinate 38,597,516, forward strand.
GGAGAATAAATTCACCACATAAAATTCTCTTTTCTGTAAACTCGGACACAGGGGCGACTTGGTCCCCCCTTTGAGTTAATTTGATTCAGCCATGTCACATCGAGTTGCACCCTAGGGCCCCAACCCCCAAGAAGCCTTAAAATTTGTGAAAAAAATATTAAATATCTTTACAAAATAGAAAATGGTGTTATTTGAATTTAGAATTGTTTTTAAGACTTATGTTGAATTATTAAGAATGAATTTAAGTAAGTAATAGGTGGCCACAAATTTTTTTATTTTACCAAGTCAACTAAATAGTTCCTCCAAATTTTTAATGCTTATATCTTCCACACAATGTGGTTAAAATCACCCAAAATTAGAGTAAAGGACCCTAGTAGCCTCCCACATCTTCTCACATCATGAAATTGGGGAAATGTCACTCCCCCAAATCCGGAATCCCAAAAACCGTGCGAGACACCGAGTATGGGGATGTGGACTCCATGATCGTAGTCCGCTGTGAGGATAATTTAAAACTATTGCACAATTTAATAGATAAAATTTAAGCGGAATCAAATATAGAAATAAGTGGAAGCATTTATGAAAAATCAATGGAAGCATTGAAACATAGATCCTTAACTTATTTCAAATTACATGTATCAAGTAGTGAAGTACAAGTCCCAACTACAATATTTCAGTTTAGAACAATAGAGACAATTGTTTTATTACAAAACAGTAGATCCTCAATATCATCTTGTCGCCCTCTCGCAGCCAAAGGGATTCAAGCTAGGTCACCGGCTTCCCACTCAAACTTTGTTGCACTTGGCATCTCAAGGAATGCCTCAACCTCTGGGGAATTGGATGGGAACTCACCTACAACACCAAGGTGAGGGAAACTTAGATTTATAAGATCTTGCAAGCACAATACATATAAACATAGGATGAATGCATCAAGATAGAATAAAGACAATGATCATAATTGATAGAGTAACAAAGATAGAAAGACTAGGCTATAGTGCAAGAATAACAATATCAATGTGAATCAATATAATTGACAGCCTAAACAATCCATCCATCTAGCAATAAGCCACCCCACATAGGCTAATACCACGGGAAATTATGTCGCTGCCCTCCCTTACTACATGAGTTGCCTTAGGGATGCACGGGATAACAAGCCCGGCCAAGAACAAGAAACACCGGAAGACTGACCAAGAGTTGATACCAAGCGTCAAGATGTACTCAGTGGTGTACGTCCACCTTAAGAATCCCAATCTATATATGGCAAGAACATTACTCCTTACCACAGGTGATCAGCACATGGCTAGACTTACTCAGCTGAGTGGTGCCTTGACTCAAGGAATCACAAGAATAGTGTCTAGCTAGGTTTCTCTTACGTGAACAAGAATCCTAATCAAGCTTAAGGAACTACTTCAAGGTATCCATTATATCCCTAAAGACTTATTCCAAGATATCCCAAGTAGCCAAGTTCATTCCAAGACAATCATCAATATATAATCCAATCCAAGAGATAGTTCCTTCCATTCAAGGCCATTGAATATAGCCAACTTAGCCCAAGACACGGGTAATCCACAACCTCCATCCATATACATAGTCCACATCTAGGTAACCCTAGGTCTTTTCATCATCATTTAATTATGATTAAGGTGTTAAGAATGACAAAATAACCAAGAGATAAGAGGTCAACAATAACGAGGCAATATATAAAGATCAACCATCAATACTGATCAATGAAGCGAATAAGTAATCAATCCAAACCCAGGTTAAAGGGTTGTCCTTCAGGTTTGGGGGTTGGGTTAGAACACAATTGTTGAACTAGGGCTTCAGATGCGGTAACATTAGTTCCTGACGCTCCAAACGTCAATGGCATCCAAACATCCTAACTCACCACCTCCCTTGAGTTAACTTCACCTCCCACACCCTACTTTGAACAACGGATGAGTGGATGTTAAGGTCAACCATCCACACATCATAAGTCCTCCATTTACAAGACATTAGATAGGTTAAATTAGGTTAAAGAGGTAAAAGATACAAATTCTGCATTTTGGGAAACCTAGGTCCATAGTTAACCGTGGCCCTACGTCGGCTAGCCGTGGTGTACTAAGGCTAGCTTTACAGTCTGTTGCCTACTGCTAGCCGTAAGGTCACTGTAGTGTAAAATGGCAATTTTTGTGATTTTGGAAAAGCTTGCCGAAGTACATTTACGGTTAGCTTTTCTAGAGCCCTAAGGTTAGCTGTGGATAAACTACGACTCACCGTAGGTTCCCAGAACCAAGGTTTAAAAAACCGGACTCATGACCCGACTTGTTTAAGGCCGAGTCTGAGTCGCACAGGATTCGGCCGAGTTGAGTTCTGTAATGCCCCAATTCTGAATACCGAGAAAACCGTCAAGGTACCCGAAGTTGGCGCGTTACTTCCCGAAAAATCCGAGAACTTCCAAGATCGTAGGTCCGCAGTGAGGTCCAATTTAAAACTTTTGACCAACATATAATCAATGGTTAAAATTGCGGAAGCGTAAATAATAAAACGGAAGGATTTTGTATTATAAAAGATGTATCAAATGTGGCATGGCTGAAGTCCAGCCTAAATCTCAAAGTATAATTAAGAACATGTTTATAAACATATCAGACTAACTCCCTACTAAAAGACACTCAAACCCAAAAAGATAACATGCAAGCCCCCGGTACAGGCGCTCCATCCTCCAGCTCGACCCCCTGGTCGGCTGGTCCCCATCCATAGTCTCCGGCTATGGGCGCCTCGACGAACGCGTCGTCCTTATAATCGGGGTCAACACCTAAGAACCAAGAATGGGTCAGATCCAAGGATCTGGCAAGTTACAATATACAAATAACATAGGATGTATGCATCAAAAGAGTAGAGACGGTCATGAGATTAATTAGAGTAACAATGATACATATGTTAGATTATGATAGATTCAGAACTTTGAGATGAAGAGAAGAAGTTTTGGAATATTGGATGATCTGGTCGATCAGTCCTCTCTTTACTTATAATGAATTCTAGCCTTAATCAAGGCAATTACAATCTATGTATGAGGAAAGAATATAAAGAATATAAATTACAATCTTCTATACATGGAATGAGAATATAAACAGATTGGTGATGAGTCAACTAATCCCACGTGATATATGAGTATGGGCCTATTGTATATGGGCCTTGGGTCAGATGGGCCCATTATCTTCTACACTCCCCCTCAAATTGATGTGGTAAGGCAGAAAACATCAATTTGCTAGTAAGATCACGATGGCGCGTTTTGGGAAGAGCTTTTGTGAAGACATCCGCCAACTAGTTAAGAGTAGAGACATGGGGCAGAGTTATCTTTTCAGTAACATGCTGACGGATGAAGTGACAATCAATCTCAATATGCTTCGTTCTTTCATGAAAGACGGGATTGTTTGCAATTCGGGTAGCACTGGTGTTGTCCCCATGAAGAGGTGTAGGACTACCCACCGTGACACCGAATTCACAAAGAAGACGTCGTAGCCAGATGATTTCAGCACTCGCGGATGACATGGCCCGATATTCTGCCTCAGCAGAAGATTTCGAAACGGTGGTTTGCTTCTTGCACTTCCATGAAATCAGTGAGTCCCCAAGAAACATACACCAGCCAGTGGTAGATCGACGAGAATCGGGGCAACCGACCCAATCAGCATCCGCATAAGCGGATAAGTGCATGGAAGCTCCCGAAGGGTAGAAGAGACCATGATTAAGGGTGCCTTTGACATAGCGAAGTATGCGCAAGGCAGCAGTAAGGTGAGGTTTGTGAGGATTGCTCACAAACTGGCTAACCGTATGAACGGCATGAGAGATATCCGGCCGAGTCATAGTTAAGTAGAGCAAACTACCAACTATCCGCCGAAAAACAGAGGGATCATCCAGGGGAAGGCCCTCAGCCGCACTGATCTTGCTGTTTAACTCCATAGGTGTATCAAAAGTGTGGGCATCCTCAAGTCTTGCCGAAGTTATCAAATCTGTAGCATATTTCCGCTGATGAACCTGAATGCCAGATTTGCTACGCAAGAATTCCAGGCCCAGAAAGTAGGTGAGAGGTCCAAGATCCTTCATTCTGAAGTGTCGAGTGAGATGATGTTTGAGATCCGTAACACCAGCACTATCATTGCCACTGATAATCATATCATCAACATAGACTAAAAGGAACGTGTAGCCCTTCGTTGTCCATCGAAGAAACAATGAGCTATCCGAATGACTCTGACGAAATCCAGCTTGAAGAATTGCAGTCCGGAATTTATCAAACCACGCTCTGGGAGCTTGCTTAAGTCCATACAAAGATTTCCGCAACTTACAAACATGCTGAGGAGGACATGCATATCCTGGAGGAGGCTTTAAGTAAACAGTCTCTTGCAAATCGCCATGAAGAAATGCATTTTTGACATCCATTTGCCACAGAGGCCAGTTATGGGCTGCAGCGACATAGAGGAGAGTACGAACGGTGGTCATTTTAGCCACCGGTGCAAATGTCTCCTCATAGTCGATTCCATACTCCTGTTTATAACCCTGCACAACCAATCGAGCTTTATAGCGATCAAGACTCCCATCAGAGTGAACTTTTATGGAGTAGATCCATTTACTGCCAATCACAGAGGCGCCTTTAGGAGCCGGTACCAAGTCCCATGTATGATTAGCTTCTAGAGCGAACAATTCCTCATTCATAGCATCCTGGCAGTAAGCAATCTTCGAGGCCTGTGAATATGAGGTGGGTATAGGAGTACTATCTAAGGATGAAAAGAGAGCAGGAAAGCCATAGCGGTTAGGGGCAATGGAAAGACGATTAGATCGTCGCAGAGAGATGAGATTATCAGAAGAAGCATGGTTACCTATAGGAGCAGTAGGCGGCACTGGGAGATGATCAGGAGAGGGAGGCACCATAGGAGGAACCTTGTTACGCCGAACATAGACCTTGAGAGCAGGTGATGGAGAAGCAGACTCCGGGAATTGTGGCAAATAGGACACATCAATGGGATGATGATCTAAACGTAATGAAAAGAAATGAATATGTTCCAAGAAGATCACATTATGAGAGATTCGCATGCGTTTTTCAAACCGGTCATAACACAAGAACCCTTTGTGTTCAGAACTATAGCCAAGAAAGATGCATTTGGCAGCCTGTGGGGATAGCTTAGTGCGTTCAGTCGGTGGGAGATGAACAAAACACAAGCAACCAAACACACGTAAGTGAGAGTATGAAGGTGGATGTTCAAAGAGGACTCCATAAGGAGTAGTTTTGCCTAGAACAACACTGGGAAGATGATTAATCAAATATACCGCAGTCTGTCAGCATCACACCAAAATTCTGGAGGAACTAAGGATGCAAGTAAAAGGGTGCGAACAATTTCAAGAATATGTCTGTTTTTTCTTTCCGCAATTCCATTCTGTTGAGGAGTGTGCGGACAAGATTTTTGATGAAGAATTCCTTTATCAGAGAGGAAAGTAGAGAATTCATGAGACAAGTATTCTCCACCAGAATCGGATCTAAGGATCTTGATATCTTTCTTAAATTGAGTGTGTACCATGTTATAGAAACTTTGAAAAATAGAAAACACTTCAGATTTTAAACGCATGAAATAAATCCAAGTATAACGGGAATGATCATCAATAAATGTCACATAGTACTTGAATCCTGCCCTACTCAAGGTAGGAGCAATGCCCCAAACATCAGTGTGAATGATATCAAATGATTCTAATGAACGAGAGTTATGAACAGAAAATGGCAAAATATGACTCATACTTAAATAACAAGTTTCACATTTTGATTGAGATAAAGAAGACATCATTTTATTATCAATTGAAGAATCCAAACAACCAAGTTTAAACAAAGAAATTAAATTGGCATTGTTCACATGACCAAGACGTTTATGCCAAACTGTCCACAAGTTTTTGAAATTATTAGAAGATGAAGCAAAGAAGGAATGATGTCCAATGTCCAGCAAAAACAGGCGCCCATGTTTACTCCCCGTCGCGATCACCTTCCCAGTTTGTCGCCCCTGTATGACACAACCAGAAGAAGAAAAGTGAACAAGATAGCCCTCATCAATAAGTTGTCCTACAGAAAGTAGATTGGCCGACAATTTTGGAACAAAGTAGACATTGGAAAGGGTGATGGACTGGCCAGTGACACTAGATAAAGTAATGGTACCAACTCCAGAAATGAGTAGTTGATCACCATTAGCAGTGGTAATTTTTTCTTTTCCAAGGTAAGGGTGTGAATCTGTAAAGCTATGTTCTACAGATGTCATATGATTTGAGGCTCCTGAATCTAAAAACCATGTGGATGAGGTGATAGAAGAAGAAAGAGATGCAGAAGAATGAAAGGCAGGAGATGCTATATGAGAATGAGGTTGATACCGACCACCAGAGAAGCCCATAGACGCATATGCAGAAGTGACTGTGCTCTGGATCAGCTCTTGAATCTGAGCAGGAGTCATGGATATAGCTCCGGAGGAAGTGCTGCTTGTATCTGATAAGGGCGCTTGAGCCTGAAAAGCAGATGGAATATTCTGTCTTGGCATGTGGGAGGGAGGCTTCTTAGGCTGTGTCTCATTCCGTTGCTGCATGCTTCGACAGTCATCAATCACATGACCGGTCCGTTTGCAATATCTGCAAACCAATTTCTTGCGACAATTTTTGGCAATATGTCCGAAGCCTTTGCATTCATAACATTGAGTTTGCTTTGGAGTTGCCAGAAGAGCCGAGTCAGCAGGAAGAGGCGCAAGGAAGGCTTTGAGTGCTTCCAGAATAGTGCGCTGTGAAGTGAGACGAAGTTCTTCGCGAAGGACTTCTTGGAGGCAAGTATCAAGATTAGCAGTATTCTCCCTATTCATAAGTGCAGACCGAACAGATTCAAATTCAGGTCGGAGATTCATAAGAAACTGGCTGATATGAGTTTCTTCTTGTAACTGGAGAGCCTCAGATAGAAATCCAGAAGAGACCGTTTGGATCAGCATGGAATCCCTTTCAGTCCACAAGGTGAGGAAACCATTAAAGTATTCCTGCACAGTTTTATCCCCTTGACTGTATCGGGCAATTTCACTATCCAGATGAAATTTCCGGGCTTTATTTGTTTGATGGTAAACTTTCTTCAGATGAGCCCACATATCAGCTACTGTGGTGTAGGCTTGAAGGGCCACGGCAAGAAAGGGATCAATAGAGTTAAGGATCCAAGTGATGACTTTCACATTTTCTTTGGACCAGGTGGCTAGGCCTTTTGAGTCGGAAGCACTTGTAGTCTGAGGTTTGGTTATCGATCCATCAAGATAACCAAAAAGGCCCTGTCCTTCTACAAAGTTCCTTAAGTGGAAGGACCAGGACATATAATTTTGCCCATTGAATTTAATTGGGATAACATCATACTTATCCATTGCAGAATAAAGTGAAAAAGGCAGCAGACCACACAAATCAGTAGTAAAGGGATGAGATCAGCCCTCAGATCTAAAGTATCCAATCAATATTAAGAAGCAGAACAAGATTGATTTGATACGAATGACTTAATCTACCAGCAAACAGCCCACAACAGTGCACTAAAGGTGCATATTTCCACCAGACAGCATGAATCAGTAACAATGAGCACTAATCAGAAGCACTAATAGTAGCAATCAGTACTAATCAGAAGCACTAACAGTAGCAATACCACAGAGATATGCAGATTTAGAGGCTGATGAAGCATTCAACATGAACCAGCATCAAAATAGTGCAGAAAAGGCCCAAAAATAGTGCCAGGCGACCTCACAGTATGAGGCTAGATCTGTGTGTGGGACCTACAGAGTGATCTAATCACAGATCAAGGCTGAGCGTCTTGAAGAAGATCAATTATACTTCCTCCAGTCCAAGTTTGATGAGCAACAGGTACATATCCACAAATCTGGACGGTTTGGATAAAAACTATCTGACACTTAAATATGCAAATCGACAGAGGAAGAGAAGCCTGAAACCAACCTTAGATGAAGAAAAAATCCTGAAAAATCCTTAAAAAGATCCTTGAGGCCTGTCGATCAAGATTGAGTGAATCCCTGGTGGACCACTGTTTGATCAGTGGTGGGCCACTGTTGATCAGTGGCAATCAGCAATGAAGAAGAAGAGTCTTCGCCAGAAAGGATTGATCAAGATTGATCAATCAGAGGATACTTCAATAAGAGGATTGATTACGGCTCTGATACCAAGTTAGATTATGATAGATTCAGAACTTTGAGATGAAGAGAAGAAGTTTTGGAATATTGGATGATCTAGTCGATCAGTCCTCTCTTTACTTATAATGAATTCTAGCCTTAATCAAGGCAATTACAATCTATGTATGAGGAAAGAATATAAAGAATATAAATTACAATCTTCTATACATGGAATGAGAATATAAACAGATTGGTGATGAGTCAACTAATCCCACGTGATATATGAGTATGGGCCTATTGTATATGGGCCTTGGGTCAGATGGGCCCATTATCTTCTACAACATAATCTAGGCAATTGTGCAAGTTAAACATTTAGAATCAATTAATTAAGGTAAGCTATTTTAGTAATACAACGTGGCACATTCACACAAGTTGGATACCGCGGGATATTATGCCGCAACCCTCCCATACTGAACACAGTCGCGGTGGGGAATCTCACTAGTGCTGGGGATAACTAACCCCGCAAAACACTTATCAATCTCATACACTCATCACTTAGCACTCAAAGACCGGACCCGCTATCACACCGTCCGTCTAAAACACAGTTCATTATGATAGCTCACTCAACACTCATAAATAGCTCCTACCAGTGATGATCAGTCAACAAGCTGAGCTTAAAACAACTGAGTGAATGTTCGTGCCGACTCAAGAATACAAATACAGGTCTGTGTCTGTCTAGGCTTGCCTTGCTCGAGCAAGGTTCTATCAACTCCCAAAGATGCCCAAGTATCAACTATTGGATCACCACTAAGGCCCATCAAGCCATGGCCTTAGTCTAAACAGTCTATGAGAGATCACCAGTCTCAATCCCATATCAATCAGTCCATTTACAAGTCCAATTATAACCACCTCTCCATCCTAGGGTTCGCACATCCAACTTAGGCCGTATGAGGGCCTGCCTAGACACAAACACGGGTCAAATGTACTCAACTACATCACCAGGTCACCTCTAGGAAGTCCTAAGTTCAGGTCCTTCATTTACCATTAAATTAACAGGTTTATAATAATAACAAGGATATGAGAGAAGAACAATGCATAATAACCTCAAAGCAATAGGATCAAATGAAATAAGGTACGGGTCCAACCTAGGTAATGGTCCACTCTCAGGTTCAAGGCCTCATCAGATTAATGGATCCCTAACTGTAGTCTCAGATGCCAAAAATGTTATATTTGGTGCTCCTGAAGTTATGGGCATCTTTGACTACGTTTAAGGGTCGAATCACTGATAATTCCAATCCCTAAACCCTACTTGGTGGTCCCCACGAGTCAAGGTTGAGCCACACTATTGACTCGTGTTTGGCACATTGATGGATGTTCATTTGGATGGTTAATGGGCCCTGTCCAAAATAATTACCCTCTATAAATAATCCAAGAACCTAATCTGGGTTCATAAAATACTCAGGGCTTTATTCTAATTTCTAGAAGCTAATGGGGCCAAGTAATTATTTTAAAAGTAGCATATTGATTCCCTCTCCAAAATAACTTAAGAATTTAACTTGGGTTAATTAAAATAGCTATGGTCTTAATCCTAATTTTCTAGAACTAAAAGGATCACTTACATGATTAAACATAAAATGGATAAAGTACAAAAAGAAAGTCTCAATGGTTTCCCATACACCCTCATATCACCAGACCACTTATTCCCTAAAGTTCTGTAACATGGTGAGGACCGCTCTTTCTATTTCTATTAATATCAGGTCCATAGGTCACACACAAAGAACTTATAAAAAAAAAAGAGGTAACCTAAACAAAGGTAGGTGGCTATAGCTTTTCCCTACTCCCACATATCACTGTACCTATTAATTCCATAATCTATCACATGGTGAAGGCCACACTATCTTAATTCCATAATCTGTCACATGGTGAAGGCCACACTATCTTAATTCCATAATCTATCACATGGTGAAGGCCACACTATCTTAATTCCATAATCTGTCACATGGTGAAGGCCACACTACCTCATGCACACACAGAACACTATACCTACACTCAACTCCTCATTAAGTCACATGGGAGGGCCACACATCCACATACACTCATAGTCCACTAAACTTCTTCATCTCTTCCACCTGCACACTTCTGTAATAGAACGACCCAAACCCAAACAGAGAACACGTTCTCACCTGGGATCAAGGAGGTTACAACGATCGTGGGCCTCATTGGTCCAGGCCCAGATCAGACCCTACCAGCAAGATCGCCCAGGGCCCAACTATAATATCCATGGTCCAGATCACCATTGGTGACCCACCTGGGCCCCACGGTCTCCAAAAAGCGGAAACCTTTATTTCTTCTCTCATTACCGACCTGCCCCTTTTGGGTCTTTGGATGGTGAACCAAATGGGGTCCACCTCACATGAGTTCACATCCCTAACGTCGCCCCGCCATTTTTGGCCCGATGGTCGGACCAGATTGGCGATTGGATCAATCAGTGGGTCCCACAACCAACTGCTGCAAAACTGATTTTTCCTTAGACAGGTCTTCCTCTCTGATCAAGCTAATGGTTTGGCCCACCTCGCACGGGTCTACTAGCTAATGGGTCGCTCGTGGGTCCTCCTTCGGATCCACGGATCAGATGGGCTATCAGGTGGCCCACCTGGGTCCTGGCCTCAACGCAAGAGATCAAACCCTCACCATTTCCATCCCCATAAATTATTACAAACCTGTAACATGTTTGTTACAGTTACAGTTACACTACAAAACCTGTTACAGGTCATTTCTCTTACTGCCATGAGTACACTTGAGTGGAATCTCTAACAATCTATTACAACCACTATTGACCCATTAACCTTCCAATTAAGCAACAAATCCATCCATTAATGGCTAAAACCCAAATAAACAAGCTCATATGTAGCTCTAAACATACATACATCAATTGAATTGAAATTTAAAGAATCAAATGGGAGAAAACATGCATTCTATGATAACTTGCATAAGGTACTTGCCTCAAATCCGGATTGCAAATGACAATAGCAAGAGAAAGTCCTTAGGAGATTGTAGCAATAATAGGTAGGAGGTGACCCCCCCTTCTTCTTGAAATTAGGGTTTTGGAGAACTAGGGTTTTAGCTAGGGTTTTGTGATATGAGAGGTAAATGAGGGATAATTAAAAGTGAATTTAGGGTTCATTTCCCAATGCAATAGTTTAACTTTTATAGGCTAGGGTTTTTGGGACAATTACCAAAAGGGCATTTTAGTTGTTAGGAATGTGGATAAGAACATGGGCATTTAGGTCATTTGGTGCAAATTCTAGAATGTTCTTAAGTGTGGAAAAACCCCCCTTATAAAACCTATTTACTAGTAAGGGCCTTAACACCTAAAACCCTACAAAAATTATAAAAAGACACCATATAAATCTATAAAATACACAATAAGCCTAAATCCTATAAAAGAGGCTAAAACTTAGAAAAATATCTATCTACCCTTACTAATCCCTATTAATTAGTATAATTAATAATAAATAATATAATTATAATATTCAAATTCAAAAGTGAGGGTCCACAAGGGGTGGGGCCTCATAAGTTCAGTCCAGAAATTGGGTAAAATACAGAGCTGTCCAGAAGGAAATAGGAAAGGGGGGAACCCAGAAGGAAGAAGAGGAGAGGGGAGATGAGATGATGGGGGGAGAAAAGAAGATTCTAGCCCAGTAACAGCAACAACACATAGCATACATACAACAACAGCACAAGCACATCACAACACAACAACCTTTTCTTCTTTTTTTTTCAGCAATTCCCACCATCCCTCCTCTCTCCAGTTTCCATTGCCGAGTGGAAAACTCCAGGTATGTCCTTTTGTTTTGGTTTCCTTTTTTTTTTTTTTTCCAAAAGATGACATGACTCATGAGATATGGAAGAGAAAAGTCAAAAGTTGTCTCTAGCTGTCCCACACCCTCCTTTTTTTATTTTATTTCCTCACTCCTGACTCATGTCCCCTTTCTCTTTCCTTTTTTCAGTTTTTTATTCTCCGTGGACTCGCTCAAGTCCTTTTCCACCAAGATTCCACCAAGACTCGACTCAGACAGTGCAGAGTCCAAGTTGACTCGGACTCGGCCGATTTTTTAAACCATGCCCAGAACTCATTCCCTTCAAGTCCGAATTGATGTGAGATCCCTCCAAATCATCTCCGAATCCAACCAAACTTCACCAAAACATCAAATGCACATTTCTAAACTAAGCTCCACCAATATTTTCCATAATTCAAGGGATTTCCATCAATTGGGTTTCCAATCCTCACAGTGTTTCAAAACCATAGAAAGAGTTTAAAGAAAGGGAATCCTACATACCATTCATCAAGATCAAGGATGAAAATATCGGTAGCGGCCCGCCGCCAAACCGATACGAAGCGGGCGATACGTAGTGTATCGGGGATACGTATCGGCGTAGCGGTGCGATTTTAAAAAATCGCCAAAAAAATCTGAAAAAATTCCAGAAAATCCAGAAAATTGTAAAATGAAAGAAAATGTGGTTCTTTTGCAAAAGTAAGTAAGAAAAGGGGGCGTAGCGGTGCCCTCAATATATGATGTCCTGTATCGCTGTATAAATAGAAAATAATAGTAATGATTAGTTTTTTCACATGTATTCATGTTTCTTAGTCATGTTAACTTAAAAAGTAATGGAAAGCTAAATAGAAAAAAAATTAGAACATGAAATAAAGGCATAAGAATTAAGAAGACTTAAGAGTTAGGTCATTAGTGAACATTGAACAATCAAATATCAATACTTCAACATTCAAGGTTCAAATTCAATCAAGTGAATGAACTATGAAGTGATCAACAATCAACATTCAACACCAATTTAGAAATGACAAAGGGAGTAGAGGGTTAGTGAAAGAAATAGGAAATTAGGAATACCTTGATCACCACCAAAAGGGATTTGGGAGACACTTATATTCATACATTTGAACAATATGTAATGTAAACATCATGATGGTACTATTAGAGTCAAATATCAGTGTTTAATTGTTAGGGTCACTGTGGTGAGACCTAACCCTAAGCATAAAACTTTGGTGATCAAAATTAGCTTAATATGAACATAAACATTATATGTTGCATGCATTCATGATAGATCATTCAATATATGAAAAGTACTGATAAAGAGGTCGAGCCTCGGAGGGCTGTCGACCATAAAGAATTCGATTTTTTTTTTGAACTTACGCAAGATGGACCACAAAGAGGTGAAAACAACAACCATAGAGGGGAAGAGATGAAAGAGAAGGGTAAAAAACCCTAAAAAGTCCAAAATATCGGCTGCCACGAATGTATCGGCCGATACTCTTGAGTATCGGCCGATACAGGCCGATACGGGCCGCCACGGGTGCGATACACCCGTGGCGGCCGATAATTTCATTCGTGGCCGATACGCCCGATATATCGGCCGATACGCTTCGTATCGGCCGATATTTACTTCCCTGATCAAGATCAAGTCAAATCAATATGAGATTCAAGAAAAAGAGACATGCATGCTATGTAACTCATATATTGCACTTGCCTTGGGTCCAAACATGGAAATTCTCTCAAATCAAGCCCTCTTAGCCAAGAAATCTCCAAAACTCACCAAATCCCCAAAATCTCAAGATCTAAAATTCCTACACCCAATTCCAAGGGAGAAAGATGCATTGGGGCTGGAATTCAACAAAGGAAACCCTAGAGAATGCTAGAGATTGAATTAAGGCTTGAAACTCACCTTGTTGGAAAGAGAATAGAGAGATCTAGATGAGAATCCTTGTAGATCTAGGAAAGAGGGCCGGAATCCTTGACTTGTTGAATTCTTCAATGGAATTCCAAGAAATGGAGAGATCTTGCCCTGGCTTGTGGAGGAATGAGAGAGAGAGAAAGAAGCAAGATAAATGGGAGGGAAAGATGGTGATGACTGGGTCGGGTTAGTTATATGGCTTTTGCAATTTGGGGTAAAATGACCAAAATGCCCCCACTTAAGTGTATTACAACAAAAGGCTATCATGGGTATTTTTGGAAAACTCAAGGAAATCATAATTTCTCCAAAGGACCGTAGAACCAACTTAATTACACTCAAGGGCCCTGCTCCCTACACTTAAAGTTACAAAACACCCCTATACTCTCCCAAAATTACAAATAACCCCCTAGACCCCTAAAATTAGCCCAAAACCCCTATAAACACTTATAGCAGATCATCTAACGCCTTTAATTACCCATGAAACCGCACAAGCAGGCAAAATTAACATAAATAAGGCTGGAAAAGCTTGGGACCTTACAGGAAAAAACCCTAATATTATTGTCCTTTTCCCCTAGGAATCACTCAGGGGAATGGATTTAGGGGCTATTGTTTGAGTCGATTCGGTAGGTGTTGAGTCAACTTAGAAGGCCAAATTTTAAGACCATGGTTTAGTCAAGTCTTTGTTGGATTGTCTTGATAATGTTATTAGTGAATCAGAAGATGCTTTGTGTTGCCTAGGCCTGATCTTAAAAAACGTCTTAATTTATGGCTCTAATCATGAATGATGTCCTTGGCATTTTCATAGGTTTTGTCTGAAGGAATGTAATTGGAAGTGATGGGGGCTATCCATTGGAAAGGAAAGCAATGAAATGAACCAGAATCTCTTGATGATGTGGATGAAGGCTTGGCTCAAGGAAATTATGTGGTTCGACAGGCTTTCCAGTTTTTATAGTCGTGGGCATGTAGGACCCACACACATGTCAAAAGGGCTAGGGAATTATGAACAACACCCTCAACCCCTAAGCCATTGCAGCTTCTCAATCGTGGCTATTATTCCAAGTGGATGAAGAATTCCACATGTGTGTACCTCAAGGTCTCACTACTTCTTCTCCAGACAATCAAGTTTGTTAGTTGCGATGTTTTCTTTACGGGCTTAAGCAAGCACCGTGGACATGGTTTGATAAAATTTCATCAAACTCTCATTCAAGCCAAGTTTTAGTAGAGTCCAAATATGATCCCTCTATGTTCCTTCATCATGTTCTTCAATCACTGTTCTACTTGTCTATGTGGACGAAATTATTACCATTGGGATAGATTTGATAGCATACTTGATCTTTGGAATTCACTCCATGCTTCATTTCATATAAAGGACCTTGGTCCACTCTCCTATTTCCTCATTCTTGAGGTTCATAGAGCTGATTAAGGGCTCTTTATAATTCAACACAAGTATCATAAAGATTTTATTGCCTCTACACAATTATAAGAATAAACTCTTGTTGCCAGTTGCCACCCTCTTAGAGCTTAGTGTGAAGTATCAAAAAGATGAAGGGCACTCTTCTTGTAAAGCCCACCATATATATGAAGCTTGTTGGCAGGCTTGTTTATGTAACTATTACTTGGCCTGACATCTCACTTGCTATTAATATCATCTGCCAGTTCATGACCGAGCCTCGTCGCCTTCATCTTGCAGAGGTCATATGGATATTAGGTTTCTTCTTAGGACATCAAAACGAGGTATCTTCTTTCTTGTTGGATCCAACCGGAATCTTGCAGCTAGGGCTGTCAGAGGTCCGGGTTGGGTGAGCCCCAAAGTTGTCCTTGCCCTGTGCTCAATATATGCAGGGCCAGGCCCTAAAAGGGCCTGCATTACCTAGACCTTACCCTACCCTCATTGGCTAGGGTAAGGCGCAGGGCCTAAAAAAAAAGAAAATCAATTTTTAATTTTTTCTACACTGCCACCAAGCATCGAGTGTCAACTGAGCGTTATCTTGTCTAGCCTTTCTTTGCAGAGGGACCACTAAGAAAATATTTGGAGAATAGAGTTAATCTGTAAAAACATTTTTTTATCAAACAAAGTTATACGTGGCTCCTAGACTATGACTTTATTTATTTCGTCAAAGATGGGAACATGTTAAAGTCTGTTCTATCTCACACCTTTCACAAGAATTTACTCATACCAAATGATTCCAGTTTTAGGTTTTCTTTTCTGCCCTCTTTACTTTATATAATAGGTTCTTCTCTTTTAGAAATTTAAACCATCTACATTAACCTACCCTTTATAAATTGGCACTATTTTCAATTAAATATTGTTTTGACTATTAACTGTTGTCAGATTCCAATCACAAAAACAAATGCACTTGAAAAATCACTATTAGATTAGATATTAAAACTGGGAGTTATAATTATCTACTTGAAATGATATTTGAGGTTTTTCACCGTAGCTTACCCTTAGAGATGACTTTCCCCTTCCCCTTCCCAAAAACTCTAATTTTCTCTAGACCTTCTCCATGCTAGGGGAAATGACAAAACTGCCAAGACCTTTTTTTTCTTGAGGCACCTCCATTCCTTCTTTTTTTTTTTTTTTTTTTTTCGCTCTTGGTATGATTTCTCTTTTCCTCTTCCTTTACCTAACCTTTGGTTATTGCAACCTGTGTGGCTCACCTTTATGTGAACAATTCACATTTACATATTGAAGTGAAATCTAATACAAGGAAGGGAATGGTTGTTCATGTGGTCAGCTTTGAATAATGAAAGGTGGGCCTTGAATAGGATAAATTAATTATTTTACCATTTCTATAAACAAACTTGGTCTTTTTGTCCATGATCCGAAATGTACATCCTAACACCAAAAATCACATTGATTGATAGATGGTGAGGATGTAAGACTCCTGAAATTTTAGTTGCCCATCTTGCTTACATGAAAATATTTCTTAGGAACTATAAGGAACCACTTTACCACTAATTTCTTGTCCTGAATATATAACATTGCCTATTTATTTGCATGGAATAGAATTCTTAGGGATTTAAAGAAACGAATTCATTATCGTTAAAATATGATTGGGCTTGGGCCATTCAATTAGTATGGAACTGAATTTCTAAAAGCTCAAAGGAACCTATTATGCCATGAAAGATAGGACCTATTTGTTCACATGAAATTGAATTCCTACAAATTCAAAGGAACTTAATTTACCATGAATTCCCTTGAAAATTTTGTAATTTGCATGAATAGAAGTCTTAGAAAATCAAAGAAACACACTTTACCTTGATTTCCTTATCTTGAAAATATAATTGGATATTTTCTATTTTCATGGAATTGAATTCCTAGGAAATGTCGTCATCGTCTTGTCATTTAACAAACAAAAAACGTTAAAACAAAATCATAAAGTTACTGACCATTTCTTTGATTTGAAAATTGAGGTCAATCCTGAATTTAATGTATATTATAATATGGGATAACTGGCAAACAACTTAGTTCAAATTCTATTGATTTTTTTGGAAACTGCCAAATAGCAACAATACTACAATATTGTAATAGTACAATATTTTATTATGCAATATCTTATTCTGCTAGTTTTTAAATCTAGAAATATTTTATTCTGTACATATCCAAACACACCCTAAGATCCAAAAGAATATAAGAAAATGCATGTTAGATCACCACTCCTCAATTACATAATAACACTATACATTTTCATCTAAACCCATTTACATTGGTGCATTTTCAGCCCCCAAATGCAACAACATAAGTTTGTCAAAACTCCAAACCCATTCACAAAATGCATTTTTCTTATATCATAGCCCACACTATGGGTATTTTAGTGGGGGGATATTCAAACTTTGGGAAGGGGGAGGGAAAAGTCATTTCTAGAGGTAAGCTACATGGAAAAACCTCATGATATTTGGACCACCCCATATCTTCAATGTACCCTGCACATACAAATGACCGTTATGAATTGGTTGGCATCCCAAGTCACTCCACAAAGGGAAAAGTGTATTCTTATTGATAGGAGTATACCCCTCTTTTGTACTAGCAAAAATATATAAAATAATATAAAAACCCTAAACAAGAGCAATTAAACTAGAAGAAAGGGATTTGAAACAACTGTGCAATACTTATTGCTTATGCATTAAGTAGAATACATAACTGAGATCATTAAATAGAGATGAAATGAGCCAACAGCCAAGTATGTATGTTTATGGGGTTTTAGGGCATTTTGTAATGGGTATGTATATCAGCATATGGATTACCTTTATATCCCAATTTTGTTACTGTTTAAGTGACTGTTACGAGGGCATTTTGACGCAGTCATGGGGTTAAACAGAACCTGTAGGCAGTAAATAGTTGTCTTACTGCTACTGCACAGCAGTTCATGGTGACTGTCGTGTGCTTGGGACTTGAGAATACTCTATAAGGGAAACAGTGGTCAATCCGCCAAGAGATGATAACACTGAAAGCACCAAACCCATACACATTTATAAGTAATGGGGGAATTACCAGAGAGAAGCGAAACAAATAAGATAATGGCTGAAAACCCACTGTTATTTCTAACTGTTATAATATGTCAACTGTGTAATGCCTAGTAGATTGTTACATTTATTCTAATTAAAGAGATCCTTAGAAAGTTTTGACCAAATCTCATCACCCAATTCTTCTAACAATTGTTTCTAAAGTAAGAATGCTAATTGGATCTAATTGTAGCAAGAAAATCAAACTAACAACCTAATGTAGACTGTCGACCGTGCATGTATTGTCACAGTTGACTACTTGCACCACAAAATCCTAATTAAATTCAATCCGATCAACACTTTCTCTCTCTAATGACTACTTACTGACTCATAAGATCCTAATAGAAGAAAATTAGCAACTGATTATAAGGAAATTCAGCAAATCTTGCCAATTTAGTGTCATTTGGACAAATCTGTCCATGGGGGCCCACATGACCCACTTAATCAGATGATGCACCCTGCTAGATGATACTGCACCCCAGGGGAATCCTAATGGATTGGTCCAAGTGGGGTTGGGCCCATTTGGGCCTACTAATCTCATCCCAACAAAACCTGCACGTGCTGCCCCTTTTCCCCTGTTTTGCCCCCTCGTCTAAGGGCTAGATTGAGAGGCCTACTTGCAGCCTACTGTGATGCTGATTAGGCTGGATGTCCCAACACTCTTTGATCTAATACTTGGTGCGTATATCTTGGCAATGTCCCAATTTCTTGAAAATGTAAAAAAGCAAGGCCGAGTCTCTAAATCTTTTACTGAAACAATATTGGTCCATGTTATCTGCCTGTTCTGAGATCTTTATGCTTTTTTCTTTTAGAAAGATAAGTGAGTATATATTCCAAAACGAAGCCGTACAAAGCACAAAGAATGTGGGGCTGCTCTGCCTCACTTGCACTCTAACAGAGGCACAACCAAGGGAGAGCTAGCCCATAGGCGTAAGCCAGAAAAAAAACCCAAGGCAACATACCTTAGCCAAATCTGCTTGTTCTGAGATTTTTGTTTGGCTTTGGGTCCTTCATGAGAGAGATTATCCTCCAGTGTGTCATTCCTCTTTATGCCGACAACACCACCGCTATTCAAAGTGAAGCTAAGCTTGTTTTCCATGAGAGGACAAAACACATTGAAGTGGATTGCCACTACATCAGGGAAGCTTTTATGATAACATCATAACCCTTTCTCATGTCACTGCTGATGTTCGAGTTGTTGATATTTTCACTGAAGCTCTACCAAGCATCAAATTTTTTTGCAGACAAATTGCTCTAGTTGACTACTAGCATTAATTTGAGAGGAGGTGAAAAACTTCATGTGGTACATAATAGATATCTTTGGAGGGATTGCCTTCGTAATATATATTTTAATTATGTAAACTCATAGTCCCAAATCAAGGGGATATTGAAGTAATTGGCCCAGACAAGGGGATTAGACATGTTAGAAAAACTTATTCCTGGAATCATATTCGCCTTCATTAACTAGATTTGTCTCTCTGCTACTCCATTTAAATTTTACTCCTTAATATCTTCCTGGAATCATATTCGCCTTCATTAACTAGATTTGTCTCTCTGCTACTCCATTTAAATTTTACTCCTTAGTATCTTCTTTTAGATATATGGTAATTTTTCCCCTTGTTATTTTCTAAATGCCTGCCTTTTTTGGAAGTGGGGCACTTACCACCTTCTAGTAAGAACAGTCCCCTTGACCCCTGGCCCTGCGCCAGCTTTTGGCTTCTAGTTGGCCTACTCTTCAGCTTCTGCAGCTCCTTTCTTTATTTTCAATGTTGATTCTTTGTTAATATCTTGAGAGGAAATAGGTGCAGGCTTGCGATGACATTCTCTGGATTCTTCTGTCCGAATCCGAGAGCCTCTTATCCTTTCGTAATCACCATGCACCCACTCTTCCAAATGTCCTGACTCCTGACCATCAGAGACCCAAAATTCTCCTAAATTTTTGAACCCTCGTCTTCTGATCCATTTCTTCCTACATTCTGTACATCCTCTCTCCAGCACTCTTTTCAGGAAATAAAGCAAGTACTTACATTTAGTTGCTTCTGTCAATTTAGTTTAGTGGTGGTTAGTTTTATTTAGAAATTTTATTTTATTTATTGGGATGAGCAGACTTCAGTTGGATTGGCAGAAGAAGTGGCTAAATCAGGCACCTATCAGGGTTCAAGAAAGATTAATGGAAAATATGTACCATCTTATCTTCTGTCCCGATTGGAAGGTATAGCATTGATACCATGTAATCTGTGATTACTTATATTTGTATGGATAATGGGTCTGTTTAGGTAGCCCTTTGATGTTATTTTCAGCATGTTGTTTCTCTTTTTTGATAACTGCCTAGTGCACATCTCTGGTGCAGCTATCCGCAGAAGATTAAAGGAACAGATAAAGGGTATAGATGCAGTAAAAGTGAGAGATGTTGAGTTATTTTGGTATGGAATGGCGGAGGTAAGGAATCTCTTCATTTTTATCCATGTGATAGTTATTTTTAGGGCTAGACAAAATCCGGACC
Organism: Cinnamomum chago; assembly: GCA_038049695.1. Lineage (NCBI taxonomy): Eukaryota > Viridiplantae > Streptophyta > Magnoliopsida > Laurales > Lauraceae > Cinnamomum > Cinnamomum chago. Next base: position 38,618,405 of record CP142454.1, read on the forward strand.
AGACTGGCCCCAGCCCAAACTCAGCTTCATTGGGCTTGATTTGATTACATTTTTATGCCATTGGGCCAGGCTTGGGCCTAATTTCTGGCTCAGTAGCTCAGTATAAGCTTGCTTGACGATGAGATTTAACAGAGACGAAACAATGGGGCTTGGTTGAGTTGAGGCCTAAAATTCAGGCCTTGATGCAGGATCTGGTTTAAATGGTGGGCTCAATACTAAGCAGGCTTGGCTTGAACAAGCTTCGTTCTGGCCCATGGGCAGCCGGAATTATTTTGACATTTAAACAGATCTCTCTCTCTCTCTCTTTCATTTTAATTGGGTCGTTAAATGGATTTGATATGAAAAATGCTAATGATATAGGCATATAGCTTTCTACATTCTTGAGGGGATTTTTATAATTTTGAATCTCTTGCTAATTGAGAATCAGATTGTGCAAGTAATGGGCTCCTTTGATGGTTGGAGTCATGGAGAGCACATGTCCCCAGAGTATCAAGGCGGTTTCACCAAATTCTTGGCAGTTCTGAAGCTTAGGCCTGGACGGTATGAGATCAAGTTCTTGGTGGATGGTGAGTGGCACCTATCACCTGAACTGCCTTTTATAGGTGAGGGACTGATGCAAAACAATCTCTTAATTGTGGAGTAGCTTAAGATTGATGGATGCTTGGTATTTTCTCAAGTTTGTATCTTCACCAGAGAATTGCCATCTGTATTTAGTGCTTGCCTCAGGCACCGGACATGAACCACAACTCGAGTATGTGTCTGTAAGTGCAATGTTGGCACCAGAAATAAGTGTATTATCATATATTGTCTAGGAGTTCGAGCAGAGAAATAAATTTGTATCGTCTGTTCTCTCTCTCTCTCTCTCTCTCTCATAAGCAGATTGTGGATCAGTAAGAAAAAAGAAAAACCATCCTCATAGGCAGTTATAACATTGGAAATGGTGAAAATGCTCCTTGTCCGTGGCTTTGGCTGGTAGCTACTGTGAAGGAATGTAGACTTTGGTGTCATAGACCACCAGTGAAGTTGAGTATCATGCCATGTCTTATGCTTCTGATGTCTAGTGGCTTGTTGGACGACTCCTTATGATTAAACAAGGCACATTGAAGCTTTATTTCATTTTATTGGAGAGAATCTCCAAGAAATCTCCTCTCACTTGTGTCCTATTTGTCTCATCAAGTTGTAGATATCTTTACCAAAGCTCTGACTCGAGATCGACATTAATTTCCTATATCCAAATTGATACTAGTTGATCCCATCAGTTTGAGCGGGAGTCTGAATGAACATAGAATTCAGTAACTTAGACTGCCACTAGATATGAATGTACAACTAATGATAATATCCAAAGAGATTGCTGGCTTGGAACATTGATCTCCATTGATTGTGTTATTCCTAATCAAGAGATTATAATTTCCTTAGATAGGCTCGATCATAATATATAAAGGGACCTTGGTTGTCAAGAGGGGGGGCAAACCAATCATCCAATTTCTTCCGTATTTTCTTTCTTACGTATAGTCTACTAGCAAGATCCAATAGGGATGGTTTTTGGTAATTTATTGCACTGTCTGATAGAGGGCTTTTTGTCCAATAAGCCTTAATCTCCTATGTGCAATAACCTTTATTTTTTTATTTTTTTTGTTAACGTAGGGTTCCTAGCCCTTTGGGCCAGAATAATCCCTACGGGCCCAGGAGAGAAAGCCGGATAAAATTCCCCTGTGGCCCCAGTGTGGTAGAGCAGTTTCGAACCCACAACCTCCGGGTGCAAACCGTAGTCTTAGGCCAACTGAGCTACCCCTTGGGGTTCAATAACCTTTATTTATAAGTATAATTTTTCAAAACGCCCCACTTTCACTTTAAGAACACCCTTCCTACTTTTTTTTTTTTTTTTTTCCGTAATGGGGCCCACCTTGAGTCAATCTCATCTTTTCACGCACTCCCTACGTGAATAGTCACAATTCTAAATTTGACATATTCAATTTTTTTTTTTTCACCACTGGATTGAAATGATAAGAAAATGATGCCTCTAAAATCATTAAATTTTATGGTCATGGATCGAAGGGCTAGGATGATCTTATGGACTCAATACTTTGCACATGGGCAGGTCTCGTATAGATCTTTCCATCCAATGGACTTTCATGATCATCATGTGTCCTAGTGGGCCCAACTAAGAGGGGCATTTTCCCAGGTCTTATTTATAATATTATTCCTCCATGATGGAGGATTACGTTCAGGATACAGGATCACTAGATGAATTTGTTTTCTTAATCAGTAACAAGAAATTTATATCTAAAGAAAAGAGGAACGCTAGATGATTACAAGGTACAAATTGGAATGAAAGGATGGTTGATTTTGTATTGAACCACTTCTCTTTTCTATTATTTACATGCAACCACCTCAGATTTGGTTTTTTACACACAACCACTTGTATAATTATGAGAATATCAACTCACTAGTTTGACCAGTGGTCATGCCAACTTTCCATAAGTTGATTGATACCAGCCACAACATTTTTGAAGACTGCAAGGCGCCGCCCAAATCAGGACCATTACTGCCACTGTTTTCCTCTTTTTAGGGAAATCCAGATTTCAAACAATCCTCTGATTTATTTCTTTGAAATCTTAGAATTATGTGATTAATGTTTCAGTAAAATTAGTTCTATTCAAACTAAAAAAGAATGAAAAATTTGAGCCTAAAACTGTAAATGTAAATAAAATGGGACATGATCTTAAATATGAGATCAGAACGAAATTACATGTAAAAAACTAAGATGGTTATGATAAACAAGAATAATCATAAAACGGAACTCAAGTCAGATGATAATTGAAACTAAAATCATTATGTTCACCATAATGAGAATAATTATAAAATAAAATTAAAAAATGTTAATTAGCAAAATGTTCTGAGACCATAGTGCAGTCCAGCTCTATGGGGACCACTGGAGCCCATGTTTGATCCGTAAAACACCTTTGATAATCTTTTCGTCCCATGATCTAGCATCAGACCTAATCTCGCCCAGCTTTATTATTTTGTGATAATATAAGTCCATTGTATATGACTATAAATCCAGCTTTTTCATGTATCAACGAAACATATTGAGCTGGACTATCATTTTGTTTGAGAAAAGGTTGCTGTAGCTCTCTTATTACATGCTTTGTTCCAGCATATCGTCAACTTGGAGATATTTTTACAAAGCCTCTTCCCTAAATATCATTTACTGATTTGCGGACCAAACTGGGTGTTAAGACCCTTTCACACACCAACTTGAGGGGGAGTGATAGAGTGGGCCCCTTCAAGGAGATTGACAAACAAAGCAAACCTGCCACTATCCGCAAGAAAGACACAGTAGGCACAAGTCACTCATTCAGCCAAGACTCTTTCCACGGGCAGACCTACATGCGCCCTAGGTCTATTTTTAAAATGTTAGAGAACCAAATGGGCTTGAACCTGTCCCACTTATAATTAATAAATAGTTGCCCCATGTCTAACCTGTGTGATCGACCCTCGTCACAAAACCTTGATAAAACCACTTCTGTCTTTTGATATTTTCTTCCCATCGAGAGTACTGGATCATCTTCCCGCCGTTCTCTTTCGACATTTTCTTTCTATTGAGAGTGTGAGATCCTCTTCACGGCGATCAAACTTTTCATCGCCGTCCTCTCGTTGTCAGTCTCTCTCACACCAAATAATCATAAATAAAGCAACCTCCTTCCCTCTTCAGATGTAGCATTATTCTAATCACTCTATATCTAAATTTGAACCGTTAATATCTAAATCATATTTTCAAATCTTAATCCAAACGTAAGCCTTGAATAATCGAATCTGAGCATATCTACAAGACGACCGAATCGCCGTTGGGCATACTTTAATCTTCAATTCATACAAAAATCTGGTCTTAGAGTTCATGAGTTAATAATTTGAGTTACATTTACGTGGCCATTTTTCTTTTTTGCCATAAGCCCATGACCAACTATAGAGAAATATTTTACAGCTAAGGTAAGTATATGCAATCGAATTCTTTAGATCAAAATAAAACCCATTTGGGGACCCAAATTGAGTAATTGAGTGCTCACCCAAATCACCGTTGTAGGGCATTCAAACGGCTAGGATTAAAGAATATGTTATCTTAAGCTTATTTGATGATAATGAATCGATGATAACATGAATTTGGGAGAGGTAGTGGGGAGACCCTTCAGTTGGGTAGGAGATTTGAGCATAACAAAAGTTTTATTTCTATTTAAATGCAATCAATTTGCTCTTTTGGGATTATTTATGTGAAAAAAGTTAACAAACCGAGTGAATGTTTGGCCCCACCCAAGCAAAGATCTTAGGTCTGCCACTAACTCTTTCAATATGGCAAGCATATCATGTCAATGTAAGAAGGATACCATTCACACGATTTGTCCAAGAGGCATATCCATCTTGTCAAGAGACAAAAATTATTATATAATAAAAGACAGCATGTGAATTCGTGGGGGAGCGACACGTGGCGGCTGAGGACTTCCTGGGAGGATGACACGTGGTGCATCCTTAGACCTTTTGCAATGCTACATTCCGGAATTACCCTTCTAATCTGATCTCATCACCTAAAATATCTCATTAAGATATTCTTGAAATAAGATGCTTATCCCTTCCCTAAAACATAGCATACAATAATAACTTCTCTTTAGTTACCTTCAAAGGGCCCCACATATTATCAAGCTAATAATAATAATAAAAAAAGAATAAAGGCTCTTTGGCTAGGATTTTAGTGATTTGTGAACATGTATGTATTAAATGTTATTGCATATCAATTTGTGGGACCCTCATGTCAGATCTAAGTTGTAGAAATTTGGAGCATTTTCGTAGAAAGTATTTTTCTACTATTTTTCTTATTTTTTCTTTTAGTATTTGGTATGGTTAATCCGTAGGGACCATGTAGAAGTCAGTTAATTTTAAAATCCACACTTAATATATAATCATTTATATTTACTAATTTAGCTAAATAAATTTTTAATTTTTCTTTATTTCCAAACTCACAATTTACGGAGGCTACTTCTTTTTTTCATACCAACACATGAAGAGCTTTTTTGATATCAGAGCGGGTGCCACTTTCATAAGCTGTATTCTGCTACTTTTTTCTCTTTATTTTCTTTTTAATATTCAGTAAGATTAATGTGAGGGGCCCATTATGGACATTTTTCTCCTTATTTTTCTTTAGATATTTGGTATGATTAATTAATCTGTAGGGCCCATTGTGGAAGCAAATTAATTCCAAAATCCATATTTAATTCTGAAATGACACTCAATTTATGACTAAGCATGAATATAATCAAATCAAGGTCCTAAAATCTTTACTATTTACTTGATTTTCCCCTAAATATTTTCAGCTACCTAAAATCTCTTTATTGGTTTTTATCTTTATTATGAATTATATATTAGTATTTATTTATAATTTATTTAAATATTTAAAAATATTTTTAATTAGGAATTTTAATGATCTCCCACGCAGGGATATTGCGCTAGTATCCTATTGAAAAGGAAACCAAACCATGCAAAGCTTCCATGCAAGTGATGCACAATTAATGTTTGACACAAAGGATACACATTGCGTTGTATTGTGTATTGATAATTTGATATCACACGGCTTTCCAGCAAATATTATAACATGTATTTTTCTTATTTTGTAATTTTAAAATATATACATATACATCACAGAGAGGAGATAGTGACAAGAGAAAATACCACTCTCTCATTTTCTAAAGTGGCTATGGGTCTCCGAGCAGGATCCCTTCCTCAGAGTGTCGTACCAGTCATTTCGGGACTATGTGCCGATCGGTTTTATGACTTCCCGTCGAAAGCCAGTGACAATGGTGCTTAGACCTCACCTCGCCTGCCAACCCCAATCATGAAGGGTGACTAACGAGGAGTCCATTTTCCATCGAAATTCCCATATACCAGCCGAAGTTGGACTACAAACGCTTCTGTTGCAATCCAACGGATGCAGGGGATTCCATCTAACATAGTAAGACTCATGCTCTTTGGCTCTTTATAGATAGAGATAAGACCGAAACAGGCATAACTGTGGTCACGTTATGTCCATATCATTGGCCAGTGAGAGGGCTTTCTAGATTTTGATCATTCTACCACCTCCTTGATTACCTTCTACCATAGATTTCTTTAACTGCAATCCATCATTGGCTATGGAAACACACAATCTATAGCCTCCGGGTTCTTGCCCGGACTGTCACCTAGTTAAGTCGGTAAAAGTGCTCAATGTAATTTTCTTGAGTCGAGATCCCTGACGCCTGAGTGGTCTATTACAACTTCCTGTTCGTGGGATGTGCGGAACTCACCATGGGTCCCACTTGCTAATGATTCAAACGGTTAAGATTGAATGCCATCTTCTCCAGAAGCATGTCTTCAAATCTTACTTTGATAGGACTTGGTCTCACTATAAAATTGAATAAATGATTGCTAATATAAGTAATTTAATTAGTGGTCTACTAATACAGAAAATTGTGATAATCACATTATCTGTATCTTTTTTTTTAGAAGTATCTCCTCACTCATCTCTTTGTACTCTTCCAAATATTCTTAAAGAATAATATAGAAAATGCCCTCTTCAATTAGTCTCCTAAATTATTTTTGTGATCAATTCTTCTTAATATCTTTAAGGTCAAACACCAAAAGCAAAAATATAAGAAAAATATAACTGTTAAACCAACGCCCACGTGCCGACAGATCGATCAAATGCTGTATTATTAAGTTGGAAAAAGTCAAGGAACTTGGAAAATTCAAGGGACAAATGGGGTACAGTTACGTTTGTCCGGCCGTACAACTAGACCTTGCCATTGGTCAAGCCACACATAAGAATCAACGAAAATGACAGTACAATTGCTTTTGGGACAAGGAGAAGGGAAGGTGCAAGGAAGAGGAAGAGAGGACTCAAATATCCTATATTAACATCCTCAAATGAAGAACCAATCTAAACACTTTGATAAGATGGCTAGGGCCATGAATGTTTTGGTGGTTGGTGCCACTGCTGGCGTGTCTCAAGTTGGTGGGAGTTTGTTCTTGCTTTGCATATTGGTCACGCTCTCAATCATATCCATGATCATCTTTGTATGTGCTGATGGCTTCAACGGTGAAGGCAATGGCAGCGGACGTCATGGACGCGGTGGAGGAGGCGGCGGCGGCTGTGGTGGTGGAGATGGAGGAGGCGGCGGCTGTGGTGGTGGAGATGGAGGAGGCGGCGGCTGTGGTGGTGGATGAGGCGGCGGCTGTGGTGGAGGTGGAGTAGGCGGCGGCTGTGGTGGTGGTGGTGGAGGTGTTTGTTGAGGTGGTGGTTGTCCAAGCACCAAGGAACGTATCCTATATGTATGCTTGGTTATGAAAATGATAGGAAGAGATCTCATATAGAAGCATCCGTGTATAGATTCCACGCTCATCATCTCTATATGGTATATTAAAACATAGTTGCTGTTTCGCTTGAATATTTCATTCCTATACTGCTCTCTTATTTTGATACATGGGCTGTATCAGTACATAGTCGATGGTTTATCATGTAACTAATATATGTATTTTGATTGTTAATCTCTTCTCTCGTCCCTATTTATTATTTTTGCATGGCATGAGTTTTTATTGATGGATTGATAAAAAATAACTGAGCCCATGTTTTAGAGAATCTAATGACTGACTATGTAGCTGTCGTGGGTGTGTGGAAAAAAGAAAAGATTAGACCATCATCTTCTAAGACAATAAAACTAAAAACTCTCACTAGAAAGAAGGAAAAATCTTAAAAAAAGGGTAAATATATGAATTGTATTCAGTTTTTGTATAGAAGATTTCTTCATATTTATAGCGGTAACTTTCCAAAGAGCTCGTGAGGTTTTTGCCTCCAACGAAGTTTTAGTCAGTTATAACCTATTTTCTGATGGGACAAACAGTAGCAATGAATTCAGAGCATTATAGTCTTTCTTTTTTAATGTCTAAAAGAACTTTTTCCTTTTTCCCTTCTTCATTCTTTCTTTATTTTATCAACATTGGAGACTCAAACTCAGCACACTTCCACACATACACTCATGTCCCTTACCAGTTGAGCTATCACTTTGGGATTTCTATTTTTAACTTTTTTTTCTTTTTGTATCTTTATCCTTTCCAATTCCTTCTTTATGTCTTGTTTTCACTCTTCTTCTTTAGAAGAAAAAGTAAAAAACTAACAACAATCTCTCATTACGTACCTTTAATTTCTTTCCTAATTCTCTCTTTCTATTTCCTTCTTCTTCTTCTTCTTTTCTCTCTCTCTCTCTCTCTCTCTCTCTCTCTCTATATATATATATATATATATATATATCAATCTCTCCATCACTTCAAGCATCTAGATCTTCCTCCTTCCTTGTGTTTACCACGTAAATCATTGCTAACAAGAAGATCCCCATCTTCTCCCTCTTGATCTCTCAGAGGATCTTCTCCTTTTTCCCAAATTGTGCCCAACTAAGTATGATATTGTCTGCTGTGATCAACAACCACGCGTGTGGACTTCCCAGGCGGTCGCCCATCATAGTATTGCTCGCGCCTAATCAGGCTTAACTTTGAAGTTTTATGGGATCTGGGCCGCATGGCTTTAAAACTCGTAATGTTGAGTTAAGATGGAGTTTAATTGATTTATAAGCCCAGGGGTCAGGATTTGCTGATGATCCAAATGGTTAAGATTGAATGCCATCCTCTCCAGAAACATGTCTTCAAATCTTACTTTGATAGGACTTGATCCCACTATAAGATTGAATAAATGATTGTTAATATAAGTAATTTAATTAGTGGTCTACTAATGCATAAACTTGTGAGAGTCACATTATCAGTATCTTTTTTTTTTTTTTTTTTTGTTTTATAAGTATCTCTTCTCACTCATCTCTTTGTACTCTTCCAAATATTCTTAAAGAATAATATAGAAAATCCCCTCTTCAATTCGTCTCCTAAATTATTTTTGTGATCAATTCTTCTTAATATCTTTAAGGTCAAACACCAAAAATAAAAAATATAAGAAAAAACCAACGCCCATGTGCCGACAGATCGATCATATGCTGTATTATTAAGTTGGAAAAAGTAAAGGAACTTGGAAAATTCAAGGCACAAGATATTATGGGGTACTGTTACGTTTGTCCGGCCGTTCAACTGGACTTTGCCATTGGTCAAGGCACACAGAAGAATCAACGAAAATGAAAGTACAATTGCTTTTGGGACAAGCAGAAGGGAAGGTGCAAGGAAGAGGAAGAGAGGAATCAAATATCCTATATTAACATCCTCAAATGAAGAACCAATCTAAACACTTTGATAAGATGGCTAGGGCCATGAATGTTTTGGTGGGTGGTGCCACTGCTGGGGTGTCTCAAGTTGGTGAGGGTTTGTTCTTGCTTTGCATATTGGTCACGCTCTCAATCATATCCATGATCATCTTTGTATGTGCTGATGGCGGCAGCGGTGAAGACAGTGGAGGTGGAGGTGATGGCTGCGGTGGTTGCGGCTGCGGTGGAGGTGGTGGCTGTGGTGGTGGAGGTGGCTGCGGTGGTGGAGGTGGTTGTTGAGGTGCGTGGTGGTTGTCCAAGCACCAAGGAACATATCCTATATGTGTGCTTGGTTATGGAAGAGATCTCATATAGAAGCATCCGTCTGTAGATTCCATGCTCATCTCTATATGTATGCTTCGAAAATAGTTGCCGTTTCGCTTGAATATCTTTTTTCAATCCTATACTCCTCTCTTATTTTGATACATGCACAAGCTGTATGTCACCTTGGGCTGTATCAGTACGTAGTTGATGGTTTTTCATGTAACTAGTATATGATGGGATTCGATGTTATTCCCTTTAAGGTCAACATTTTTCAAGCTCTATTTCAAACTATTTTGATTATTTATCTCTTCTCTCGTCCCTATTTATTATTTTTGAATGGCATGAGGTTTTATTGATGTGTTGGTTAAAAATAACTGAGCCCATGTTTTAGAGAATCTAATGACTGACTATGTAGCTGTCGTGGGTGTGTGGAAAAAAGAAAAGATTAATTAGATCATCAACTTCTGAGACAATAAAACTAAAAACTATCACTAGAAAGAAGGAAAAATCTTTAAAAAAAGGGTAAATATATGAATTGTATTCAGTTTTTGTGTAGAAGATTTCTTCATATTTATAGAGGTAACTTTCCAAAGAGCTCGTGAGGTTTTTGCCTCCAACGAAGTTTAAGTAAGTTATAACCTATTTTCTGATGGGACAAACAGTAGCAATGAATTCAGTGCATTATAGTCTTTCTTTTTTAATATCTAAAAGAACTTTTTCCTTTTTCCCTTCTCCAACTTTCAACTTTCTATTTTTCTATCTTTCTTTCTTTGTTTCATTAACATTGGAGACTCAAACTCAGCGCACTTTCACACATACACTCATGTCCCCTTACCAGCTGAGCTATCACTTTGGGATTTCTGTTTTCATTTTTTTATTCTTTTTGTATCTTTATCCTTTCTAATTCCTTCGTTATGTCTCGTTTTCACTCTTCTCCTTTAGAAGCAAAAGTACAAAACCAACAACAATCTCTCATTAGGTATCTTTAATTTCTTTCCTAATTCTCTCTCTCTCTCTCTCTCTCTCTCTCTCTCTCTCTCTTCATCACTTCAAGCATCTAGATCTTCCTCCTTCTGTGTGTTTACCGTCGTAGATCCCATCACTTCAAGCATCTAGATCTTCCTCCTTCTGTGTGTTTACCGTCGTAGATCATTGTTAACAACAAGATCCGCATCTTGTCCCTCTTGTTCTCTCAGAGGATCTTCTCCTTTCCCAAATTGTGCCCAACTTAGTATGATATTATCTGTTTGAGTCCGGATCACTTATCGCATTTGTTATACATTCATCGTGAGTGGACCAATAATATTCTGCACGTCATCAAAAAATTTAGGTGATTCTCTTTCATCTAATTTAAACTTTTTAAACTTCAAAATTACCTTCCAGGGATTCCCTTGCATAGTTTAACTTCCATAGTCACATCACTACAACAGCTTACACCTTCAACGACGTTTTTTTTCATCGCTAAAAGTCCAAAAAACGTAGGGCAGTCGTCGGCAAAAAAATGTCAAAAAAATACCTTACCGACGAATTAATTTTTCGTCGGTAAAATTATCATTTTCACCGACGCTTTTTTATTTTCTACCGACGTTTTTTTTGTCGGCAGAATTAATAAGAAAAATAAAAAATAAATTAAAATACTCTACCGACGTTTTTTTTCGTCGGTAATATTAAAAAAATAAAAAAAAAAATATTTTACCGACGTTTTATTGTGCGTCGGTAATATTAAAAAGAAAAATAAAAACTAAAAAACAGTTTACCAACGTTTTCTGTTTCGTCGGTAATATTAAAAAGAAAAATAAAAATGAGATAAAATTTTTTTACCGACGTTTATTGTTCGTCGGTAAAATTAAAAGAAAAATCAAAATAAAATAAAAATAAAGTTACCGACGTTCTGTTTTGCGTTGGTAAAAATAAAAGAAAAATAAAAAAAAATCAAAATACAATTACCGGCGTTATTTTTTCGTCGGTGAAATAAAATTAAAAAAAATAAAAACATTACCGACGTTGTTTCTCGTTTAAATTTTCCTGTAAACCTGCTTATACACCTGTAATAAAAAATAAAACTACTCATACTACAATCAATAATACATCCAAACAAAATCATCCCCATTCTTCATCAAATCATTCATCTCCCTAAATAAACAGTACAATTAATAAACATACAGCCGAATAAAAATGTCTAAATAAATAAAAATACAGTCGAATAAAAATGTCCAATATACATATACAAATAAACTAAAAACAACAAAACAACACCAAAGTGTGCATCCGATCAGAAAGCGTCCATCAATCTGCAATGACAAAAACAAAAACAAAATTAGTATCTCTTGAATTAATGAAATTATAAACGAAAGATATACATGTATATATATACATAAATTATAAAAATCGTCAGCAAAATCGGCTCTAATTCCCTAACCGTGAGTCCAATCTGCGAGCGGTCAGTTCCTACATGTTACTCTACCCCCGAGCGAACCTCCCGTGCCGGTCCCCGAATTTTCCGGAAGCGGATCCCCGTTCCGGACCCTGGGAGGCCGTTTTCGAGCCTAAGTGTTGGAAAAGAGTCGGTTTCCGGCTCTAATTCCCTAACCGTGAGTCCAATTTACGAGCCGTCAGTTCCTACAAGTTACTCTACCCCCGAGCGAACCACCCGTGCCGGTCCTTGAATTTTTCGGTCGCCGATTCCCGTTCCGGACCCCCGAGGGGCAGTTTTCGAGCCTAAGTGTTGGAAAAGAGTCGGTTTTCGGCTCTAATTCCCTAACCGTGAGTCCAATCTGCGAGCCGTCAGTTCCTACATGTTACTCTACCCCCGAGCGAACCGCCCGTGCTGGTCCCTGAATTTTTCGGTCTCCGATTCCCGTTCCGGAACCCCAGGGGGCCGTTTTCGAGACTAAGTGTTGGAAAATAGTCGGTTTCCGGCTCTAATTCCCTAACCGTGAGTTCAATCTGCGAGCCGTCAGTTCCTACAGGTTACTCTACCCCCGAGCGAACAACCCGTGCCGGTCCCCGAATTTTACGGTCTCCGATTCCCGTTCTGGACCCTCAGGGGGCCGTTTTCGAGCCTAAGTGTTGGAAAATAGTTGGTTTTCGGCTCTAATTCCCTAACCGTGAGTCCAATCTGCGAGCCGTCAGTTCCTACATGTTACTCTACCCACGAGCGAACCGTCCGTGCCGGTCCCCAAATTTTCCGGTCGCCGATTCCCGTTCCGGACCCCCGGGGGGCCGTTTTCGAGCTTAAGTGTTGGAAAAGAGTGGGTTTCCGGCTCTAATTTCCTAACCGTGAGTCCAATCTGCGAGTCGTCAGTTCCTACAGGTTACTCTACCCCCGAGCGAATCGTCCGTGCCAGTCCCTGATTTTTCCGGTCGCCGATTCGCTTTCCGGACCCCCGGCGGGCCGTTTTCGAGCCTAAGTGTTGGAAAAGAGTCGGTTTTCGGCTCTAATTCCCTAACCGTGAGTCCAATCTGCGAGCCGTCAGTTCCTACAGGTTACTCTACCCCTGTGCGAACCGTCCGTGCCGGTCCCCAAGTTTTCCGGTCGCTGATTCGCGTTCCGGACCCCCGGCGGGCCGTTTTCGAGCCTAAGTGTTGGAAAATAGTCAGTTTTCGGCTCTAATTCCCTAACCGTGAGTCCAATCTGCGAGCCGTCAGTTCCTACATGTTACTCTACCCCCGAGCGAACCACCCGTGCCAGTCCCCAAATTTTCCGGTCGCCGATTCCCGTTCCGGACCCCCGGGGGGCAGTTTTCGAGCCTAAGTGTTGGAAAAGAGTCGGTTTGCGGCTCTAATTCCCTAACCGTGAGTCCAATCTGCGAGCCGTCAGTTCCTACATGTTACTCTACCCCCGAGCGAACTGCCCGTGCTGGTCCCCGAATTTTTCGATCGCCGATTCCCGTTCCGGAACCCCAAGGGGCCGTTTTCGAGCCTAAGTGTTGGAAAATAGTCGGTTTCCGGCTCTAATTCCCTAACCGTGAGTTCAATCTGCGAGCCGTCAGTTCCTACAGGTTACTCTACCCCCGAGCGAACAACCCGTGCCGCTCCCCGAATTTTTCGGTCGCCGATTCCCGTTCCGGACCCTCAGGGGGCCGTTTTCGAGCCTAAGTGTCGGAAAAGAGTCTGTTTTCGGCTCTAATTCCCTAACCGTGAGTCCAATCTGCGAGCGGTCAGTTCCTACATGTTACTCTACTCCCGAGCGAACCTCCCGTGCCGGTCCCCGAATTTTCCGGTCGCCGATTCCCGTTCCGGACCCCCGGGGGGCCATTTTCGAGCCTAAGTGTTGGAAAAGAGTCGGTTTCCGGCTCTAATTCCCTAACCGTGAGTCCAATCTGCGAGCCGTCAGTTCCTACAGGTTACTCTACCCCCGAAAGTATGATAATGCAATCAAGGATTACATAGATGAACGAGTATTTGTTGATGAGAAAGATTACGATAATGCAATCAGGGATGACAGGGATGCACAAGTAATTGTTGATGAGAGAGAGTATGATAATGCAATCAAGGATGACATAGATGAACGAGTATTTGTTGATGAGAAAGATTATGATAATGCAATCAAGGATGACATAGATGAACGAGTATTTGTTGATGAGAAAGATTATGATAATGCAATCAAGAATGACATAGATGAACGAGTATTTGTTGATGAGAAAGATTATGATAATGCAATCATACTGTGCAGTTAAAATTTGTTCAAATCCTACATTTTGAGTGTTTATAAATTAATAACACAAATGATATGTTATTTGTTCAAGAAAGTATTCTACTAATAAAAGAGTCGCATCATGATCCTCCAGGAGGTGTGCCATCCCCAGCAGAACTGCTCTCTCCCGTGGTGTCAAGAAAGGCGGCCGGATCTATTCCTGCCACAGCTGCCAGCCTTTGAACGAGGGCCTCAAGCTGGCGTGTCCTCCGGTCCTTGCTCAGCCTGCCTCCTACCCTGCTTAGCTAGCTGCTCGTGCAGGGCGACCACCTCAGGGTCCGGTGCCCGAGACTGTGTGGAAGAGGAAGAGGTCCTCGAGTATATCCCATACCCCTTTATGTAGCCCGACCTCTTCCCAAGCACATCTATGGCTATCCCCTTTACGTAGCCCGACCTCTTCCTCGTAGTCCCCGATCTCAAAGAGTTGCTGCAATTAGGGGATATCCATAGTAGTCATTAGTAATAACAAAATATAATCAGAGATTGTAATGAGGAGCACAACTATAATAACTTTGGTTGATGTTTCTCGTTTCAGTTTACCTTGACTGCAGCGATGACGGCAAGCTTGATCCCACTGTCAAGCTTCTTCCAGCCATGAGGCCTGACTGGGGCAACCTCTCTAATGGCTAACCCAAGATGGTTAGCCAGTGATGGGGCATGTTCCCCCTCTGGCCTATGACTGGAGCTAGGGATCGGGACTGGGATGTTATGACCTAGCTGACTCCTCAGCTTTGCCGCATTCTTCCCTCGCGTAGCACCCCTGGTACGGCCAAGAGTCTCAGCCGAGGCTGGGGCTGATGCTGTTAAGACGACAGTGCTAAATGAGTTAGTGAACACAAATGATATTTGAGGTGAACAAATCAGAAGAAAAAAAAGTTATAGAACACAAATCTAAATATGAGGTGAACCATTCTACACTTTAAAAGGTTTTCCGATTTTCTCACCTACGCTGCTCCCGGTCGTATGATGACTCGCGGGAGGCTGGGACGGCTGGGCCTGGGTCGGCGGGGGCTGTGTGGTCAAAGGCTCAATCAGCAGAGGCTGGGAGGCTGCCGATTCAGGGGTGCTCCCGCCCTGGGTCTTGCTTAAATCATGCATTTCAAATGTCATCTTCATTTTTTTTTCTCCTTGGGTCTCTGTTTCCCTTTTTATATAAACCCCAACACCCTTGAAGCAAAAGGGAGATAGCCAAAGAAAACTCTACTTTCAATTCTCTTCTGGTTTCTGAAGGAAGATTCAGTTAGGAAAGATGAATCCTCCAACTGCACAAGAAATGTCTTACAATGACATGGTTCAAAAGAGAAAGGACGAGAAGGGTGCACTATATGGCTGGTATGGCCTCTCCTCTCATTCCCTACTACAAATAAGTATATCAAGACCTCCTCATTCTGCATAAACATTCAAATTTACTACTGTTTTTTTTTTCTTATGGAGTTTTCACTTGTTGGGTGCAGTTTGTTTGCTCTCTGCTGTTGTTTCTGCTGCCACGAAATATGTGAATGCTGCCTTGACATCATCTGCTGTAATTGTGATTACAAATCATAAGTAACACTGCAACAAATAATCCAATTTATGATTCAGTACTCACTTACATGCACCATCTCCAGGAGTAAGATTATAACCAGATCACAGGATTCAGGAGAGAAGCATGTGAGAGTTGTTACCTATAAGTGACAGTTGCCCTTTTCCTTTACCATAGTAGATGATAGGTAATCGGGGTTGGAGTTAATTACAATTACAGGAAACAGAGCGCAAATCAACCAAGCTCTACAAATCCAAATGGGGCCTTGGCATCATTCTGTTTCCTCAGCCTTCATTAATGGTAAAAACCACTTATCTGGTCATACTTGGTGAGAGTATTCTTGTAGCCAAAATGAGTGGTCGGTTCAAAAGCTGGTTCTGTGATCAGTTTACTTCTTGATATGCAGTCACATGAGTTAAAATAAGGAAGGAAATATTCTAGTGATTCTATATGAAAGGTTAGTAGCATCATGAAACATTCCATGTATAGAAGAGTTGAAAGTGTTGAGACTATAAGAAACTGGGAAAAGGGAATATAACTCAAGAGGGATAATAATTTTATGTTTTAAGAAAACAAGTCTGATAAAGAAGGTTCTATGATGATGATGATGTGTTAAAATCAAGTCCTTAGGCCTCACTTTGGCTACAATTAACAGATTGATTATTGTTATTATTGTTATTTATTAGTCAAATTAATCATGTGTAAAGCATGCAATTTATTTTCTTTGGCCAAGTTTCACACTTGAAGAGGGATTTCTTTGAGCAGCTTAGATTCAAGTGGCATCAGTGGCTCACCATGCAAGTAAACTGGAAGATGTTTACTTTAATGGGTTCTGGCCTTCTAGGTGTGACTCGGTCCCTTAATTGGGGTAAAAGTCCTAAAACCCTGAAGGCTGGTGCTCATGTTTGTTCAAAAGAAGCAACAATCTTTGCAATAAATGTTGCCCCTTGCAATCTCTTTCATGGAGAGTGCTCTCAACGGTCGACAGTGCTAGCTAAATAGCCTAAAATAAATATTTACTGATTGAATGGGGAATTCAATCCAATGAATTCCACATAATACATGCAGCAGATGTAAAGAGACAGGTATTTTCAATAGATGGCAGTCTATAACTATATAAGCAAAAAGGAGAAAGAAGTGACCCTGTCCTGTTGGAGGTTACAAGTTGAATGTCTGGTAGTTCAAAAGCAATCTAGGTTCTGCTGGGATGGGTGGGGTGATAAAAAATAATAATAATAACAGCACAGAATTACAGTTCTCTTTTTCAAAGCCAACAATTTGGGGCGTTAAAATAGGCCTCACACAATCTGAAAAGTGCTCAAATTTGAATTTCACCAAGTCAATAGGCTACAGAGATTGGAGGATGACTTGCGAAACTCTATTCCGAAAAAGGCCATTTGTTTGATGGAAAAAGGCCATTTTGTCGATAACTATGATGACTTGATACATTAAAAGTTAATCCTAAAAAAAAGAAAGTTAGAAAACCAACATCATGCACATATTTCAGAAGTCAATCAACATCATCATCCTACTGATTTAAAAGAAGCCAAGAAATTTCAAATTGCCAATCAATGAATTGAAGGAAATCAACTGAAAGACAAATGGGATTAGATTACTCACTATTTCCAAGCGGGCGGGAGCTTCTTCGTCCTCTTGTAGCAGCGAGCAAGGCGATGGATCCTGCTCTCAACAAGGATCAACCTGAACTTAGAGTCCTTATCCTTCCTGTTCCTCTCCAGATGCTTCCTGATCGCAACCGCCTTCTTTATAAGATGATACAAGTCCTCAGGAATCTCAGGAGCAAGACCTACAACAACAACAGAAACAACAACAACAAACAAATCAAAAACATCAATTCAATCACCATATAATATCCCAAGATTCAACTCAAAAACACATAGATAGAGAGAGAGAGAGGAAAGCATAACTTATAAACAAAAACTCAAACACCTGGGGGGCAAAATCAAACAGACCATACTGTAGGCCCTTTTGGATGTTCATAAACCAAGTACATATAACTTGGATTATGCACAAATGAGGGTCATCAGTTTGGACATTTTCCAGGCTGAGTTGCAGTTGTTTTGTTATTTTCCATGGGCAATCACAGGTAAACAAGTTTACAACTTAATAGAAATACAGTCAACTTGATCATAATCAAATGCAGATAACTAGTAGAACCCCACCATCAAAAAAATAATTGAAATAGAATAAAATAAAGTACTAAAGAAAAGAAAAAACAGAGAGTAACAATAAGAAATGCAACCTATTAACCACGAAATTCCAAACAGAAGCTGCAAATACCCATATCAGATAGAAACGAAGAGAGAAGAGATGAGAAAGTTACTCTACCTGCAGAGAGTGGAGAGATGCAGAGGCAGCAACGGCAGAGAGGGTCCGAGCAGAGGCAGCGGCGTGAGAGAGGGAGACCCTTCCTCGAGCGACAATTGGTTTCGGGTAGAGAGAGAGTGAGAGAGCAAAGAGAGCGAGAGAGAGAGAGAGAGAGAGCGAGAGAGACAGAGAGAACGAGCGAGAAAGAGCGCAGAGATCGAGCCAGGGAGAGAGATAAATAGCAGAGAGAACAGAGAGAGCAGAGAGAGCGAGATAGAGAGAGCAAAGAAGTGCAGATCGAGAGAGAGAGAAGAGGGAAAGGGATAGAGATAAAAGAGGGCTATTGGGCGGGAGTGGGAAAAATAGGATCTTTACCGACGTTTTTTTTTCGTCGGCAAATTAATTTTTTCGTCGGTAAAGATTAATAAATTTTTATTAATAAAAAATAAGTTAAAAATTAACAACTTTTACCGACGTTTTATGCTAAACGTCAGTAAAATACTTACCGACGCTAATTTTCGTCAGTAAAACATTAAGTTCGTCGGTAAAATAAAAACATAAATAAAAAATAAATTCCTTTTACCGACGTTTTATCTTTCGTCGGCAAATAAAAAATAAAAATAAATAAAAATTAAAAAGACATTTACCGACGTTTTTTTTCGTCGGCAAAAAGAAAATAGAAAAATAAATAAAAAATGTAAAGACTTTTACCGACGTTTTTTTTCGTCCGCAAAAAGAAAATAAATAAATAAATGTAAAGACTTTTACCGACATTTTTTTTCGTCGGTAAAAGAAAATAGAAAAATAAATAAAAAATAAAAAGACTTTTACCGACGTTTTTTGTCGTTGGTAAAACAAATAAAACGTCGCTAAAAGTCATTTTACCGACGTTTTCTAATTCGTCGGTAATAATCTCTCATTTTCACTTCCCTATATTACAGATTGAACTTTGCCGACGTTTTTAAAGAAATTCGTCGGTAATAATCTCTCATTTTCACTTCCCTATATTACAGATTGAACTTTGCCGACGTTTTTAAAGAAAACGTCGGTAAAAGTCATACTTTTACCAACGATTTATAAAAGCGTTGCTAAAAAACGTCGCTAAAAGTGCATATTGTTGTAGTGCATCAAGTTACCCTTAGAAGAATAGTCTGTTTGGTAGGTTGTAGGAGGCATGGAGCCAAAGCCCAAATCAATGAATATCCACCCATTTGGTGGTTGCAGATAAACCTACCCACTCAATAATGCAATTAAAGTAAGTCTTAATGAGTTGTACCTCACCGCCGCTCCTGTGGGCCTGGTTTGGCAAAGGAACATCCAATTGTATCAGTAAACCTAATGTAATCTGATTACCATTGTAATTAGCAAGCCTACTTCTTCACATCAAATATTTTGAAGACCACACAATTTGGTGAAGACGGAGTGAAAAATTTAACAGTGCAAATGTTTACTGACCTTCCTGAATACCTGAAACTTGCAGACTTAATGGCATTGTGGACTGTGGTGAGAGACATAAGCACATTCACAAGAGGGCCATGCTTCTAGTGGAGCAAGTTAGAGTTAGCAAAGGAAGCCCACTTGTTACTTGCCTTCTGGAAGGTCCAAGTGGCAGGTATACTTCCACATAAATATTATCATTATGTACTTTTTCCTCATGGCCTTGAAGCACATGGGTGCGTTTTGTATTCTGATGTTATAGGAGAAATGAAACAGCGACAACTTTCTTTTTTCCTTTTTTTCTTTTATTGGCCGTGAAAAATTAAGAACTAAAGAAGTGGTGAAACTATAACTTTCCTTTTCCTTAACAGATATTTGAACTGACTATAGGATTCATATTTGTCAATTGGGGAACTTCTATAGTAGACTGCAAATATACTGAAAAAAAAAAGAATCAAATGAAGTGTCTAGATGACCAGATAATCCCCCTTGTATAACTTCTTAAACCCAGTAATTCTGTGCACATTTTCAAGGAAATATCATGCCAGGTTATAAACAGAGTTGAAAAGTAAAATGGGGAAGAGAATTCTCTTGGTGTTGTAAATATTGGATCCCCTTGCATTACGCTATTTCCATGAGGCATCGAGCAAAAGAGCATCGAGAGTGGAATGTGGATAACATAGTAGAGAGTCCTCGTGGCCACGCATATGAGAGCCTCTCACTTCATGGACTTAGACTTTATGTTTTCCTTTATAAACCATTTTCTTTTTTGTGGCTGGTTTGTAATTGTAGGAGAAGATTGTGAGAAATTTTGGCGTGGGTTTCACAATAATCAAAGTACAGAAAAATATGAGAAATAATGAGTACACAAAAGTTGCATTTTTCATTCATTTCTCAAATTTATTTTTACATGAGATTGGATGTTCTGACCTTGTGGGTGCAAGTTGTTTACATTGTATGTTTTACAAGTCCACAGTCTATCCTGCACTACGTTAAAAAGGCTAACCAGCGATTGTAAAAATATGCCAAGAACGATGGTCTAGGCTGTCGTTTTTTTCTCGACAGATTTTGACCGTTGTTCTGTTAATAAACGACTCTACGGTCCGCCAAAAAAAAAAAATTTACATTGTTAGCTTGTATTTGTGTTAAATCTCTCGGATTCGGTATCTTTTTTGACTTTCTATAGACACACAAGCGTCAATTTGCTTGGCTCGAGTTCCTTTTGTAATTAGTTAATGGACAATAAATGTAGTTGTATCTTTTCTGCTGATTATGTACAACTTTTGTGGAGATATACAAGAAATGAAAGCAACCTTTTAAGACATGGTAGGCTGGCCAATACCCACAAGAAAGAATCTACTACATGGCTAAGATGCAGGATTTGGCACCCTACTTTGGTTGGTCTAGACATGGCTAAGATCCAAGTGGGTTCTCCTCAAATGTATCATTCCCATAACTTCTTTTATCTTATAAGTAAAAGTTCCTCAAAGGAAAAGATATATAATATCAATATCTTTCACAAGGGAGGTATCTCACAAGGATTTTCCTTTTTTTTCTTTTTATTGGTAACAACTGATTTTATTATTTCTACCTAAAAAAATTTGATTTTATTAACAGCAAAGAGCTACAAGAGGAAACACGAACACCAATTTAACGGACTAGGGAGTGAAGGGATCATAAAAATATATTGAAAACAACGAAAGAAACATTCTATCCACCCTTGCAGTTTAGCCAAAGAGTATGTAAAAGCATTTTTCATTTTGACAATTGATATGCTTAAACTTCACCCGGATATAGAAGTCCATGGTTTGATCTCATTAAATTGAAATTGAAATCTCTACAAGAGGAAACCACGTAAAAAAGAGGAGACCCGAGATATTGCATTATTTGCATCAATATCCAATATTAACTTGACATGAAAATGTTGAACATAATTCAAAGAGCTTTAGGAATAGTTAGAACTTTTCTGCCTCATTGGATTTCAAAATACCGAAATGTTTAGAGAGCATATATATACAGCCAAAACATCCGGCCCCTTCTATTTTGAAGGAATCCCATTATACCAGCTGGTACCTGACACGAAAAACCCAATTTGGACAGTTGTTCAATCTATTCACAATGTTGGGTTGCACTTAGAAAATGTGATTTAAGAAATCATGAGATTTTGATTAAGGGTTTCAATGATTTTATGGGGATGTTTTCCCCCTTCCCTAACATCAAATCCATAATAAGACTTGTTGGGCTTTTTGGTTGTTTCAAAAAATTCAAAAGGTGTTTTGACTTTACTTGAAAAGATGTTTTGTCTTTTGGTTCTTTTGCTTTATATGGGTAGTGTAGGCTTTTGGAAAACCTTGAAAAGGCTTTATATATTTTTTCATTCATATATATACTTTAAGAACTTTTGAAGTCTTTTACTATGAGCTCTCTACCGGTTTGACCTGGGGTTTAGGGTCCGGAAAGCGTTTAACCGGGCTCGTGTCCGCTACGTGCATCCTGCTTGTGTTGTATCGCACGCAATGGAATTAATGGATTGGGGATTAATGGCCCAACGAACACTAATCTCTATATATTAGGGTCATCTCTGTCATCATTTTTGAACACACAAGAAACATCTTTCTCCCGCGTGTGCAACCCGAAGGCCGTTGTATCCAAGGGGTGATTCTGCTCACATTTGGATTTCATCCCAAGGGGCGAAACTCGTCCTAAAGAGAGCGTCATCATACGTACCTCTGCCATATATTTGCTTTCGTTGTTGCTCTTCGACTTCCACCTACAAATAACAGTTGCAGGCTTTTACAATCGGTTATTACCGTTTCATTTAAAATTTAATTGACAGCAACCCCTGTTTAGTAGCTATTCCAACAAGACTTTCCAGCACCTATTTCTAATGATTGGCATGCTGAAAGTGTCAGACGTGCCTCGGCCATATATTTGCTGCCGTTGTTGTTCTTGACTTCCGCCTACAAATAACAGTTGCAGGGTTTAACAATCGGGTATTACCGTTTCATTTAAAGTTTAATTGACATCAGCCCTGTTTTATAGCTATTCCAACAAGACTTTCCATCACCTATTTCTAATGATTGGTATGCAGAAAGCATTTTGGTTTTAAAACAAATATAAAAAATAACTAAAATAAATATGATTTTAAAAATCTTTGGAAGGAGTCAGCATTTCAGGTTTTGTTTTTTATTTTCTTTGGATTTAGGGTGAAACTGAAAATGTCTTGGAACTCTATTCTTGACACATATGTAATTTGGTTTAGATTTGGAAACCCTAGAAGCTAATAAAAAAATGTAGATTTACACGTCTTAACTTCTAAAAGAGTTTGTGTATGTGTTTTTATAAGTTTGATTAATAATGAAAATGGGCGGATGTTACCATTTGTTTTCTGGGTTTGATCAGGATTGTACTGAATTGTTTCTTTCAGGAACTTCAGTGTTATTTAATTTTTTTAATCCATATATTTAAGTTCTTACAAAAAAAACCATTTATCTTTGAGTAGAATGGTCAGAGTGTGGATGCATCAAATTATAGAGTCCTGATCCTCTGAGGATTTCCCCCACAGTGATTGTGAGTGGACCAATCAAGGGCTACCACATCACCACGGGCAGCCTGCCATGCACGCGGGCAGCTTGGCATACATTCGGGCAGGGGCTGCCCACGGTAACATAGCGGATCATGATTTGTCCACTCACGGTTACCGTGGGGGAAATCCTTAGATGATCCCGATTTCAAATTATGGTTGCTGAGGCCCACATAAAAATGTGCACACATCCACCGGCCTAATTATGTAATAAAAGAGGAAAGCTATTGTTTTGGATGTTTTAGATTTAGCCTAGCTGCCCGGATCAGTATAAGGCATGATATATCAGGTCCCCGTTTGAATTTTGAAACCCAATTTGTAATTGTTAAAGGGCCTGGGCAACTACTCTACTTTGGGTTGCAAGCGGGTATCCGATTACCTAGAAGTTCCGACCCGCAAAAAATTAGGACTGGAACCTATTTTAGGTTCCAATTCATAAACGGGTCCGGGTCTGGAATCCAATTTAGCTTCCAATTGATAAACGGGTCTATGTCCGGGTCCATATAGGTTCCGACCCGTGGACCCAACATATGAGTCTAAGATGTTGAAAATTATATGTGAAATTCAAATTTTTTGAACATTTTTTTATGTATAATACTGGAGGTAGTAGACTTGATGCACTGTTATAAGTTGAATTATATACTTATTTTTAGAAAAAATGTGAATAAAGAGAAATTAGAATCGATTTTGAAACTAGATTATAGTCCTCTTGGTGGACCTAGTTCCGGAACTGGATCTGGGTTTCTCTATTAGTATCAGGTATGGAACCAACAAAATAGGTTCCGAGTCAAAACCGGATTCGGAACCGGAACCGTTATTTAGAAACGGGTCTGGGTCTGGGTCTGGGTCCACTATTGTTCCGATTTGGAACCGTCCCGTTTGTAACCCTAACTCTACTGTATCCAGCAGCTGGATCTTGTCCACATCCGATTGAGTAGAAAAAAAGAAATAATCCTCAAGGCTAGGCCCGAAATCCTCAGTCCCATTATTTGCTAAATAACTTAATTATCTGGAATTCTAATTTCTTTTGCCCTGTAATGAAGGCCATAAGTAAAAGGTGGATCAACGATCTAATGACTTCCTCCTTGTGGGATTTCCTAACAACGACAGATGATTGATAATCATGAAAGTAGTAGCGTCCACATTTTCTCTGTGTAAATGAGGTCATTCTTAGTAAATAGTGTATTTTAGGAAGAGTAGGTAAGGTGAATCGATTGACTAAAGGGGATTTGACATTTCATTGCCACTCGATCTCTAATTTCATGACTAGAAGTCTCTAAATGTCACGACTCTGGTATACTTTTTTTTTTTTATGTTTTTGCCCTGGATCCCATGATATCGCATGGGTTTTTAAAAACCCATGCGATATCATGGGATCCATGTAGCTTTTTAACTTTTAACATTTGGATCCCATGACATCAGGGGTTTTTAAACTCCCGTGATATCATGGGATCAAGGAAAAAAAATTAAAAAAAAGTGTACCAAAGTCAAACGGCTTTGGTGACAT
Organism: Cinnamomum chago; assembly: GCA_038049695.1. Classification (NCBI taxonomy): domain Eukaryota; kingdom Viridiplantae; phylum Streptophyta; class Magnoliopsida; order Laurales; family Lauraceae; genus Cinnamomum; species Cinnamomum chago. Next base: position 38,643,059 of record CP142454.1, read on the forward strand.
TTACAGAATTTTAGTCATGAAATTGGAAATTGAGTGTTTAAAGGGCATTGAAATGTCAAATCCCCTTGACTAATCCATATATGGTCTCAATAAATCACCATGAGCTTGGCCCTCTCATAATTTTAGCAAAGAAATAGCAAATATTGGTTCCATTCTCTTCACCACACCCAATTCCGGACAAACTAATCACTCTTGATGCCAATATACAAATACGTGTTCCGTACAATGGACAAGTCATCGGATACTTTGTACGAAACCAAGCTCAAAGGGAAGATTGTGAGACCACAAGTCGTAACTCCAAGGGGTTGGCCCAGTGGTCAGGACCACAGTTCCTCTATCTTCTGGCGCTAGCGGTCTTGGTATCGATCCCCGATTCCCTCCTCTTTAGGAACCGAATGTTGAGTCCTCTAGTGCTACCACCTGGGGGCCACAAGGGTTTTACCGGCTTCTTTCTGGGCACGGAGGGATATGACAACCCAAAGGGTTGGAAACCCTCTGATAGCAAAAATAAAAAAAAAACGGGAAATATATCATTACCTTACAGTCCATCCACTACAAAAAAAGGACTTTTAGTCTCGCTTTTGAAATGAGCTTTTCTGTCGCTTTTACAATAAAGTGACACAGTATGGTCTGATGTGTCACTTTAGAGGAGGAGTAAACGCGGAGGAGGTTTGTTGGGTCACTTTTCTATAACGCGACACACAAAACTAATATATGGTTTTCCCCCACTAAACAAAAGTGACAAAAGAAGTTTGATTGTTATTTTCTTTCATGAAATAGGAAAGAAAAGCGACACATGAATTTGGGCAAGTGATAATTTGGGTTCCCTCCATCGTATATCCCATGCCTTCGTTCCCTCCATATCCTCATTCCCTTGGCGCCCAAATACCCCAACGATCAGAGTGTCTGAGACGATCCCATTGAGGAGTGTCAGAGACGATCGACAGACATCATCTCTGCAAACCCCCCCCACCCCATCCCTCCAATCCTCATGCACCTCAGCAGCCCATCCCTCCAATCCTCCCCTGCATCGTCTCCATTCACACAACCCAGGCGATCGATCACCTTCAGCCCTGCGCATCATCAGCCAGCCTCCCATCTCCATCTCCATCGCAGCCATCCAACCTCCTTCTCTCTTCTCTCCTCACCAAACCCGCCACCCTCTGCTCCATTATCTTCCTCCGCCAGACACAAACAGCAGCAGCCCCGGCCCACACGCAGCACCTTCTTCCGCCTCCTCGAGCCGCCCCTGCACCAGGTACACCCCTCCCTCTTTCTGTACTCCGCACACACTGCGCATGCACCATCCCCCCTCTCCTCTCTCCTTCTCTGTTCTCTCTCTCTCACCCTCGCTCCCCATCTCTCTGCTCCCTCTCTGATTTCTCTCTCTTTCCCCATCTCTCTGTTATGTCCCTCTCTGCTCTTCTCTCTACTTCTTCTTCTTTCAGCTATATATGTTTCTACTGTCTGGGTATGGAGATTTAGGGTTTCTGCTGGATTGTGGGAGTGGGTTCCATGGTGCTGGGACATTTTAGGGGTGGATTGTGGGAGTGGGTTCCTTGGTAGGGGGGATGTAGACGATGGTGGATTGTGGGAGTGGGTTACCCCTACCCCTCTTGAACAATTCTCGTTTTCCACTCCTGAGTCCTGAACTCCTTCCAAGTCCTAAATCATCACAGGCTCGACCCATTTTCCCTTTTCCATTCCCCTCCTATTGCAGCAGCATAAGAGGTGGAATTGGTTCGTTAGGAAGAGAAAGAAATAGAATGCAGAGCCTAATATCTAACAGGCTTGACTTTGGCTTCCCACTCTCAAAGCTTCTTCTTCTTCTGCACACCCAGAAAATCTGTACAAGGACAAGGCTTCGAAGCTTGTCTGCTTTTTCAGTGAATCAGTCACGCAGTGGTCTTCCTCGCTTCTATTCCCAAACCCTTCCCCATTCCAAGGCACGCCTCTCTCTCTCTCTCTCAACCCCTAGATTCAGATCCAAAAGGTAGGAAAAAAAATCATCTTTTGCAGTCTTTACAATATACATTGTTGCGTGCAGGTCGTTAGAGACACAGGTGTGTGCCTGTGCCTGAGTGACTGCTTAATTTTGGAGTTCCCAATTCCCATTGTAGCAATAAGAATACAGGCACAAAAATCACATTTTGATTGCAGAAAATGTTCCCCCGTGCCAACCTATAGAAACTTGAAAACATTAGAAAATGTTTTGAAAGAACCCACATAACAGTTGGAAGAAAAAACAATCCCAAATAAAATGTAATCAATATGGAAATGAAATGATAGACAATCTGCTGTGCCTTTGATTTTTGGAGCAAGTTCTTTGGATATAAACTTTGGGTCATAAGTTTTCGTCTTCCACAGAGGTGCTACACTTGGAAAATTTTCAACACTAAGATGTGACCCTAAATTTTTTATGAGGGGTCTATAAGATAAATAACTTAGTTTACATGACACTATGACCATGACAAGTAGGGAAAGAGAGTTGTTTTGCTTGGAAGAGAAGAGTGGGTGATTAGAATCATGTGGAGTGCATTAATGGCAAAGAGTGTGTAAGAACAAGACTTTGGGTTCTACAACTAAATTTCATTTTCAATCTCCCTCGAAATTGTTTCATTTTTTTTTTATATTGCTTAGACCTTAGTTTGATGTCGGATCTCATTAAGTGTATCTCATTAATGACTTGGTTCTTGTTGTCTTAGAGGAGTACTTCATTGTCTGGTGGCTCTTTATGCTCACTCCACTCACAACCAATCTCCTACTAAGGGATAATGGATTCAATCCCACTAACATGCCACATTGCTCTTATGACATAGAAAGGAATGCAATTCATCATATTAAACTGCATCATCTCTTTTTTCTAGTGGGTACTTCTTTATAAAATGGGACCAAGTCCTACAACCTTTGAGTTTCTTAATTCCCTTTTATGTACTGACTATCTTTCCCTAATGGCATTTCATTATAATTTCATGTTGATGGTGTGGTGAAAGGCTGGGAAAGCTGCTTCTAATGTCACCTTATTGGGATATCATGATTCATGTGACCCTACTTTAATACTTGTTTTGTTAGTAGGATGCTTTATTTTACCAAATTGAAGCTACATGTGACAGAGTTCAAAACTCAACGGGTCAACTCGGTCTAAAAATACCTTTTTTTTTTTTTGAGTCATGAAAACCAATTCTATCATTAAATTCTAATCAAACCAATAATAAAAAGATTGTTTTCAAAGATTAATTTGATAGATCATTGGGTAAATTTTCATTGATCTTGATTGGTTGTTGTAAAACTTCATCAAACGATCTTCCAACAGTATCGAAGAACAGGGAGCTTCATTTTCTTTTAAATTGATGGTTTTCTTAACTAAACATGTTTTTTTTAGGGCGTATATGGTTTTTGTTAAAACCACTAATGATTTGACTAGGTTTGCATTTATAGTCCAATCCAGTTTGAGATGTAGGCCAAGAAGAACCACTTGTCTAAGTTACTCTATAATTAAAGATAAAGTTGTAAATACTTTAATTTTGTCCTACTCACTAGATGCATCAAGTTCTTTGAGTCAATCCAACCCAATGACTGAACCAGTCAATCCTGCCTTTCGACCTACAATGTGGCGCCATTTAGCCTTGTGGTCCATACCTCCAACAGCTCTGAATAATTGCTTAGAATACAATAAATTTGCACCAGTTTGTATAAAAGCAAGATGAATAAAGAGGGAACTGCTTTAAGTCTTTTTCTGAGATTGTTTACAACTTAACCATCCAATCTGAATCCACTCTTTGCCATTGCATTTGGTGTATGTGACAACAAGAACATCTTTCCAAGAGACACATTCAGTTTTTTCTTTTTCCATTTTAAATAGTACAGATGTTAGGTGGGTGCTTACATGTCATGGCTATGAAGAATTACATGTCTGTAATTTTCTTGAAAATTTTGGTGTTTTAGAATTTCAGGATTTTTGTTAATTTGGAATGGACAAGTCTTGGATGTCCAAGCTGAGAAATTCGAATGAATACATTGAAGGGGTTAACAATCTTCTTAGTTTTGCAAAGGATGAAGAAAGTTATATACGCTGCCCATACAAAGACTGTGGGAATCTCCATGAGTTAACTAAGAAGGAAGTCAGAAATCATCTTTGTAGACATGGTATCGACATAACTTATGTTCTGTGGAGATATCATGGGGAAAGGCATCTGGCTTCTGATTTTTCAAGTGTTCCTACACATGAGAACACCAATCAGCCCTACAATACGGAGAGCCCCCTCGATGAAACCCCCCTCGATGCTACAAAAATGAAGGAAATGGCAGAGGCTGTAGATAAACAATATAAGGCTAATCCTAAGAAATTTCAAGAACTTCTTGAAGATGCTGAGACTCCCTTGTATGAAGGTTGTACAAAGATTACGAAGTTATCAGCTATTGTAACGTTGTTTAATTTGAAAGCGAAAGGTGGTTGGACTGACACAAGTTTTACGAATTTGTTGAAAGCCTTAGGAGAGATGCTTCCATAAGGTAATTTGATGCCTTCTAGCATGCACGCAGTTAGAAAGACATTGTCAATTTATGGGATGAAATATGAAAAAATCCATGCTTGTCCCAATGACTGTATACTTTACAGGGGTGATGAAAATAAGAATAGAACTACTTGCCCAACTTGTGGAGTATCAAGATACAAGGAAAATAAAAATGGGACCGACCAAACTAAAGGTGTTCCGGCTAAAGTTTTGTGGTACTTTCCACCTATTGCAAGATTTAAAAAGATGTTTCAGTCTGCGGAAACAGCGAAGTCATTGACATGGCATGCCAATGAGCGATTGGTGGATGAAAAACTATGTCATCCAGCAGACGCTCAAGCTTGGAAGTTGGTAGACAAGAGGTGGCCTGAGTTTGGTGCTGAATCGAGAAATCTTCGCCTTGCACTTTCAGCGGACGGAGTTAACCCATATAATAATCTTAGCAGTAAGTACAGTTTATGGCCTGAGATGTTGGTAACTTACAACCTCCCACCTTGGCTCTACATGAAGAGAAAGTTCATGATGTTGACAATGCTGATATCAGGTCCAAAACAACCTGGAAAAGACATTGACGTTTATTTAGCTCCCTTAATTGATGATTTAATTACTTTATGGAATTCAGGGGTAGAGGTTTTTGATGCCTACAAGCAGGAGTCATTTCTACTGAGAGCCGTATTGCTATGGACGATCAACGATCTTCCAGCCTATGGTAATCTTTCTGGGTGTACTGTTAAAGGCTACTTTGCTTGTCCAGTTTGTGCTGAAGAGACATCTTCGTATAGGTTGAAACATTGTTGAAAAAATGTATACACATCCACTAGAAGACTTCTATCTCGGCATCATCCATATCGGAAGCAACAAAAGGCCTTTAACGGTGAGAAGGAGTTGAGGGAGGCACCTGAACGATTGAATGGGCAGCAAGTACGAAGCAAAGTTGAAGGGATCAAAGTCTCGTGGGGGAAAGAGAAGTCAACACAAGAAGTTAATAAAGGAGATAATGGTGTTATGAAATGCTGGAACAAGAAATCCATCTTTTTTGATCTTTCGTATTGGGAGTACTCACCTCTCCCACATAACTTAGACGTCATGCACATCGAGAAGAATGTATGCGATAGTGTGATTGGTACTCTACTCAACATTCCAAATAAGACAAAGGACCACCTTAAGAGTCGTCTTGACCTGCAGGAGATGGGTTTAAGGATGGAGTTGGCCCCAAAGGTTGGTGAGAAGCGAACATACTTACCCCCGGCATGTTACACATTATCTAAAGTTGAAAAAACTAGAGTATGCAAAACCTTGCACGAGTTGAAAGTCCCCGAAGGATACTCTTCAAATTTCAAGCCCCTTGTTTCAATGCAAGATCTGAAATTGCATGGCTTGAACTCACGTGACTGTCACATGTTGATGCAGCAACTACTTCCTGTGGCAATACGATCTGTCTTGCCAAGTCATGTGAGAAATGCAATTATTAGGTTGTGTCGATTCTTCAAAGATCTTTGCGCGAGAGTAGTAGATGTGAAAAGATTGCCTGAAATTCAGAATGATATCGTGATCACATTATGTTTGCTGGAAAAGTATTTCCCGCCATCTTTTTTCGATATCATGGTTCACTTACCACTTCATCTTGTTAGAGAGGTTGAAGTTGGTGGTCCTGTTTTCTTCCGATGGATGTACGCATTTGAGAGGTACATTGATTACTTATCTGGTCATTTCTATTATGCATGAAACTTACGCACAATCTATCACTGTTTTCTTTAGTAACTCTTTAGGTACATGAGGGTGTTAAAGAGTTATGTCCGAAACCCAGCTCGACCGGAAGCTTGTATAGCTGAAAACTATATTGCTGAAGAAGCAATTGAATTTATGAGTGAATTCTTACCTGGGTTAGCTGCAGTAGGAGTTCATACCTCCTTGGAAATTATTACCACTGATCTGGTAGAAAATGGGAGGCATCCGTCAGGTGGTGAACTCATTGCACCTGATAGCAAAGCCTTGGAGCAGGCACATCATTATGTCTTGCAAAACACAGGAGTTGTTCAACCTTATATTGAGTAAGGATTTTTAGTTCTTTAATTAAACAAATTAAATAATATATTGATGGGTTTTGATAGCTAACAATGTGATTTCGTACTGATATATGATAGGGAGCACATGAGCTACTTAAAGGAACACAATCCCCGCAAGGCCAAAAAACCGACATGGTTACAGGAAGAGCATAACCGTTCTTTTAATGATTGGCTCAAAAGAAGGGTATATGATTACCTGAATGTCTTTTATGTATTGTATGCCTCAAACAAATTTGACTAAGCTTCTTAAACAATATAGGTTTTACACGAGCGGGGCATGGCTAATAACAATGTGTCAGAAGTTTTGAGGTGGATTTCAAAGGGACCATTGCCACGTGTTTTGAAATACTCTACGTATGTAATTAAAGGTCATCATTTTTGCACAAGAAAACGTGATGCTTCGCGAGTTAATCAAAACAGTGGAGTCAGTTTGATGGCGACAACCCCCCAAGTTTCAAGTTCAAAGGATCAAAACCCAGTATTTTCCAGCATGGGGTTTTATGGTGTAATTGATGAAATATGGCTGCTAGACTATACTAATTTCAAGGTTTCAGTGTTCAAGTGTGATTGGGTTGACAGTAAGAATGGCATCAAGACAGATGATATGGGCTTCACCTTGGTTGATCTTAATAGAGTTGGCCATAAGTCTGATTCCTTTATTTTAGCATCTCAAGCAAAGCCAATTTTCTATGTAGCTGATCAACTAGATCCCGATTGGTCAGTTGTTGAAGAATCTCCTGTAAAGATGTATCATGGCGACGACAACCTTATTGAGGGCAACATAGAAGAAAACATTTGTGTCGAAGAATTGCCAAATATCGAATTTTCTGATGGAACTGATGAATCTCAGTCAGCTTACATGCGAGTAGATTGTGAGGAGGGGATTTGGGTTGACAACAATAAATCTTGAGTTTCATTGTTTACTGGTAATCCATTATAACAAAAGCTATGACTTTCGCTTGACTAATTAATTACTTATGTTATAATTTTCATATATCTGATAGCTCTACATTCTCATTTTTGCATACTCGATTAGTGTTGCTTGCTTTGCCAATATTATTTTGGTTTGGTTTGCTGATGATAGGTAAGTTTAAGTCATGCATTTCTTTTTATTATTTGTTGGAAATATTATTCTTTCTAGCCTTATGTACTTATGTGTCTGCCTTTGTAACAGTTTTCTATGGATCCAAAACGGGATATTCAAGCACCTAAGAAAAGAAAGAGGAGACATAAAATGAAGAAATCTGCCAATGACGTTGAGCCTAACGTTAGAGGCCAAACAGTTAAACATGATTTAAATAAGGGTTGGAATGGTGTGAAAGTTGAAGTTGCGTTAGATGAACACGGTGTGCCAATAAATAAAAAGGTGCGAAAAGACTTTGCTAGTTGGGCAGGCACTCAAGTGAAAGCTAATGTTCCGCTTGCTGAATGGCCAACTTGGCCAAAAGTGGATAAGAGAATAAAAGCTGATGTATGGGAGGGATTACTGGTAATCCTTAAACTTTCTTCTCTTTATAGTTTAAAATGCTTTGTGTTCTCTTACTTGTAAGTCAAAGTTCGACAACATTTTATTTGTAGGGAAGGTTCATTATAGATCCAAAATTTATGAAGGCAGCTCTAAAACAATGCGGTAAAATATGGAGGAAGTTTAAGAATTATCTGACAAGGGAGTTTATTAGACCTTTCATAGACGAACCTGAAGCGCTAGTACAAGCACCTGAAATGTATCCCGATATCAAGCAGCCAGATTGGGAAAAGTTTGTCCAGATGAGGTTATTAGCAGAATTCCAGGTATATGTGTTCTACATGCTTTCTTTTTTTTTCCCAACCATGCATCATCTGTTGTACCTGCTTTCATTAGGATTTGTTGGCCAATATAATAATATATGACTAACTAGTACTTTTACTTATGGAACTATTAGGAAGCGGATCCCCTGTTTGGACCAAACAGGGGAACCCTGTTTGGTCCAAACAGGGCCTGACACCTGGATTACTTTGCCAACTCAGCCACATCTGCAGCTGCAGCTGAAAAACACCTGGAATGAATAAAAGCAAAGGGCAGGGTCTTTTTTATAAAAAAGAAAGAAAGATTGTTTCAAACAGAAAACCTAAATCGGTGAATGAAAAAGGGCTAACATCTCTCCTCTGGTTTTCTCCCTTCCCAAACGCTCCTCCACATCGCCTCCCTAAATCTCATATCTCTCTCGCTCTCGCTCGGCGACAGCGCGCAGCACCCTCTCTCATCAGCAAGAACCTCGGAGCAGCACCCCCTCACAGAAGCGCCCAAACATCTCTCCTCCACATCGCCTACCCATCTCTAATCTCTCTCTCACTCAGATCCAGCGCAACACCACCCTCTCTCTTAGGTAATAAAAAAAGATTGTCAAATGTGGAAGATTTTGATGTTTTTCGACATGGGTTTTCATCCAAATCGCTCATGGGGATTTCTGTTTCTTTGTTATTGAGCCGATGCATTCGTTCGTGCCTCTGTTTTTGTGAGGAATTTGTGGCATTTGTTGGAAACAAGAGTGAAAGATTGAAACTTGACATGTTTCATTGATAGCAGTTTTTAATCCAAATGGGTTAAAGATTTTTGAGGTTATATGTTCATTCTGGTAATATTCTCTCTGTAACCCAACGGAGAGTTGTCCTGTCTTCTTATCTGATTTATACTCGTATGTTGTGTTATTTCAACAGTGTTAGTATCTTTACTTTAGACAAAGAGCCCATAGCACTGTTGGATGGTGACGGTGCTCATTGCTGCAACCACATGATTGCGGGTTTCATGCATGCTGCCAATAAAAAGGAAAAACTTTTACTAGGAATCTAAGCCTGGAACTGCTCACAGCTTTGAGAATTTTGTCATCTTATCGGTGTCTGGTTTCCATTTGTTTAGGGAGGTTCATTTTCTTTTCTGTTATGGTTACACCAGCATGAAATATGACAGCTTCACATGCATTGTTGGTTGCTTATTTGGATTCTGTTGATTGTCCAATTTAGCCAATCTTTGATATGAATTGAGCAAGTAATGACTAATGAGGCACCTTATGGTCTTGCATGCTGGTCAGAACTTGCTTGAAATATGTTGCATATAGATTGTTTGAACCGAGCAAAGTATCCATGTCAGGCACATATAGGATACGATGTTTTATCTGATTCTTCATGGATTTTTCATTACTAATTTAAGCATTGCTTCTTTTTTTTTGTTAAATGAAGTTAATAATTTTTTAGCTGATTCTTTTAATCAATTTCTTTTTTTATTTATTTAGCTCTGGTAAATACTCATCCACCCAAACCCAAACGCACCACCATCAGAGGGTTGCCAAAGAGAGGTGCCCCACCACTGAGCCACCAGTGCATAGGCATTTTGTCAATTTTTTTGATACCTGATAAGATATTATTATGTATTTTCTTCTTTTGAAGTCTTACTGAAGCATAAAATATTTAGTACTTGATTATTTACAGTAAGATTTGTATCAATTTCTATGGTACCACTTTTGTGTCCTATTCTTAGTACCAATTTTTATGGTACCACTTTTTATGGTACCAGTTTCTTATGGAACGGGTAAAAACAAAAATTATCATCTTATCAATATTTTGGGATTATGGTGTTGGTGATCAAATTAATACTCTCTTACATTTTTATTGTCCGGCGATTTTTTTTTCTAACATTGATCTCATATTTATTGCAGGTGGTGTACAGAATTGCTTGTATAGAAATATCTGTTCATATGAGGGAGTTCAAGAGATTCTGAAACGATGATGTCCCTATTTTGGGATTTCAGAACTTCAGTCATTCAACCTTTTTTTGGATCGAATAAAACCTAGGCTCATTTGAGAATATTAAATATCAACTAGCCACACTCCAGGGTCACTTGATATACAATGGAGGACCAAGTTTTAGAAGGCTATTTTGAGCTCGTTGTGACAGATTTTGTATAGACAACTTGCAGATATCTGTTAATTAATCTCTTGTATATGACTGGAACAATCTTTTAGATTGGATGTTATTAATGTAATTATTGTAAATTTGAACAATGTAAGTAGTGTTTCACCAGATTACTTGCCAATCTAATTGGTCCCCTTTTGTATTAGATGTAAAATATTGGTATTAGATGCCATATGTGAAGGTCTGACAAAACAAATTCACAGGTTTCAATTTTGTGTACAAAGGTTGGTTGAATGAAATAATATGGTTCCAGTGTTTCGTTAGACTTGACCAACCTGTAATCGATATAAAACCTTGGGGATATGAAAAGAATATTAATAGGTTTTAAAACTGTATACTAAGGATATATACAATAAATACTGAGGTGGAAGTGTTTCATGAACCCTGTATTCGATATAAAATTTTGAATATATGGCAGGGCATATACTGAGGTTTGAATCGTCATATACTGAGGTTGAGCCTCTGTGTGAGAAGGTTGAATGAATAAAATATTGAGGTTTCAGATTGGTCATTTTGATCAAAGTCCACATCTATTCGATGTAAAATCTATTTATTAGATGGTATGCGTAGGTCTCACAAAACATATCCGTAGGTTTGAACTCTATGTACTAAGGTTTGTTGAATGAAATACTGAGGTTTCATTGTTTCGTTAGACAAGAGACCAACCTGTATCCGATAGAAAACCTTGGGGATATGAGGTCTGACAAAGAATATTAATAGGTTTTAAAACTGTATACTAAGGATATATACAATAAATACTGAGGTGGAAGTGTTTAATGACCCCTGTATTCGATATAAAATTTTGAATATATGGCAGGGCATATACTGAGCTTTGAATCTTCATATACTAAGGTTGAGCCTCTGTGTGAGAAGGTTGAATGAAAAAAACACTGAGGTTTCAGATTGGTTATTTTGATCAAAGTCCACATCTATTGGGTATAAAATCTATTTATTAGATGGTATGCGTAGGTCTCACAAAACATATCCGTAGGTTTGAACTCTGTGTACTAAGGTTTGTTGAATGAAATACTGAGGTTTCATTGTTTCGTTAGACAAGAGACCAACCTGTATTCGATAGAAAACCTTGGGGATATGAGGTCTGACAAAGAATATTAATAGGTTTTAAAACTTGCAACTAATTAAGGATATAAACAATAAATACTGAGGTGGAAGTGTTTAATGACCCATGTATTCGATAAATTTTTTTGAATATATGGCAGGGCATATACTGAGGTTTGAATCGTCATATACTGAGGTTGAGCCTCTGTGTAAGAAGGTTGAATGAATAAAATACTGAGGTTTCAGATTGGTCATTTTGATCAAAGTCCACATCTATTCGGTATAAAATCTATTTATTAGATGGTATGCGTAGGTCTCACAAAACATATCCGTAGGTTTGAACTCTATGTACTAAGGTTTGTTGAATGAAATACTGAGGTTTCATTGTTTCGTTAGACAAGAGACCAACCTGTATCCGATAGAAAACCTTGGGGATATGAGGTCTGACAAAGAATATTAATCGGTTTTAAAACTTGCAACTAAGGATATATACAATAAATACTGAGGTGGAGGTGTTTAATGAACCTTGTATTCGATATAAAATTTTGAATATATGGCAGGGCATATACTGAGGTTTGAATCGTCATGTACTTCAAACCTCAGTATATGCCCTGCCATATATTCAAAATTTTATATCGAATACAGGGTTCATTAAACACCTCCACCTCAGTATTTATTGTATATATCCTTAGTTGCAAGTTTTAAAACCGATTAATATTCTTTGTCAGACCTCATATCCCCAAGGTTTTCTATCGGATACAGGTTGGTCTCTTGTCTAACGAAACAATGAAACCTCAGTATTTCATTCAACAAACCTTAGTACAGAGAGTTCAAAACCTACGGATATGTTTTGTGAGACCTACGCATACCATCTAATAAATAGATTTTTTACCCAATAGATGTGGACTTTGATCAAAATGACCAATCTGAAACCTCAGTATTTTATTCATTCAACCTTCTCACACAGAGGCTAAACCTCAGTATATGACGATTCAAAGCTCAGTATATGCCCTGCCATATATTCAAAATTTTATATCGAATACAGGGGTCAATAAACACTTCCACCTTAGTATTTGTTGTATATATCCTTAGTATACAGTTTTAAAACCTATTAATATTCTTTGTCAGACCTCATATCCCCAAGGTTTTCTATCGAATACAGGTTGGTCTCTTGTCTAACGTAACAATGAAACCTCAGTATTTCATTCAACAAACCTTAGTACACAGAGTTCAAACCTGCGGATATGTTTTGTGAGACCTACGCATACCATCTAATAAATAGATTTTACATCGAATAGATGTGGACTTTGATCAAAATGACCAATCTGAAACCTCAGTATTTTTTTCGTTCAACCTTCTCACCCAGAGGCTCAACCTCAGTATATGACGATTCAAACCTCAGTATATGCCCTGCCATATATTCAAAATTTTATATCGAATACAGGGTTCATTAAACACTTCCACCTCAGTATTTATTGTATATATCCTTAGTTGCAAGTTTTAAAACCGATTAATATTCTTTGTCAGACCTCATATCCCCAAGGTTTTCTATCGAATACAGGTTGGTCTCTTGTCTAACGAAACAATGAAACCTCAGTATTTCATTCAACAAACCTTAGTATAGAGAGTTCAAAACCTACGGATATGTTTTGTGAGACCTACGCATACCATCTAATAAATAGATTTTATACCGAATAGATGTGGACTTTGATCAAAATGACCAATCTGAAACCTCAGTATTTTATGCATTCAACCTTCTCACACAGAGGCTCAACCTCAGTATATGAAGATTCAAACCTCAGTATATGTCCTGCCATATATTCAAAATTTTATATCGAATACAGGGGTCATTAAACACTTCCACCTCAGTATTTTTTGTATATATCCTTAGTTGCATGTTTTAAAACCTATTAATATTCTTTGTCAGACCTCATATCCCCAAGGTTTTCTATCGAATACAGGTTGGTCTCTTGTCTAACGAAACAATGAAACCTCAGTATTTCATTCAACAAACCTTAGTACACAGAGTTCAAACCTACGGATATGTTTTGTGAGACCTACGCATACTATCTAATAAATAGATTTTATACCCAATAAATGTGGACTTTGATCAAAATGACCAATCTGAAACCTCAGTGTTTTATTCATTCAACCTTCTCACACAGAGGCTCAACCTCAGTATATGACGATTCAAACCTCAGTATATGCCCTGCCATATATTCAAAATTTTATATCGAATACAGCGGTCATTAAACACTTCCACCTCAGTATTTATTGTATATATCCTTAGTATACTGTTTTAAAACCTATTAATATTCTTTGTCAGACCTCATATCCCCAAGGTTTTCTATCGAATACAGGTTGGTCTCTTGTCTAACGAAACAATGAAACCTCAGTATTTCATTCAACAAACCTTAGTACACAGAGTTCAAACCTACGGATATGTTTTGTGAGACCTACGCATACCATCTAATAAATAGATTTTACATCGAATAGATGTGGACTTTGATCAAAATGACCAATCTGAAACCTCAGTATTTCATTCATTCAACCTTCTCACACAGAGGCTCAACCTCATTATATGACGATTCAAACCTCAGTATATGCCCTGCCATATATTCAAAATTTTATATCGAATACAGGGGTGATTAAACACTTCCACCTCAGTATTTATTGTATATATCCTTAGTTGCAAGTTTTAAAACCTATTAATATTCTTTGTCAGACCTCATATCCCCAAGGTTTTCTATCGAATACAGGTTGGTCTCTTGTCTAACGAAACAATGAAACCTCAGTATTTCATTCAATAAACCTTAGTACACAGAGTTCAAACCTGCGGATATGTTTTGTGAGACCTACGCATACCATCTAATAAATAGATTTTATACCTAATAGATGTGGACTTTGATCAAAATGACCAATCTGAAACCTCAGTATTTTGTTCATTCAACCTTCTCACACAGAGGCTTAACCTCAGTATATGACGATTCAAACCTCAGTGTTGCCCTGCCATATATTCAAAATTTTATATCGAATACAGGGTTCATTAAATACTTCCACCTCAGTATTTATTGTATATATCCTTAGTATACAGTTTTAAAACCTATTAATATTCTTTTCATATCCCCAAGGTTTTATATCGATTACAGGTTGGTCAAGTCTAACGAAACACTGGAACCATATTATTTCATTCAACCAACCTTTGTACACAAAATTGAAACCTGTGAATTTGTTTTGTCAGACTTTCACATATGGCATCTAATACCAATATTTTACATCTAATACAAAAGGGGACCAATTAGATTGGCAAGTAATCTGGTGAAACACTACTTACATTGATCAAATTTACAATAATTACATTAATAACATCCAATCTGAAAGATTGTTCCAGTCATATACAAGAGATTAATTAATAGATATCTGCAAGTTGTCTATACAAAATCTGTCACAACGAGCTCAAAATAGCCTTCTAAAACTTGGTCCTGCATTGTATATCAAGTGACCCTGGAGTGTGGCTAGTTGATATTTAATATTCTCAAATGAGCCTAGGTTTTATTCGATCCAAAAAAAGGTTGAATGACTGAAGTTCTGAAATCCCAAAATAGGGACATCATCGTTTCAGAATCTCTTGAACTCCCTCATATGAACAGATATTTCTATACAAGCAATTCTGTACACCACCTGCAATAAATATGAGATCAATGTTAGAAAAAAAAATCACCGGACAATAAAAATGTAAGAGAGTATTAATTTGATCACCAACACCATAATCCCAAAATATTGATAAGATGATAGTTTTTGTTTTTACCCGTTCCATAAGAAACTGGTACCATAAAAAGTGGTACCATAAAAATTGGTACTAAGAATAGGACACAAAAGTGGTACCATAAAAATTGATACAAATCTTACTGTAAATAATCAAGTACTAAATATTTTATGCTTCAGTAAGACTTCAAAAGAAGAAAATACATAATAATATCTTATCAGGTATCAAAAAAATTTACAAAATGCCTATCCACTGGTGGCTCAGTGGTGGGGCACCTCTCTTTGGCAACCCTCTGATGGTGGTGCGTTTGGGTTTGGGTGGATGAGTATTTACCAGAGCTAAATAAATAAAAAAAGAAATTGATTAAAAGAATCAGCTAAAAAATTATTAACTTCATTTAACAAAAAAAAAGAAGCAATGCTTAAATTAGTAATGAAAAATCCATGAAGAATCAGATAAAACATCGTATCCTATATGTGCCTGACATGGATACTTTGCTCGGTTCAAACAATCTATATGCAACATATTTCAAGCAAGTTCTGACCAGCATGCAAGACCATAAGGTGCCTCATTAGTCATTACTTGCTCAATTCATATCAAAGATTGGCTAAATTGGACAATCAACAGAATCCAAATAAGCAACCAACAATGCATGTGAAGCTGTCATATTTCATGCTGGTGTAACCATAACAGAAAAGAAAATGAACCTCCCTAAACAAATGGAAACCAGACACCGATAAGATGAAAAAATTCTCAAAGCTGTGAGCAGTTCCAGGCTTAGATTCCTAGTAAAAGTTTTTCCTTTTTATTGGTAGCATGCATGAAACCCGCAATCATGTGGTTGCAGCAATGAGCACCGTCACCATCCAACAGTGCTATGGGCTCTTTGTCTAAAGTAAAGATACTAACACTGTTGAAATAACACAACATACGAGTATAAATCAGATAAGAAGACAGGACAACCCTCCGTTGGGTTACAGAGAGAATATTACCAGAATGAACATATAACCTCAAAAATCTTTAACCCATTTGGATTAAAAACTGCTATCAATGAAACATGTCAAGTTTCAATCTTTCACTCTTGTTTCCAACAAATGCCACAAATTCCTCACAAAAACAGAGGCACGAACGAATGCATTGGCTCAATAACAAAGAAACAGAAATCCCCATGAGCGATTTGGATGAAAACCCATGTCGAAAAACATCAAAATCTTCCACATTTGACAATCTTTTTTTATTACCTGAGAGAGAGGGTGGTGTTGCGCTGGATCTGAGTGAGAGAGAGAGATTAGAGATGGGTAGGCGATGTGGAGGAGAGATGTTTGGGCGCTTCTGTGAGGGGGTGCTGCTCCGAGGTTCTTGCTGATGAGAGAGGGTGCTGCTCGCTGTCGCCGAGCGAGAGCGAGAGAGATATGAGATTCAGGGAGGCGATGTGGAGGAGCGTTTGGGAAGGGAGAAAACCAGAGGAGAGATGCTAGCCCTTTTTCATTCACCGATTTAGGTTTTCTGTTTGAAACAATCTTTCTTTTTTCTATAAAAAAAGACCCTGCCCTTTGCTTTTATTCATTCCAGGTGTTTTTCAGCTGCAGCTGCAGATGTGGCTGAGTTGGCAAAGCAATCCAGGTGTCAGGCCCTGTTTGGACCAAACAGGGTTCCCCTGTTTGGTCCAAACAGGGGATCCGCTTCCAACTATTAGGAATTTAGTAAGGTTCAACTAGTAAGAAGGATGGTGAACGTATACAACCATCGACTGGGAAAGTCAGGTTATGCTGGCCTTGAAGATAAGCTGGTAGTAAATTTTCTTAAGTTTCTTATATCATTTTTATTAATATATACGTATACATTAACTAGTTTATTATTATCTGATTTTTTGGTTTTGATTGAACATAGAAAGATGCAGGGATGCCCATTGAAGAACTTGACAGATTCAGTTATGGCTGTTAGCTCGACAAGATAAAAACGGAGAATATGCAGATGATTCTTTGAGGGAGATGTCTGGAAAGATAGTAAGTTTGAATTTAACGTTTAAGTCAATAGTTCTTCATACCAGCATATATCAAGGTTCTATGTCATTTTCTTTGCTTATATTGTAAGTACTCATTAACATGATCGAGTAAGATTCACAAAATAACCACCCAACAGTGGGGGCTACCTCTCTTGGAGTAATGTTTTTTTTAACTTTTTATTTTTCAATTGTCTCACAGGATGAACTGAAAAAAAAAAAAGAAGAAGGATCTTTGATTACAGAAGGAAGCAATGATATACTTACAATGGCCTTGGGAACCCCGGAGCAAAGTGGACGCGTTAGGGGGGCTAGTATGTACTACACTCCAACTACATACTTCAATCTCCCTAGACGTGGATCAAGGAAACATACTGAGAAGTTGGAAGCAGAGAATCAAACACTGAAAGTAACAGTAATAGAGTTGCTTAAACAAACAACATCAAGTGGCTCATCAACACTGAATGAAACCATAATTGAGCTTCTTAGGCAACAAGGAATGGACACGCCACGACTATCGGAAAATGTGGCATCTAATAGTGCTAAGAGTGCTAAGAGTGATAACAGAGAGCACGTAATAATGACTTCTGAAGCACATAGATCATGTGGAAAACATGTAGCAATTTTCATTTCCATATTTTGTGTTCCCAATTTTATACGTTCTTTGATAACACTCTTTTGTCATTGACTTTAAAATAGATTGTGGTATCTTCAAAGCCAAAGGCAAAGAAACGGATTGTGGCAGCTCGAAACCAAAAGGCAAAGATAGTTGATAAAGGGAAAGGCATTCTCACATCTTCAACACTTAAATCTAAAGATGGAAAGGTATATGTTTGTCAATAATCCAACTTAAGTGGTAAATAACCTATGTAACTAACAAATCCCTTGTAAGCTTTCATTTTCTTGTGTGTTACAGACCCAACGTTGTAAGTTAGCGTTGCAGTCTATAGATAACATTGTTGCTGAAGGTAATATTCGTCCGAGGAATGGGACAAAAGAATATGTTCACAACGTGCCTTTAGGGGAGTCAAATGTGTGCGTCTCTATCAATACAGCTATATGTCATGATGCTCCTCTTCCCATTCCAAATGACAACGCTGGGCTGATTTATGTTAAAGATGCTATCAATTCATTTGTAGCTTGGCCTAAGGAATTTGTTATACTCGAGGATGATGAGGTACCTTGTAGAAACAATAATAGTTTTACATTCATACAGTCTTGCAATATAATGAGCATTCTTTTACTTTATTTTATTAACTTCATCTTTATAGGAAGAGGATGATTCACTTGATGATGTCGGTAATAATAGTCGGTGTTCAAGTTTTGCTAAATCTGTGAAAAACCGGATGGGAAAGAACGATGTTATAACTGTTCCAATGATTGGAACTCTATTTTTGGACGAGATTGATGCTATAAGAGTCTCAAGGGATGAGTTGTTAGATGTTTGCTACAGGAGAGAATTAAATGCCAATTGCATCATCACATACATGAGATACTTGTATGCAACCGATTGCATTGGTCGAACAAAGTACACGTTCGGATCTCCAGCAGGTTTTAATCGTCATACAAAGAAAGATGATAAGAGTCGATACATCCAGTCCTTGGCACAGGATCTCTTGTAATTCCTTACAACCCAGGGTAAGTGCTTTTTAGCCATTTATTTGTTAGACATCATTTTACTTTAGTACAATAATAAAATATATTAAAGTAATTTGTTTTTTCACTTGATTGGCTGTAGAGGGCATTGGGTTTTGATCGTCATTGTCTTAATAGAAATGCAAGTCTATTGGTTGGATTCGTTAGGAAAGCAGCCAGATCCAACTTTTAAACTTGAAGTGAACACGTAAAGTATCTCTATCTCTTATTTTTTTCCCCTTAGTGTATATATTTTATTTTCCTTGACGATAATTTCTTGGGATTTTTAGAGCAATTCAAATATCAAACTTGTCTTCTGGAAAGCCGAGAAGGTTAAATCCGAACCCAGATTGGGAGTATGTGACGGTAAGCATGCCTATTTATGCAATGAAGATGCAAGGTTTGTTACTCTTACCATTTGTTTATATGACATTTGTCCACAGTGCCCACAACAAGGAGACGGAATTGTATGTGGTTATTACGTGATGAGTTTTATGCGACACTTTTTTATTGATGCCGGCCAATCGCTCAAACGCAAGGTGAAATAAATAGTTATACACAAATAAATAAATATATTTTTTTTGCTCAATAATTAAAAGTTCTATTAAAAAGAAAGAGAAAAACAAAAGAATGGGATGAAAGTTTAATTACAATAGCTAGTTTTCTTACACAAAAGAATGAGTAAAAGTTCCTTAGCTAGTTTTCTTACACTAATGACTACACTAACTTGCTTTTTCTCGAAACAGGTTAAGGTGTTGGCCAGCATAAAGACATACACCACCAAAGAAATAGATAAGATCCGACTCGAGTTTATCGACTTCATCCAAGGATTTCTTCCTTTATAAAGGTATACCTAGGAATGTTCATGCTTTCTGCTGCCTCTACCCCAGGCAAAAACAATATCTGCCAATTATGCATTCTTCATGATTGAAAAACCCAATTTATTACATATGACAACATGAATTGGGGTACAAGGTAAATTTGGGTGACAAATAGCTTGTTAGAAGTTTTCTTATTTCTGATATAAATTATTTATTATTCTTATATAATAAATATCTTCTAATCTTCAATCAGCCAACTGAATAAAAAACAATTCTTTTGAATTTTTCATGGTGCTTGTTGTAAACATTGAAGTTGATGAAAATTCTTAGAAGGGTGGGCCTGTGACGTAGTCCTTAAACCCATAGGCAGGAGCTGGACAGTTACCATCCTGGCCCAGTTGAAGCCCTAGTGTTCAGTTCCTACTTAAAATCAAATCAACACACAATTCAATTCAATTTCTTCTTTTTCTTTCTGGAAATTGAAAACCAAATGATTCAGTAACCATAAGGAAATAAAATAGAAAAACTGAAAGGTGAAAGAAGTTAATAGAATTACATGGGTGTGGAAAGAAGGCTAATATCAAATAAAAATCAAGGAGATGGTTTCACAGAGTCAAGATAATCTTGAAGTGCTTGAATCTGTTCCTTGGATGGTGGCTTCTCATTGTTCTTGATGGATCTATGGACTGGATCAGGGAAAGCTGTTGCGGTGAAAGCTTTCTGGTCTGTGGACAGGTGGAATGGGGCCTCTGTTATCTTTCTTTTTGTTTTCCCTATTTTATGTCCATCTATTTAGTGGCCAAAGTTGGATGGTCAGGATTTTGCAGTTAGTGTTGCTTTGGTATTTTGCAGTTTTGTCATGTGGCCTGCTACAAAGGTGGTCTGTGTTGCCAGATCCTGTATGAATTAGAAATCAGGGTAAGTGATGGATATTCAGCATGTTTGATGCAGAAGACTCTTTAAAAAAAATGTAGTTTACTGTGTTTTGACTTATTTATATTTATCATCATGTAGTGACTTGTGTATACTAACCAAAAAAATATTAACTGCATGCATTGATTTGTAAAGTGTGTCACAACTGTAGGCGTGGAAGTGAAAATATAGCCATGGCCCATAAACATGGTTCAAAATATCAGTTACGGAGAGCATTGTTGTCAACCTAGAAAAGCGATATGCTATGACGATACTCAGATGTTACTGTTTATTGTATTCCCTCATCATTAGTTTTAATTTATCCCAAAAAAAAATCTAAAAGAGGTGTTCACAAAGTTTAGAATTTAAAAAAATGCCAGAATCGTTTTTTTCTTCCCATAGTACAAGGATACATAGGAATCTCCAAAGTCTTATTGGGCATGTATTTATTTGATAATCCCTATAGCTCATGTATTGCTATTTCATATTAAATTGTTGAATCTTCTAATGTTTAATAAATGAATCAAATGTGTTTCAGGGAATTTAATGTCATTTTAAGCTTGCCTATTTTATTTGAAATGACAGCCATATAAGCAAAATCCCTGCTCCCGCCCTTCCTTTTCATTCGTGATGAATCTTTCCCAATTCATGTTGTACTATAATTGGTGATAGTCTCAAGTAGGTTTTACAAGGTAAACTCCACAAAGAAAACAATGCTCTAAACATTAAGAACATCTTTACCAACTTGTATTTGGTAATTTGAATTCCTAGGAATTCATAGTAAAGGAGATTTATAATAAGAGTATTAAAGAGATGAAGAGTGAAGGGGCAAATCAAGTTCCCTGTCTCTTCCTTTTTGGACCAATATATCGTCGTTGATACTTTGGTTCATTGTGGCCAATATACAGCATATTGGCTGATAAGCTTACATCATGACTATGACTCAGTTTGTGATGCATGCGTCCACTGATTGGATCTGTATCCGCATGGACTATGCTCGTATACAGTATGTATATCTTTAAACTGTTACCTTGCATTGTTCATTCATTCTGTATATCTTAACTTGTAGTAGCTTATTTGGAGTTTAGGAGGTTTAAGCTATAATCTGCATCTGTTGTGCGTTCTTGATTTTGGTTTTTTTGTTGGTTTCATTATGCACACAACTTGATCTCAATGTTGTCTTTTGCAGACTGAATGGATCAGCATGCCACAGATCAGATATGTAGTTTCTCAAATTCCGTTTTCCAGACAAGTTGTGGAAGAATGGTAGGTGTATCGTCTGCTGGACTTGTCAAAGCCAAGACATTGTTGGGTTTAGAGGATAACTACAAGTTGTGCACTTCTCAGGACACTGCTGGGCCATAGTCAAATTGTTATTATTTTGTAGGTGAATGAAGAACTTAATTAAACGAAGATGGAATGCCTTTTGCTAAGTGGATCTACTAATTAGGTTAAGTTAATTTTGGTTAGTTAGGGATTTCCGGAAATTGTTTACAAAGTAGCTTGCCTTTTTTTCGATGCTTTTGTGAAGGTTTTGGATTATGTCGTGACGCTTTGGTTATGAATTCGAGGGTTAATGTAAATAGTTTGGATTATGGATGGATTCAAATTGACTATGTTTTGAATAGTTTGTTTGATTTAGTGCGTGGACGAGCAAGTATTTTCCTTAATGTGAATGGTGATTAATTTCCAATTAATGAAATGGTTCTTATTGAATGTTGCTATCTATATTTTTTTGCATCTTTTGTAAGGCAGGTTTAGTGATTTGAAAGTGTATCCATACTGCAGTATGTTATTAGTAATGTATATATTGCATTTTTTTTTAAAAAAAAAATGGATGGTATCTCGCTTCTATGGAAACTGTCACAACTGATGACTACTTGTGTCACTTTTGGTCCGAAAACAACATATTGATCACTGCTTTTGAAAAGGGAGACATCTTTCTTATGACGCTTTTAAGTTATTTCAGTGTCACTTTTGGGTTTAAAGTGACACAAGTAACCATTTTTTTGTGTCACTTTGATAACAGAAACTAACACAACAAATGTATTTCTTGAGACGCTTTTACGAACTTTTAGTGACGCCGGCAGATAAGACGCTTGCATAGTAATCATAAAAGCGACACAAACCACTTTTTAAGACACTTTAAAAGTGACTCATTAAGACATTTTTTTTATAGTGATCTACCATCGGAAATATATCATTATATAATGAGATTATGAGGAATGGGTTAGTCACGTTTTCTCAAGGCTGAACGCCCACCTCTTTTCATACCAATCCATTTGTCTTATCTTTTTCTCAGGTGCCATTATGTAACTGCGGGTTGATTTTTAAAAGGAGCAAGGTGTACTCGATCCTTGGGTGGGTGTAATTGAAAAATGAACCTTTTGTTTTGTTTCGAGAGTTCTCAATATTTAATGGGGCATTGGTGCCTCAAACCTTGCCTTTTCCTCTTCTTAACACCATTTTGAGGGTCGGGCTTGGGTACAGTGACGCTGCAGCAAGCGTCGTGCATGTCCAATGGTTACGCTCTGCGTGTATGCGGAAGTGGAAGTGGCACTCCCTTTTTCCAAAATCTTTCACGAGTTAATTGAATGGATTTTCTTTCCCATTTTACCCTTTCAACTAAAGAATCCTTACTGTCTCTCTTACCTTCTATTACAAAAAAAAAGGCTAAAACATCTCTCACCCTCTTCTCTCTCCTCAAATTATTTGTTACCAGCTATCCTCTTGTTCATTTCTTTTGTTATTGTGAGACAGGTACAAATACTCCCTACAAATTAGATGTTACTCTGTAGAATCTCTCTTTTGCTATTGTTAATTTTCTTTTCCTTTTCAACATTTTTTGTCTTCTTGAGATTTAGAAACCTTAAGTACTAGATATTCAAATATAAAAGAGTACTATACCATCAGTACATCCAATAGTGCAAGCAAACCAAACAAAAATATATAAATAAATAAGGCACCTTAGTTGAAAAATCTTATCAAACCCTCTCCATGTGTGCAACGAAACTGGAAAGACTTAAAAAATCTTCTCTCGTCTATGATGCAATTAGTTTCAACACTACCAAATCATCTACAAATAAAAGGTTTAGAGGAGAGGTCATTCTCTGCTATGTTAACCTTTGATATTAGCATAAATAAATCAGAAATGGTTGGTACAATAGCTATCCAAACCACAAGGTGGTACCCACTTAAGTCAAATATTCTCCATTGATCATCCAATGATATATTTGATATTTTCTTATTAAGATTTTTTTTTTTGGCAGCAAACATAAAATCTCTCTTCAAGTGCAAACATAAAAAAAAAAAAAAAAGAAATTAACTATATGTTTATGGTTAATGGTTGGATAGAAATGTTCCATTAATGTTGATCATGCGTGGCCCAAATTTAACTTTGATTCGAAGACCATGGCTTCATTAGATTGGGGTTTTGTGCATGACCATTTCTCCCTAGACTTGATATTTATGCATGATGAATTAAGGTCTTTAATAGCTTTTTTTTTTTCTCTAGGAAAGTTATTTCTTTGTGTTTTTCTTTCTTTTTGAATTGATATTCTTTAAACTTGTTATTTTAGAACTTATTCTGTATCTCTTATAATTTGTTATTTTTTTAGAAAGAAATAAGAAAATGGAAGGTACAAGCTCTCAAAATATACCATATAACTTTGTTGCATTTTATATGTTGGATGAGTCATTCAACTATTGATTTAAAGGATTTCATTTGATGAGCTATAGAGAAAGAGAGAAATCTAAGTGAATGGATAATAGCAGTCAACCAATCAATAGGTTAAAAAACGCACAAATTAATACGTTGATAAAACTTGTCTCAATGGAAACTCCAACTAGAATAACCACAATACCAACAGATTGATCATGTTAAAGCATGATTAAAATGAAAAAAATAATATGTGCAACGTATTTATTAATCATTCCATTGCTTAGTTCTTCTTTTAAAATGTGAGTAGAAGTACTTACGTTCTTTCGAAACTAAATAAATCAACAGTCAAAGCTAAAATATTTCACTATTTCATGCTACATCAAATAATTAAATTTACTCATGAAATAGTGAAAATTTTAAATAAACACAAAGTAGGGGAGGAAATGATCAAGCACAACCTTTTTATAGTGATTTTAAACCACATTATGAGGCCCACTTTAGTTGCATTCACGCATGATCGATGATTAGATGAGGTCATTATATGAATTTCTTATCGTTACAAGTTTTCTTCTTTGATAGTTGCAACCATGTCGCTTGGAGATGTTCTAATTGGAGTTTTTTATTAGGACGTACAAGTTATTTTATCAACAAGTTTTATAATCCGCTATTTTTTAGCCCTTGGATTAGATGGTTGCTATTATTCATTTGTGTTGGCATGAGTTTTCAATTAAGAGACAAATCAAAGAGATTATAGAAATAGACATAACTGTAAAATCCCTTCCATCAAGGGTCAACCATGAATATAGCCCTAAAATCTGTATAACCAAATATAGGGTTGCAGATGCACCCATTCCCCACCATGAAGCAAGCATATGCCCATGTTCGCTTGGAGGCTCTTCGCCAGTTGGTGATGAACGCTGGCAACCACGAATCACCTCCAGGGGCGGTGCTTGCTTCGAAAGGCCTCAACCTTGGACTGTCTGGTTTCTCTGAATCGACCTCTCAACATACTGGGAAACCTTCCTCTAAAGCCCGTAGCTCATTCGATGGTCTCAAATGCTCTCACTGTGGCAATACAAAACACACATGAAAACTGCTTCCAGTTGCATGGGTACCCCGATTGGTGGCATGAACTTCAAGCCAGAAAGAAACGAGATACTACCGGCATGGCTGAAGGCACGGGAAAGGCTATTGTGGCGACAGTCGAACCTTATCTCTCTCTCATCCTGCCCACTGCCTCACCTAAATTAGACTTCTCTCTCCTGTGGATCCATGTAACCTCTGTCATGCCTTGCTTAGTCATCGCCACGACATGGACAGTAGTGATTGGCTCCTCGACTCTAGGGCCACAGATCATATGACGTTTGATCCCGTGGATTTCTCCCACCACCCATCTCCAAGACGCACCGGCATTGCAAATGTTAATGGAGTGATCTCACCTGTCACAGGGGCTGGATCTGTGATCCTATCACCCTTTCTTCATTTACCCAACACTCTCCTTGTTCCATTTTTATCTCATAAATTATTATCTGTTAGCCAAGTTACTACAGATCTAAATTGTGTGGTGTTAATGTTTTCCAATTTTTGTCTTATTTAGGATATTCTCACCAAGGAGGTGGTACTGAGGGTGGGGGGGGGGGGGGGTGGACTATTTTACTACATGGAAGATTTCAGTTTGGGTCGTGCGCATCACGTGTCTTTTACTCTTGGTTCCAAGGCTTGACAGATTTCGCTGTGGCATCGTCGGTTGGGACACCCGTCATTTGGGTACTTGCGACATTTATTTCCTAATTTATTTTCCAATGTGGAGGCTTCTGAATTTCACTGCGATACTTGTATTTTAGCCAAAAGTCATCGTGCTATTTATCCTTTAAGTATGAATAAAAGTGATACACCTTTTGCTTTAATTCATTCTGATGTATGGGGATCGACCCTCTCCTTTCTCTACTGTGTACGTTGGTTTGTGATATTTGTTGATGATTTCACTAGAATGACTTGGCTATATTTGATGAAACATAACGATGAAGTGTTCAGTATCTTTCAGTCATTTCATGTTATGGTTCAGACCCAGTTTTCCGCTCATATTCGGATTCTCCGCTCTGACAATGGTGGCGAATATGTTAATCACCACTTTCATTCCTATTTTCAACAACATGGTCTTATCCACGAAGCCTCATGTCCCCAAACCCCTCAGCAAAATGGGGTCGCTGAACGAAAGAATAGGCATATTCTTGAGACTGCCCAGGCTCTCCTTCTAGGCGCTCATGTCCCCACACGATATTGGCCCGATGCTATTACCACTGCGGTACATTTAATCAACCACCTTCCTTCCAAAATATTACACTTTAAAACCCCATTACAGTCCCTATCAGCCTCGGTCTCTCTACCTACGGCCCTACTGCTCCCTCCTCGCATATTTGGGTGTGTGGCGTATGTGCATCCCCCTAAGAACCAACGCACCAAACTTGACCTTTGTGCCCTTCGGTGCCTCTTCTTGGGCTATGTTGCGCATAAAAAAGGCTACCATTGTTATGATCCTGCTACCAAGCGTACATGGATGTCACCTTTCTAGAGTCGGAACCATTCTATCATTCTTTGGCATCCACTTATTCTCTTCAAGGGGAGACACTAGATGAAGAGTTGAATTGGTTGAGCTTTGACTGGCTTGAAGATCGGAATGACATAGCAATAATTGGAGAGGAATCAACAAGCACATCTTCAGGGCCAGACATATCCTCTGAATCTAGAGGGCCTTCGGAAATTGAGCCCATCTCTCAGTGCCTGCAGACCCATCTCCTAAGAATAATCCTGAGGTAAGCAATTTCACTACATCCTCATTTATGAATAACATAGATACATCTGCTGGGTATACCTTACCTGTAAGGCATAACCGGGGCAAGCCACCAAACAGATACTCTCTAGACATTGAGAAAAGAAAGTTGAGGTATCCAATTGCCAACTATGTTTCCACCAAAAAGATACCTGAACCTCTCAAGACATTCTCGCACGAGCTTTCAGCATGTCATATTCCCACTACAGTTTAGGAAGCATTAGCTGATCCCAAGTGGACACACGCAATAGAGGAAGAAATGGGATCACTACTAAAGAATCAAACATGGACCTTGGTTCCATTGCCCAAAGGAAAGAAAACAGTTGGATGCAAGTGGGTCTTTTTTGTTAAACACAAGACATATGGATCTATAGAACGATACAAGGCAAGGCTAGTCGCGAAAGGATACTCACAGACATATGGCGTAGATCACCAAGAAACATTTTCGCCAGTAGTCAAGTTAAACACAATCAGGGTACTGTTGTCTCTCGCAGCCAACTTGGACTGGCCTTTGCACCAGTTTGATGATGTAAAGAACGCATTTCTTCATGGTGACCTTGAAGAGGAAGTCTATATGGATAGTCCTTCAGGCTACACAGCATCTTCAAAAGATGAAGTTGTGTGCAAATTACAGTGAGCACTGTATGGACTAAAACAATCACCTCGAGCATGGTTTGGAAGGTTCAGTCTGGCAATGAAGAAGTATGGCTTCCACCAAAGTCATTTAGACCATACATTATTTCAAAAGCACCAATGGGGCAAGGTAACAACTTTAATTTTATATGTCGATGATATGATCATCACATGGGATGATACGGAGGAAATCGCTAAGCTCCAGAAACAATTGGCGACCAAGTTCGAGATGAAAAATCTAGGAGGGCTTAAATATTTCCTAGGAATAGAAGTTGCTAGATCAAGGCGAGGTATATTTCTTTCCCAGCAAAAATATATATTAGACTTACTATGTGAGGCTGGAATGTTTGATTGTAAGCCAGCAGACACTCCAATCATTCAGAACCACAAGCTCGGAGAATATCCAAGCCAAATGCCAACGGATATAGGAAGCTGGTACCAGAGATTAGTTGGCAAACTTTTTTATCTCTCGCATACCCGTCCAGATATTGCTTATGCAGTGAGCGTAGTAAGTCAATTTATGCACCAACCTAGTAAGGATCATATGGAGGCAGTGATTCGGGTTTTACGATACTTAAAATCCTCTCCGGGAAAAAGGGCTTATGTTATCAAAAAATAACTTTCTCAAAGCTAATGGTTATACAGACGCAGATTAGGTAGGGTACGTCACGGACAGAAGATCCACCTTAGGCTACTTCATGTTTGTTGGGGGGAATCTTGTTACATGGAAAAGTAAGAAGCAAAGGTGGTGGCATTATCAAG
The DNA here is from genome assembly GCA_038049695.1 of Cinnamomum chago. Taxonomy (NCBI): domain Eukaryota; kingdom Viridiplantae; phylum Streptophyta; class Magnoliopsida; order Laurales; family Lauraceae; genus Cinnamomum; species Cinnamomum chago. The sequence goes on from CP142454.1 coordinate 38,671,669, forward strand.
TGCTGAAGCAGAATTCCGTGGAATGGCTAAAGGACTTTTTGAACTCCTGTGGCTCAAAAGACTTCTAACTGAAATTGGGTTTGCTCCTACCTCCGAGATGTACCTCTTCTGCGATAACAAGGCAGCTATCACTATTTCTCACAATCCTGTCCAGCATGATCGTACCAAACACATGGAGGTTGACAAACACTTTAATTATCAAAGAAAATCTCGAAGCTAAAATAATTCGATTTCCATTTGTGAAGTCCAAAGACCAATTGGCGGATATTCTTACAAAGGCCGTATCAAGCAAGGATTTCTACAACTCACTAGACAAGTTGCGCATTGAAGATTTGGATGCGTCCACTTGAGGGGGAGTGTTGGCATGAGTTGTCAAGTAAGAGACAAATCAGAGAGATAATAGAAATAGACATAATTGTAAAATCCCTTCCATCAAGGGTCAACCATGAATATGGCCCTAAAATCTATATAGCCAAATATAGGGTTGCTAATCTCTCTCTATATATATGTGTAAAATATCCCTGTAAACAAAGATAAGAAATACAATGATAGAAAATTTGACAATTTGCTTAGATTTTCTTTTCTTTAGAGCTTATCAAATAAAATCCACTAAATCAATCGTCAAATAACTTATGCCACATATACAATGGAGACGTTTTACCTCACACATCATGAAAAAAATCGTTGTGCATTGTAATCATGTGTTAAAATAAAAATAGATTTCTCTTATTTTTTGTATTTTAATAATTTTTTTTTTAAATATGCTCATGGTTGATATTTCATTCATTTAAGTAAGTTTCCTATTAAATACCTAAACCCCGAATAAAGCTTGAGTCCATTCCATATTATTATTATTTAATTGCTTGATCATTCCATTTCATTGTGTAATTTTTTTTATCATTTAATTGCTTAATATTCATTTAAAATGGATAACATATTTTTTTTTGTTTAATATCTTCATTATTCATTTAAAATGTGTTGCATAGTTTTTATTCAATAGATTAACTATTTTTTCTTATCATGTAATAGAATGATGATTTTGAACATTTTAGAATTTACGATGTAGGCCCATTATTAGTAAATTGGACCTACCTTTATGAAATAGATCGCGGGCGCCGGAGGGGGCGCCGGGGGGGGGGCACATTTAGGAATTATGTCATATATGAGGTCCATTTTTCATTATGGTTCATTTTTTAAAATTATAATATGGGATGCGCATTTAGAAGTTAGAACATGAAATCCATCTTTTTGGAATTACATATGGCTCACATCTTATAGAAATTAAAAGGCATGCTGCTTTTTTTTAATGTGGATATAGGTCCCACCAAATAAAAATTGTTACATCTTCGGAAAAAAATAAAATAAAAATTATAACATAATGAAATTAAAGTGTGCCTTATATTTTAGGAATTATAATAAATGGGTCCCACCTTTTATATCATAAGTTGAGAGTTGTAAATGGTAGTCTTTTCAAAGTGTTTGGTTAAGGAATTGGTAAGGGTAGTCTTGGAAAAAAAAAAGCTTATTTATGTATGCTTGTTTTGAGGAGTAGTAGAAACATGCCCGTCTTGAATTCAACCCTTCATATTGACGTGGCAGGCTCTCATTGGATGGACCCTTCATATTGACGTGGCAGGCTCTCATTGGATGGAGAAAGCCGCTGCATCCTACCCAAGCCCGTCGCTGTACCCAAGTCTGCCCCCATTTTGAATATTCTTTTGTTTGTTCTCTTTTCCCTGCTCGTCCAAGTCTTCGCACATCATTAGATGCATCCTCCAACAAGAAATGGCAAAATGTGAACACATCTGTGCAGTGTTAAGTGTCAACAAGTTACTAGTGTATGTTTTGATAGAATGGTATACAATGGCTCAACATGGTGTGGTGTGCGCTGAAAACAAAGAACAATGATTTTATTCTGAAGCAATAAAAGGAGTTCCTTATCATAGATATGACCATGATGGAAACTTCATTCTTCCCAATCCTAGCATCATTATGTGTAGAACGTTATGGCCATATAGTTTAAGCATATACATACACATATCCAGATTCCTTAATCTTGGTTGGTTTTTAGAGATCGAATACGTTGTAATGATGGATAAGGTGAAAGTTCCATGAATGTCATTCAGATACAAGAAAGGTGACTAATCTGATAGTTCCTGCTTATTAATGTCTGAATGTGACATTAATTTGACAACAAAGAAAACTTGTAGATGACATTGGGAAATGTGAATTGTGGTGAAGAAAGTAGAAACAGTCCCAAGGGAACACTTGCAAGAAATGCTTTTGGGAGCTCAAAGGGATTCTTGGTTCAGCTTGTGGAAGGATTTAGTCTTGATGAACCTTTTTTTTTTTTTTTGGTGATATACTCTTGATGAACTTGAGTTAGCTTAATACGATGAAATTGACCTTGAAAGCGTAAGCATGTGAACCTTGTACAGGTGCCTGTTATGACTTGGTGACTTGTTGACCCGAGGCAGCAAGGCTGCAACTTTTCCGCTTCACGGCTATGGCGTTGCTTGGTTTCAGCCAGATTCCTAATTTGTTTTTAGTGTGTTTATGGGTGCTTTGTAGTTATAATCCTTTATGCAATTTCATTGAATTAGTTCAATCTTCAAAACATAAAGAAAGATTATGAAAATTGTATAATTAAAACATATGTGTAGGTAGTTAACCTTCTCGTTCTTCTGTTTGCTCTAACCATGTTCTCCACCTGCTTTGTGTACGTAGGCCTCCGGAACCTTTCTGAAATATTCAATCCTTTAGTCTAGAGAACAATTTAATGTTCCACTTTTGAAAGAACATAGCTCGATTTGATGTCCAGCCGGGCGAGGTTAAATTGATAACTCAATGGGTAAAACTTGAAGATTTGATCCGCTGTTAAACAAAAATTTGAAAATGTTGGTTTATAACTGTTTATTTATTCTACATATGAATGTGGCAGAACTGGAAGTGTTGTGCACAATTAGAAACTATGTTGCAAAATTGGTTACAAGCTGTGGTGTTAATTCATTCAACAGTGGGTTCTTTGGGTTATTCTCTATATATTTAAGGACAACAACTTGATTAATTTCTTAAGTTAACAAGTGATTGTATGACACATTTAACTGTGACTGATTGTGAATCATTCAAACCACACTCAATTTGATTAACTAGATTCTTATTTTGCAGACCATGTTCTTAAAGATAAGATCTTTGTTTTTGATATGGCTGGTCAGCGCATAGGGTGGGGGAATTATGACTGTGTGTGAGGCCCTGCCCATTTACTAGCCTAATTATATTTAAATTATATCTATCTATGCTAATTAGTAGGAGTTAGCAAGGGCAAATTAGTCTTTTTCTAGGAATTAGGCCTATCTAATAGAAATTAGACTGTTGAGATTTCTGGAGTTGTTAGGGTGTTAGATGGATTTTTTAGAGTCAGTTAGTTAGCTAAAGGCCCCTAGATGTAATTTATCGATTTTAGGAAGGTTTTTCAAGGAGAATTTGCATTTAAAACCTAAATACCATAAATGCCCATGTACTTATCATAAACCATAACTAACCAAGAAGGGCTCTTTGGACATTTCACTTTCACCAAACTCTATATATAAGAAACCAATCCCATCCCACTCCATTTCCACCTCTCTCTCTCTCTCTCTCTCTCTCTCTCTCTCCCATTTGTCTCTTCTTCCCTCTCTTCCTCTTCCATTTTCCTCCAAAACCTCTACAAGAATTCCTAGATCTAGGGTTTTCTACATCTAGAGAGCAAGGGTCTCTCCAAGCTATTGCTATTCCAAAACTAGAAGACCCCTCTCTTCTCCTAGATCTCATTCTCCTCTGCAAGCTAAGGTAAATTCCTATTGCTCACTCAATTTCTTTGTAAATCTCTTTCTCCTCTTAGAATTCCTCTTCCTTATGTATTTTCTCCTTGGGATTTGGGTATAGGAGTTGTAGATCTTGTTAAATCTGAGTTTTAGGGATTGTTTTGGGTATTGGAAAGTTTCTTAATAATAAAAACATTGCCCATTATTATTTTTCACTAGAATATCTTTCTTTTACCATAAATTTCTAAGCTCCATTTGCATCTTATTTTCTTCTAAAAGTTTTTAAAAATAATCATAGTGATTCTTGTCAAGTTTTAATTATTATATTAATTTAATATATCTTTGTTTTGGCCCAGGCTCAGCACAGGCCTTTGTTGCTAGTTGTTCATGAGTCCAGAATATTCTTGAGGCTTGAGTGGTCTATTACAACTTTATGCATGTGGGATGTGCGGAACACCCCCCCCCCCCCCCCCCCCCCCCCCCCCCCCACACACACACACACATTCTATTACAACTTTTTGCATGTGGGATGTGCGGAACTCACCATGGGGCCCCACCTGCTGAAACCCTCCGGCCCCACCCCAAAAAAAAAAAAAAACACGTTTTTAAATTTTAGTTTGATGGAATTTGGTCCCACCATAAAATTGAATTAATAATGCATAAAAATGTGATAATGACATTATCAGTCATGTATCTCCGTTGTAATAAGTACCTCTTCTCACTCATCTATTCGTACTCTTCCAAATATTCTTCAGTATAATACAGAAAACTCCCTTTTCAATTCATCTCTAAATTCTTTTTGTGATGGGTTATTCTCAGTATCTTTAAAGTCAAACACCAAAAACAAAAATATAACATATATATTTATGAAGATAACGACTGTTAAACCAACGCCCATGTGCCCACAGATCATATGCTGTAATATTAAGTAGGAAGAATCAAGGCCCTTGGAAGAGTCAAGGGACAAGATATGGTCGGCCGTTCAACTGACTTTGCCATCGGTCAAGGCACCTATGAGAATGAACGAAAATATAAATGGTCTTGCTTTTGGGACAAGCAAAGGGAAGGGAAGGTGCAAGGAAGAGGAAGAGAGGTCTCAAATATCCTATATTAACATTCTCAAATGCAGAACCAATCTAAACACTTTGATAAGATGGCTAGGGCAATGAATGTTTTGGTGAGTGGTGCCACTGCCGGTGTGTCGCAAATTGGTGGGGGTTTGTTCTTGCTTTGCATATTGGTCACGCTCTCAATCTTATCCATGATCATCTTTGTCTGTGGCGACAGCGGCAGCAGCCATGATGGACGCAGTGGTTTCGGAGGCGGGGGCGGTGACAGCGGTGGGGGTGGTGGCTGCGGTGGTGGAGGCGGGGGCGGTGACAGCGGTGGGGGTGGTGGCTGCGGTGGTGGAGGTGGGGGCGGTGACAGCGGTGGGGGCGGTGGCTGTGGTGGGGGAGGAGGCGGAGGTGGTGGCTGCGGTGGGGCAGGAGGTGGAGGCGGTGGCTGCGGTGGTGGAGGTGTAAGCTTAGGTGGTTGTTGAGGTGGTGGTTGTCCAAGCACCAGGGAACACATCCTACATGTATCCTTCATTGTGAAAATGATAGGAAGAGATCTCATATAGAAGTAAGGTCGTCCCCCAATGTTTGTGTGCAACAAGGGATCATCTCTATATGGTACATTAAAACATATTAGTTGCTGTTTTGCTTGAATATCTTATTCAATCACAAGCTGCATTTCACCTGGGCTGGCTGTATCAGTAAATAGTCGATGGTTCATGACCGAAATAGTATATGATGGGACTCGATTGAAACTATATGATTGAAACTATTGTATTATTTATATCTTCTCTTGTCACTATTTATTATTGCTGAAAGGTTTCGGTTTTTATTGATGCGTTGATTAAAAATAACTGAGTGCCTCATGTTGTAGAGAATCTAATGACCACCTATGTAGCTGTCGTGTATGCATGGATAAAAGAAGAGTAAGGATCCTCTACCACCAATGTGATACGCTTACTGTGTGTAAGCCAATCCCACGCAGCCTTGTGAGAATTGCAGTACATGTCATGGCCTACTCATCCACCACACGGCTTATGGGTTTTACTCAAGGTTGGACAACTCGGAACTCAGACTTGACTCGTCTAATACAAAAAATTTGACTCGGATAGAGTCAATGTGGTGACTCGAGAGAGTCATGTGTTTTTTTAAAAAATAATTTGAAGATTATTTTAAAAATGGATTAAACACTTATAAAATATAAATATTCATTTATTTACATGCATTCATGATAATAAATTCAAATTAATGAATTTATACATACAAGGAAAGTATTATAATAATAAAAAATGAAAAAGATTGCATAATACATATTTGTTCAGCCCAAATATTGAATGTAAATTATCAAATATAAGTTTCAAATTACATTTCAATCATTATTTTTAAATTGTTGACTCGTGCATACTTACTAAAAAATAAATATTAACTGTTTTAAAAATGGTTCAAATGTAAATGACTTACTAAACGGAGGTGACTTGGCCGAGTCTTCCCTATTTCTAACTTGGTCCTTCATCAAAAGGAGATGACTCAGGAGAGTCGAGTCAACTCGGGGAGTTTTCCAATCGTAGTTTGACTAAAAAAACCTATATACTGCAAGGGGTGTTTTCATAAATAATAAACGGTCTTTCCCCAAATCCTAGTCCCACTCCCGCCTGCCTTTTCCCCAAATCAGAGTCCCGCCCACCTTGCCCACCCTGGGAAAAAAACCCTCACCATGGGAAAATATCATTCCTCTCCCCTTCTTTACAGAAGCACCCCACAGCGGACGATCCTTATCTTATGAAGTTGTTGATACTGTTGAAGGGAAAGGGTGAGATGTCTTCCTCTGTATCATAGCGAAAATGTTAGATATCTTTGTTGTATCATTGTATCTTCTAGTGTGCTATGTTGGTGCGGCATTGGATTGAAGTTTTGGTAATAAGTATATCTCTGTGTGCATGTGTGTGTGTTTTATTTATGACCATTTCGTTCAATGCCCCATGATTTGTTCAATATGTCCTAATGTGCTGTGTTGGTGTGGCGTTGGATTGAAGTTTTGGTTGGTAATAAGTATCTCTCTGTGTTTTATTTATTTCCATTTCATTCAATCCCCATGATTTGTCCAATATGTCATGTTCCACAAGGGCATCTAAAACTAACACATTTGTGTTGTGGGGCCTAGTAAATGGATGATCTAGATTGATGATCGGTTTTGTGTCAAATAATCATAAAACTTGTATGGGATAGAACTAATGGTAATGATATCTTTAATGGTAATGATATCTTCATAATCTTGCTGCAAAGGTTGGTCCAATGGCCAATGGATGATTACCACATTTCTATGAATTGTTTTTCGGTCTCCAGCATTGACATACTTAGGTTGCACATCTGATTCTGTTATACTGTTTTGGTGTCATTTTTAGATTACCAATATATGTTTATTGTAGCTATATGTATAGATAATTTGCTGCGTATGGAAGTATTTAATCATTATTCCTATGAGAAATGGGAAAAAAAAAAGATTGAAAATACCCTTACGCGATTTTTAGCTATTCTTGAAGAACACCAGTTGAAGGGTGAGGTATAGTTCAGTGTCAATGGGTAAGAGGGGGGACAAGCTATTTGGATTGATGCATTCATTGTTTTGTTATCTCATTGTGCTTCATTGTTGTAATTACAGGGATCCTTCTTAACTTTGCCCTTTGAAATGAGAACAAAACTAACTCATGGCCAGAGGCGGACCCAGGATTTTCGTTTAGGTGGGGCTAAACTTAATTTAGCCAGAATTTTTTCACATCAACAGTAACAAAAGAAAAAAATGTATTCCATGTAAATAGACGCAAAATATTTAACTACATCAACTTTATATATTTCTTGTTTGAAATGGGGACTTTTCATTTCTCCAAAATTTACAGTATAAGAGAAGTATACTGAAAACAAAAAAGTCTCCCAAAAAATGAGGGCAAAACAATAATCCCCAAAAAGAAAGGGTTCACAACCTCCAAAAAATTTAGGTATCAACCCGAAGAAAGAAGATAAGGTCAATTACATTAAAATCCTCGCCAACCACCAATAATCACCATTTATAACATAGGTTAAAGACATGATTTTAAACAATTTCTTCTTTTTATGAGGAATCTACTACTAATACCTGATTTGTAAATAAACCTTTAAGGGACAACACCCAAATTGTGAATCCTCAAGAAATTAGCACACAATTTGACAAGCAAACTACAACAATGATAAAGAAACTCTAGAGAAATAATACACATTATCATGTCAAATTAGTACATCGTTATTATTTCCTTATGCTCCAAACAGTTCCTTAATCATATGATTCCAAATGAGAGCACCTGTATTTATAATTTATAGATGAACATTATCAACATAATCATAAACATCATATTACAGGTCAAGAATAAAGTTACCAAAATGAAAAAAAGGAAAAAAAAATAAGTAGTTAAAGCTTAAACATAGATCAAGACAATTAGATAAGACTTGCTCACAACAATTCTAGATCTATTCAAAACAAGGACATAGAAAATATAGACAATTCTTGATCATTCAAAATCTTTAAAATAAAATTTAATTTACATATTCTATAGTTTTAATGATCATCTGTTTTATTTGTAAAAAGGGTCTTGCCATAGGGGAGAAGTTCATAAATGGTCCTCCTAGTTACTTTCATTGCATCCAGCATCCTTATCAGTGACCATGGGTTCAAAGTACTCATCCAGCCAGCTTGACCCTAACCTGACCCAAGAATTTGGGATTTGTTACAGATATTCCATCCAATTAATAAGCGGGTTAGGCCCTATAGTCATTACCCTGAGACTAGATTTGTTGCCCTGTTTATATACAGCTATGGCACATTCTAGCTGATATTTGTTGGCTTTATTATCTTGGTTATAGATATTTGCTGTCTTATAAGGATGAAGATTGATAACAATCTTTTGATCCACAAAGCTAGTTATCCAGCTCATAATCTTGACATCATTAGTTTCCCATTTTCCAGATTTATCTTTATCAGATGGTTTTTGAACTGTACCATCAATGTGGCCCCAAAGTTCTCTTCCCTCAACAAACAATTGAAACTGGAATTCCCATGAGAAATAATTTTTCCCATTAAACTTGACCGGCTGAACCTCAGATTTGTCAGCCATCACAAAATATGATTCCAAGGATGACAACTAGTACAACAAAGTAGTTCCTGTTAACTGTTTCACTTTAAGTTCAAGAACAGAACCGGAAATAGGTCCAGGCGACCAAAATATTGGGAGAAGATGGGGAACAATTCCTCCTAAAATAATGTCTGAACACAAATGAATTCATAGAAATTCAAACACTATGGATTATTGGATTTAGTCATCGAATGAAGCTGAAATCATTTGAATCAGAGTTCAATCCACTAGATTTAACAGTCTTGATTATAATATACTGCTGAAAAATCGACTGCTCAAAAGATCCCAAAAAATGTATCTGAAATTGATCAAGAAATCTAAAAAAAATTCAGTTAGCACCTCCTGATACATTCTCAATCACCTTTTTTTCATTTTTAATAGAAAAAGAGGGCACTGAGATCATCACTTCAAATGAAAAAAGAAAAACCAAAACATAAACCCTAATGTGCAAAGGAGGAAGAGAGGAAACCACACAAACCCTAGCCAGAGAGGGAGAGGGGGAGAGAAGCTACAGAGAGGGAGAGGGAGAGTTACCTGAACCGTCGAAGCCTCGAAGGAAGAAGGGAGGTTGATCTGTAGACTGGGCGAACCGGTGAAGAGTGAAGAGGGAAGGTCGAAACAGCAGAGAGACCCTGGGTTTTTTTTTTTTTCGTTCTCCCCTTTTGACCTGGGGCGAGTCTTTTAACTTGATATGGGGCGTGGGCCAAGGCCCAATTACTATTGAAGAGGAATTTGCAATTGGACCTGGGGCGGTCATATAGAGGTCGGTCCGCCTCTGCTCATGGCAATCATTGATTGTTACTTCGATTCATTAGTGTCTTCTTATTTGGATTTAGTATTTACATATATTCTTTTTATTGTGATTTGATACAGGCAAACCAAAATACCTCTGCAGTGGTGAAATTAGACACTAGATGCTGCCCATCTAGGTTTATTAAGTTTATGAAAACTTTAAACCTAGACGATGTTTATACTGATGCGATAAAATAAACACCATTTAAACACTTTAGGGCTAGTTTGGTAATTTATTATTAAAGTAAAATTGATGTAAACCATCAAATCAAAGAGATAATAAAATATAAGTGGGTCATGATGGTATTTTATCTTTAGTGGATTGGTAGGGAATCTTTTTTACTTTTTGCATAAAAAGTGAGTTTTGGTCATTTAGTGGAGAAAAAAGGTTGACTTTTTACTTTTTTTTTTAAAGAAATGAGAAAGTTTTGAAGATGTGTACTTTTGATATGACCCCTTGTCTGAAAAATGAAGGCTTTACGTTACTTTTACTAGCCTAGTAAATTGCCAAACAGGTCCATGGATATCCCGATTAACTTGAGATGTCTGCGTACATTTCTATTCTACCTCAAGACGTTGCTCTGATAATGAGGTTGAATATGAATGGAGAGAAAACACAATTAGGTAACAAGGGCTTGATTGAAGAATGTGAGTTGTTGGAGAAATATTTTGATAAAGACTTTGTAGGAATGGAAACATTAGAGAAGCACTTAAAAGTAATTTCAGAAAAGAGGTCATTGAATAGCAAGAAATTGTCGGTTAAGTAGAGGTCGTCAAATTTTATTGTTGATTTCAAGAAGCTTTACATGTTGTATGTTTGTAGTACCCTTTTTTTAAAATCAAGTTGGTCATTTCCATCTAATCTCAACTTCTTCGTTAATAAGCTAGAGAAAATTGATAAGTATGCATGGGCTATTGTTGTACATGATCAGTTTTTGGTAAAAAGCATGAAAGTGCGAAGTAGACAACCAGATTTATAAATGGATATGTCATGGTCTTGGAAGTATGTAATGATCCCTATTTTTTATTTTACTTTTTATAATTATTATAATATAGTAAAACTTGTGACTTTCATAGCTTCACTTATATTTTATACTCTTTTATAGCCATGATTTTATGAACATATTAATCGATATGATCCTATTAGAGTCAACTCATGTCCATGTTATTTGCAATGGGCTTTGAGTTCTAGATATAGTCAATGCAAATCCTTTAAATCTATTTTGGACAATCTTAACTATAAAGAGGTATCTATACCTTCCCTCTTCTTTATTATATACTTTTTGTCCACAAGTTATGTTTTGAACAATATTAAATGACATTCATCTCTATTTTTTAGGTCAATGAAGAAATCACTCCATTTGAAGAAGAAAAGACCTTGTTATCTCCCCCAATAGTGTCTCCGATATTTTAGAACTTGCTTTTATTCATTAGCTTAGAGTACTTGGTCATTTATGTAGTTGTATCCTTGTTGTTTATTATATTTATTTTAATTATGTGTTACAGGAGACAACTATAATGGTTGATAGCATAGAGAAAAGAATGGAGGAGATCATGGTAATTTTGGAAACATTTGATTTAGAAACTTTAATTTCATTCACAAACGCTATTAAAAAAAACTTCATGCTTTAGAATTATGTTTTACTAACTATTTTGAAAATTACATAGGGCAATGTGATAACTACATAATGAAGTTTAAGGAGTTGGAGCATAAGCTAACCAAAATGAAAGAAGACAATGAATGATCGAAGATTGAAAATATGGAGTTACGGGCTAGAGGAGGATCCGTGTCTAAATCTCCTGATGAGAATATACATGCTTTGCACTGTCGTATGGATCATCCTTTTTTTCCACACTCGTCGATGTATGGCTATGTTTAGACATCAAGGACTGCCAAAGGACATTAGAATGAAAGATGGGGGTAGGGTTTGGAAGACATCACAGGTGTTACAGACTGATGCATGCACAAATGTAACATTGCAAAGAAAGAAAAGCGAAAGAACTTGTTGTAAGAGAGAGGGAGATTGATTGAAGATGAGATCCAAGCAAAAATCGATTTCTTGGAAGAAGAGGAGGAAGCAGTCAAAAGTTTTGATACCGAAGTTGGAAAAGAGTGCAAACCGAATACCTTAGTAACTTTACAATCTAATCATATATTTCTCAATGTGAATGTTAATTTTCTTAATGATAGGTATTTATATTTTTCATTACTAAACAATAAGTCATGTCTTTTTAAGTACTAAGTAGGTGGGCCAGCTAAAAATTTGGCATCCATAAATCGAGATTTTGTTGGATGAAGAAGGTTTGATATCCAATAAGGTTAGAACTTAATTCCACCGTAGGCATATTCTAAACATTCAATTGTATATACAATTCGGAATGCTAACAATTAACAATGAACGTGCTCCATTGATTCCAGATTATTGACAGTTATGGTAAGTTATTGAGTGAAAGAAAACCAATGGGGAAGTTGAGTTCATTAAAGTGTCACTTCTTCACATCTTGGCTTAATATAATTTCTCTTCCTAATAATTTCAATATTTTTAAACTATTGAATATCATCCTAACATGTAGCTTGCTAACTCTCAAGTAGCTTTACATTCCAACAATGAAGAATTGATTAAAAAGCATTTGAATCTCTACAACTTGAAGTATATTTTAACCTCGTCAGACAAAATATTTATCCAGATGAATTTAGCCTCTAAACATTGGCTTCTTCTTGTACATGATTCGAAAAAAAAATCATTTTGTATTTACAACTCTTTGAAGTCGTATAGTGATGTTGGTTACGTGAACCAAATGGTGAGTTCAATGTATAAGGTATGCAATCCTATCAAATATTCAAAATAAACCATGTACTTCTCTAAACAAGTTAACCCTTCTCTTTGATTTATATTTGAAATCTTATATCTATTTGAATTGGTATATTTATCATCTTTTCATTTATATTTTCACAGTTATGATTGTGGGGTCTTTGTGGTGAAATTCATGGATTATTTATCTCGCTGAGATACTTTTGATTTTCAACCCGGTGATGATTAACTATATTGCAATGTAGTCTTATGGGATTAATTTTCTTTGCTTCTTTCTTTATTTACTTATTTATTTTTAATAGGATGGAGTTTGATATTATACTTAGATATGCATGAATTCACAATATCTACATGTGGCAACCAATTAAGTAGATGGGTGGCGGAATATTGTATTGGAGTCATCCCAATGCTATATGGTCCTTCTAAGAAACAAAGCATACAACAAGCCATAAGTGCACATACAACACTACATATCTTTTGAAAACTAAGGTGTGGATTGGTAGACATATATGTAGTGGAGTAAGACATGTTTTAGGTGTAATAAAATTTCTAAAATTCATTTTTTTCTTGAAAAGATTTATAACTTTTTACATATGGAGTCCCCAAAATTTTCAAAAAAAGTACTAAATATTTAGAAAACTACATGCATTTTTCATATGTGGGACCCAAAGAATGTTTTCTACATAGTGGCCCCCCAAGGAAGAATTCCTAGGTCCGCCCCTGTAGACATCCTCAGCTCCTCTTACACCGGGGGGGGGGGGGGGGGGGGGGGGGGGGGGGGGTGTGGTGAACTAGACTTAGTGACCAATTATGTGAAATTTTAATTTCTCTAAATCAATTAGTCACAAATGATGATATAGAACTAAAGTGCGGAAGCGAAAAAAAAACAATCACCATAAAGCATACACCATAACACAAAGACTTATAGTTGTTCGGCCTCAATGCCTACATCCACTACCGGCTTGTGAACCTACACCCTACTTAATTTACACTATCTATGCTTTTCAATAGGGTAAGCAAACATTTATAATATGCTTCCCAACGCTAAGCAATAACCTCTTGGGTTTTATGGTTCACCCCTAACCTTTACACTTATGTATTTCCAAGGCTAAACATTAACCTATAACCCTAAGATTGGTTATCTCTAAGATATGTGTCTTCAAAACACTTGAAGAGACACAAATTTAAGCTCAATTACAATACCTCTTAATTAGGCGGATATGAAAGTGAAAATCTAGCTCACACGACACACTATGTAATGCAAAGATGAATGCTTAATGTGTTTGTGTGAAAACTTCAATCAAGTTTAAAAGATAGCTCAATGAATATAAACTTAAAGCTTTTGAAAGTTTAAATAAAAAATATTTTGATTGAAGTGAAAATAAAGATCACATGTAATTCAAATGAACAACTTGTAAAGATATGACTTATCAAGTTATACAAGTTGTATTAAATTTAAAAACAACTAAAGCATGTGATTTGTGAACTTGTTTCCAAAAAAACTAATTTAACTATATGCTTCAAGGTATGGAAAACAACAGAAGATTTAACCAAGTAATAGAATCAGGCTATGAGAGAAATCAAGGTTTTAAACAAAGCATAAAACCATTATGATATGAAAGTTAAAACTAACTTGGTTTGAATCTAAATGAAGTGTCTAAGACAACAAAGCAATTCAAAGTGAAATACATGTAATGAATTCATCAAATCATAGTTAGCATGCTAAAATTGATTTACCAATAATTTAAAGAAAGCACATAACATATAATAAGGAAAACAAAGCTTACTTAGATTGGTTTTACTAATGAATCCAAGTTTTAGCTTTCCAAATGACCATCAACCATTCCTTAACTCATTCTCCTTCCTTAGGCTCCAAAACACCTCAAAAGATTCAATTGTGTTCCACTAAAGCCCATGGATCGGAAGAAGCTCAAACTTATAGCAAAATGGCCTCCAATGGCTCTCTGGTCGGTTAACCGACTTACAATTCGGTTAACCGAACTCCCAATGGTAAAAAAAGACTAGTTTGACCATTCTACAACTTGAACCGAACTGGGTTCGGTGAAGGAGTTTGGTTAAGCGAATCAACTATAGCAAAACACTGTAGCAAAGTATTGCAGCAAAAGTTCTATAGCAAAAATATTGAAGCACCAATTTTCAAAAATTATCCAAAGAGCTACTCCAAAGTGCTTTGCTAGTGGGAGCTTTGGGCCATGGAAATCATTCTGAGATTCATGTTTAAATCAATCTAAAAGTTTTTTTCCAAAACATGAACCTATCAATGCCTAAGATGATATGAAATTCTAACTTTATAGGCATGTGATAAGCCAAGAAGATCACTACGTGTTCCTATCAAGAATCCATGGTTCATGGCACGACACATGCATGATACATGCAGATGACATAGGCAAGGGATGTGACACATAAGATGTTGTTGAGGAATTGCTGGCATAATTCGGTTGGGAAGATTGGTCCAATATTGTTAGCTATTATTTTGTTATTTGAATTTTGAATAATTCTTAGCTATTATGTTGCAAGAAGTTGTTGAAGTCATTGTTTTGAATAGGTAGGGTCGTAAGTTTAGGAAAAGTTGTTTTACCCTTATGTATTTAAGCTCTTCCATTATGCAGTAATAAGACAAGTTTTATTCAAAATCAATCATTGTGGTTCATTCTCACCCTAAGAAGAATTCAATTTACTTAGCAATTGTATTAGCTTTGACTGGGACCTATCAGTGGTATCAGAGCTATTTATTACGATGACAACCAACAAAGAAAGAATTGAAAATTTGGAAGCTGGGCTTGGAGGACTTCAAGATAGCATGAGTCGGATGGAACTTGGTCTTACTAACAAGTTACATTAGATGGAGGAAGTCATCTATCTGTGGCCTTACTCACAAATAAAGAAGCATCCAACAGCAACACCAATGACCGTAGTGGTTCTTCTCGCAATCGTAGGGAAGAGTTTAAGGAGACTACAAGGGAGGACGACCGGTGTTCTCATCCAAGTTGGCAAAGCTTGAATTTCCAAGATATTGCGGTGACGACCCAACTGAATGGTTCAACCGAGTGGAACAATTTTTCAAATACCAAGGCACTCTGGTAGCACAAAAAGTGTCATTGGCATCATTCCATCTTGAAGGCGAAGCTAATCAATGGTGGCAATGGCTACGCCGTGCCTACCAAGAAGAAGGAAGAGAAGTGACATGGGCAGTTTTTGAGGAAGAACTTTGGGCTCGTTTTAGACTTGTTGAATGTGAAGATTTTGATGAAGCTTTATCACGAGTTAAACAGGTTGGCTCACTACGAGACTATCAAAAGGAGTTTGAAATGCTAGGGAATTGAGTGCAAGGATGGACGCAGAAGGCTTTGGTGGGGACGTTTATGGGAGGCCTTAAATCAGAAATTGCAGAAGGAATATGAATGTTCAAGCCACAATCCTTAAAGGAAGCTATCAACCTTGCGTGAATGCGTGACGACCAGCTCACTCGCCAGCGAAAATTCACACAGCCACCACAGCTCAACCGTTCGCGATTGGACCTTCCAGCCCAAACAAAAGCCACTCCAACCTCACGAATGAAAAGACTCACTTGGGAGGAAATGCAAAAAAGGTGAGCTCAAGGTCTTTGCTTTAATTGTGATGACAAATTCACCTTAGGCCATAAATGCCAAGGTCCCCAACTCTTATTGATAGAAGGGAGCTACAATGCAAACGATGAAGGCGACACTAATGAGGAGGCCATAATTGAACCTGAGATATCACTTCATGCTTTAACAGGGTGGCCCACTTCTAGAACCATGCGAGTAATGGCTACGATCGGACCCTATAAGATGGTTATCCTCACTGATAGTGGCTCCACCCACAATTTTATTAGCGAGAAGGTTGCTAATTTGTTACAATTGCCAATGGTTCCAACCAAGCCCTTCAACATGAAAGTAGCCAATGGGAAGCCATTGAAGTGCCAAGGGAGGTTTGAGCATGTGCCGGTCATACTTCAAGGTATCCCTTTTTCTCTTACTCTCTATTCCTTGCCACTGACCGGGTTAGACTTGGTGTTGGGCATATAATGGCTTGAGCAATTGGGAACAGTGGTTTGCAATTGGAAAAAAATGACAATGCAGTTTCAATGGGAAAACCAGATTCACAGGTTACAAGGGATTGATGCTCGGCCCATCCAATCCGCATCATTGAAGGTAGTTTCCAAGGAGTTACGGCAAGGACATTCTATGTTTGTTATTTGCCTCCAAAGTGCAGCAGATGAACCACAACATGATGTACACCTGGATATGCAGCACTTGATAACAGCTTTTGAGGACATTTTTCAAGAGCCTAAGCAATTACCTCCAAAAAGAGAGATTGACCACCGCATCACTCTGAAAGAAGGAATCGAGCCCATTAATGTGAGACCCTACAAGTATGCCTATTTTCAAAAAGCTGAAATTGAAAAACAAGTTCATGACATGTTAAAATTGGGGCTTATAAGATCCAGTACTAGTCCTTTTCCATCTCCTGTTTTAATGATTGAAATGAAAGATGGCACATGGCGTTTTTGTAATGACTTTAGGGCCCTAAATGCTGCCACCTTCAAACATCGGTTTCCAATCCCAACAGTTGATGATATGTTAGATGAACTTCATGGGGCCTCCTACTTTACTAAACTAGACCTTAGAGCTGGCTACCATCAAGTCTGGGTACATTCTCCAGATATTCCTAAAACTGTTTTTCGCACTCATAATGGTCATTACAAATATTTAGTCATGCCTTTTGGTCTTTGTAACGCACCATCCACTTTTCAAGCCATTATGAATTCCATATTCCAACCTTATCTTCCCAAATTTGTGTTAATTTTTTTTATGACATTTTAATTTATAGCCCCAATTGGACCATGCATCTTGAACATGTTAAACAAGCTTTTGAAATATTAAGGCAACACCAATTTTTTGTTAAATTTAGCATGTGTGCATTCGGCAAGCAAGAATTGGAGTACTTGGGTCATATTGTTACTTCACAAGAAGTAAAGGTAGATCAAGGCAAAATTAAAGCAATGCTAAATTGGCCTTGACCTACTAATGTTTCTGAATTGCGTAGTTTCTTAGGGCTTATAGGATACTACCAAAAGTTCGTTCATAACTACGGCATAGTGGCTCATCCACTTACCAACCTGTTGAAAAAGGGACAATTCGGATGGTCAAAAGAGGCTGAATCCGCCTTCCAAGCTCTCAAACAAGCCATGACTTCAACCCCTACACTTGCTATGCCTAACTTTAATGAGCCTTTTGTTATTGAATTTGATGCTTCAGGGGATGGAATTGGTGCAGTTCTAACTCAGCACGGAAAGCCAATTGCCTTCATGAGCCACGCCTTGGGGATGGCCAAACAGTCATGGTCTACATATGCTAGAGAAATGTTGGCCATTGTTCAAACCATTAGAACTTGGCAACCATATTTGTTGGGACGTAAGCTCTATACTCAGATGGATCAACACAGCCTAAAATATTTATTGGAACAACGCATAGCAACGTTGGAACAACAAAAATGGGTGGCCAAGCTGCTGGGATACAACTATGAAATCATTTACAAACCAGGCCGGGAGAATTCAGCAGCTGATGCGCTATCAAGGGTGGTAGGCAGCCCTAATCTTGATGCTCTATTTGTTTTGCAGGCTCATATATGGGATGAGATTAAAGCAAAGGCTGCTGGACATCCTTACATGGCGAAAATAGGCAAGTCGGCAATTGAAAAACCAGGTGTTCCTTACACATGGCGAAATGGACTGGCGATGTGAGGTCCCACCCTTGGTGGGCCCTCTAAATACTATTTTATAGACTAATTTATGCTCATCTATGTTAATTATGGGTTAATTATTGCTAATTACTACTAATCTCTACTAATCTTCGCTAATTATTGCTAATCTTGGTTAATTACTTTTTATTTGTGCTAATTAGGGGTTATTAGAGAGATTAGTTAGATTCTCCTAGCTTCTAGTTAGATTAGCTTAGTTGAGTAGAATTTTCAATTAATTGGGTGTTAGTGCTAAACCTAGGCTATTAGTGCGAGTTAGGCCATTAATAGAGTTTAATTAACTAATTAGGGTTGGGTTAGTGCAAAGGTGCCTTTCTAGAAGTTTCCTAACCTAATGACTAGCTTACCCTCAAACCCTAACCCTAATCCCATTAAACCCTAGGGCTAAACAAGTCCTTAGTCACCCCACTAATCCTATAAAAAGTCTCTTAACTCTTGCAAACCCAAAACCCTAAACCTAATCTCAGCCCCCATCCCAAGAAAACCACCAGCAACTACCTCTCTTCTCCATTTCCTCTCTTTCCTTCCTCTTTATTCCTCCTTCCCAGTCACTATTGCTGTTACTCTGCCGGACTGGATTTGTTGCTGAAGCTCATCTCTGAGAACTGCTGCTGCATTCCATTTCTTCATCTCAGCTGGGATCTCAGTCTTGGAGCTACTGCTGCTGCTGTCTTCATCTTCCTCCTCCTTTCCCATTTCAAGTGTCTGGCTGCTGTGTTCCTCTGAAACAGCTACTGCTACTACCCCTTCTCTCCTGTTTGTGCTGGGAAAATTCACCCGGAGCTGCTGTTGCTGACTTCTTCTTCTTCTTGCTCTTCATTTATTCACCTGGGAGATTTTCTTCTCTTCTTCACTGCTGGACTGGTTCTACTCTGCTGGAATCCCTTGAAGAACTACTGCAGCAGCCGACCCCTTCACCTTCTTCATTTCTCTCTTTTCTCTCTCTCTCATTTCCCCTCATCCAGCCCTGTTACTCTGCTGGAATTCTGATTTCTGTGAGAGGAAGTATTATAGTTGCTGCTTCATCTTGCTATACCTTTCTCAGTAGCTACAGTTGCTACATCATCTTCTTCCTTCCCCATTTCATCACCTGGGAGCCACTGCTTCAGTGCTGGAGACAACCCACTTGAAGCTGCTGCTGCATTCTTCTTCTCCTTCTTCACTTTCTTACCTGGGAGGTCCAGCTACAGCTGGAATTTATTTGGAGAGCTGCTCCACTGTTACTGCTGCTCTTCTTCTTCTCTGTTGGGTGGAAATTCTTCATTTCTAGCTATATTTCTCTCTACAACTCTCTCTCTAATTATCAAAGGCAAGTGCATCAAACTCCTAACTTAGGATGTGTATTTTATTTGTGATTCAGTAGTTTTTCAATTCATAAGATGTTCTGTTGTGATTTAGTTTCCACCTTGAGCTTTGTTTTCTATTTTGGTTAAAAGGTCACTGATGGATGGGGGTTTTCACCCCCCATTTGGAAGATCAGTGGGCCATAAGGTGATGGATGGATGGTTATGGAGTCATTTTATGTTTAGAATGGTGTTGGTGAAGTTTGGAAGTGATTGGAAGTGATTTGGGTGTAAAAGGAGGCAAAACAGAAAGGTTACAGCAATTGGGATTTCTCCCGTTTCAGGGTGCCGGTAGACCGGCTGGTTAACCGGCAGTGTAGCCGATAGACCGGGCTTTGCAGGCCGGTCAACCGGCCACACTGAAATTGCAGAAATGGGAAAATCATAGCTCCCAGTTATTCTTCTGCAGGGGCATGCTGCAGGTCAGCCGGTTAACCGGCCAAACTGCACTTTGCAGAAATCCTGCTCCCAGATGTTTTCCTTCTGCAGGCTGAGTCCATGTAGGGCAGGTTAACCAGGGACCCGCCCAGGATAACCGGCCACACTGGAAAATCTTGGAAAAATTGGCCCTCAGCCATTTCTTGCATAAAACTCATTCTAAATGGCCAGGTTGACCCGGTCTTGCACCTGTTGACCTGGTGCATACTCTTAGTGCAAGAAGTGACTGAAAGTTGGTTTTTCCAACCGGAACTTGGACCCTTTACACCTAGATTGACTTGTTATTAGGATTTTTACTTTAGATAATGTTTAAAGCTGGGACATCAACCATTTCTAAGGTTTTTGGAGTATTCGATCAATCACCCAGGCCAGGGGTTTGACCGAACACGCTGGAAACCTTTGGAAACGAATTGAGTTGTCCAGGAAGCCTGATTTAGATTAGTTAGTGCACTCGGTTGATCTTCCAGGCCAGGAAATCAACCAAGCTCACAACACATCAGGTTCACCTGGAAAACCCTGATTTTCCATCTTTCAACATTTAGGAGATATGATCAGTTGTGGGGCCCATTGACCATCCAAATGAGTATTTATCAGTGTCCTAAGCCCGAGTCAACCGTGTGGCTCAACCTTGACTCGCGGGGACCACTGTTTAGTGTTTTGGTTGATAATCTAAGATGATTCGACCTCTAAGAGTTGTCATAGATGCCATTAACTAACTAAGCACCAAATACAATATTTTACGGCACTAATGACATCGTTTAGAGATCGAATTACCGGAGATGGACCTGAACCTAACGTGGCCCATTACCTAGGATTGGACCGTTGGATTTTCCGTTGATTCTCTGATTGAAGTTTATACTTCACTGTTATCATTTATTGTCATTCTTAGATCTTTAGAATAGTTGTTTACTATTAATTGAACATAAATGGAAGACCTGAACCTAGGGTATCTAGAGGTGACCCGATAATGTGGTTTCGGAGATCATTGACCCGTGTCTGTGTCTAGGCGGGCCCCTATTGGGCCTAAGTGTGGAGATGTGAACCCTTTAGCTTGAAGAGGTAGTTTCTTTTGGACTGTTAAGGTATATGGATGGAAATGGAACTGTTTATCAGTATAAGTGGACTAGTTGCCTCGTTTGGACAGTATTAGACCAGGCCATGTACTGATGGGCCTTGGTATGGATCCAACGAGTGGGCCTGGACCTTGAATGAGATCCAGAGACTGTATTGAGATGTGTGGACCTCTTAGGGATATTGATAGGACCTTGTTCACGCAAGGCAAAGCCTAGACAGACACAGACCGTAGAGTTATTCTCGAGTCGGCATGAACATTCACTCGGTTGATTTAAGCTCAGCCTGTGGACTGATCATCCCCGGTAGGAGCTAGTTGAGTGTTGAGGAGCTATCATGATGAGCTGTGTGGTTGAGACGGACGGTGTGATACCGTGCCGATCTGGAGTGTTGAGGTAATGAGATGATGAGTGAGATTTGGGATTAGTTATTCCCACTGGTGAGATTTCCCCGCCGCAACTGTGTTCAGTATGGGAGGGCCGCGGCATAATATCCCGCGGTATTCCAGCTCGTGTGAATGTGCCCCTTTGTTTACAGTAGTTTAGATGTTTCTATTTATCTTAGTTCCTTATGATTATCATGCACACCTGCCTAGTTCATTTCCCTTGCTATTCATTTAATTTATGTACTCGTCTTTATTTCCTTTGATATATATGTTCTATGTTAGTAGTATGCTGTATCTTGCCAGATCGTTTAGATCTGACCCATTCATTGGTGCTTAGGCCTTGACCCCGAGATTTCCGACGACGCATTAGCCCTAGTGGAGGCACCCGTTGCAGGAGAGTACGCATGGGGCCCGGCCGACACGGACGTCGAGCCGGAGGGCGAGGAGTTCATTCCAGGGTTTTGAGGGACATTGTTATTTTGGGTTTTTGAGAGATATTCTGTAGTGAGAAGGGTAGAATGAAAATGTATTAACTTGTTATTAACATTGAACCATTCACAAAGTAGACTGTAGTCTTGCTCTTACTTTATATATATTGATGCCTATTACTTCCGCTTTATTTAAATCGTTATGCTTCCGCAAATTTTAAATGTTATTATTATTTGGTTCAAAAAGTTTTAAATTGGACCTCACTGCGGCCTACGATCTTGGAAGTTCTCGGATTTTCCGGGAAGTAGCGCGCCAATTTCGGGTGATCGAACGAGTATATCGGTATCCGGAATTGGGGCGTTACAGGCGTGCTATAAAAATCAAGTGGTGGTACCTCCAAATTCTTCAATAATCACGCGACTCTTGCGAGAATTCCATGATTCTCAACTCAGGAGTGTTACATTCAGGAGTGTTACGGACATACAAACGACTTGCCCAACAATTCTATTGGCCATCTGTGTATTAGGCAATGCATGACTATGTCTTTTCTTGTGATATATGTCAATGAGTCAAGTCAGACACTCTATCCCCTGCAAGACTCTTGCAGCCATTGCTCAAGTATGGGATGACATCACAATGGACTTCATCGAAGGCCTGCCATCATCCAACGGCAAGAATACCATCCTCGTGGTTGTAGATCGGCTTAGCAAATCGACACACTTTTTACTGCTGGCTCATCCCTTTACTGCAAAAATGGTGGCTAAAAAATTTGTAAAAGAAGTAGTGAAGCTTCATGGAATGCCCACGTTCATCATTAGTGATCGGGATCTGGTGTTTATTACCCATTTCTGGCGTGAGCTCTTCAAGATGTCAGGCACACAGCTGAAAATGAGTTTCGCCTACCACCCACAAACGGATGGACAGTCCGAAGTTGTCAATAGGTGTGTCAAACAATATCTTCGATGTTTTGTCCATCAACAGCAACGCAAGTGGAGATCTTTTCTTCCATGGGCAGAGTTTTGGTATAATACCACATACCACACTTCTATAGGTATGACACCTTTTCAAGCTTTATATGGACGCCCACCACCAAGCATTCCACACTCTTAGGTTGGCACATCTCCGGTTGACAAAGTTGATCAGAAGCTCGCATCGCGAGATGAATTATTATGCCAGCTCAAGGCGGATTTACATGCTGCCAACAATCGGATGAAGCAGGTAGCTGACTCAAAACGGCGAGATGTTGAGTACCAAGTGGGAGATATGGTTTTTCTTAAACTCCACCCTTATCGGGAACATACAGTCTTTAGGCGACCATCTCAAAAATTGGCAAGCCGATTTTATGGTCCTTATCAAATTGAGCAACGGATTGGTAAGGTGGCGTGTCAATTAAAGCTTCCAACAAGCTCTCGAATTCATCCCATCTTCCATGTTTCCATGCTAAAAAAACAAATGGGAGAATCCATTGTTGCTACTGTCAAATTACCTCTTGTTGATGATACTGGAGGGATTGTCATGGAACCCGAAGCCATTCTGGATACACGCTGGGTTAAAAAGGGGTCACAATTTGTTGAAGAAAGTCTCGTCAAACGGAAACGACTACCTGTGGACGATGCTACTTGGGAAAATACTCAGGACTTGCGAGATAAATTCATAAACATGGACCTTGAGGACAAGGTTCCAGTGAAAGAAGGGGGTATTGATAAGCCAAGAAGATCACTACGTGTTCCTATAAACAATCCAAGGTTCATGGCATGACACATGCATGATACATGCAAATGACACAGGCAGGGGATGTGACACATAAGATGTTGTTGAGGAATTGCTGGCATAATTCGGTTGGGAAGATTGGTCCAATATTGTTAGCTATTATTTTGTTATTTGGATTTTGAATAATTCTTAGCTATTATGTTGTAAGTAGTTGCTGAAGTCATTGTTTCGAATAGGTGGGGTCGTAAGTTTAGGAAAAGGTTTTTTTCCCTTATGTATTTAAACTCTTCCATTATGCAGTAATAAGACAAGTTTTATTCAAAATCAATCATTGCGGTTCATTCTCACCCTAAGAAGAAATCAATTTACTTAGCAATTGTATTAGCTTTGACTGGGACCTATTAGCATGCATGACTAAACTAATTTTTCAATAACTTATGCATCCAACATTAAAAACTCCAAATCATGCATGAAAAACAAGTTTTCAAAGTTATAAAACCATGTATGAGAAAATTCGTGATTTCAATATATTTAAAATTAATGCATATGTGGAAATTCAGATGATACTAAAATGATCATTCATCCATCAAATTGCAACACACAAAATCCCTAACAGTACTCTCCCTTTGTCATGTAACAATGAATTTGATCCTTTAAATACACATAAAAATCCCTCTCACTTTCAGCAGCCTTTGATGCTATCTTAACAAAATTACAAAGGAGAACATTGTAATGATGTGACATGTCTACCGTGTGACCACTTGATATGCTTCCACATGGCTTACCGAATGAATGTGAAGCCTCCTCTCGTGCCCACCTCTTTAAGATGTATTTTGTTGGGACGCATTGGATGATATGAATTGTTGATTGTTGAATACCCCCAAGTGCAAGGGTGCAATTATAGTAATAACTAGTGAGACCAGGTCGATCCTTATGGAACAATATTTTTTAAGAAACCTTCCAACTTTAAACTGTCCTAATTGGAGACTAAATCTAGCCTAAATAAGAAACTAAATAAATTACAAGAAAATTCATAATAACTAGAAATTAATAATTACAACATTCTAAACAAGAAGATAAACTTAAACTAAGAAAACTCTAAGCTGTGCAACCCTAAATATCTAAAAACCTACAAAAGAACAAACACATCAAAATAGTCAATTTAAAATTAAATTTCCTAAATTAAACCCTAATTACCAAAATCGATTTTTATGCAATTATGAATGATTTATGAGGCCCTAAACACAAACAATGCAAACCTACATAAGTTTCTAAAAATCCGATGCATGCTATAAAAAAATAAAGTTTGGAAATAGTTACACAGGCCTAACTTTGCTGGATTGCACGACCTACCTAGGATGCCCTAAACCTAAATCTAATGTTGGAATCAACACTCTGATGATACATGAACACAAAAAAAAAAAAAAAAAAAAAAAAAAAAAAGTGAAAAAGGACTTAAAACGAAAAAAATTTGACCTTCTAAAAATGCCTAGTTGAACGGTGTTGTGCTAAAAATTTGATTGCAGGCTGTCCAACCACCCCAATTTGAGCCACTATTTAACCCACATTCCAATGTTATTTTTCTTTGAAAGTCCAGGTTTTCAAAGTCGTATTCCCAAACTTCATTTCTGCCAAATCTCAAGGAAAAATAATTTGTTTTTGCTTGGGTTTCAAATAAAAAACTTTTGGAAGAAAAACTGGCAGAATCTGATGATAATGCTGTCTTTTTTTCAACTTTTAGCCCAATATGTAACCCATATTAAGTCCTAACTTAACTTTCTTAATCAATCCTTAATCTCTGATTTCCACCAACAAACACAAGTTTAATATGAAAATTAATTCTAATCTATGCACCAATCACTTTCCAACCATAGATTATGCAAAAATAAGATTATAAAGTTTCCAAACTTAACATAATAGATGCAATTAGAAGTTTCTAATTCAGAAAAATTACTGTATAAACAATCAGAAAAATAGCTGAGAATAAAATTTAAAATGGTGAAAAAAATAAAAGTGGAAAATTAGGCCTCCAAGATTTTAGAATTCAACAATGGTCTAAACATTGAAAATACGAGCATTCCAGACCTTCTCCTCTCTTCTCAGAGTAGGGAAAGATGTGAGCAATTTTAAGAAACGTGGTTTCTCTCAACTCTGATTTGCCAAATTGATTTTCAATGCCTAGGTCTAAGCATATGATATAATGTTTCCAAAAATAACATATCAAAAACTAGAACAGTGAAAACAAATTACTTACCCTAAGAAAAAGGTTATGCACGCAGAATCAATTAAAGAATGTTTTTATTCCTCGATCTTGGAGTACATGAAATTAATAAACTTCTATCTTCATTATTCTCTCACACAAGCCTCTTGATCAATGCCTAATAAGAAATAGAAGGGAGAAGAAAAAGGGATTAAAGAGAGAGAATGGGGGAGTGTGTGGAGGAGAGAGAGGAGCCTTAGATTTGTGGAGAGAGGGAGTTCCAAGCCTGGCCGTCCAGCCCTCTTTTTATACTTTTTAAGTTTCTTGGTTTACAACAAATTGTTTCTTCTTTGGCTTGGATTCTTTGCCTAACTTCCGAGCTATGCTTCTAAGTAGGAAAGAGTTTGACTTTTAGAGATCTCCTTGCCTATTTGAGTATCTTGGAGCTTCCTAGAATTTCTCTCAAAGATTGCAAGTGAAGTGTAAAGAGAAACTTTCCAAATATTGGAATTTCTTGCAATTTCCACCTAAAATTGTAGCAGTCAACTTCCCGATGTCATATCTCCTTCAATATAGCTCTGATTGACATAGTCTTGAGCTCTACAGATTTCTACTCAAAAAGTTATTTCCAGCGATATGGGTAGATTGCACCGATCTGACACTCGGTTTGAGAGTTATGGCCATTTTATGTTGGTGCCCTGAAAAAATTCGGGAATAGTTATCCACATAAGAAGCTTCCTTCTTGCCAACATAGAGGGACCCACCATGTAGGACATCCCACCTTGGGATTCACACCCAAGGTGGATCGATATAGGTGTCATATGCTTTTTTAATTCTTGAATTTCGTCTTCTCATGCTTGACCTCTCTCTTATCTCTCCTCTCAAATTTCATTAATGTGCATCTTGCTCTTGATTTCTCCTATACAAAAATTAAACAATTTCAATAATAATCATGTTGGAAGAATTTGAATGGACTATGCATGATACCCTACATGCCTACTTGATGCACCAAAAATAAAAATAAAAAAACTTTCAAAAAATAGCACATAGTACCAAAATTAGGAGATATGCCTTGATAAAATAAAAATAATAATTTTGGGGTGATGAATTTACGATGAAGAACCCTAATCTTACAAAAGTCATTCAATGTGATGATTTTTTACTTGGTTTCCAAAAATAACTCCAAATGCATGAAATCATAAAATTAAGTCCACAAATGCATATGAAATGATGACCTAAAGACCTAATTTTGTGGATTTATCATTGCCATCAATGCATGACCACATATAATTCCTACAAATTCAATTTTTTTTACAACTTCATGCAATGGAGTGATCCACTGAATTATATGTAATGGTGTGCTTCCGACCATTCCTACTGAATACACAATATCTCCTCATAGTCCCCCACATTACTGCTTTCTTAAACTTGCCAGCTTAGACCATTGATGTATTCTGCTTCAAACATTTTGTAAATGGCTGGTGTATATACTTGTTCTATATGCTTTAAAATCGGAACGTCCACAATTAATGTTGGCAAGGTTTGTGTCGTCTTGAAATTGGCTTCCAACTCTGCTTACCTCCTCTCATCCAACAAACTTTCAAATGACCAAAAAAGTCCACAATATTTCTTCTAGGATCTAAGTAATTCTTTAATTCTCTATTCATGCTTTCACTGCATTGCGTGCTTTTCATATCTTCACAAAATGTATTTCTTCCATACACTAAGTCCCACCTCTCTCTCCTCAAATAATCTTGTCAACTAGCTATTATTGCGAAGATTATACTTTTCAATCATACTATCCTATGCTATAAGAAACTCCTTTTCCTCATCATAATCATATACACAATTGCTAAAATCATTGAGAAAAGATTTTGACCCAAATAACATGTCTAAGATACTTCAGTGCATTTTGAAACATATGCCACACAAATACAATGAACAGTTCCTGGTAAAGTTTCCTCAATTGTTGTTGACATTGCATTACCTTGATCCGTAAGGATAGTCTGTTGCCTTTTTCCAGACATTGCGTCAGTCGAGTGGTAACTCAGTTGGCTAAGGACTCTGCACCCTATGAAGCGGAGAGGTATTGTGTTGGACACCGACCTTCATTGGCCACCTCCATAGCTTTATCCGGTGCAGATGGATAGGAGGGTTTACATGTGCCCTAGGGATTAGTTCTCAGCTATCCATAATCGAGTGTCCCTTGGACTCAGCGCCAAAGGCTCCTAGGCTGGGCTGGGCATGAGATACCATGGGTTATAAAATAAAAATAAAAAAGGTCTCAAATAACTATACAAAAGAATCAATTGTGTCATCATAAAGAAACGCAATGCCAAAAATTATCATTTGCTTATGATGATTAACACCAAGAATGGTGCAAAAGGTCGACTACAAGCATTTTTTTTATAAGTAATATCAAAGCAAACATCTCCAAAACACTCATACTCTATCAACATTCTTTCATCAGCCCAAAAAAATGTTAGGGATAAAATCATCGCCATCAAGTTGCATAGAGTAAAAGAATGTCAGTTCTTCAACCTGTTTTTTTTCTGAAATATCCTAAAAGGCCTCCAACATCAAAGGATTCCATGTTCTTCATTCTCTTTGTTCGTAAATAATTCTTGTAATCAACTGGAAGGAATCCAACACTTTCTCTACCACCTACTTGCCTGCTCGTTAAATCATATATTGGTTTTGGGCGCATCCCAAATTTATCACAATCCTTAGCTACTGCAACTTGAGTAATAGAGATTTTCCTTTGCGATCTTAACATGTGTTCTTTATCTGTAGATGCAAGAGGATGATTGTGATTGTCATTAAAATCTAAAATGCGATATTTTCCATTCATTCCCAAAATAACTCTCATGTAGCTTGTACATCCAGTTCTTGTTTCATCACGTTGGCACTCAACATATGCATCTCACTCATCATGTCTATGCTGACATTCCTTAGAACATACAAATACCCTTTTTTTATTAAACCACTTTTGTCCTTAGTAGTGTGATGCTTCCGAATGCTGAAACACCTTAATCTCCCAAATCGATTATAGATGTTAGGGTTTTCATTTGTTATAATTTGATTGGATGCATTCATTTTCATGTTAGTTTGATCTCTCATGCACTCATACTGTTAAATCTTGGTATCTTTATGCATTTTTGTTTAATTTTTCATGATTGACAATATTTGAGTTTCATGAATGATTTAATCCTTCAATATACTTTCAAAAAATTTATCAAATGAATTTTTGAAAGTCGTGCATACTCATGTTTTGATTCACATTTTAGTTTTTTTTAAACATGTTTATCTCCGGTTAAATCGAGTTCTCCATGACCAATCTTCCCTATTTAGCAAATCTATTTCTTAAAAAAAAGTCAGTTAACCGAAATTGGAATTTCGGTCAACTGGATTTTGAACTTCGGTCAACCGAATTTTCACAGATTGTAACGTTCAAATTTTTCGGCCGTTGGAAAAATGACTGCTAGAATCTCAATCAACCAAATAGAGAGCCGTTAGAACACTTATTTTGCTATAAATTAAGCTCTTCCTTGGGATTTGTGCCAAACCCTTTAGAGTCTTTTGAGGGCCAAGGAAGGTGAGAGAGCTAGGCTAGGAGGGAGAATCTATATGGATTTCAACATTTGATTCTTCAAAAGGGTTTATTTGCTCCCTTTTGTCTCAAAATTAATTCATGATAGTCTTTAAAACTTAGTTTTCATTTATGGCATGATTTAATGTTCACTTAACATGTTCAAATGCTAGTTGTTTAATATGCTTTAATTTTAAACATGGTTAGTGATTTGACTTTAACATTTGAATAGATTTATACATGTTATCAAATTTATGTTTTGAACAAGCATGCTAGAGTTAGATTGAGTTTTCTAAAATTAGTTTGTTCATCATTTCAAAACATGTATGCATCATTTAAATCATTGTATCTCTCATTTATGGTTTTTACCTTTGCATCATTTATGAGCATTTAATTTCAAAAAGAGATAGAGGCTTTCAAGCGTATGCATCATTTATGAATCTTTGCATTCTTCATGCATATGTCTTTAATTGAGTTTTCACTTTTATATTAGCCTATGTTAAGAGGCATCAATATGTAGTTAATTGCATATCTTCTTATTCATCCTTAGGGATAAAAATTTAGATAAAAATATTTTGTTGTAAAGGTTATTGCTAAGCCTTAGAAAAGCATAAGTGGTTGTAAAAAAGTTAATGCTAAGCCTTTGAAAAGCATATGTGGTTGTAAGGTTAGATGTGAGTCTAAACCTCAAGTTGAAATAGTGAAAAATCCGGTATGGAAACCGGGTGTGGATGTATATATGCATGATGGGCTGAACCACCATAAATTTGGTTGTTGTGGTGGTTGATTCTTTACTTTGTGGATGATGCTCATATGCTTAGTTTAATGTTTCTTGTTAATGAAAGTTTGGGATCCAAACCCTAGAGGGGGGTGGGGGTGAATAGGGTGAGCTAGACTTTAGTGACCAATTATGTCAATTTTCAAACTTCTTTAAATTAATTAGTCACTAGTGATGATATAGAACTAAAGTGCGGAAGCTAACAAAAATAATCACCACAACTCATCCACCATATCACAATGATTTATAGTGGTTCAGCCTCAATGTCTACATCCACTATCGGCTTGTGTTCCTACACTCCACCGGATTTCCACTATGTATGATTTTCAATTGGCTAAGTAATAGCATTTTCATTATGCTTTCCAAGGCTAAGCAATAACCTATTGGGTTTTATGGTTCACCCCTAACCATACACATGATTTTCTAAGGCTAAGCAATAACCTATACAACCAAAAGTTGGTTCTCTCTCTAAGTAGTGTCTAGAGTACACTTGATGGAGATACAATTTTGGCTCAATACAATGCCTCTAAATAGGTGGATATAAAAGTGAAAATCTAACTGACACATACACTATAAGAATGCAAAGATGAATGCTCAATGTGTATAAATGATGTCCTCAATCAATTTGAAAATGAAAGCTCATAAAGATATTTATGATTGAGGTAAGAATGTTAATCATATGTTAAAAACAACTTGTAAAAGATATACCTATCTAATCCAAGCAAGTTGTGAAATTTTAAGAACTAAACATGTGATGCATAAGGACTCTAATCAAGTTACAAATGAAGCTCAATGAATGTATGCTAAATGCATTTGAAAGTGTAAAACACAAAAAATATATTTGATTGAAGTGAAAGGACAAATCACATGTAATTTACAAAACCAACTTGAAAATGATATGCCTATCAATGCTAAGCAAGTTGTGTGAAACTTAAAAACCAAATACATGTGATTTGTGAGTGTTGTTGAATCCAAAACATAAGATAGATTTGAAACTGTCTTGTGATGAAAAACAACAACTAAAGATTCAGCCAAGTATTGAATCATGATATGAGAGACATCAAAGTTTTAAACAAAGCATGAAACCATTATGATATGGAAGTTAAGACTAACTTTGTTTGGATTTAAATGAAGAATCCAAAATAAAAAATCGATTCAAAGTGAAATACATGTAATGCATTCAACAAATGATACTTAGCATGCTAAAATTAATTTACCAATAACTTAAACAAAGCGTGTAACATATGATGTGGAAAAGCAAAGCTTACTTAGAGATTTAACTCAATGAATCCAAGCTTTAACTTTCTAAATGACCCACTAGCCTTCCTTAGCTCATTCCCTTTTGTTTGGACTTAATTCCCTCAAAGAGTCCCTCAAAGGTGGTTCAAATCCCAAGAAATAGCTCAATTTATAGCAAAAAGGAGGCTCCAACGGCTCTCTGTTCGACTACCATTCAGCTAGCTGAACACCAGTTCGGCTGCCTACTTTTTCCAATGGCTAGTTCAATGATCATAAAATATGAAACTTTTGTACATTCGGCTGGCCGAAAAAGTGGCCGAAGGTGGCCGAACACAGCCTATTATTGAATATGGCCTACTGAACAGGTGGCCGAGTGGTGGCCAATGACCTTCGGCTAGCCAACTTCTGGGAAGATTTTTAAGCATAAAAATGCTCAAATTCAAAGCTCTAAAATCCTAATAAAATAAGCCATAAGTATAATGTTTTTAGGGTCATCTCATGGTTGGTTTGGGGTCCCATGTTCCCATATACTGATTTTTCAAAGTTTTTCTCTGTGGGAACTCATGGGCCATGGAATCATGCTTAGATTCATGTTTAAATCAATCTAAAGGTGTTTTCAAAACATGAACCTAAAATGCCGAAGATTATTTGAGAATCTAGGTCCAAAGGCTTGCATGATTCGAAAATCTTATTTTCAAAGATTAATGCATCCAAGTTTAAAATACAAAACATGCATGTAACACAAGTTCTAAAAGTTTTAAAACAATGAATGTGAAAATCAAGATTTTAAATTTTTCAAAAACAATGATCATGTGAAAATTTAAATGATGATAACATGATAATGCATCCATCAAATTGCAATACATAAAATCCCTAACAGTTAATGCCAATGTCGAATGATTACATGGTTTCTTTACTTATTCATGTATGACTTAGAAACTTCACTTGTAGTCAAGTTAATTAATTTCCAAAGCATAATTGGCATTAGAAGATTAAAATTGGTCTTTGTCTTTGAGCTCACCCTATTCACCCCCATCTAGGGTTCAGATCTTGGACTTTCATAAACATCTTCCAATGTTTCGAACTCCATGTCAAGCCTTCAAATCAAATATTGTTTAGACTAGTTCAGATTGAGTTTCTATAACTATAGTATGTTTCTTTCCAACATGATCTGATGCATCTGTGTTGAAGTTAATTTGTCGTCTAACACAAGGCATAGTATTAACATGTTCATATTGCACCAATGTGTAAAGCTCTTTGCTCTCCATCAACCTTTAATACGAAAAATGTATTTTGTGTGGGGTGTTTTCCTAAGAGTAGGATTACATTGGTCTCGGTAGCGGTGCCAGCTCAGTGCATCCCAATCTCAGTATCCAAGTTCAGCCACAATGCCAAGATCCATCTAGTTCGGTAACGGTACCAACTAGACATTTCATCTCAGCTCGGCAAATAGTGCCAGCTTACGCCAAGCTTGAGTCAGTCTTGGGAAAAGTACCAACTGGGCTCATCTCGGTCTCGGTATAAGGCACCTCGGCAATAGTGTCAGGATGCATCCGAACCCGGCCTCAGTACCATCCTCAGCTCGATCCGTCCACAGGGATGGGTACTAGGCCATCATTGTACTTCCATGAAGTTACGACTACGTTACAGAACGTGCTGACAGACAAGACAGGCGTCGGATGGTGGTCAGGTGTCGTCTTGATCGATCACATCCGCATTAATACCAGGGGTCATCTCTTGATTCGACCTGACGGTATTTTCACCTACCACCATTAAGGGTGCGCCAGGTGAAATCTCCACATATAGAGGGATACCAGTCTCTTCTCAGGTACGCTGAATTATGCAGTAACACGCATTATTAGGCTGAAAGTCTTACATTGCATAGCGCGTTATAGAACGTCTTGCATAAGAGCATATTTCTCTCTCATCTCCATCCTTTGTTCAGTGACAGCACTAACTCAGGCATCGGAGAGCCTTCGGCTGACGGCAGCCAAGGTCTCTGATCTCTATTTCTCTTTTCCTTTCAGGTCCTAAGGCCGTCTATCTTCCCTGAAGAAGCTTATGCAGCAAATCACAAGTCTCACACTAATCTAAACTGAGTCCTGAACTTTTAGGCACCCACATATTTAAATTAATATTAAAAAGCATTGAAAATTTATAGCATACCACACATTGCATGAATAAGGGATACATATTTATCTTTCATATTCTTAATATTGATAAAATGACAATAAAATGGGTGGGTCTACTAATTTCATTGATCATGCCCTATGGACAAGATGACAAACAATTGAATTTACTTTAAAATTTTGCAGCACTAAATTACATAATATAAATTAAAAAAATGCAGATCACCCTCATCATCTTCCCATCTCCAATCCTCAGAACCAAATAGCCCGTCGTTTCTTCATCATCTTCACAGCACCTTCATCATCGTAGACACCCCACTGCATCTTCTCTCTCTCTCACCCACTTAAACTACATAACCTAGCCTTGCATGCCTCTAACCTCCTAACCAAAAGTCCTGTCACCCAACCATTGGGGGCCTTTGGAACTTTGTAAATGAAGTTAAGGTAACTCAATTTACACACTAATGATGGTTCATGCGTTTGAAAAACCCTACTGCGAGTGGGGCCATTTGAATTAGGAGAAGTATCAAGTGGGAATCTCCATTAAATTGAGAATTATGGAGGAAACGAGGGGTAGAAAATCCCCTTGTTTTTGGATTTGATCTGAGAAAATTATATAGGAGGAAATCATTTTGAAATCTTTATTAATTTGAATACAAAATAAATATAAGAAAGTTAAATCTCACATTTTAAGAATAAATGATTAATTTCACAAAGTTAAATCTCACATTTTAAGAATAAATGATTAATTTCACAAATGTTCTTGCCAAGCAATAAAAACATTTCTCCTTTTTTTTTCCCCAAAACAGTAGTTAAGAAGAGAATTACTTTGTCTCCATCCTAAATGAGCTATATATACAACAATGTAGGTTTCTCAAAAAAAAAAAAGTCTCTTTGTACATCAAATGAACACCCAAGTCATTTTTCTTTGCTATGACAAACTTTAGATGATCTAATTGGATTATAGGGGTAATGAGTTCCTAGGTTGGATAAGAAGTTTTCACATCAAACAGGACATATTGAACAAATCACGGGGCATTGAACGAAATGGTCATAAATAAAACACACACAGGGAGAAATATACTTATTACCAAAACTTCAATCCAACGCAACACCAACACAACACACTAGAAGGTACAATGATACAACAAAGATATCTGACATTTTTGCTTTGATACAGAGGAAGACATCTCACCCTGTCCCTTCAAGAGTCTTAGCAACTTCATAAGATGAGGATCGTCCATTGTTGGGTGCTTATACAAAGAAGGGGAGAGGAATGAGACTTTCCCCTAGTGATGGTATTTCCTGGGCAGGCGGGACTCTGATTTGGGGAAAATGCAGGCAGGAGTGTAGCAGGTCTAAACATGTGTGGCCCAAAAGGTTGTTTTCAGATGTTCATTTGAGAAAATTGGTCAAAGTAGATCAAGTGATGCCTAAGATGTTTATCAACATGACTCTTGCATAAAAAAGGGTACACTAGAAGTATGTCTCTTGATATTTGGATTTCTTAAACATCTATTTGAATAATTAATTATCCAAATATAGAAATATATTTCCAATCTTTTTGTTGACAATAGATGTTTTCCTTAGATAAGTCTTTACAATCTAGGGCTACAGTTTCATTGATTTGTTTGTGGTGGGCGAAGAAGCTGGATGGTTAATGGAGATTTTTCTCAAACTTAAAATGGTATTAACTATGTCTTTGCATTGTGGCTGCACATTAAAGCTATTGCGGGAATATAATGGCATGTGTAATGATAAAGTCCAAGCACATTGCTTTACGGCATGACATGTGTGGGAGCTTCTTACTAACGGAGTTACCTCTATTGAGTACATTCGATGGAAGGCTGATTTGGTGGATCCCTTTATTAAGGGCCTTGCAAGGAAATGATTTGAATAATGTCCAGGGGATGGGGTTGAAGCCCTGAGATAATCATCACCTGTAATGCTAACCAAGCCTGACTAAGAGATAGTATCAAATTTTCGGGTTCATTGGGAAGAACAAGTCATAATTGTCATGGGTTGTGCTCTAAAACGGAGAGATGAAAATCTCTATTCTCATCTAAGGACTATCAGTGCATGTTTGTATGGAAAGGGAGGTTGGGTTATTACTCTTAGTGGGTCTATGTCTGTATAATGGCGTGCACGTAATATAGATTGTTACACCCGACCCAAATTAAGCATGTTTAGTGTTAATTAATTATGTTTTAGTTAATTTAATTATACATAGTTACTAATTATGGTAATTAGTGTTAATTAGTCCTTATAGATTAAGTTAGTTGAGTCTTGAGTCTTAGATAGGTGAGTTGGAACCGACTTGACTCAGTTGGGTAGAGTCGAGGGCTTTTACGTAATTATCAATTTTCTCATTTTACATCATTTGCACGTCATCTTGACGCCATCACGTGTAT
The DNA here is from genome assembly GCA_038049695.1 of Cinnamomum chago. Lineage (NCBI taxonomy): Eukaryota > Viridiplantae > Streptophyta > Magnoliopsida > Laurales > Lauraceae > Cinnamomum > Cinnamomum chago. The sequence continues at coordinate 38,707,816 of CP142454.1, forward strand.
CTCGTTGAGCACGTCGATTTCTGTGCTGAACTATACTTCATTTGAGGTACCGTTAAATAAATGGACCATCATTTCTTTTAAATGTTGTTGATAGGTTCTAGTGAGCTAGACTCACAAGTGGAAAAGTAGTTTTTCTCCTTCGTGTGTTGTATTTGGCTCGAGACAAGTACAATGTCACGGAAGTACGTGTGTCACACCTCGGGGATTACCCTAAGCCAGGGTGATTCGGGACCGTGATGTGACATAGATGCACTTCAGATAGACTCTCCTATGTAAGTGTGGGAATGAGGCCCCTCACTATGGGACTTTAGGGCTAGTCCTCTAGAGCACTTACTAAACAAAGATAAACACACATGCTCATTAACGTGAGGGTTTCTAAGAACACCAGTAGCTTTTAGTAAATGCTTTTATTTAGTAAATTGGGCTTGTCAAATGGGACCTTTAGTTCAAGACGAAGTTCACTAAGTACCTCGGTAAGCTGTGATATACTTGACCTAAGTGGGGGGTTCAAGTCTAAAGCCATCGTCATTTATGCATTCATTCCTTAGACCCAAAACACTATGCCATTTATTTGTTATTTTTCAAAATTGTGGGAGACCGTTAGAAAATTTCAAATTTGTGGGGGAATGTTAGAAATTTTCAAAACAGTAAAGAACCATTTAGAATTAATTACTAGAATTCATTACTAGAATCCCACATCGGATATGATGGATAATAAAATATCATTTATTTATGCTTCTTAGTGTAACTATATTGAGTTGATATGGAAGGCCATGGGCTTGGGCTCGCAATTGTAGGCCTCATTAAGGAGCCCTATCTTTTTCCATTTATTGAGCCTCACTTGGGTTGAGTTGGTATCCATTTGAGTTGGTCTAGTTTGGGCCAAATTGGGTTGACCCAATTCCTATTTGGATTGGGCTGGCTTGCTTTTGGGTCAAGAAGGAATAATGGGATGGATAGCCAGTAGGGGCTTGGAAGTTGGTGTGTTAGTTCCATCCCATTGGTTTCTATATATTGCATGCAACTCTCAAGCAAGATACATTTTTTTAGGCAACATGCTTCAATCAAATCTTGGCCATCAATAACATCGCATTCAGGGTGGGGACCATTGGTATTCAAGGTTGGTTATCAGATCTATAAACCGAATCAGACATAAAGAGGATTAGGGCATGTTTTATGTTGGAGGCAAACTTGCTGGTAACTCGATTACAGACACCAATTTGGAGTGGGGTCATTTATTGTCTCAAGGAAAGTGCGACCCGTGACTCTGGCGATCCATCTCAACTATACTTTTTCTAACAGATGTGGGTGTTGTAAATTAGTCCGATCACATGTTGTATCTTTGTGATTAGAGGTGGCCGTAAAGACTCAAAATGATGGCACATTGTTGGCGTTGTTATGGATGTAAAACTACCTCAATTAAGGACCTCATGTGGCTGTCATATAAAGCTAATTTATAAGATACAAAAGCCTTTGTTGATCAATGGTAAGTCAATGACCAATGTTTCTGATCAATGGAATTTTTCTTTAGATGCAAAGTGTTTGACGACATCCTGATCACATCCAATAGTTTGATTAGAAATCAAATGGGCATTACTATTTCCTCCAAAATGCAAGAAATTACACTTCTAAGATTGCAGGGACATGATGAAAGATGGGATGTTTGAGGTTTAAAATGTGAAGGGTCAAGTCATTAACAATATGATCTAGACCATTGTAATGGATGGTATTAATTGAAATCAGCATCTTTAATATAGAGAGCAGAGGAGCGCATGTGAATATTATCAGGCGAAGAGAACGTGTAGTCATTAATTCTTCAAAACTTTAAGATAATAAAAACAAAACCGAATATGTTTTTCCCTCTTGCAAAAGATGTGGAGTTCGTAGAAGGTCTCATAAGAAGTTTTACTTCTTTTTTTTTATTGATTCTACTGCTCATTATCAAGCAATAGCGTGTTAGAGCCATCAAATATCTTATTATGGTCCTAAATAGTTATAACACTTGATTTGATGTGTTCCATTAGTTCTGGGATTTTGGCGTATTGGTTAGATCTATAACATTCAATACAAGAGCTATAAAAAATTTTGAGAAAAAGGCTACCTACTGGCAAAGTGAGAAATGCCACATAGAGGGTTGCTTAGAGCAGAGTATGAGCCGTCCCAAGAAGGGAGGTGGGCTATCTGCCACCAGAGTGAGAGCAGCTAAGGACGTCGGTTGCAAAAGTGTGGTGGTCTATTACAGTCCTCAATAGTTACAAGACTTGTTTTGACATGTTACATCAGTTCTAAGGCTTTTGGCGTATTGGTTAGGTCCATAACATATTTTTCTAAAAAGTGTCGCTCTTTAGCGAGCTAAGTTTATATAAGCTTTAATTTGGCAATTTAAAAGCTTTGATTAGTGGTGATTAGGTCATTATGAATTCAACGATGGAACCGGATACAGGAGCAGACCTATGTGCTGGCCAATGGATGCACCCACCCCACCCAGGTCCAGAAAAAACCGATAGAGGGCTATAAGACACTTTACCCTACCTCCCCAACCCTAAACTCAAACTCTGTGCTCAGAAATACCTCTTCCCATCCCTCCAGCTCTAGCATCTCTGCATCCATCGGCATCACATCCTCTTTCTCTCTTTGGATAGGTATTCCTCTATCTTTTTATGTGGATCTCTCTTTCTACATCACACACCATCTCTCTCTCGCCTCTCTCTCGATCTATCTCTCTCTCTCACACACACAGTCGCCTTCACTTTTCCGAAACCCCTAAACAGATCGAGTTCTACATCCCAATCCCTGTTGCTAATTCTTAATACCTAATCGTCACTGTTATCCCCTTTCCTTAAATCTCTAAATCCCATTCCTAATCGCTATATACCTATACCCCAATCTCTCTCTATAAAAAATTTTGTTGTTTTTTTCTAAATCTAAATTGATACTCAAAATAAAAACCAAATTAAAAACTTTGACCCTAATCAAAACAATTCAAAATGAATTATCCCCTTTCTGTTAAAGATTTTCACATCACTTTATTGTGCCAAATCCTTCTCTGAGTTTTTTTCTCGCTGAGCTATGTGCTAAAACTGATGGTAAGATTATATTTACTAGATGTAGACATGATTTCATGTTAGCATGCATTTCTTCTAACTTCTATTGCATCTTTTTGGTTTGTGACCTTGCCATTTTTCTATTTATGTTGAACACTTATAGCAAAATTGCTTCATTGTTGTCTTGATGGAACATTCCATGTTGGTTTTTTTTTCGTTAATTCTCCTTAGAATGTTGGTGCTTTTATTGTGCTCTTAATTAGAGCTCACTACATAAAATAGGTTATTATTGTTAGAGTTGTTCTTGTGTATTACTGTAGATCAAGGATTAGGGAAGCTTGAGACATTTTCAGTTGACCATCATCGTCCCCACTGGAATGAAGATTTTGGGTCCGCCATTGATTGCATATATATATATATATAGCACCAATTCCAATTAGGTAATTTAATAGATTAGGATACTTAGTATTTTCAAAACGTGATCAATATGAAGTGAGAGATTTGATATGATTAGGAAAACTTAATATTTGAGGAAATAAGTGGGGGCATATTTCCACTATTGGTGGGGCCCACAAATTGTCTCATGGTTGAGCCTCGATCATAGATGCCAATATGAGACAATTTTTGGTGCCCAAGCCAACGGGATTGGGATCCAAGAGAGCTCACACTCATGTGGAGAGGTCGCCTACAACTGTGGGAAAGAGCCCACGCATGAGGGAAGAGAAAACATACTAGGGATTGATCCTTGGGCAACAATTGCCTTAAGGGCTACTAGAACGGATTACTAGTTCTAAATTAAACAATTAATGCAGCGGAAATAAATCAATCAGACAGTATAGAACTAGCTATCTACCAATCACACACCATAAGAAGGCAGACACAATATTTAGCGTGGAAACTCTATCAAGAGAGAAAAACCACGAACCAGAAATAAAGAGTTCACGAACGGTTACAAGATATACTCACAAGCTCCTTTACCTCAATTTGTACCTCGACCTAAGGACTGTAGTTGTTCTTGCAAAGAATCCACTGACACTGCATCCACCCTGCCCCGTTCTCCTTACTTGATCTCCTCGCACCTTGTCAATCAAAATGATCAATCATCTACAAGAAAAGTAAAAGCAGCAACAACCTTCTAAAGCAGCCCTTCAGAATAGTCTCTCAATAGCTCTAGAGAATTAACTCTCTCTAAGATATCTCTGACTCAGATCAATGAGAGTTGTGTGTGTGTGTCTAGGGTTGAGAGAAACACCCTATAAATAGCCCCAAATTCATGCCTTAGACTTAGTACACAAGTAGGACTCAAACAGGGAAAGATAGTCTCAAAGGGAAACTAATTCGGATCAGAATATAGACTTTCCCATTTTCTACGCACCTGTCCGCTCGAGCGGATGAGGTTCTGTCTTGGCATAAAAATCTTCTATCAGTGCGTTTGGGCTATCTAAGTTGCTTTTGCTAGAGCGGATGAGATGTTAGCTCTAGCGGACCCCATTCTGGATGATCCAGAAATTCAGCTCTGTTTCTCCAGCTTTCTTCTTCTAATTCTTTTAGACTTTCTTCTTTTGAGTCCTTCCAATCTTCTATTCTACAGAGTCCTTTTCTAAAAAAACATTACAACTCAAAAGACCTAGAGTTTTGTCCAACCCATGAATTTTGCCAACACTAAAATACCTAACAATATATATATATATATATATATATATGCTTGTGAGTGGCCTCTTCATTCCAATGTCCATGAAATCACCTTGGAGCAAGTAGAGAGAAGTGGAGTCACATCAACAAGAAGTCCATATTTTATGCAAGTGGTGGACCTTAGCTAAACTTGTATATTCTTTATCTTCTAATGAAGTTGTTCTCTTCCCCCTTTATCTTTTGATTGTTCTTCTTCATTCATCTTGGTGTTGAGTCTTAGGTTAGTGAGGTTTTTTCACACTAATTTAGAAGTGAAATTCCAAATATTTTTATTTCATCTTTCTCCACAAGAACATTAAGACTACAAAGACCAAGCTATTGCTCCTAGAGCGAACCAATTTCCATGAAGATGACTAGAGCCTCAGCCTCTTTAGTCCTTTCCATGAAATGAAATATTACAGAGATAAATATGAGAAGGGTTGGTGATGTTAGTCTTCAATTTAAGATTTTTAATAAGGTTAAATTTGAAATTTAAATAGTCTCCTCTTTTTTGGCTAAAATGTAAAATTAATAAAGAGAAAAATGGGGAAAGATAATAAAATCCTTATTTCAATATAAATAGTTTCCATATTATCTCTTATGAATTTTTTTTTAGTAAAACCATTTTTTGGTAAAGTATTATCTCTTATAAATAATGGTAAAGTTTCTATCAAAATGTAGTCTTTGAGCTTCACTGCCAACATGTTCATGTATACATGTCCATGTATATGTATACATACATATATATATATAGCCTCTATTGTATTGTTTGCTCTTAAAATGAAAGTTCCATTTGAAGAAGGTTTCTATTTTCAAGATTAGGGCTTGTTTGGAAACATAAGAAATTAAGTAATATTTTATGGAATATAATCATTCATTTTCTAAAGAAAACAATCTTTGACGTTCGGCAATCCAAAAATATGGAGAAAAGATCATTTTCTTTCAAACTTTTCAATATTTTTTCCATGTAGCTCCTCCTATAGAAAGTTTTCTGAAACATAAAGATCGTTCAAAATGATGTTTACAAAGTTGTAGAATAAAGACTTAACTTCACCAAACCTATCATGATATTTTTGTTTACATATATGGTAAAGCAAAGTAAAGGTAAATGTCACGCCACGGTAAAGGTGAGATAAAGTATATGGTGAAGTAAAGTGGGAGAGAGTGTTAAATTAGTAAATGTGACTTGTGATAAATTTTTTGGTAAAATAGTGGCGGCTAGACTTTGTTTTACCACAATTCTTTTTCTTGTAAACATGATGAAGGGATAATATATGACAACTAGGTCAATGAATATTTGTTTACATGTGTGGTAAAACAATACAAAGGTTGATGTCATATCAAGGTAAAAAGTGAGTTATATAGTAAGGGAGATGAAGCATGTGGTGAAGTAAAGTGGGAGAGAAAGTAGAAAAATAGTTTTTTTTTTTTGTATTAACATTACTTTACCACACTTTACAATGGTTTTATGTGATAAATAAAAGTGGCTTATGGTAAAAAAGCATGCAGTTATTACCATACTACCTTTTCATCCAAATGCGGTAAATTACATATAAATATAAATTTTTCATAAGAAATTATTCTAATAATGAACTTTAATATGATCAATAACATTAATTTTTTTGTTATCTTTAATTCTCAATATGTATTAAAATCATCGCATCTTCCAAACAACCCAATTTAAAATCTGTAATATTCTTCAAGAATTGCCAAACAAGAAAAATATTAAAATATTTTAACATTACACTATTCTATTATGTGTTATTTTATTCTTACAATATCTAAATCTATAAATATTTTGTTCTGTAAACATCCAAACAGTAACCCATTCTTCTTTTTTGAAACAGCTCCACACCTTTTTACTTTCTTTTTTGACTTGATACAATTGAATGGAGGGAAAGGAGGGAGGAAGAAGAAGAAGAACAATAGAAGATCTGACCGATGATCCTATGATGGAGATTCTGCTTCACTTACCGCTAAAGTCTATCATCCGATGCCTTGTTGTCTGTAAACGGTGGCAATCTCTGATCGCTTGCAACCCACTGCTCTATACCAACACCATCAATGTTGTGACCAGTTATAATTGCCATAAGGAGAATTCCATGTGCCTAGAAAGAGGCCAAAGAGGAGTGCAGCAGATTTTCTCAGAGCTTGACTTCTTTATTGATTTTCCAAATAAGAAACGATACCATAATCGGATCATAGTCTCTTGCAATGGATTGCTTTTCTCCTGTTATTCCATCGGAAGACATAATCATTTTCCTCAGTCCTACATCTCCAATCCATGGACCAGAGAGTGTGTTCATATTCCAAACCCAACTATGTCATGCCATTTTTATCTACATGGACTCGCTTTTAGAAGCAATTCAAGTGGTGACAACAACAACAAAGTAGCCATGTACAAAATTGTGATGGCTCATAGGCCAAAGGGGGAATGTTACAAATTTGAGATATACTCATCCGATAAAAAGAGGTGGCAATGGGTTTCGAATGCCTCAGAACTCGAACCCCATGGTGACTGCAGATTCAACCAAAATGGGGTTTATTGCAACCAAGTCTTGTATTGGCAGTGCCGTTGGAAGAGTCACCAACATGCACTCATGTTCAATTTGGAAACAGAAACCTCCGGCTATTTGGGTCTGCCAAGTGACGATGATGATCATCTTGACACCTTATTCAACCACAAGCTAATGGAGTGTGATCAGCAACTGCACTACATTCAAACAGGTGTCATTCACTGTCAACTAATTATTTGGAAGATGTCTACGAGCGACGAATGGGTAATAATGCATAATGTAGATCTCAAAGGAGTAGTAGAGCGCAATTTGGACATTTTTCCATTTCATAAAAAAGGGACATGCTTCCCATATATCATACCTATAGGGATGAGTGTCGAACGAGATGATAAAGTCCTCTTTAGCCATTTTGACAAGTGGATTGTATCATATGATCTGAAAAAGTGTGTGTTCGAGTTGGTCCTCCTGCAAGACTTTAAACGACGTTGCTATTTCTTTCGATACAGTCCGACTACCAAGTTCATCTCTGAGAGGTAAAGCTATTATGATGTTAGATGCACATGTTTGGCTCTTATAATTTTTGTTTTCTTAGAATCTTCGTTTTCTTAAGCATTAGTTTCTTTAACGTTATTGCCAGTGAAAAGAGATTTATGTGAGCTTCTATCTTAGTCTTTTGGATGCAACAAGTACCAAATAAGAAGATGGGCTTCATTTTTTTTATTCTTAACTCTAAGAAAGAAACTTAGCTCTAATTTTATTCTCAATTGTTAATTTTAGAGGCCCTCCTTTCGGATGGCTTCTTAAAAATATTAACTTTAGATTTAAGCAGTCTAGACTTTGGATCCAAAAGTCCGGTAAAGTATGAGTTCAATTTCATCTACCCTTTTTCTTTCTGCTGAGTTGTAAATATATATTAACAAAAGGCTACAATAATAAACATTCTGTGAAGATTTGTAAAAAAAAGTGTTGTTACTTGAGGAGGATATCATCGAATTTGATCCAACTGAGAAAAGCATGGCTCAAAATTCCTAAGAGCTTGCTATAAGCAGGCTTCAGGCCTCAAGGAAGATGAGCAAGATAACCCAATAACTTTCCCTAATTGGAGAAGAGATCAATACATTAGCTGAGAGGTGAATATGGTGAAAATTTGCAGCAATGTTTAAGGAGATATGAAGTTTTGCTTCAAGAGTTTAACAAATTACTAATTTGAAGCGTGTGTTAAGATTTCAGTAGATTTAAAAATTTTAAAATCTTGTTCCAAAAGCTTTTGGGATCATTTTTCAGATATTGCAATTACATGGGCAAAAGCTCTATGCTCCAGATTTAGTGTAGTGGTAAAACTTAAATGATGTTATCAATCATCAATGTTTCTTATTGATAGCAATTTTCCTCTAGATGCAATACGTCTGACCACATGCTGATCACATCCAACAGTTTTAATCACCTCCACATGTACCTAGTGAAACACCCCGACCCTTCTTAATAGTGTTTAGTGCATAATTAACCCTAATTAGGTGCCTAATGTATTGTTTTGGCTGTGTTTGAGCTTGGATAGGTAGATTGGTGGGGTTTTGACCATTGACTAGGTAGTTGAGGACTTTTCATAATTGTGGGTTTATGGGTTTCGACGCATGTAGTTTCAGTTTCGGCATGGTTTTGGGTGCATCAAGTAGCGCATGTTGTGTACTTCAAATTTTGTGTTTTGACCCGACCAATCTGGACCCTTCTTGGCCCACTTCCAACCCAAATGCCTTAAAATGATATTAAACTAGACAAACTAGACTTTCTTAAAATTTCCCAATCCCATTTAAACCAACCCCAGCCCATTTTATTTGATCCTCTCCTTCGTTCATTCGCATGCTACTGAAGTTCTTCTTCTCTCCTTGCATGTGGGTTGATTGACTCCATCTCAATCTTCGTCCTCTTCTACATCTTCTTGCAAGATTTTTCCTTCAATTGAGAGCCCCATTGACTACTTAGGTAAGCTATTTCCTTTCTAATGCCACTACTAGTTTGGAATGGTTGTTTTGAGGTTTTATTGAGTGCATGCAAGCTCCTTGGACTTCAAATCCACCAATTATTTTGTAAGGTTTCTTCTGCTGGTCTTGCATTTGGGGGTTTTGGCTTTGAGAGCTTTGGTTGGGCTAAGAAAGCTTGGTTTTGGTGGGTAACTAGTCAAGCATCAATTACAAGCATGTAAACAATTATAAATCCATGCATGCGATGTTTTCTTTGCTTCCAAACATGATTAATATGTAGATTTTTCCCAATTCCAACTTAATGTATCATTCTGGTCCAAATTGTGGAATGTATGAATGTATACCTTACTGCCTTAGCAATTGTAGGTTTTAAATGCTCCTTATGGACTCTTTTCATGTCAATTGATTCCTTGGTTTAGGCTTGTACAAGATTAGGAAAGAACCCCCACCTGAAATAGAGTTTTAGACTCAATTCGGGCAAGTTCTAACCGCTAACCCTCCACGGTTACAAAGACAGTAGCTAGCATTTTTCCCAGTTTTGACTTACGGTTAGCCTACAGCTAGCCGTAGATCACTTATGGCTAACTGTAAACCGTAACGTGACCGTGAAGTTGCAATTCTGTTTTGGTTGTTGCCTTTCCAGAATATGACATTTTCCAAATTTGCATTGCGGTCAACTTGCAGCTCCTCGTAAGGCCACCCCACGGCTAACCGTGAGCTAGCTGTGGGGTAATATAAGACATAGTTTACGTAGGTGGTTTTGAACCTAATCTTGGACTTTAGTAATGGAGCCATTGAACCCTAATTCATGCCTAATGGACCTCTTAACCTATGTGGGTGATGTTTGGGCTATCATACCCACACAGAAGCTCATATAATGGTATTCGTGTACTCCAAGCCAAAGGTGTTGACCTAATGCATTTGACGTCACTAAATGAGTGTAACTCCATGGGGTTTATAGCTGAAGATATTGGGGGCCTTAGTACTACACATAGTTGAACGGTGAAGCCAATGAGCATTCCCTAACCCTAGGATGGGCTTGTCATTCATCCTTGATTCATCATATGATCTTAATGCATGCATTAGCACTCCGTTTTCAGTATTCTCGCATGCTTTGCTTCATGCTCCTACGTTTATCTCGTTTAGTCCCAAGTACCTTTTTTATGTACTATGTTTTTCGTTCCCTTTATATACGCTATATGCTTGTATATGTCTGTTATGTCATGGCATGTCCTATGTTCATGGTTATGCTTAAGACTATGACATTTTATGCACTTGTTTTAGACTTATGACGCATACACTCTATTCCTTAAGTCAACACCACTTAACTTGAATCCTATTTCAGTCGGACTTGGCCGAGTGTGGATTTAGTAAATCTAAAGACTAATCATAGTTAGTTTATGTTATAGGAGTTGACCAGCGCTCCAGGTCCATGATGGAGGTTCCAAGCCCAATGCCTCCTAGCAATACCACCACGTTATGTATGCTATGCTCATGCTCTCACTTAATTCATGTTTAATGCTTTATTTGGGAGATATATGACTCATGTGGATATGCCAATATTGCTAAGTCTTTATGTGTTCATGTCATCCATGATTCTCATATTCATGTTTATTCGTGCACCGTTATGCTTCATCTATGCTTATTGACCTCCTTTGATCTTTATTGTTCTTATTATTTACTTGTCTACATGCTATGCTTTATATTTATTTTTCTTGTTTGATTATATGTCTAATGATGTAATACTTGGCGTTACAGGTGAGAACATCGATGCCAATATCCCCTAGCCAAGGAGGAGGAGGAGACTTCCCAGTAGTTAACGGAGTGGACCCCTAACGATGTCTTATAGACATCGATGCACTGAGTGTTAGGACGTCATCAGACCCTTGACCATTGGCTTAGATGGCCATCTTTAGTTATTTAGACTCGTTTCTGTTGGGTTGTAAAACTTAATGAACTTGTTGCTTCTACTTTTACTTCTTTATCTTTCTCTTACTTGTACTTGAACCTTTAATATTAGTTCATGGACTCTTTTATTCTCTTATTGTTGATCAAACATACTATGGATGGATGAATTATACAGGATTTATGTATACTGGTTCTACATGAAGTTCAAATGTACCCATTTTTGATGGATTTTATGACCTCACACATTAATTCCTATGGGAGACCATTCATGGGGATAAATGTATAATGAGTCTTTGACTCGAATCCCTTCACAAACGTGTGTCGTGCCTCAAGAGTCGTGTATTCTCGGGCTCAGGGCATGACACTTGCCTTGATTATATTGAAATTGGATGTTTTTTTTTCCAAAATGTAAGAAAATTACTACGAACTCCAAGAAAATGATGCAAGATGTGATGTTCAAGTTTCAAATATGTAGGGTCAAGTCATTGGCATTGAGATCTAGATCGTCAAAATGGATAGGGATATAGAAAAAGGGGAATTTTAATACAAGGCCTTAAGTTTTTGCCTTATTTCACAAAAGGACACAAGTTTTAAAACTTTTCAAATTAGTCCCTAAGTTTTCTTGAAAGTTTTCAATTCAAGACATTCGTCCATTTAAAGCTATTTTTGGCAACTTTTTCCCTCAAAATTCTTAAATTACCCAAACTGCCCTTTCATTGAAATAAAATAATCCTTCACTTCATCTATATTTACTTTCTTTTCTTCGTTGCCATCTTCATAATGATCGAGGACAATTAACATCTCCACGACAATCAGCTAAATGTAGTGGTTGCTCGAACCATGTCATGGCTTTAAATGAAGGATATTTTGGGTATTTTAAAAAACTAAGAGAAAATTCATCAAAAAATACCATTAAATGGCCGAATGTCCTTAATTGAAAACTTATTTGAACACTTAGGGACTAATTTGAAAAGTTTTAAAACTTGTGTCCTTTTTTGAAATAATGTAAAAACCTAAGGCCTTATATGAAATTTTCACTAGAAAAAAATTCAGTTGAAATTAGAGGTTCAAGTCTATGCATCCACCCATCCGAACCTTTCATAGAGGTGCAACCCAGCTCTGAGTTTCGAGACGTGTGGTCCATATGCGCAAAGGCACAAAGCATAGGAGGGCAGTAGAACATTATCCGACAAAGAGAACTTGTAGGTTCATATGCGCATAAGGTGTCTAGCTTCTTTCAATTTTCGCAAAAATGCACTAGCCGCTCCGAAAAGAGGTTTAGCACCTAGCAGCCATCTCGAGAAAGCCTCAGCAGTCAGTGTATAGATCGAGGAGGTGCCGTTTGGAGTTCCAACTGTTTTTTGGAATCCGTGGAGCCACCAAAATTAAAAAATGACGCCATTATAACGGTCTATTTGAAAATATCTTCGAATAGACTAGTTATATGCCCAATTTTGAACCTATTTGGCTTATCTGGTCCAACCCCTAATTTCATCAAAATTAACACCAAATAGCAAACCCTAAACCCTTACGCTCATTTTCTTGCTAAATTTAGATTTATTCCTCACAAAATCACCATTTTTCATCATCCAAAAGAAAATTCTTCAAAAAGTTATTATATACCTTTGGGATTCTTCCTTGGGCATTTCCCATAATTCCCGCAGAGATGCGTACACTTGATATCTGCAAAAAAGTAGGGCATGGATAACTTGTAAATTAAGTTTTCTATACCTTGCCATCAAAATCCAGATTTATGTACGAGAGAATTAAAATTCTCGAGGCACAATAATTGCGACACATATTCCAAATCATTGTATCGCGAGGGGGGCATTTGTTGGCACACAAAAATTTTCAATCATTTAAAAACCAAATTCCTCGTTGCAAAATACTCATTTCCATAGAAATAACTGCTAGAATCTGACCGGTCACAACATCAGTATTTCAGCAACCATTCCATGTAAGACTTCACAAGCCATTTCAGATTACAAAATGTTGGCCGCTTAGCGCATACCATGGCTTCTACTCTCCGTCCAAACACCAAGCCGCTAGACACTATGAGAACATCACACCGACTGCCAAACGCCTTCTCTAGTGGCCGTCGCACAATTGTTACTCATGATTTGGGCGGTTGTGCTTTTGATGGCCGCTAGAACAACAAAGTTGCAGTTCCAACTTCTATTTGCTGCGGTTTCCAGAACTACCTCCACTCGCCCATGAGTTGCAATAGACCCCCACAATCTGCGATGGTTACAGCCCTCTTAAAAGCTATAAAAGAAACACTTGGGCAAGCAGCAAACATCTCTGATCCAGTGCAAAAGTCCAAAAACTTTGCCATTTTCAAGAGAGAAGACTTTCCTTCTTCCTTCCTCAGTGTGAGAGTCAGGCAGCAAGCATTCTTTGGATTAGGTGATAGTTTCTAAGAACCAATTGTTGTTCCTCTCACCATGGAAAAAGAACAAGGATTATCTTCGCTGTTTTGAAGTAGACTTCCTTGTTAATTCTTCTTTCTCACAAAGGTGATGAATTACAAAGATTGGTGGAGGAAACTTCAGATAGTCTTCTGAAGACAACAACTCTTTTTTTCCTCGTTTCATTTTGTAATTCCCTTTGTATTTGATCTCCTAAGCCTGACGAGGTAAAAACTTGTAAGCAACCTGAACTCAGAAGGTGAGAAAAGAAGAATCCATGTAATCAAAAGTGGAGATGATTCTTCAAAGCACAACCAAAGACATGTGCAGGTTGTCTTCACATCTTTTTGTAGCATTCAAGAATGAATAAAAAGTTTTCCCCTTTTTGTCATTTTTGAACGAAACAAAGGGTAGTTTAGTATTAGCCTAAGTTTTAGGCCTATTTTATAAGGTTTGTCCCTTTTTGTGATTTATACAAACCATAGGGTTCTAGATGGACTTTAGGGAGTTTGTTAGTTAGTTAGAGGCCCTTATAAGGAATTAGGAAGAATAGGACGGGTTTCCATATGAGAATTTGCAAAATAACTTGAATTCCCTTAAATGCCCATGTACTTATCCAAATCTTATAACCAAACAAGAAGGGCTCTTCAGATAATTCACCCTAATACAAATCTATAAAAGAAACCCCATCTCCCTCCAACGTCCCTAGCCTCTTCTTTCCCTCTCTTCTCTTCTCCTCTCATTTCCCTTAAAGAATTCCCTCTCTTTATCTCTACAAGAAGACCTAGATCTAGGGTTCCTACATCAAGTAAGGACTCTCTTCAAGCCACAACTCTCTACAACTAATGATCTCTCTCTCTCATCCATTAGATCTCTTCTTTCTTTACACAACAAGGTAAGTCATCTCACATAGTCCAATTTCCTTGAATTTCCCTTTCTCTAATGCATTTCTCTATGGGAATTGGGTGTAGGTAGCCTAGATCTCTGTAGATCTAAGGTTTTGGGTACTGTTTTGGGAGAAGGAACCCATTAGAGCTTGGAATTGGTGATTTAGAGATTGGATATTGAAGATCAAGCCAAGAAACCCTTGTGTTGGATTAGAGGCAAGTACAATATACTTACTTAGCAGACAATGCATAATTTTTTCCTTGAATTATGTAATTCGATTTATATGTATGCGTTGATCGTTAGATCTCTTTCTTTAAGCCTTGTTTCATGGATTCATGGCCATTGATGAATGAGATCTCCCATTTGGAAGATCAATGGCCTAGTTGATGATGGATTTGTGATGGAAGGATGGGGATTGAAGTCTAGTGATGGTTTTATGATGATTGGAGTAGAAATGAATGGAAATTGGATGAGAAATGGTGAAATGGGTGAACTTCCAGAAATATGGAAATGTGAATTTTATGTGTACCTGGTCGACCGGCCCAGTGCCAGGTTGACTAGGCACACTACAGAACTCAGATAACTGTGACTCGGCCTATAGCCTATCTGATACAGAAACTATTGTAGCCGGTCAACCTGGCTAGCCACCGGTCGACCTAGTACACTATAGTGCATTTTCATACTACAAGCCAAGTCCCAGAAGTTCCTGTGTGGCAGGTCGACAGGCCCTATGCTAGGTTGACCGACAACACTGTAGATAGTTATTTCCATATTCGTATTCCTTTTGAGATTGATGATATGTGGGGTCCATGACCTTCCATGTGGACCTCCAGTGATGTGCCAAACATGAGTCAATGGTTGGGTTTAACCTTGACTCATGAGGCCACCAAAGTAGGATCTAGGGCATTGACTATGATGCTGATTTGGTCATTAAACATTGTTGGAGATGCACAAAATTTCATAGCACCAAATTCATATTTCTTGGCATCTGAAACTTCAGTTAGGGACTAATTAGTTGACGAGAGACCTTGGACCTTTAAAGTGGTTATCGAACTAGGATGGACTATTACTATTTCTTTTCTTGATTAGCATGGTGGTTAGAGATGATAGATATTATTTATTGCTTAAACATGATTAATAAATAGAAATTAGAGGACATGAACCTAGGATGTCCTAGTGGTGACCCGGATTGTAAATGGAGATCACTTGACCCGTGTCTGTGGCTAGGCGGGCCATTCTGTGTGCCTAAGGAATGGATGGATGAGATGAGCTTGGAGTAGGTGCTTGTGGGGACCCATTTATGGATGGGTTACAAAATGAACAAAGCTGAATATGGAATGTAATGGAAATAGACAAAGACCGTGACAATGGTGGATCATGGACATGGATTCAATTATGGATATAGATTATGGATTATGTATATATATATATATATATATAGATTGGACGTGGATACCGGACCTTGTAAGGATATGAGATGACCTTGCTCATGCAAAGATAGCATAGCCAGACACTGACTTTTACTTCGTTCCCTTGAGTCGGCATAGGACTTTCACTTAGTTGCTGTAAGTTTAGCCTTGAACTGATCATCCTTGGTAGGAGGTAATTAATAGAGATGAGGCCATCATTATGAGCTATGACTAGACAGCCGACAGACTCCAGTAGTATATATGCATTCATGGCCTACAGACTCGGGTAATGCATATATATATGCTTATTATAGAGATGTATTATATCGACGAGGCTTATTATCCCCTGTATTGCACTATTATTCCCTACCGCAACTGGTAATCAGTATAGGAGGCCCGCGACATAAAATCCCACGATGTTTAGCTTATGTGAATGTGCTATATTGTTTAGATGGTTATTTAGCTTCCTAACTTTCCTATTGATCCCCAATGTTGTATTTTGCACAATTGCCTAGTATTATACATTTGTTACTCATTTAATCCTAGCGTCTCTATTCCCTTTTGATGCATACGTCTTATGTTACTTGTATACCGTGCTTGCCAAATCCTTTAGATCTTACTCATTATATTTGGTGCTTAGGTATTGATACCGACCCCATGTCCGAAGGTGACGCACTCCTCCAGGCAACTCTAGTAGAGGAGCATGGGTGCTCGGAAGAGGAGCCAAAGGACGGAGTGCTTGTACCAGGGGCTTGAGTAATTACTTGTTTTAGGGTTTTGAGTGTCATTTGTGGTGAGATGGGGGTATTTATTGATGATATGTACACACACTTATGCTTTACACTTTGAGATTGGCTTAGACTCATGCCCTGCTACTATATGCTTTAGATTTGGCTGATACCTCATTTGCTTCCACATTTATCTAATATTGCTTCTGCTATTTCTTATTTGCTTCCATACTTAACTGTTAATTATAAATGTTGTAAAAAGTTTTAAATTGGATCTCACTGCAAACTTATGACCCTGAAAGTTTCCGGTTTCTTCGGGAAGTAGAACGCCAAATTCGTGTACTTTGGTGGTAAACTCGGTATTCAGAATTGGAGCGTTACAATTACTGTCAGTCAAAATTGATTTCTATTCATCCATACACTTAGTAAGGTCATCCTAAATCCATGATAGAGGCATTATAGAGGCCTAGAGATGAAAACAGGAGAGGAGAAGAAGAGGTTACACAGGCAGAGAGCTATGTCCGAGCCGACAGAATGCTCTAGAACATGGGCTTCCAGAATTCATTTTTACAATCTTTTGTACTTTATGTTCAACTTTTCTGTATTTTTTCAACTCTTTTTCAATTTGAAACCATCTGAGGCCGAATAGAGGGGTTGTAAAATGAATTTGTAAACAACCAACATCCACGAGGCTTGAAATGCGAACCCATATAATACAAATTGGGAAATAAATGTAAAGTTTCTCTTATTTTCAGTGTTAGAATTTAAACATCCAAAATTTATTGTCACAGTTTTCTACTAACAGAAGGGTCCCAAATTTTGGGTTGTGACATGGATCAAGTTCCAAAACCGCTTCTAATTTCTTTTTCATATGTCATTTTTTCTCTTACAATACGGATATCATTCAACTTATATCAGTGCATCTAGTCTACTATCCACAGTATTAAACATAAAAATGTCTTACCAAAGATGATTCTAAATTACAATTTGCAACATTAAAGAGTCGCATGTTTGGTCTCGAATCCACGAGTTGGGATCTGAATGGGTTTCAAATTGTACCTATTTATCAAGAAAAACCTAAATTAGATTCCAAACAACCCAGGTGTAATTATGAATGAATAGATAGAAATCTAAAACAGGTTTCTATGGTTCGGAGCCTCTAGACTTGATCACATGGGATGGGGAGATCCTGATCTTGACCTGACTCGACCCGTTTACTTCCGTATGTATTGTCATATCTCATCAGTCATCACCCAAGAATCAGCAGTGAATGGGGGCATTGTTGGAAACATGTCTTCCAGACAGATGGAGTAGCAACTAAAGCAAACCCTCTATCTCTCAGCAGATTATTATTATACCAACCTTCTTTCCTCCACCCGACTCCCCTGCGATCATCGTCGGGATCTTACCGCAATCGTACGCCATCTGGCCGGAATCTGATCTAGAAGCCGGAAACCATGTCTTCCGGCAGATACATGGCCTACTCCCCATCTCCCTCCACCGCTCCTCAGTCTCCCCACATCTCCGGCATACGCTCCGCCACCACAGCTATCGTCGAACAGGAAAAGTACGTCTCTCATCTAATCAGATCTAGATATCTTTTTTTCTTCACGATTTTTAGGTTATGACTATGCAATCTCTTCTTCTTCTTCTTCCTTTTCTATTGTGAGTATGAAGATCTGTTTTGTTCCTTCTTAATTCTCTGAAACCAGATCTGTTGTGATCTTTTTTACTAAAGATCTTTTTTTGGGTTTCTCTTGGATTTTTATGATAAAGCTGCTGTCTTTAGGAAATTAAGGCGACGATTTGGGTTTTTTTGGTTGATGCCCTTCTTTCTGTTTGGATAAGACCCATTTTGTCTACAGATGGGGTGAAAGTATTAAAAATCTGTCTTTTTTTCTGGTCTCTGACACTGTATCGTGATTTGCGTTTCCGTTCATTGTTTAATATGAAGAACCGATTGTTCTCTAATTTCCATTTAGAAAACTAGTGTTCAGTTGTTGATCTACAAGATTACGTTTGGGACTTGAATAATGGGCAGGACTGATAAACACCCATCTGGTTTTTGGAGATAGATAAAATTTATATATGGTGAATTAATTTCATCTGTTGAGGTTGGAAAAGTTGATTTGGAGCAGAATATTGGAATGTACGGCGTACGTTGAGCAAATTATGCTTTTGGTGCTTTCTAGAGGTTTGGTGGCAGTTTTGGGTGAAAGAAATTATGGTTGTATTGAGTTACCACATTAGATTGCTAGTTATTACTAATTTGTACTGTGATGCTTGTTTTAGATATCTTAGGTGCATTAATCAATGTTGCTTCATTTGAAATACTAGTTGAAAAACCTCTGACATCTTATCTTTGCATCTTGATGTTGTCATGGCACGGGTGTCTTATTTTAACCTGTCTTAAACTTAATTGAATGGGATTTTCAAAATATGATTTTCGATGCTATAGTTGAAGGATCTTTTAAAAGAGAAAAAAAAGAACAAAGAAAAAAAGTGCTGTAGTTTAACAAAATGTGTCATTTTTTGTGCATTACTTTCACAAATGATTTTGTGTATACTCAATACGGTATGCATATCTGCTAGGCATGCTATATCATTTTCTTAATGAGGATGCATCTTTTTCTTTGGCAGGTTTCTCTCTGAGTTGCTGACAGAGCGACACAAGCTCAGTCCTTTTATGCAGGTTCTTCCCCACTGCTATCGCCTGCTGAACCAGGGTGAGTATCAAAGACTAGAAGATAAGTTCCCTTTACTTTTTCTGGTAATGATATAGTAACATAGTTAGATGATTAAATACAAGGGTTCCATTTGTTGGCATTTTCCGCTTGTAATAATTTTATTGAGTCAGTTTTTATGATGTTCGTAATTCGTATCTGTGTTGTAGAGCATTAAACGGTGATGCCAATCTGGAATTCTGATTTCTAGTCTGAGGATTTAACCAGATTCATTGACTGTGCTCTGTAATATTGTTTAGTGGTTTGGGAGATATATAGAAAGGTCGGTGGTCTATGAGAATCTTGTATCTGGTATTTGATTCTTATAGTCAATTTGATTATGGGGATGCTTTGGTCATGTGGTAGGCAGGGGATGGTTTGATTTCAAAAGTAGATGGTGTTATGATTGTTATATTCCCTCAATGCATGCTTTGACTGGAATGATATTTGGCATTAGTAAATGGGAATTTTCAATTCTGAACCAATGCTTAAGATGTTTCTAAACACTGACTCTGTCAGAGAATAAACATTGACTCAAATAGAAATAGGAGAAAGGAATATGTTCCCAGGAATGAAAGAGAGATGATTTTGCACAATCCTTGGTTGATGATGTTGAAGCTGGTAGTGGTGTAAAGTGATACAGGTGTGCAGTGCCTTAAAGTTGTAACTCATTTTGCTTCGTCTCATGTGTAAGTGTTAGACAAGGGCTGCTTGTAAGAAGAATTGTCAGCCAGGCAAGAAGATATTCTCTCATTGAGTTTTCCTGGCATTGTGTGTGTTTTTAATGGATGTTGCTGGAATTATTTCCATGTTTTTTGGTGCATCTTTAGGACTATTATTGCATTATGGTTATGCTTGCAGTGAAGTAGTTTGGTAGATTGTGTAAAATGGAACATCCTTATTTGTATAGTTACCAGTGACATAAATGCTCGGTGCTGCTCATTCTGCCTGGTTCCACATTTTGGCGGATGCTTAGTTGCTATGGGACTGACTGAAGAATGAAGAAAGCTATATGAGGTGAATTTCAATTTGGACTTCGAAGTAAATTCTCATAGAGACGATTGGTTTTTTTTTTTTTTTTTTTTAATTAATATGTGAGAGCAAGATTGTCCTAAATTGGGATTAGATTAAATTTAAGCTATATTCGGTTTGTATTATGATGCAATTATGTTTCCTATTTTAAATTGGAATCTTTGGTTGTATATAAATAGTCATTGGCTATTTACAATATAACAGATCAAAGAACTCAGTAAAGATGCAACCCTAAAATTTGAACTTGATATCAGAGCTAGGTTTAGGATAGGGTCAGGGTTATGTTTTTCTCCTTATTTCCTGTTACCCTCTTTACATTCTCGTTAAGTTGCTTTTATGTCTTTTATTCTTTGGTGATGTAGCAATGTTGAAACCCTAATCTTGGCAATGCTGTTCGCTCCAAAATGTTGAAGTGGATTTCCTCTTGCAGTGGCTTTCGACCAAGATAGAGAGGACAACATGCTTCAATAGTCAAGGTGTGTGATGTTGAAAGAGGGACTGATATCATCCACATCGTAGAAGTTTTGACAGTTATTGTTCTCTGTAGCTTGTAGATATTTTGAATGTCACAACATTTTGAAACCTAGAGAAAAGAAGATGCAATGGATTTTGATCAAGGAAAGAGGACACTACGGGCCTAGGCATAGGTTCTTTTTCTCATGTGACAGTTCCTTCAATTCTTGTCCTTGGATTGATCGCAGTTCAAAACAGGGATTGTTTTCTTTTTAGATTTCCCTCATACATGGTTAGGATTTCAGACAGATGAAGGTTCTTTTCAGCCTCCATCTCGTAAAGACGAAGATCTATGTAGTTTGAGTTCACAGTTTGAATTTCTCTGTAATTAGGCCTCTGCAGCTCGTGGCTTCTGACGTTCAAAGATCTTTTCATAGATTTGGCAGATTTTAGTTTGCTGATCGTAGTCCATGCACCTGTTTGTTGCATCTCAAGCTTCATCTGGTCTGATTCGTGCAGATAAAGCTATCAAAGGTTCGTTGGTCGACAACTTTGTTTGATTCAACAGCTTTTGTAACTTGGATTTTAACCCAGACACGGATCCCTAAGTCTCTGCATAGATTTGATTTCCTGGGCTGTTGCTGCACATATTCAAAAGTGACCCCATGCAATCACCTCTTTTAGTAGCCCATCGTCTATTTGTGATTTCTTTGCATTTAGACTTTATGATATGGATAAGAAAGTGGTCATGGATAGAAGCAGGTTATTCTCTTTAGTCATGCAGCAGTCAGGTGTCAAGTCTAGTGTCTGCAAGAATCAGGTGATTAATACGGTGGAACTGTGGTGAGCCCTTTCAGTAGACCTCCAGGACTCAGATCTATTTGTGTAGTATTTGCAGTTATCAGAATCTACAAGGTTGTTCAAGGTATGGGGAGAAAACTCTATGAAGACTCCACATTTACTTCATATCATGAATCCTAGTAACTAGTGAATCATGGGTAAGTGTTCATCCATTATTATGGTGAGTTATGGGTTAGTCTTCATTGAAGGGTTGTGCTACCTCCTTGACTACTCAGAAAGACTGTAACGCGTGCCATTTTTACCTCTTTGGATAGGCACTGTAGCATACCAAGGTGCAGTTTGAATAAACAGTGTTTCTGATTGTGTGGTTTATGCAGTGGAGCGCATAAAGTTTTCATCTCCATCAAGTTATGTTTCAAGACAGATCAAAGACCCATCACATGTGCTAAAGAATAAGTTGACAAAACCCCTCACCAAAGCAGTGATAGAAGGAAGGAAGGAAGCACATTTAAGATGTTAATTCCAAGCTGGTCATAGTGTCCACCAGCTTGAAGGGGCAGTGTTGAGAAATTGAGGTTTATTTGTAGTTACAGGTTAATGGATTTATTTGTAAATGTGACCCTGCCAAGGGAAGCCAAATCTGATCGTTTGTGAACTCAAATGACCATGATCTTCATTCAAACAAACAATCAATGCAAAACCAAGGATACAGTAGTGGATTAGCTTACCAGAATCACTGGATCCACTGTCAACATTACCTTTAATCTTTGGGAGAAGCCTAAAAAACAAAGTGACAATGGAGATGAAATGCAAGAAAGCAACTTTCATTGAATATAATTAGAAAAATGACAAGAATCCATGAAACACCCCCATACTACATGCTTATAATATAAGCTTTAAACTCTAAAACCTACTTTTAATCTCCATCATTCATCAATATCTAGGAGAGCCTAAATTACAGGAGTCCTAAATATGCTTAAGAAGGAAAGAAACAACTACGAGCCGAAAAGAACGAAAGAATAATCATCGGTGGCTTTGGAGTCTTGGTTGTTCAAGCTTTTAATATCTGTGGACCCCACCTTTCTTCTTTAAGATGACAGCCTTCCAATTCTATAGCAACTTCATATCCTTAAGATCAAAGTGGAAAAATCTCAAATGATAAGGATTCGTGTTGCACATGGACCTTTGGACCTGTCAAGACATTAGGGGCAGCGGGGGACTAGTCCCCATATATAGCTCAGCGCTAGACGACAAATTTAGGGCTGATTACAGCGGGTTTGCACCTGGTTTTGGCCAGGTTCAAGTGGGTTGAGCCCACATGATCTGCAGTCCATTATTTGTGGACTGTGGGTCCTATATGGGCCTGAACAGACTTTATGGGCTGATTGAATTGGGTCATGAAGGTACTGTTGTGTCCCTTCAAATAATTTAGAAAATTTCAAAACTAATTTGGACCCATCTTGGCTGTCCAAATTATTTGACCCACCCTTTTTTCTTGATTGGGCTTCGATCGAGATGGATCAAAAGGCCATTCGATCAATCAAGTTGATCCAAATAATCAATGGCCTGATCAATCATAAGGTTTATTAAATTCAGGCCACATGCTCCTGCCTCAAAATGTGTGTAAGTTTGTCCTAATTAGGATTAGATTAAATTAAGTTATATTAGGCTAGAGTTATGATTAAATTTGGTTTTCTATAATGATTATAACTAGGTAGACTAAATTGAGTTATATTTGACTAGTTTTATGATTAAATTAGGTTCCCTATTATGATTATGACTAGGTTTCCTGGTTTTGGTCTTTTTGGTGGTACTTTATAAATAGCCATTGGCTATTCACAATAAAACAGATCGAAGAATTCAGTCAAGATGTAGCCCAAAACTTTCAACTAGATAGAAATGATGGAATATAAATTACATAAGAACAAAGAGTTCCATTATTTTTTGCTACATGGAGGACTCAAGCTTGCACTTTCTCACTCACACCCATGTCCCTGACTAGCTAAGTATTGGTAGGACAAAACATTCTCTCTTTAGTAGTACTGAATAGAGGACCATCTGCATGTTTAATACTATTTTATTTGGGAAAACAGAAACAAAGACATCTATTTGACCATCTGTATAATATGAGGCTTCTGAATCTATTATCCAGAATGAGTAGGTAAGTAACTGAGATTTGTGATTACCAGACTACTTGTATAATTGCCTAAATATTATAAAATTACCTTAGATTCTGAGGGCAGCGAACTGAAGTGTGAGGTTATTTATATTCTGTATCTTGGGTCTTGCATAAAACTTTCTGAGGTAGACAATGCAGCAGTGTTCTCTGTGATTGCTATGTGTGCACTAACATTCTGTCCTCGGTATGGATGCATATCCCAGCATATTTTTTGGTATGTCTTCTTTACCACTGGTCAAATTTTAGTTTATCCTTTAAAAATAAAAAAAATAAAGAAAATAGCTCACATGGTTTTGAACACTATGAAAGTGGAATTCTGTTCAGCAATGTTAGCTATTGGCAGCCTCTAAATATAGTTGTAACTGCTTATATGTAGGGTGAGAAATCCTTCCGTATTATTGCCCCATTTTTTTATTTCAGTCTGGACAAATATCTGCTAGAAACTTGAAAGTTATTCTTTGTCTTAGGGTTTGTTTGTCGCATCTGATCTGTTTGAAATATAGCTGATTCAAATAGATATGTTTGAAATAGATCTTTTTCAAATAAAATTTTTCATAAATAGACCGTTTGGTAAGATACATTAGTATATCTCTGATTGGATTAGATCTATTTGAAAAGGCTTCTTTGGTGAAACATACAGGTAAGAGCTTATGACAGGGGCATTTGTTTTCATATTCATAAAAAGCATTAGAACACCCTTTTCAACCCCCATTTTTGTAAAATCTCTCGTTTCTCCCAAACATGTTGACATCTATTATTCCCATTCCATTAGTCACTTTATGTGAAAAATCTGAAACTACATTAGAGAAGGGGTGTCAGATGGGTTGTCTGTGCCACGGGACATGAAAGTTCAAGGGCTGTGCGGTGCAGTGCCGGTGGGTGGCAAGGCATGACGGTGCCAGCCCACGGGCCAAATATATATATTTTTAAATTAAAAGGTTTTAATATAACAGAAATTTAAATCACTTGAAATAAATTTTACAAATTACAACTATGATAATTTTCTTACATTGTACAAATTACAATTTACAACTATGATAATTTTACAATTTTGATTTTTGAACACAATGATATTTCTAATCCTGCATCCTCTTCTTGTAATTCTTCTTCTTCCGACATTTGTTACCTCTTCTCCACCATCAATTAGTCTTGTAGGCAGACACAACACTACCCTTTTTTTTTTATGACCTCATCATGTAGTCGTCAATCATGCACCCACCTGCTTTGAAAGCCGACTCTGATGCAACTGTAGACATTTGAATTGTTAGTAGATCACAGGCCATGGCAAAATGAACAAAAAAACTGTTTTCACTTGCTTTCCATTGGGCGCAAAGGTCAAAACTGGAGGCTTCTTCTTGTAGGCTAATGTCAAATGGACTTGTTTTGAGATACCCCATTGTAATGCCCCGAATTTCTGTAACCCAAAATTTGGATAGTTATTTTCAATCACAGTGAATTAGGTAGATTTCGCATGGATTTTTTTTTAATGATATATGAGCATAAAGTAGCATTTCATTTATACGAAAAATTATTTACATCCTCAAGTCTAGTCCAAAATATGCAGTCATTCACTACTACTATACTATGAATTACACAAAAGTCCATACTAAACTTACTCAAAAACAGTAAAGATCAACAATCAGCACCAAGCTCCATTCAGTCCTGAAATCCGACTCTAGGTAGACTCTGCGTATGTGAATCCACTATCAACTCCTATGATAAAAATCACAACGTCAATCTCATAGACTTAGCAAGCATCAAACTTCTATGAGATCTGTAAGAGATCATCTCACCCTTTATTACACTTTCTAATTTATTTAAAGTAACCATCAATCACATATAGCTTTAGCCTACAAATTAAATTATCACTAAAATAAGCAAGAAGCATGCAATGATGAATTAAACTATGCATTTAAGCATTCAAAGACATCATTTAAAATTATTCTAAATAATTTAGCAAATAAAAATTAAATCCATTAATCTAACCTGCCTTAAACAGATACTTGACTCGTACTAACCAACATAAAAAAACATATAAAACAAAGACTCAGTTTGGACACTCTGTTCATGGGTTGTTGGTGCCCGATCAAGCCGTCGGAGCACACCCCACCGAAAAGGTATTTTCATCAATAGAGTTCTCTTTTCCTTTAAACATCTACTGTGTTTAAGGATATCATTATTATGGTGCTCATCATATGAGTGACATCAAACATCGTCCTCAGAGTGGAGTGACAACATTCGTAGCTGCAGACTAGGTCCTGGAACTTCATCATGTTCTGTCTATAATGTGGAGTCACCACCTATAACTTCACACCATAACAGGAACCAACTGACTGTAGCCCCCTACCACACATGATAGTGTCCAGACAACAGAATCAAGGAAAACACTGACAACATAATTATTTACTTTTCACATAATCACATCAACTCAATCTTTCATAGTTCTGTAAATCTCGAAATAACGGTATTCAACTTCTTTTCATCATTTGAACCAGTCAGTCAGACTCATATCAAATGTTCAATCACTACTTCATTCATATACAAGGGTCCATAAACATGTGCGTTATATCATAAATTACACTTAACCAGGGAAAAAAGCAATTCTAGACTATTTTATTGCACTATTCTTTTGTATATTTTTTAGACATCAGTTGAGGCTAATTTTTGGTTAGAAAATCATCCATATCTTAGAGTTTGCCCCTGAAAAAATTGGAAATCTTTCATATTCATTTGATCCCAAACAAAATTTCTTTTCTGAAAAGGAGCCAAATGTCAATTCTTAAATTGTTGAACTACTCTACCTCATTTTCAACACATTAGTATTTTCTTTACAGAGATGATTTTTAACTTAGTTCCAATTGGAAATTAAACTGCAATAGTTCTACTTTAACCTAGTAAAATATGTAACCAAAAGGAAACCTCTTAATTGTTGAACTCATACTCCAACATGCTACTCAGTCTGGCAGTTTCTGACTGGTCAAACTTACCTAGTCAACTAGCTATTTTCAGAAACTCAGGCGCTTCCAGGCATGGATAAAATTATCGGCCACTATGCTACATATCAGGCGTAGTGGCAGTGACTGCTACAATAAATGGATTTTATTGGCTCTCACAACTATTTTGGCCCGTATCGGCCGCCACAAAGCCATAGCGGCCATATGTACTGATACATATCAGCCGCCAAAAAAAAAAACCCTACATCCATTCAATTGGTGGAAGAACAAAAATAAGAGGAGAACAAAACAGAAAGGAAGAAATAAATAAAGAAAGAAAAAGAACAAGAAAAAAAAAAAGCAATAGAAGAAGGAGACTATATACCTGGAGGCTAGAGCAGCAGCACCACTGCCACCACTGTCGTCTGTAGAGTGACGCTGCAATAGCAGCATCATCAAGTCTGTCCAGCAGCAGCAACATCACCAAGTCCATCCAACAGCAGCAACCCCACTGTCTAGCAGCAGCAGCAGCAGCCGCGTTCTTCTTCTTCTTTTCTTTCCATCTCTCAACCTTTCTCGACTATTCAGTGAGAAAACCAGAAAAAAGGAGCTTCAGAAGCCTTTTGACCTTCTCGATCCTTCATTTATTAAAAGGGGCGAATGCCCTTTTAAGAGCCTGGATCCTCGACTGGTCTATTACAGGGTTCTGTGGGTCCTACCTACTGATGGTTCCCATAACTATAGCTTATACTTCTATTAAAAAATAGCCACTGACTTATACATTATTAATAATAACGTGATTAAGAAAATATTATACATCACCAATCATATGCAGGAATCACTTCAATAGAATATGAGTCACAATTTAATTTCACTCTAGTTGAAAATAGGCTTAGCCAAATTTGACTCTTTCAAACTAAGACCTTGGCTATATTTTACTCCAATAGTTATGGGCCTTAACTAAATCTCACACTAATAGAAAATAGTTCCTACCCAAATTTCAATTTAATAGGAAATGAGCCTTAGCCTAATTTTACTTTGATAGGAAATAGAGCTCCAGCCAAAATTCACTCTAACAGAACATGAGCCCTAGCCAATTTTCACTCTAATAGAAAAAGAGTCCCAACCAAATATGTTATGTGCAGTTGTGCTAAATTGCTCATTTGAATTTAGAAATGCATAATAATGATGAAATTTTGATGACAATGTTTGAATATAAGCATTTTGTCAACTTGAATATATGTAGACAAGTAGATCAATATTGTCAGTGATACAAGACCTCATGCAATGAGTGAACCGCTATGGCCCTATCATAGTTACTACACCTTATATTCTATCATTTTCCAATATTCTGGATTGTTTGGAACTCTTTTTGGATTTTTTTGGCAGCCTTTTCGAATCACACCACCACTGCTATGTAGCACCTGCTACGTAGTGTTTCGGCAGTAGACCGCTATGCTCCCCGCTACCGCTATTTTCGTCCTTGCTTCCATGTTTGTTTGGAAGTCAAAGTAGTCTAATTTTTTTATTGTACCAAATTTAAGATTAAAAGTAATCTCCTAAGATTACCTTCCAGGGGACCTATATTTGACCTTGAGTTATGTTCTGAGCAGAATTTTCTGCAGCATATTCACAAATTGGGCTACAACTTTATCATCTAAAACCTATTTTGCACACTTAAATACTCTGTGGCAAGCTCTTTCATAGGAGCTTCATTTAATCCAAATTTTCACATTTAGGAGTACATTTAATTTTATATTTTATCATACACCTAGTTAACATCAAAATATGCAACATTAAAAAAAAACCATTTCTCAAACACTTGGATCGCACTAAACCACAATTTTGTTTTAAAAGAAAAAACCCTTCATAAATCCTCATTCATACACATCCAAAAATTACAGAACCCATACAAAGATCATAAGAAAACATGAACTTTGTTATATAAGATTCTATTATAGTACATGAACTAGTAAGTCTTGACATCTGAATTCATTTCAAAACATCAGTTGCATATGTTTATAGCATATATTAATTAACTTGAACATCTCCAACACTAATTCCAGCAGTTGAACCCTATAAATCTATGATATTTAAAGCTGAAACTTTCAGGTTTTTATCAATTTAAAGGTTGTAATCATTTTTCATAAAACAGTCCCTCGATTCCTCATTTGATTCCATGGTTTTTGAGCAACTCACAAGATCTATTTAGATCAGGATTCCAGCCATTAAATTTATGAATTGCACTAATTTATTGGGCAATTTGAAAATCAGGGGCTGAATCTGTAAATTAAATCAAAATTCACCAAAGTACATGTAATTAATAGAAACCTTGTCATTGCCAAGAGTAACTAGAGCTTTGTATGGGTCCAATGAGCCATGAGATTTAAGCTTTACCGAGCAAACCTATTTACAACCAATGGGCGTGACACCATTGGGACATGTGACAATATCTGAAGTAGGGTTTTGGGGCAATGCATTTAAAGCTTGCTGCCAGGAAATCTGTTTTACAGCCTGTGGTCATGAATTATGAACAGATACAAAAATCGAACAAGTAAAAAGAGAGTTGTTTGAACCATACTGACCAAGGAGAAATCATATCAATCAGGAGGATGAGTAGGCCGATAAAGAGGAGCGGCAGGAGGAGTTTGAGTTGGGGGCAAGGCAGCATTGTCTTGTTGATGACCATTTGTAATGTAGACCATCCCAAGTTCAAAAGGAGCTGTAGGAATGATGTCAGAGAGGTGATGAAGATAAGAAACATATGGTTGTTTGAAAAAATATTGGTCTTCAAAGAACACAACATTTCTTGAAATTCTAGTGTGATGCAATGAATGATCATAGCAAAGATAAACTGTTTGACTTGTATCATATCCCAAGAAGGCATATTTGTCTGATTGAGCTATAGATTTATTGGGCTTAGGAGGAGGTAGATGCACAAAACAAACACAACCAAACGTATGTAAATAATTATAACGAGGATGAATAACATGAAGATGAAAATATGGAGTTTGATTACAAATTTTGGGAGAAGGCAAGCAGATAATGAGATGAATGATAATGGTGACAACTTGTACCCAAAAGAACCGTGTACGGAAGATTCTAGACGTAAAGTGTGAACACCGTCAAGGATATTTCTATTTGTCTTCTCTGCAACTCTATTTTGTTGTGCTGGGAAATGATTCCTTTATTTTGTTGAAAAGACTCAAAGTCAAAATGTATTTTTATCCCCTGAATCGGATTGGAGGATTTTAACTTGAGCAGAGATTTGTGGTCCAATTAATGCATGAAAATTCTGAAAAGCAGAAAATCCTTCAGATTAGCACATAAGAAATATAACTATATCAAACATTTGTAATCATCTTTGAATGCCGTGATATATTTATAGCACGAGTGGGAAGATATTGGTGAAAATTGAAAACTCCCACAGGTCTTTGTGGAATAAATCAAACAAGTTGTAGTAATGCCCGCATGAGTAGGAAATGGAAGCACTTACTTTGTACTAGTTGACATGTGAGATCCTACCTGCCTGCTTGTCTTGTGTGCTTGCTTGTCTCCCAAGGGACTTTGGACTACACTAAGTCCCACATCGGAAACATCCAAGTACTGACCTTGGGCATATACATGCAGCCTGGCCTTAACCCCACATGATGCATTTTAAAGCGGTGAGAGTTCTGTCAAAGCGGACAATATCATGTGGATTGTGGGCCCGGGTAGCCACATGACAACTATAATAATAAAAAACAACATGACTTAAAAAGGAAATGAGATTTATAATACAACAACGATGATGCTATAAATTGCATAAAATTGTCTAGACAAGAAGGAAAAAAAAAATAGAGGAAGAGAGCTCATTCTAATTTGCAGAAGATGGCTTCATGTGAAGAGGGAAGATCATCCACCTTTGTTACTTGTCACAATCACCTTCCCCATGTCTTGATCATGCATCACATAACCATGACGAGAAAAAGATATGACACAGTTTCTATCAAGCAATTGACCAACTGAAAGAAGATTGGTAGACAAATATAAAGAAAGAAATACATTATGTAAGGGCTAGGAA
Organism: Cinnamomum chago; assembly: GCA_038049695.1. Lineage (NCBI taxonomy): Eukaryota > Viridiplantae > Streptophyta > Magnoliopsida > Laurales > Lauraceae > Cinnamomum > Cinnamomum chago. The sequence goes on from CP142454.1 coordinate 38,738,551, forward strand.
TTTGGAACTTGACCGAGGACAGAGATGAGGACACTCTCTATTAGTAATGTGACACATGTATTTCCAATATATGGTGCTATATTTGTAAGATTTGCGGGAGACCAACCAGTGATTGGAAGCTCCTGAATGTCTCTACCACACAGATGATGAGGTGTTAAGAGTTACTTGAGAAAGTCATTGCAGAAAATGCAGCCTGGATTATTTGCTGAACAACTCTAGGGGTGAGGGGTTGGGCTATGGACTTGAGAGTACAAGGATGCGGCCAAAGCATGAAGTTCACTGGATGATGCTTCATCAGTGACACCCTGGAAAACTCTATTACCCTGTTTTGTGGTATCTTCTATATTCAGAGATTAGTATGCTCTGATCTTGTGCAGTAATTAGAAAACTTCTTTTTATATTGCTTGTCTATGTGTCCATAGTCCTTACAAGAGTTGCACTGAATTTGTTTATATCGCTTGAACCTGATTTTTCTTGAGCAGCAAAAGCAACACCAGAAGGTCTTTAAAATCACTTTTAATTGACATCACTATTCCTCTCTGGAGACTAGGAAGAAGATGGCTCCTGAGGTTGGATAAAAAAATTTCTATTCTTGGCGAGTTTTCATCAGTAATTGGTCTTCTTGGCTTTGGTTTCATGAATTTCTCGAACTGCACAAAGTGATTCAACTGGGACTGTTGTGTAAACCAAGGATGCAAACTCCATCCATAAATTCATGCACCATGAATAATTGTCTTGAATCGCCTATCACCTTGATTATATTCTCCAATTTCAAACTCAAGTTGAAATCTTCTTGCTGAATTTTCTTGATTATACACCTTTCAAAGGTAGTCACAAAGCTTTTGTTGTCTGATAAGCCTGAAGATTGAGTACAATACATGGTTCTGCAGAACTAAGAATCCAACTCATAATGTGAGCTTTATGAGCCTTCCATTGAGCAACCTTAGTGGCATCTGTAGATTTGAGTATGATCGATATGGCCCCACAGCTGTCTTTCACATAAACGTGGAATTGAAGTTTTCACGTAAAATAATCTGTGACATTGAATTTGATTGGTTAAGTGTCAGATTTCTCATCTATCACCAAATAGTAGTATGTCATAAATAACAACAATCAGGATTCCAGATGTTCAAAAACAGTAACTGACGTGATTCACAAAATGAAGTGCAAATCTGTACCCCTTTCAATTGAATAGAATAATTCAAAACAATCCAAATAGCTCAGTTCTGGGACTGGATGTGAATTGCACTTCTCAAACCGAGTAATGGTATTGCAATGCTGTAAACACATGAGTTGCACAAATCAGAAACACAGGCTATGTCCTGTCTGGCCTAGTTGAATTCCACCAAAAAAAAATCATTCAAATGATCTTGTTCAGTTGTTTGGAAGATTAAAAAAAAATTGTACCCAATATTAAATCTTAGATTTTGAAGAAACAAGAAAATCTGGATGGTCCAGATAATAAGCACCCGTCCCCGGACAGGCCCAAAAGAATGAAAAATGAGATGTGCATCTTGTTCTAGTAAAACTGGCAGACCCAAAGTTCTGAAAAAAATTTGCAGATTGTTCGATCAGATGTTATCTTAAGTTAGAACAGCGACTGCGCAGCTTGGTGTGAAATTTCAGATTCAGATTGATGGCGCTGATGGAAACTTGTGTTAAAAAAGATCCCAGATTTGCCTGACCAGAAAATTGATTTTTTACAAACCTTTGTTCATGAAAAAGTTACAGAAAAATCAGAATATAATCTTCAAGCTGAAATTCCCTTTGTCTGATGAAATCTGATAATCTGAGGTGGGCCCCACAGGTTTCAAGAACTGATGACCAGTTTGCATAACAGAGGGTGGAATAACTAATCGTGAACAGCTGATAATTGCAGAAACTTCAAATGTGTGGCATGGATATAATTTGATAAGAGAGCAGATTTCTCAACCATGGAGAAAATAACTCAAATCTGAGGTGTCCAAGGCTCTGAGACCATAACAAAGACATCACGCAAGACAAATAACAAGAGAAAATGAGATGCAATCTGCTGCTGTTTTTTTTTAGAGAGGGCCAGTATATAAATCCTTCATGCATCAATCTTGTTCTTCTTGTTTGGGGTCGTTACGGCGAAAAGATAAATATATACAATTATGTTGTGCTCCTAATGGCTATATAAGTATAATACACCTCATTATGGTACATTAGTCTATAGGACTATGCCTCTTTTTAATGGTCTATAGGACTATACAATATCCTCTAGGAGATGCTTGTGGTAGGAAACTGTATTCCTTGCAGAGTGTTGCCTTCCTCCATATTATTACTACTCCTTGGTCACCAGTTAGCCTTGTGCGGCTCTCACTCAAAACACAGAGAGAGAGAGAGAGAGAGAGAGAGAGAGAGAGAGAGGTTCTGATGATGATGATTGCTTTTGTTCAGTATTATTCATGAACTCATTAAGTTGACCCTAGATTGATGGGATAAGGTTACACTTGTGCTGTCAGAAGAAATAAGACAAATGAGTTACAAGAATAGTTGTCATCTATATAAACTATGATTAGTGCTAAGTGGGTTAAGTGGATGCAAAATACTGAATTCTGTCCGATCACTGAGTACCATTTGATTACAAAATAAGATGACAGTCAAAACTTCATTATCATATGGAGTGAATGTTGAGCACTGAATGTGCAGGTGTCTGTAACCATTGCATGCTCAGTTGAATATGTGGAGTTATAAGAAAGGATAGAATTAGGAGTAAGTATGTATGGAGAAACTGATGTAGCATAGACCTCATGGCCACATGTTTAGGGCCCACTTTGATTTAGGATATTTTATTCATTAGTTTCTGATTTTATGTAAAGAATTCTATTTAGGATTAGATTTCCAATTTATTTAGTTTCCTAGTTTAATTAGGTTTCTTAGGGCTTAAGTCTTCTTTTACTATTTATATGACATTGTATAAGATTATTTTTAGAGAGTTGATTAATGAAATTGGGTTTTTCCATTGAGGTGTGTTCTCGTTTATTGTCTCTTCAGAGATTGATTGTCTTTGGACACGTGCTTCGGCACCTATTGTGCTTTTAGCACTTCCCACGTAAACCCTAACCCTAGGGTTTGCATCAATTGGTATCAGAGACGAACGATACCTTCGTCCACCTTCATCATTTCATCCCCTTTCACCCCGTTGCCATACCCAAAACCCATCTTTTGGACATTCCCATTATACCAAAATCCCATCGATGCATCCTTTCCTCCCCTGCCGAACCACCAATCCAAATCCCTGCGAAGCCTCCACCACTGAACCCTTCCTCTGCATCCCTTCGTCAAAACCCATAATCCCATATAAAAAAAAAAAATCTCAAATCCCCATCGCCCAGAGACCTCATTCTCCAACCCATCCCAACCCGTTCTCAACCCTTCCTTGCTGAGCCCCAACCTTCAATCGAGCCCTCACCCAAAGCCCATCTTTTTCCCCAAAACCCTAAAGCCCCAAATCACTGAACCTTATCCTAGCCCTACCAGAAGCCACCGAACCCGCCATCCACGCCATCCAAATCCAACCTCTACCCTGTGCTCCTTGCCCTGCACAACCCCAGCCGCACCACTAACCACTTCGCCTCCCAATCCCTAAACCCATATTACGAAGAAGAAGAAAAAAAAAAGGAGAAGAGAAAGAGGGGAACATACTTTGCACTGGCGCATACGAGTCTCACCTGCACCACCATCGGCCGTCGTCGCTCCCTTGTAAATCGTCTTGGTTGACCACGTCTTCGCACGAACCCCAACTCTCCACCCTCAACAAGTGCTTCCCGCCGCTGCACAGCCGTTGTCACTAGCGCCTCGCCATCGCCCTTTTCTCCCTTCTTCTTTCGTTGAGGCACAAGCGCAGTCGAGTTCGTTCCCTCCCCATATTTGGTCGAAGCAGGACAGTGGATCTATAGGGTTTGCATTGCAGGTTCGGGTCAGGTCAAGCAAATCAAGTTGGGTCAAGTTAGTTCTGACCCACTTCTAATTTCGACCCAGCCACCACCACTTATAATATCAGCAGAGAAGTCAAGGGCCCAGATTTGACCAAAATCAACGGCTAAGACTTCTTTTCACGATATCTGAGTCATCCACCGTCAGATTCCCAATCCGTTTTCGCCATTGTGATCTTGAAGAGCAGATCTAGAGTTATGGTCAGTCCATTTTCAAGTCAAGATGAAATTTCATATCAGTAGATTTTACAATAATATTCAAAGACTCAAATATGCGACTAAATATGGAATATGGTATTTTGAGAATGAAGTCTATTTTCGGTCCTTTCTTGATTTGAGACAAGGAGAATTATTTGTTCTTGACTATGGTGACATGTTTTCATGCCTCCAAGACAAGTGTGGATTAGAAGATGACGAAGAACATGATTTTGTTGGTTTTGTAAGAGACTTGAGACCGGACATAATGGAGAGAATGTGTGACTGCAAGACCATTCATGAGGCATATTGGGAAGCAATCCATGTGGAGCGGATGCTTAAAAGGTCTCATATAGTGGAAGTTACTCTTCAAGAAGAATAGTCGTCTCACGTAACAGACCGTGTTGAGGAACCAGTGCCAGCGGATATGCAGACCTATCAATCAGAGTTAGACACAACAGATTCTACATCTATAGTTGGCCTTGAAATTTCTTCTATGAGTACTAATAATCCTGACTTGCAAACACCAAGTGATGAAGAGCCAGTTGTTGAAATTCTCCACATTAATTCTCACATTGATTTTGTCCTTGGGGATCAACAATGTCAACTGGGAGATGACCAACGGATAGTCAGAGATTATGATTTGATAGTGCATGTTCTACAAGTAAAGCATCCAACGGTTGAATTGCTTATCAACACAAATTCTAGCCATCAAAAGCAGTTATGCATGAAGCTGTATATGGAAGCTGCAGATGGACCAACGAATTGAAAATTCGTTAGATTGATCTTTGATCCAGGTGGACATTTTCCGAACTCGAGGTCGAGTTCTTTTTTCAAGTGGGGGAGAATGATGCAACGTAGACCTCATGGCCACATGTGTAGGGCCCACTTAGATTTAGGATATTTTATTAACTAATTATATGTCATTAGTTTCCGATTTTATTTAAAGAATTCTATTTTTAGGATTAGATTTCCAATTTATTTAGTTTCCTAGTTTAATTAGGTTTTTTAGGGCTTAAGTCTTCTTTTACTATTTATATGACATTGTACAAGATTATTTTTAGAGAGTTGATTAATGAAATTGGGTTTTCCCATTGAGGTGCGTCCTCGTTAATTGTCTCTTTGGAGATTGATTGTGTCTTCGGACACGTGCTTGGGCACCCATTGTGCTTTTAACACTTCCCACGCAAGCCCTAACCCTAGGGTCTGCATTAAAAACCTATGGTACCTTCAATGGGAAGAAAAAATAAGGAATGTCATTTGAGATGTTTTAGGCATGTACACAAAACACCAAGAAAGGGAGACCAATGAAGACCTTGTGTGAACTGATAAGGAAAGATGTGTAAGACTCTGTAGTGATAGAGAGCATTGCTCACAAAGGCGACTCTATATTGATGGGTTAGGTAACAATGTTGATGGTGATGATGCTAATCCCATGGTGGAGATTTTTTACTTTCATTTTGATCTACATGGAGGACTCAAATTCATGCATTCACACACTAACATCCATGTCCCTAACCAGCTGAACTACAGCCAGGGACAAATCCCATAATGGAGCTTTGACTAGTTAGTGCATATCAAGATCAACAAAGACCAAGAAAGGGAGAACAATACAGACTTTGGGTAAACCAATGAGGACAAACATGTTAGACTGTGTAGTGATAGAGGGCATGACTCAAAAAGGCTTCTCTATATAGTTGGGTCACAGCAACAAAGTTAATGGTGATGATGCAAATCCCGTGATGGAGATTTTAGTAGTCGGTGCATATCAAGATCAGTGCTTATGGGTTATTAGTTAGGGAGATTATACTAGATTTCATCTAGGGGGAGCTTGTGGTAGGGTATTGTATTCCTTTCGGAGTGCTGTGTCTTCCTCTTGTATTTACACTCCACAGTTCTTTGTCACCAATTACCCTTAATGTGCTTTCACTCAAGACATGAGAGGGAGGCAGGTGATCATTTCATATACCCTAGATTGATGGAAGGAAAATGCTCTCACTCAAACATGTGACACACATGTATATATATTGTATTCAAAGAAAGAGGGAGGGAGATGAGGTGAGGTGATCATAGCATGTCACGACCCTGGGCCGGGTTACTGTAGATATCAGCATCTTGGGGCGTGAGCTGGGGCTTAGCGCGATAATAATATTTCCACCACAAGATCTGTATGTGAGGATATAAAAATTTGACAAATAAATTGGCATCATCATGTTGCTTCAAATAGAGTAATGACAGATAAATTGACTGAATTGCAATGAAGTCTAACTAAGCAGATCATGCATGAATAGTACTGGCAAAGCATAAAGAATCACATAGATACAACAATGCTAACATCACAGTACTTCTAGCAAACCGGCAAATTGCATTAGTAATGATTCCTAGCCCCATGGTAGTGTCAACATGGCCGTGATAGGTCCTGGACCCATGACTTTCAGGGTGTGCAATACTGATCCCAAATACACGGCAGCTCTATGGTGTGGTCGTGATAAGGAATGTTTACAGATTCCTATCACATTGTAGCTCTATGACATGGCCACGGAAAGGCAGGCAAAGAAATTCCAAATGGTAGCTCTGCAGTGTAGGGGTGGAAAGGCGGGCATGCAATGACTCCTAACCTCATGGTAGTGTCGGCGTGGCCGTGGCAGGCCATTGACCTCACGGTAGCATCGGTGTGGCCAGGGCCGGCAAGGTCTGCAAATTATGCAATGCTGCTCAACTAGCTTACTTGGACAAATATCGGACAAAGCTTGACTAAACTAGCATGCTAACAGGCATACCTGGTATAAATTGGCAAATGACAAGTTGATGTATGTGACTCAATAAGATTGGGCGAAACAGAACTTCTGATCTATACAAACAGGCTTAACCGGGGGCAGCTGGACTAGACTCAAACAACCCAATTAAATGCGAATAGACAGTTAGCATTTCAGTAGGAAATGGGTAGCCCCGATATAAGTAAGAAGGGTCAGGGCGGATCCGGGTGACTTGATGGCAGTAATGAATGAATGCACGCATATCAACCAAATACACCACAACCATGGATCCTGTCAGTTCAAGGGAGGAAGTGGGCAAGTTAATGCGTGCTAAGCCCTGTGGATTGACTTTCATGCATCAAATAGTTATCTAAGGCTGGGTAAGTCAAAGGGTAAGGCTAGTAGTGAAAACTACACAAGTAAAAGGTACATGTGCAATGCATGCGAAGTAAACAAGTACAATGTGTTATGATTGATTCCGAGCTAGCTAAAATTTGAGGAACCATTACAAGATACCTTCCTAGGTTTTGGGTTTCCATTGACAAGCTAGCACACCGCCATTCAACTCTGTGCCCTTAAGGTCCAAATGTCGGGGTTTAAGGATTCCCTGGTGCTCCAGATGGTGATTGACATTCCAAACCCTAATTCTGCATACCCATGACTTGGTAATATGCTATAAACAAGTCTCCGGACAAGTCCCGGGGGGTGGAAGTCAGCTCAAACCATCACTTCCCCTGAATTTCAAGTCCAAGTGTTGGATTGAGTCCTTGGTTTCAAGTCCAAGTGTTGGATTGAGTCCAAGTTACAAGTCAAAGACATGGTAAGGTATAAGGTTTCACCGGGAAATCAGGGTTTTGATTCCACTTAGTCAATTAGAGGGGGCAAACAATGGCCCATAAACCCCTCGAGATGACCAAAATTGCGCGAGAAATGGGGGAGAGAAACCCGGCCAAAAGGCCTCAACCAATGCCCAATTGGCTGGTGGGGCCTAAGCCAGTCGGGCCCACCAGCCAATTGGCCTGGGACCATCAGCTGGATGAGGCGAACTTGAGTGGATTTTCTTGGGGTTTCTTCCTCAATTCCAAGCCAACTTTCTGTGGTGTTTTAGGCAATGATTTGGGGGTCTATTATCATCATTTTTATCCTATCACACTAGCCAAACACCCATTTACAAAGCCACGCAAGTAATGAGCTTAAACATGGGTTTCTAGTACCGTTTGGAGAAATTGGAGAAATCAAACAAAAGTCTTGCATGTATGTGATGTAATTCATAATGTGAACTTGCCTTGGCTCTTCTAGGCTCCTCAAAACTTGTAAAACACTTGCCTCAAATCCCCAAATTCCTAAAAATAAAAAATAAGGAAAGACTTGGAGAAATGGTTTGTAAGTTGGGATTCACGGATGAAATTGGTCATCTACTCATAATCTAAGAGATGGGAAGAAGGACCTCTCAGCAGGCAGCTTCAATGAAGAGGAAAACAGTGGGGGAGAGGGGCTATCGTGGGTGGAAACGCGTGAAAACAAAGGAGGAGGTGAAGATCAAGGTGCTCTTGCACGTGGTGGTGTTCAATTTCGAAATAGTAAATTGGTTGGTGCAATTTGAGTAAGAAATGAATGGGAGAAGAAGACTCAGCTGCTGGAACGTGCGGGGGAATAAAGAAAATAGAATTAAGTGAACAGTGTTTCGATGAAATGGAAGGCTTCGGGACCTCAAATGGTTCTGGGCCAAGAACAGAAGTTTCTCGAAATTATGTCCTATTTCCAACGAGCCCAAAAATGACATACTTTGAGACTTCCGAACAAAAACTTGACTTTTCCCAAAACGGCGACTATGCCTCCGAAAGCACTAAGCTTGCTCCAATAGCCACTGAATGATCTGTTCTCTACTCCAATGCATAAAACCTATTGAATACCATCTAATTAGCCTAAATTCAACATATTTTCCAAATTCCCAAAATACTCTCAACTTTTCCCCAAAATTCCAACTACGACCTCTAAGGTACTAAATTAGGTCCAAAACCTCTCAAAACTTCTCAAACACTAAAGTAACCTTAAAACCTAGTTAATTAACATCTAAACACACTTAATTAACTATTAAACATTATTAATTAATATCAATCACCTAATTAAGGATCAGGGTCTTACATTAGCGTATACCCTAGATGAATGAAATGAGAGAGATCCTTTAACCAAACATGTGGCGCACACATGTATACATATGAGAGAGAGAGAGAGAGAGAGAGAGAGAGAGAGATGGTATTGGCGGTGACGATGATAATCTATTTCTTCTCTTCAGTATTATTAGTTGAAGTCTTTAAGTGGGCCCTAGATTGATGGAATGAGGGCTATGTATTATCCTAACAACAGAAATAAGACCGTAATCCTTGTTATATATAATTTTATTAATGTTTATGTAGTATTTAACTGTTTTACCAATACTTACTATAGTTTGAATTACGCAACATCTAGTATTTGGTGCATTTTCTATATTAATATTATTCTTTGTAGCTATTGTAGAAAATTTTAATATAATTTATTTATTTTAGTGCACATGCTTTCATCATAAGAAGATTTCCGGTTAAATCAGATACAACTGGTCTACTTGTCTGTTGTTTGTTTAGCATCCAGATTTTCTAAAAGATTATCTTTAAAAAAAAAAGAGATTTCTGATCCTCACATAAAAAAAAAGAGTAAGAAAATGTTTTTGTAAACAATTAACTTATGTACTTGGACATACTTTTTTACTTAAATTGGCATCAGTGATAATTTTGATATAACCCATTTAATCAAACCGTGTTGACTGTCCATTTTGTGCTGACTAATTTCTTAACAAATGCTAACTGGTACATCTTATTCTTGCAATTGGATATGTGAAGCAGAAATATTGCGTGTAACAACACTGTTGGAGAATGCATCTCTTTTAGATCAAAGTGGGCTTGAACACGCAAGCCCTCTGACTACTGGAGGAATATTTTCAAATGGAGGAGCTGATATGAATGGGTGGACGTCAGCATTTCAATCAGAAGTACGGATACTAACCATTAACATAACTCCTCTTTCGGTCTAATTTTACTGCTCTTCAGAGACATTCTTGACATGGTTTCTTACAGTTACAGCTAACTTGAATTGATTTTCCTATTTGAGTGCTTGCATTTTAAATTTCCGCTATAACTATGACTGCAGACTGACATCAAACACCAGAAAGGAGCAAGGATAAATTCTGTGATCTCATTGAGGTTTTAAACTTCTAGATAGATATCAGGCTTTGTGAAACATCTGAATGTCAATTTTTTGCCTGGAAAATTGCTTACTAATTGCATCCTAATTCCTAGACCTCTAGCATGTGCTAAGAGTTGGAGGCTGTTTCAATCACAGCCACAAACTTAGGGTTAGTAAGCAAGGATGAGTAGTCAAATACTGTCAAGGAGGCTGAACATTAGAGATCCTTCTCATAATGTGTAATTCAAGAATCAAGACGTTATAGTGCTGGTAGTTAATATTAGATGAGTGATAGATTGTTGTTCTTCCTGATGATATTGTGACCTGATATATTGCGTGCCTTCCAATCTTTTTCTGCTTTATGAATTTTGTGGTTAAGCTCTACTTTTCTATAGTGTAATGAAGTTCCTGCTTATCTATTATCTCAATTTTTTTCAATGCTTGTTATGTGAATGTTCCTGAAACATCTCAGGGGAACACCAGCACACCAGATGCTACTGCAGTAATTAGTAACTCCGGAATTCACAAAATGCATTGTGGAGTTCAGGCTACGGAGCTGTTGCATTGTGAACTTTTAGCAGTTGCATTTCTGATATATCTGTAGAATATGGATTCCATCGCATGTGACTATGATAGAAATACTTTGATGATGCTCAATCATTGATTTCCCTTTTGTGTTTACATTTTCTTGTGTTTTTCTGTGTGCCTCAATTTTTATGGATCGCTAAAAAGGTACTGAAATATTTACGTTTTGATATTGCTCAATGTTATATCCTCATTACACAAGGGGTCTTGCCTTTGGATTTCAAGCCATTTCCCCCTTGTATATATGTATATATTCCTTTGCTTGTTTAACAACATATTGGTTCGTAATATGCAGAGGTTGGGATTATTACAGTCATCACCAGCTCATAGCTGGCTTGGATCACAGGGTGGCTCCTTAGGTTTCATTGTCAAGAAAACGGTCAGAGTGGATATTCCTGTGGACAAATACCCAACTGTATGTAACTTTCTCGTGACATTCTGATATTTGTTGTTTGAACTTCTATTGCAAAGATACCTTACCTTTAATTATATTGCATTGCAGTACAACTTTGTGGGTCGCCTCCTTGGTCCGAGAGGGAACTCTCTTAAGCGAGTGGAGGCAAATACTGAATGCCGTGTTTTGATCAGAGGGCGTGGTAGCATCAAGGATCCGGCTCGGGTAATGACACTCGTTAATTATTTTGTAGTTGAACATATGCGTGTACCCTTAGCTATGAGAGCTGGGTACTCCAAATTAAGTCGTTGTTGTCATCATCTAAGCCATGTCCCCTACTATGTTGTGGTTTGCTACATGAATTCTACTTTTCCTTTTTGGTCTATCCTGAGCCAAATCCTCAAATAGGCTTCACTTCTTCAGATCTATCCATATTACTTTCATCCATGTTCTTCTCAGCCTACCTCTTTTCCTTGTTGGGTCATCAACACGCATAGAGAAAATTTTCCTTACCTATGTCATCATTGACTTGCATTTGACATGTCCAAACCATGTCAAATAAGTTTCCCTTAATTTATCATCTATTGATGCGCTACCTAGATGTTCTTGAATGCATCCATTTTTTATTCTATTGTTTCTAGTTCTACCACAAATCTATCTGGGTACTTAAAATGAAGTAGCATATTCATATCATATTATATTTGAGAGGAGTCATACTGTGCACGCATTGCGACTGGAGCTCCGTGCACTCTGGGCTATGGGACCCACATGGGCCCCCACCTGTGGCTGTTACCGGGGGAGATTTGAAGATCTACCTGGGTCCCTCCCCTCTGCCAAAAATCAGCCCCATCTAATCATCCTAACCCCATCATCCAGGGCTCACAATTTCAGTCCATTCTGATCGATATACAGTCAATCCATTGGTGTACAGCCCATTTGGATGGGTGAAAACTCGGTGGGACCTCTGTAAATTTGGTTTTTGTTCAATTTTTTGGTCCACTTGGATGGACCCTCGGGTGGGCCCTACCCCTGGTGTGTAACATGCGCACCAGGACATCTAATAGCCAGCGTTATATTTGATATTTCACCTGTTTGTGTAATGCTCTGTTGTATCCATGGCATTATTGGTCATATTTACCCCCTATATGTCCATGATAAATCTATAGAGAACATTGCGAACACACTCCTGGTTGAGTGGCGTTGGCATTTTGTATCATACACATGCCAAGGGATCTATCCCTGGTCTTTCAAGTAGAAGTATCACTCCTGAATGAGTCCTTTCCAGTCGCCTAACATAGAAAAAAAAATCTATAGAGAACATTTGTGCATTTGTACATGCGAAACAAGGGTTCCTTTCATGGTTAACCAATGATATCTTAAATCTTAATCCTTTATTAAACTGGAGTCATTAACATTTGTTTATCTCTGTAATATCTGACATCTAGAGTTACTCAGGTTTTGGGTTCTAGAGTAACTTGTTCTTGAATTTTACTTTATATTAGTCTGGATGGAACTTAATATTTTCTATATTAAGAAAGAAAAAAATATCTTCCAGGTAAATATTTTATCATGGTTCCGTTTTGAAATGGGCAAATATTATACCATATATATGTTAAGCTACCATTACCTATAAAGAAATAGTTCCTTTCGATAACTGTTCATCATCATACTCATTTTATTAAGAATTGTGTTTGTAGATGATCTCACTGCAGAGGGCTGAATGGGAGCTAGAAACCCTAGACGGAAGGGATAAGGCTTCTATGATGATGGTCCTATTGTAAAATGTTTAGGTGATCTATGGACAATCCTCTTTGTATAATGGCTAATTGGATTTGAAATGAATGAATTATCTGATAACATTCCCATGAAAGAGATCTGAGATGTGAGGATCAGACCACTATTTATAGTTATTATAGACATAAGAGATTAAAGGGAGTGGAGGTGAAGAGCTGGAGAAGATCGATGAGATGAATGGGAAGGAGGAATTGTGGTAGATTTGCACACTCTCTTGAGCCCTTTAACTAATCACTAATGTGCTTATACGAACTATACATAGCCCTTTGATGAAACAACATAATAACCCTTTGTTCAAATTCCATTTGAATTTTTCTATCATTTTCCTACCCTTGTTTGTGGTCATTATCTACCCCATTTTGAATCCAGTCGGCCTTAGTTTTAGCCTGCCCCTTATCCATGTGTGTAGTCTCTAGACCATAGTTGAGAATTTTGTTTCCCTTTGAAAATAACATGGAAATTATATGCATTTAATTTATTCTACCATATCATTATATTATTTCTATGTGCAAAATTAGTTGTTGTGGTTTTGATCATCCTCAGGGGGGCCTTTAGAGGTGCAAGTAAAAGAAGAAGACACATTTTTTTAACCCTCCAACCCGTCGTCCTCATTATTTCTTGCCTTGTAGCCTACTATTGTTGGCCTTTCCTCTATTTCGCTTTTTCTCTAATAAGAATAAAAAAAAATTTGGGCTGAAATGATCCAATATCTAGACCAAGTTTTTTCACAGGGACAGTTCTGTTCTGACCACTGTTTCAACTGAAATCATTCGGCCATTTCGGTTGAAATGAACCGAAATTCACAACGAAATTCGCAACTATGCTACAAGCCTTCTCCTACTACTAAATGAATATCAGGGTGTATAATTTTATGTCATATATAATACTTTGTAATAGCTTGCGCCAATTAGGAAACAACATGTGCAAAAAATGAGTGTAGTAAAGATGAGAATGTTGAGATGGATGTGCAATAGACATAGGAAAGATAGATTCAGAAATGAGTGTATACGGGAGCATTTAGGGATAGCATCAATAGGTAATAAATTAGAGTGACTCATTTGAGATGGTTTGAGCATGTCCAGCACAGCCCAACGTAGACACTAGTGAGGAAAAGTTTCTCTATGCAGGTTGATGACCCTTAAAGAAAAATGGGTAGGTTGAAGAGGACATGGATGAAAGTAGTAAGGATAGATTTGAAGAAGTGTGCAACCTATCCAAGGATTTAACCCAGGATAGACTGGAATGATGGAACAAAATTTATTCAACTACACTCCATTATATTTGGGGCGACGCTTTGATGATGATGATGATGATGATGATGATGATGATATAGTACTATATAATGTCTATTGAAAAAACATTATTTTAGTGTTGTAATGATAATATATAATATTTTACTCTGGTTGTGAGTGGGGTCAGCTGCAGTTGCCTTCTCTAGTCAGGTCAATTGAGGTGAAGTCCAGGACTCCAGGTTCACTAAGAGTCCAACATGGACCTGACCCATTGGCGGATAAGAATGCTTAGCTATCGAGAAGAATCATAAATGGGTGGTAAAGAAGATTCATGATTAAAGTGAGATCCAAGCCAGAGAAAGAGAGTTCTCTGATCTTACGCTTTACTCCATTCATCCTCATAGTTTATAACTTGAATGACAACTGTGAGTGGGATTTGTGGACTCCTGTCATAATGGGATTTAATTTGAGAATAGCCATGTAAGCTGGGAGTTGAGGAGTAAAGTGTTACTATCAGGTAGGCAGCTGGCTGAAGAACTTGCCAGAGCAAGCTAGGTCTTTTTTTTTTAGGGCCTGTGCTTGTCAACCCTGCCTTGCTGGGAGTATGAGGAAATGATGATGATAAAAATGATTTACCTTGAGTAATTCAGTAATGGTCTCTGACTTAAATTTTTGATTTGCTAAACTCACAAAAGTTAAGTTGAATCAGATTGGCTCTCTTGAGAGGGAGTTGAGTGTCAACATTTCCACCCTTGCTCAATATATTGAAGATCTTTTCTTTCTTTTTTTTTTTCCTTTTTGTTTGGTCTATATCATGAGAATGTTAGTGTTATATTGTTATTGTAGGAAGAAATGATGAGAGGAAAGCCAGGTTATGAGCATTTGAATGAGCCTCTTCACATACTTGTGGAAGCAGAATTGCCAGCTGATACAGTTGATGCCCGCCTGATGCAAGCACGTGATATCCTTGAAAACTTGCTTAAGCCTGTGGTATCTGTTCTTCCCTTTCTCTGATTTCTTGTTTCGTATTTATGAAATAATTTTCTTTTCTCGGGAGTTTGTCTTTCTCAACCATTATTTGCCAAGGGTTTATTAGTACTAACAAAATCCTAGCAGCTTTAAAAATTTTGGCAGAAAGAATGTTTTATATTGTCTACCTTTCCAAAACCATCTATTTTCATTTGGGCTTGTCTGTCTGGGCCATAATATCTGCCTAATTTAATTTTATATTTTTCGTCTAAATACTGGACCGAAACAGGTGTATTTGGTTTCTAAATTGGCTGATTGGCTAAAGTTATTTGATTCGATTAGTGTAATGAACTGAACAGACACCAAACCTACTATTTGGTTTTGGTTTCCCTGATTTTGTCCAAACATGTTGAAAATTTCAATTTCAGCCAAATTTCATGCTTCTCTCAGTTTTCATTTCAATTTCATTGACAAATCTTCTCTAGAAGGGCAAACAGCCAAACACTCAAGATTCGTTTGGTCTTTGTGAATGGGAAATTCTCTAGTAGAGGGATAAAAAAAACTCTTTTTAAGATGTTTTGGTTCTCTGTAAATGGGGAGGGGTAGAGTTCCTTTTGCTAGCATTTGTTTTACTTGGTGTTGGCCCTACTTCTTTTCGCAAATATATGACTTATTTAATATTATTTTGTAAATATGAATAAAAAAATGGAAAGATGAAATGTCAAACCAGACTAAATGTTACTAAGAGCCTGTTTGTTTCGAATACATAGGAATTGTAAGACTTTTATTTCTAAAAATGTTTAAAATTGAAGAAGCAAATGTGAATTTCCAAAAATTACCATCAAATTCTCTCCCCTCCTATGGAAAATGAATCAAGCGGAGGTGGGAAATGAATATCCAGCTACCACCGTAGTAATTCAAATTATAGGAAACTGAGGATTCCATCTCCATAGATATCTTATATCCTACTTTACACCCCTCGCATCATATCATTCTTCCCTCACCTCTTCAGTAATCCTTGGGTGGAGCTCATTTCACTGTGGGTTTCTTTGTCCCATGTATTTTATGAAAAAAAAAGGGCCCTAAATGTTTTTATCTATAGTCAAACACTCAAACTAACGGTCTGGAAAGGAAATTGACAACTAGAGAACTAACCTTCAAGGGCCTCCCAAATCCTCCCACTTCCTTTCACTTGAATTACCTAATTTTATTTTTATCTATCCAGGATGAATCACAGGATTTTTTCAAAAAGCAGCAGCTCCGAGAGCTAGCAATGCTCAATGGCACACTCCGTGAAGAAGGTTCACATATGTCTGGTTCTGTCTCTCCCTTTCATAACAGCCTCGGTATGAAGAGAGCCAAGACAAGGGGGTAAAAGTGGGTAGTGTTTCTGGATCCCAATGACAGGTGTATGACGATGTGGCGAATGGCCTTCTTTGCCTACAGTTGTGGCGGAGCAGTGGCACCCCGTTGGTTCTGAAACCCGTTTCCATATGAAGTGTGTTATGTCCTATTTGGAGGGGTTGATGGTATAAGCAAGCAGAGCCCGTTTGGGTGGTTTTAGGGTTTGCCTGTGTTTTAAGTTTATGTAAGTTTGATGGGTCAGAAATCGTATTTTATTTTCTTGTATTCTTAAAGTTGTATGCTTGTGATGTCGGTTATTATATTGTTGTTATGATGGGGGTCATCATGAAAGAGATGGATTTGGTCATGTAAAAAACTGCGTCTCCCCTGAAACGCAGGTCTGGTTAGGAGTGTTTTCTATGAAAGTGTAGATGATATTAAGTTCTGGTGATGGTATTCTTTGTTTTATTTTGACATCTCAATGTGTAATTTTTATTTCTTATCCTTGATACGGCTAGTGAGTGAAACAGAAACACGCTCTCTATTCGTTTTGAAGTATGGGATCACATGGTTAAAGCTTATTTACATAGATGAAAAATCGAATCTCCTTGAGTTCCTCTCTGCTAGCAGGCCATATCACTCTCGGCCCACTCCACTTGCAGTAAGGTCACATACCTTACTAAGCAGGAGTCTGGATCCCATTTCCCGAAGTTTCTGATGAGTGGGATGGGTGGAACTCTTAAGATCGAGCACTACTGGTAAAATGAAGCACAATCGTATGATCGAACTGGTAAAACTTTCTGCATACATACTATATATTCCAACATCATATAATTTGAAAGTCTAGATATTGTTTTAAACCCCTAAGCATTGAGTACTGGGTCTAAACAGTAGTTCAGAAATCCTTGTGCAAAAATGGCTAAGCAGGGCTAGAAGGTCACCTGCCACCCTCTGGGATGATCTGGGCAATTTTGGCTTGGCTGGTAGGTTGTTCATGACTATGGACTCTAGTAACGAATTATCGTCATTTTTAGTTTCTTTTTGGAAACAATAAATCATCATCATGAAATTGGGATTTGTTGTCAATTGCAACAGTGTGACTAAATTGAAGATTTATCTGTTGATAAATGGACCAAAAATTTGTATCACCATCTCGATCAGGTCGAAAAGAGCATTCCAATAATATTTGATGTGAAGGAATCTGACCATCAGTTCAAAGATACAAGAAGCTGGAAAGGTTAAAAGTGGAAGGGCCTGGACAACGACACTACCTATGTCCAACGTAAACTACTTTGGATGGAATATATTTTTCTGTGGGAATCTAAACTTCAACATCTTTCTAACAATATACGAGAGAACCAACACTCGGATAAAAAGTCCCACTTCACAGGTTTCAGGTAGTAATTCTAGTCCACTGTAACATATCAGGTATTCTGATTCTATGAACATGTGAATATGTAAGAGCCCACGCAGTAAGGTCATATTATTAAGTTGTAAGAGCCCACTTCTAGCCCACTAGAGGGTAAATATAATGATCAATTTTTAAGATGTAAGAACCCACTGTATATTCAAGATGTTAGTGTAATGCATGGGGAATAAGAAGTCAATTGTTCTCCAGAATTGTAGAAGTGGAGTTTGCTGCTATTTTTTCGCATCAAACTTCATCACAAAGCACTAGTTCAGTTTAAGATCATTTTGGTACTAGACTCGTTGTAGGACCGGACTGCAATCATCCTTTGTATTTGCACCACGGAATTCAATGTGAATTTGTTGGAAGTAGGTGGGCCTCGTGGATAGGTTTTCAAAAAACTTTTTGACCCACTTAACTCAGGGATCAAGTACCCATAAGGCCATAAACCATATTCAGGATGCAATCCCTCCATCTCATCAATCATGTACAGCAATAAACTCTATCTAGAAGATAGAAATCAGCAACAAACAAGCAACCAAAATTCCACAATATCCAATCAAATAGATTATACATTTGGAGCTCGTTTGTGCTCTAATGGAGAAGAAGATAATAAACTTGAACAAGAACTCTTCTTGAAGCAAATTAGAATCTGTAAGACTTTGTTGTCTTCTACACTATGACCTGCTATCAGATATCTTTTCTCAAGAAGAATGGTGAGATCTTCAAAAGAAAACCAACTAGAAGCTCTAAAGGAATTATAAGTGAACTAGAAGAGAGAGATGGAAAAAGTAGTGCAACTCTTGCACACTTTTTAGGGGTTGGGCATGTAAACCAATGTTGGACGTCCAACCCCATAGCTCCTCCTTTTATAGCCTTTAAGCAACTCCTCTTTTTCTACTAATAATTAATTAGAAGTCTCACTTCTAAAAGAGTTAGTAACTTTCTCCATTCTAATTATTAGAAAAGTCTCACTTGCACAACAATTAGTAACGTACTATTACCACTATTAAAAGTCTCACTTTAAATAGAAATAGTAACTTTCTAATTCCTTCATTTTAGAGTTCAAGTAGGATTAGTATATTTCTAATAACTTAGGCTAGCGTGGAGACCACTAAAAATTCGATAGAAAGCTAGCTCCAACTGGGACACCGCGACCCCACATCTCTTGTGCAATCCGGGCCCACAGTTAATTGCAAATAATACCACTTTATAAATGTAATTGCGCTCCAGTCTTAGGAATAAATTATCAAGAAGACTCTAAACTTTCCAATTACGACAAGTAGACCCCTCTATCAATATCCATGGATCAATTGGATTAAATCTGTCCCTTCTAATTTTAAATCTACATCTTATTATCCTTGAGACTCAATTCATCACAATGATCATTAGTACCATCCAATTAACTCTTAATTGATATTGGTGTGCATTTACTAAGACTCAATTAACTCTTAATCTTATATCCACATCTTATATTACAAGGGGATAATATAGATAGATTCAATTTTGACCATTGAATGTTCCCACAGTTCTACTATCACGTACCAAAAACACCGAGATGTTAACCTACAATTGGCCTCACTCATTGGTGACTCAAAGCAAATGAATAGACAAAAACTTGAGTTCGTCAAAGTCTTAAGATTGATAACCTATTGCTCAGGAATTATAAGAGCAGACCTTAAAATTGAGACACTGTTCCATAAAGTACTTCTCATTGTCCTTCAATACATCCAATGTACCAGCATCATTATCTCATGGTGATCAAAGTGCTGCAACCTTATCAAATAAGATGCTCAGTCTCATCACTGGTTGTGAAGATATTTAAGTATAAGATTTGTGACACATGTCTCCCATATGTGGATCTCATCCATACACATATATCACATCTAATATACTGATAGGACCCGGTTCATCTCACGAACCACCATGTCATATGTATTGGTTATGTGCATTAAGAAATAAAACAGCATTCATCTCATGAAAGGAAAGCATAATTTTATTGATAAATAAAGAAATTAATCAATATATTACATCATCTGATGGATTGAGTCCTTACAAACTAACAGAGTTTCCACTGTCCATACGTGCCTTAATACACTTTACAACCTGAAATAGAACCTTAAAACACTAAACAACCTGAACATAAACATCATCTCACATAATGTGAAGCACTAAGAACTAGAGAAGAAATATCTTCACTCAACATCTACTCACGTTCAAATTTAGAACTGATATGAAATTCCTTTTTTTTTTTTTTTTTGGCTTGAACTGATAAGAAATTCAACAGTGAACATGAAAATAGATTAAAATCCCAAACAAAATAAAAAAGAAATACAACAATCCACAACAAAAGATAGAACATCCCATGACAACTAATATGAAACTGCAAGTACCTTGAAACAAATACATTCAAACTTCACTTCAAGAACAAAATACATTCCATTGGATTCACTTTGCATGCTACAAATTCAATCCCATCACAATACATTCCATTTAAACAAATTTAATCCATTCTCTATGCAGCCACATTCATACTCTATCTTACACATCATTACAAAATCCCACATATCCACTAAGACAATACACTTAAATAAAATCTCCTTCATGTCCAATACATGATATCCCCACCCCAGTCATTAACGGCCATCTCATTTCCGTGTCCATGGAGACAAAATTTATCCTGTGAAAGTTCAGAAAGCAAATACAAATACCAAAAGTCAGACACTAGCGTAAAATAATATTGATGTAACAAAGACAATTGAACAGACATTAACATTCAGAATTAAAAAAAAAAAAAGTGAGCATTTGCTAGGGCTGTTCATGGCCTGGGCGGGGTAAGGGATATTCAAGTCCAGCCCAACTTTAGAAACACTGACCAAAGCCGGCCCAATCCCGACACGGAAAGGTTATCTCGTAACCGGCCTGACTTTGACGATACGTTTGTGACCTCCTCCATTGTGTCTATTCGTAAGAATTCCCCCGTTATTACAACCTTCCCCACAACGATGCTGTTCGGAGGTCAATTTCTTCTGTGGATGAGACTGAACTTCTCCATTGAAACCTGATATAGATCTCTCAGGTGTATCTGGAGTCAAAGTTCTGTACGAACGAGTGGTCATGTTCTAATTTGGATTGGAATAATAAATGAAAATTTGATTGCTGTAGAAGTAGTGGAATAGAAGAACCTGGTTTTTATTTTATAAGAATACAAACTGATGATGCCAAAAAGTGGTTTTCGGGCACCACCGATCAAGTGATTGGTAAATGATGTGAAATTAATGAAGAGAGAGAGAGAGTTTATAGTGGTTCGGTCATTGTGACCTACGTCCACTTAAATGGATTCCTTTACTACTTCGGGGAGGAGATTACAAGGTAGTCAGATACAATGATAGTGAGAAAAAATCCATCCTTCCTCCGTTAGTAGGACTCTCCTTTTATAGTCTTTTCCCAACGGGTGGGGAGGATCTCCCGCGATCTCAAACGGTGTACGCTCCAGTTTGGTGGAGTCTCCCGCACTGTCCTCAACAGATGAGCAGATAAGATCTCTTCCGCGGGACTTGGTGAAAGCCGGTAGATGGAACGACGCGTGTGCTGACTCTGTCATTCGATGGATCCGGACCCGGCCCTTAACGGGTAGATGACGACCCGGGCTCATCATGGACTTGGATCAGTTGGTCTTGACCCGCTATCGTGGACCGAGCTGTTCGGGCCTAACTCGTCACTACGGACCGAGTCATTTGGGCCTGTCCCATCATTTGCCCCTCAATGTCTCGCGCCAAAGAAGGCTTTGAAAGGGAGACATTTGGAAAATCTAGGCTTCTTCATGCTAAGCAATTTGTAGCTTTTCTGAACACTGAACCTCCTTTTAATATATGCCCTCTGCATAGGGGGTCCGGGGGTGTCCCCCGGCGGTGGTCGAGCTGACCGGTCAGCTCGCAGGGGTCCAGGGGGCAGCACCCCTGGCAAGGGTTCGGGGGCTGGCCCCCGGCTAGGGGCTCGGGGGCAGCGCCCCCGGACCAAAAAATCTTGCTGGCAAGACGGAAGTGCTGAACGGGGCAGGTGCAGGGCGCCCAGGCTGCAGTGCTTGCTGCTGGGCGCCCAGCCTGGGCGAGGAGCATGGAGGAGATGGGCGAGAGCGAGGAGCGCGTGCGTGCGGATGCTGGGCGCCCAGGCTGCTGGGATGCTTGGCGGCCAAGGGTGTTGGGCGCCCAAGGCGAGGGCGAGGGCACTGCAGACGCGGGCGAGCGCTGCAGGCGCGGGCGCCGCGGGCGAAGGCGCTGCAGGAGCGGGCGAGGGCTCTGCGGCCGCGGGCGAGGGCGCTGCAGGCGCGGGTGAGCGCGGGAGCTGCAGGCGCGGGCGAGAGCGGGCACGGGCGAGCGCAGGCGGGCGTGGGCGCGGGCGAGCGCGGGCACGGGCGAGGGCGCGCGGGCGAGGGCGCTGGTGCATGTGGGCGCCCAGCCTGCTGCTGGTGCTGGGCGCCCAGGCTGGTCTGCTGCTGGTGTTGGGCGCCCAGGCTGCTGGGTGCTGGTGCCTGTTGCTGCTAGGCGAGAAATTTTTTTTTTTTTTTTTTTTCAACAATTGAATGGCTGCTGTGCCAATGTGGGCGAGCACTCGGGTGAGCAGGCTACTCCAGTCCATCAAGTACCGAGAGATGCTGATCCAGGCGAGCAAAGAGGAAAAATGGCAAGCTGTTTTTGGGCGAGAGGACCGTATTAGGCGAGCGCTAATTTAATGTAGTCCTTTGTAGATGACCCGAGTTTCAGGATCCTTTTGAGATCGTGCTTTTTGGCGCCCCATGAAAGAGCCGATAAGTTTAGGGATTGGCTGCCCGTTTGAGAACAGTGCAGAGGTAGGCCAAGCTTCTTTGACGACCCGCGAGAGAGCCGCTAAGCTGGAGATATACTGCCTGTTTGAGAACAGTGCAGAGGCCAAGCTTTTTTGGCGACCCGCGAGAGAGCCGCTAAGCTGGATATATAGGCTGCCTGTTTGATAACAGTGCAGAGTCCAAGCTTTTTGGCGATCCATGAGATGATTCACCTCGCCTGGACCTGTTGATTTCCTCAGCATTTATATATTTTTGAGTTTTTGACAACAGCTCTGGCATGCTCTTTGGTGGTCGCTTCATTACTGAAAAGAGGAAACGGGATGAGCGGAGGCCTCCCAAAAAGGCGGTCATGGTGACTTTCTCGTTGGGCTCCTCGACTTGGAGGACCTCATCGTTAAAACGAGTGAGGTAACTCCTTAGACTCTCATCTTGTTCCTGTTTTATGCTGAGTAGGTGGGTGGCAGGCTTCTGGTGGCGGTGTCCTCCAATGAAGTGCGACACGAAGGACTTGCTTAGTTCTGCAAAGGTGGAGATGGAGGTTGGGGCGAGACTGGAGAACCATTGCCTTGCAGAACCCTTCAATGTAGTTGGAAATGCTCTACACATGATCTCGTCAGGGATGTTGTGTAGTTGCATTAGGGTTTTGTAAGTTTCCAAGTGATCCAGCGGGTCCTTGGTTCCATCAAAAGTCTCTATGGTCGGCATTTTGAATTTTTTGGGGAGTGGATAGTTCGCCACGGCTGGTTTGAAGGGTGTGTCTGTTCGCTGTACCAGGTAGTCAATAGATTCTGGTACCTGTGCCTTCATGGCATTGAAGACGTTGCCAATCTGATTTTGCATCTCTTTGAACTTCTCATCCCAAAGGTTAGGAGCTTCTCTGGATTGACCTTGGAACTGACTCTCGTCTTCCAGGCTGTAATTCCCACTTCCCATCTCCTAGAAATCAGGATCCTCATGATTGGAAGCAGAGGGAGGGGGTGGAAGTCCACCGTGATTCGACCCGCCCGGGGGAGGGGGTGCGTCGAGATGAGCGCGGCCTTCAGGATCAACCAGGAGTCTTCCGTCTGGGACGACCGGCGGAGCTCCATCAGATGTCCCCTGGGCGTGGGTGGCATGATGACGGGCGCCCAGGGCGCCATGAGGATGGGCGCCTAGGGCTTGGGCGCCCAGGGGTTGGGCGCTCAGCTGTGGTCCTCGACCCTGGGCGCCCAGGGGTTGGGCGCTCAGGTGAGGGCGGCCTCGGTTGGCGCCTCGGCCCCGGCACCGTGTGGACGGGCGCCCGGGTGAGGTGCCCCTCTGCGTGGAGCGACCAGTTGCTCCGAGAGTGGTGCTTCCTGCGGTCCTGCACCTAGCGCTCCTCCCTGACTCGCCAGCATGAGCTGCAGTATTTGTTGGTTTTGAGTTACCAACTGCTGCATGGTCTCCAGCATCTGCTGGGGAGAGGGAGCGGGAGCATTCGGTACAGGGTTGGTCGGTGGAGGATTACCCTCGCCCTCGCGCGAGGGGTTACCATCTTGTCGCCTTGTTGATCTGGTGATCGGCATGGCTTTGTTGAAAAAAGGAAATTCTTTTCGTTTCCCACAGACGGCGCCAAACTGATGATGCCAAAAAGTGGTTTTCGGGCACCACCGATCAAGTGATTGGTAAATGATGTGAAATTAATGAAGAGAGAGAGAGTTTATAGTGGTTCGGTCATTGTGACCTACGTCCACTTAAATGGATTCCTTTACTACTTCGGGGAGGAGATTACAAGGTAGTCAGATACAATGATAGTGAGAAAAAATCCATCCTTCCTCCGTTAGTAGGACTCTCCTTTTATAGTCTTTTCCCAACGGGTGGGGAGGATCTCCCGCGATCTCAAACGGTGTACGCTCCAGTTTGGTGGAGTCTCCCGCACTGTCCTCAACAGATGAGCAGATAAGATCTCTTCCGCGGGACTTGGTGAAGGCCGGTAGATGGAACGACGCGTGTGCTGACTCTGTCATTCGATGGATCCGGACCCGGCCCTTAACAGGTAGATGACGACCCGGGCTCATCATGGACTTGGGTCAGTTGGTCTTGACCCGCTATCGTGGACCGAGCTGTTCGGGCCTAACTCGTCACTACGGACCGAGTCATTTGGGCATGTCCCATCATTACAAACATTGGCCTAGCCCAGCCCTAGTCCCTACACTGGAAGATTATCTGGTACGAGCCTGACAGTAGGCCACCCACCATTCATGTGGGGCCCACTAACCAGGAACCAAGAAAGGAAAATGACTAATAAAAGAGGGATGTTTCCGTCATTTGAATTCACGATCCGATTAAAATAAATAAAATAAACGAAGACAGCTTTTCAAACTAGCCGTTGAGAGTCCAATACTGCCGACAAGGAGCTCCTCTCCCTCTCTCAGTCTCAGCGCTGGAAAGAAAGAAGAACAGAAAGAAACAAGTCCAAAAAAAAAAAAAAGGAGATAGAGAAAGTTATTTCTTTCTCTCTCGATTCTTCTCTGAAAGCTTAGAGTATATACACCACTCTTTCCTTCTTCAATCGAGATTCTCTCATTTTTTCTGTAAAAAAAAGCCCAGCACCTACTGTTCTTCTACAGAGATTCAAGGGCCCAGGACAGGAAGGATGTTTACAGAAGGCTTAGACCAAACTGCCATCAACTGGATCAAACAGGTACAAAAACCCAGAAAGAATCCCATTGGATTTTTAAACTGGGTCATTAATGGTTGATGGGGTTGGGGGGTTCTTCTGATTTTTTTTTTTTTTATGATGGTTTCATTTGAAGGGGTTTGATGATTGATCTAATAATGAACTTTCTTCTTACATCCTCAGTTTCTTATGGATCTTTTTTTTTTATCTATCATCTTGTGCTATTCTTTGTTTCTTTGTTAGCTTGGTGAATCTTGAGTATTAGACTATAGTTTTCATTCATCTGTTAGCTTTTTATGAGTACCCTTTTTGTTGTCTGAATTCTAAGGCCTAGATTTGTTTATGGACTTCAATTTCATTTCTTGAATCACTAGTTATGGTTCCTCCGATCACGAATCACTTCGCAAACCAATGCTTAATCCTATTATAGCACTTGAAGGTTTTGATCCGGTAGTTTTTGTTTTCTCTGACATGCTTTTCATTTTTGGGTTTAACTGGTCATATTTTTTCCTTCTCTTGTTCTTTATTTTCTGCAGGGTTCAGATGTCCCTAATGAAGCTCGGTCTCCCTTGACAAATAAACTCTCACCCAACACCAATCTGCAACCAACAATGTTACATAACAGCAAGAACTACTTATCACCAAAGGCTATGCCCCCATTAAAGTTCTATTCTGGCTTTCTTGGCCCTCACAGCGGAGTGGGTGTTGGTTCAGAAGACGACAACGAGAGTGTGGCATCAGTTCCAGATGATATTGATGCCAGTTACTCTGGGGAGGAGGGTTCTGAGTCTAGTGATTCAGAAATGTTTCATAAGCCAGTCACACAGAACTGTGATGAAGAGATGTTTGGAGCTAAATCTAGCATAAATTATGGCTACAGACATGTGTCTTCTGTGATTAGAGATGCTTCAAAAGAGAATCTGAGGATTGAAGTGCCCGTCTATGTTAGAAGACATACAGGTGGTCATCTGGATAGCAGAGGATATGTGGAGAATCACTCAGTTTCAAGAAGCGAGCACGGGAACAAAGAGCATGCCAGCATTGCTGGCGCACATGTAAGAGATGATGTTCTCTCATTATAACCATGACATGCATGACCAACTGCGTATTGATCATACCAGATGCGCTATTTGTTTTATGACTAACTATTGGCCTGTATTCCTAACATCGATCAGTGTTATTGACCTGGATAATTCCTACAGCCAATAGCATCGGGCGCTGCAGCTGCTACAACTATGAAATTGATTCTCTAAGTATTCAATTCCCTAGGTTTTCTAGACAGTGCCATTATATCAAAGGGGCTAAAAGTGAAGGATTTAAATTGTGAAGATCCTTGAGGGGCCATCAAAGAGTCTCTTGTTTGATATAGAACAATCACCCAACCATCACCCTAGTAATTGGCTCCATCCAAATCTACCCTTGATAATTTTGTTGTAGCAGTGCCTGTCTCGAGCTAGGCAGAAGTATTGCAGGATTCAACATTGATGTTTTACCAAGCATTGTGGCATTGAAGTGATTCCTCCCTTCTGTCTAATGCAACATAAATAGTTCAATCTGACTTTGCACAAAGTCCAGATATTAAAAGGTTTCTGTAGTTCAGATATTAAAAGGTTCCACCTTTGATCTCTGCAATATTTGACAAATGAAACTTTTAGTGTTCTTCTCTGGATTTAGAGTTTGGCCAGCCACAAATATAATGATAATAGAATGCCTGGATATTTAGATATTTCATTCTTGGGCTTGACGGACCCATACTATATGTTACAATCAACATAGCTATCTCCTAGAATGATTTCAACATGGCCACAGGTTTCTCAATGGGGTGAAGTTATTACACCCCAGAGGCTGCAAGACTTGGGAACTCCCAGTGCACCTCCTATTCTTGAAAATGGAAGAGAAGAAAGCAGGTCTGGAATCGAGGGTCAGCAATCTACAGATACAGGCAGTCTAACACAAGAATATAATAATTTGGAAATGGATCAAACAAGCAATGAGATGCACACAATGGAGAAAGACTGCTATGGGAGTCAGGAAGTCTTACCAAACCTGGCAACACAATTCCAATGCAATGAGCCTTGCACAAGGTGTGCCTTTTAAAAAAAAATAATACTTTCTTTCCTTTATTTTATACTCTTTGGAGCTGAGCAATTAATTTATGTTAATACTTGGATATTTCTGGTATTTGGTATTCTTGGTTTTTATTTATTTTTATTTTTATTTTCTTGTGGGGATACAGATCCATTTCTGAAGAAGCACAGGCACAGTTCTCTCACCAGCAAACGTGCTCATTGGATCAACCAACTTATTACAGTGCTAGGTAGGCAAGGTTCTTCTCTCTTTCCATGATTTTATCCAATTCAACTAGCATGTAGACTATGTAATTATTTGTTATTGAGCACATCTATAGATCAATACACAATCATATTCTCCACTATTAGCTCTAAATGAAGGTTCAATGTGAATTATCCATTTCGGTGTCTTAACCCTTGAGTTCTTTGACAGATAATTGATATGCCTCCCAGTAGTAATGAACGCCTGATCAATATTAGTTAGAGAGGATAGTTATCTGGTTGGCAATTTGACCAATTTGTATTCACTTTCTGAGTTCAGATTTTGCACTGTATACTTTTCCAATTCCGGAGTTCAGTGGAAGAGATTAACTTAATTTATTATATATAGATATATATCATTTGCCTACTTTGTCGTTCAAGTTGACAAATTCAGTGAATTAATTGTAGCCTATTAGTTTGGTGGTACAATATGTGCATGATGGCCGCCACCATACAAATTGTGGCTGTCCCACTGCAGAGATATGTACCTCCTCACAATACACTTTTCTATTGCCTGCAATACATTTTAAGCACTCATTTTCAATTAGGACCCATAAATTTAGCAAATCATGCTAAATTATTGAAACAAACTGATTCAAAATTTAAGGCCTATTTGAACAAATTTGCCAACAAATCTCGTAGCTCGCGCGCGCGCACACACACACACACATGTTCACACACACACACATGTTTTTCATGAGAAGCAACTCTTTCAGCCCCTTTTGTGACCCGCTTGGATTTTTGCCAATCATGAGGAGAAATAGGAATAGAGTAATAAAAAGGTCTCATTATTGATTAGAATTTAGGGAAAGTGTCAATTGAGGTGAGTTCCAATTCAGGTTGGGATGTGGGCTGTTGTGGTGTGAGATTGATCATAGGGGGTCCTCGAGGGATTGAAATAGTTCATCATCATCAAAGCTTGTCTCAACTATGTTGGGGTTGGCTACATGAATTTTAGTTACCCGCTTGGATTTTTGCCAATCACGAGGAGAAATAGGAATAGAGTAATAAAAAGGTCTCATTATTGATTAGAATTTAGGGAAAGTGTCAATTGAGGTGAGTTCCAATTCAGGTTGGGATGTGGGTTGTTGTGGTGTGAGATTGATCATAGGGGGTCCTCGAGGGATTGAAATAGTTCATCATCATCAAAGCTTGTCTCAACTATGTTGGGGTTGGCTACATGAATTTTAGTTATCTATTCCGGTCTATCCCGAGCCAATAATTATCTCATGAAATTCCAAGAGCTACCTCAGCAGAAGATTTTTGGTGCACATACTCATGCATCTCTATAAGGGAATTGCTGAAAAAGGTTAAAGAGAAAAGATAGGCATGTGAGGATGCATACGATGCATTTAGAGTTTGGATCGAAAGTTCCAAAATGGGGAATAGAAGTCCATGAGAGACTCACAGAGAAATGGAAACCTCAAAGGGAAATGCTCAATCCACAACGGATTTTTTTATTGATTTCCAAAACTACCTCTAATTTCTTACAACACTCATACACACACAAATAACAAACCCTAGAATACAAGACCCATAATCAAACTAGGAAACTAATTAAAGACTCCATTGAAATTAGAAAGCAAGTACTAATTACAACTCATTAAAGAATAGCATAACAAACAAATCCTAAACTCTTTTTGTCCCACATGTAGGCCGCAGGACTCATTGTGTCAGTTCATTGCTTTGTATCAGCATACAACACTGACAACTCTGAAGAATATATTGGCTTTCCCACTATTTTTCTGTTACTAAATTTAGATTCTGTTACATTGCTACTTTCACAAATATCATCAATATATAAACATACTACACTGTTATAGTGGGTTTTGATAAATGAATATGATGCTACCTTTTTGCGATAAATTGGTAAAAATGAGTACTAAGCTACAACTGTGATAACATTGTGATATTTTCATGTGATTTATCTAAAGTCTGCATAAAAAGATTTACATATTTTTATCATTATAAGTACATTATAAGTATCATTATAAGTACCTTGTCGTGATAAATTGGTAAAAATGAGTACTAAGCTACTACTGTGCTAACATTGTGATATTTTCATGTGATTTATATAAAGCCTGCATAAAAAGATTTACATATTTTTATCATTATAAGTACATTTTCTAAAAAAATTTAATTTTAAAATACTTAGCTTTCCTTGTCGTGATAAATTGGTAAAAATGAGTACTAAGCTACTGCTGTGATAACATTGTGATATTTTCATGTGATTTATCTAAAGCCTGCATAAAAAGATTTACATATTTTTATCATTATAAGTACATTTTCTAAATTTTTTTAATTTTAAAGTACTTAGCTTTCCATGATGGTCACCAAAAAATTTTGACAATGTTGATAATAAAAATGAGATCAATTTTTTGCTTTTGTGGGTAACTGAATTACTGATGAGTGTATGGTTTTCTTTCTGATACTTTTACTCTTTCCAGTTTAAATAGATTTGTAATCACTTTGCTGTTGGCTTGTCTATGCATGGTAGCAGTGGACAGAGTGCTTGGCAAACTCTTATAGCATACGATGCATGCTTTCGCCTATGTCTAAATGCGTGGGCAAGAGACTGTATGGAGGCACCAGAATTCCTTCGAGACGAATGCATAGTTCTGCGAAATGCCTTTGGGTATGTTACTATATCAAGCCTTCACATTGTCTAGCTCACCTGAAATTTTGTACGTAATGATCAGGAAGGCTAAAGGAATATGGGAAGTTCTTATTGTTTAATTATCATCAGTTAAAGAAACTGAAAAACAGACTTCTCAGTTATTCATTGACTAACAGGCTACAAAAGTACTTGTTACAACCACGAGGTCAAATTCCAAGGGAGCGAAGGCTTGTTGATGGTGCAGAAGATGCTTGCAATGTCAAAGCAAAGAAAGTTATAGGCAAGATAAAGGTGGAAGGTAAAGTTTTTCAGTTCATATTATAAAAAATGAACGAAGAGAACTGGGACATGATTTACCCTCAATTCAAATGGTAAATTAAGAGTTTGTTTTGGATCACTGCCACTCCTGTTAGGTTTAACAGTTCCACTATGATTTAGGGTTGACAAGGAATTGATCATATTGGTTGGGAGTGATACCACATCATTCCCTGTGATCTGCCAAAAAGTTGTGGTATAGGAAAATATAGAAGAATAGAATTTCCAGCTAATTTTGTTCGGAATATCCATGTTATCCAAGTGCATACTGAAGATCTACCCAATCTAGCCTAACAAAATCTGTCCACCAAGTGTTATTTAAAGTTGCATTTAAATACAATGCCTAAATGACATCTCTAATGGTAAAATGGGCTTCTGGATCCATTTTGAAGTAAAGATGAACCAAACTTATCTTATTCTTGTGCCATCTTTAATGCATTCTTAGTACTCTTTAACTATTCTGTACTGGATATCATTTGCTTGCTTTAATCTGTTCACTATGAAATGTGTTGATTTCTTAACCCTGGAACTTTATAGGTATATAGAGAAGTTCTTTACTTTGGAACTTTTAGACTTTTGAACTTTGAACAAAGTTTATGGTAAGGTTCTTTACCTCAGAGCTATCTCAGAGCAGGTTCTTTTAAAATGGGCATTGTATTCAGACAAAACATTTAAGGGTTCCAACTCAGTACCCCAGATTATTTATTCGTCCATACTTAAACGATTAAGCCTAATTTCAGATAATCATAAAACAGATTCTTACATTTACCATTACGTGCTCCACATTTTACAGTCAATATGTTCTATATGGAAAGTTAGACTACATTCTTGTGAACCATCATAGGTCCATTTCAGATGCCATTATAATTATGAAGTTGTATGAAGTATAAAAATCTTAAAACTGATTCATGTGTATCATTGAGGAACTAATTCCTAGTTTCAGCTGCTGCCTATTTATTTATGTTGATCTATTGTTAATTCAAGATATTCCAGATGAAAGCCTGATTACATTTTTATGATCTAGAATGGGTCCAATATGGATACCAAACACTTAAATATTCTGTTATATAAAAGTTAAACTTTTTTGAAACAGATTAAGATGTGCTATGAAATCACTTGATCCCAATTTTTGTGATTTTCTTTGTCTTACAATCCATACCTTCAGCTGATTTCACTCTAGTACTCAGAATTTTGTCGCTCCCTGTGCTTGTGGATGAGAGAGCTAATCTCACTCTGAGAGAATAAAATCTTGAAAATGGCCTCTCATTTAAGCACTTCTCCATGTTTTAGTTATTTAAAATATAATATTTTCAATAAAACTTTTTTCCCCTTTTTTTCAAATAGAGACAGTACAGTACGGTTCCCAGTTGAATTTCCTTTAAATCCTCCAACCTTTTTTATTTTTTAAAAAAATATTATGTTTGGGTTCTGAATCAAAACTCAAAATAGTTATTAACCACTCTCATAACAAGGAATTGGTTGTTTCAATGGATGCAGTTAAAAAGATACGCATAATTCCACAGCGAAAGCTTCGGGCAACATACTCTCAGCGTGGTCTTGTGTATATGCAACTGGGGGCGGAATATGTTCGGAATGTTTCATCTAAGCTGAAAGCAGGCATCAATTCAATTAAAATTAACTCACTTGCTGTTCCTTCTGAAGGTTGTACCATTGCAGCTTCACAATCATTGATCGTTTTTGAATGTTGATTTTTACATACCTTTTTGGGATTAGATTGCTCATACAAGCATTAATATTGTAATGGATAATTTGAAATTGCCAAATGCTAAAGTGTTTTTTTTTATTACAGAAACATTATCATGCCTATTCCAGTTGAAAAGTTCAACCCAAGAGACAAATCTGGAACATGGTTCGGCTCTTTGCTTGCAACCAGGAACTGGAGATTCTCATGTCTTGTAAGTACCCAATGCTTCAAAGACATGTACATTCAGTTTCTTTTGCTGATGTGGCATATTCTAATTCTACAAGTTTCATCGTCGATTTAGGGTAATTTTGAAGTGTCCAAAATTGCATTCAGTTAAATTGATTGGCAGGACAAACATGGGTCATCTGAATGTGTGTTAAGCAAGAAAGCAGAACATATCCTTTTGAGTTTATTAAACCAGCCAAACAAAATGACCTGAGAAAACGAAGGATTACTTATACTACATAGGTGTATAATGAAATCATAATCCTAAAGAAAACTCTTATTTTCCTTCACATCTGATTTTTTTGGAGAAAAAACAAAAGATTTTTGCATTGTGCTGGGTAAAGAATATCTAACGTTCTTGTACATTTCAGCTTTCCAGAGAGTCAAGGGGATGCCCTTCTAATAGAAATCCAGGATTCAAGTAGGGTTACTCAAGGTCGGACTACAATTCAATTATCATGTTTGACAGATAACCCGGTATGCATTCCATCTATCTAATAGTAGTTTCTATCTGATGGGATCATTTTATTCTGTTAAAAAATTTATTTGGCTTCTCAAACTACGCAGAGTGATAGAGTTCGGTGGTGGCCTATTTACGATGAGAATCATGAATGCATAGGAAAGGTTCAGCTCTCCATCAGTAACACAAGTACTTGTAGCGAGATTAATTCTGCAAAGGTACGGTTTGATTTACTTCTTAACATTTTGAACGCCAATTTATGTTGGAGAAAAGAGCCTGTAAACGAGTAGGAAGGTACTCACATCGCAGCCATGGGGTTGCTAAATTCAAGTCGGGATGCCAAAAAAAATGTTAATTCAAGTTGACTTATGGGCTGAATTGATTTCACTGGCTGTGACACTTTCAAAGATATTAATCAGTCTGTGCACACACCGATGAAATGCATAATTTAAGAAGATATGTGAATGAGATGAAAAGTTGTCAGCCCTATAAGCACAATTTGAGAAGATATTCCAAATAAAATGACCATTCAGATCAAGCTTTCATGGTTGGCCAAACAACAACAGAATATGCTGATTTCTGAAAGAAAAACAATCTTAAACTGAGCCACAAATCACAAGTAGTTTGAAGCCATAGCCATGCAAGTAGCTATCCCTTTCTGCGATGCTTTTCAGGAGATGCTAATCTTAGAAACCATGATATCTTTCTCTCACCAAATCATGGTGGGGGATAATGGGGTGGGATTATATATATGAATGTGCGGGCCCCCACCTCATCTCTCATAGTAAGGTGAGAGATGCTCTCATAGGAGTATCTCCCATATATATAAAGAAGAAAACCTCAACAGACACTGTTTCTGATTCCAGTAGCATTTCACATGTATACTAAAATGGATATAAATTTGGTCCGTGCAGGTCTTTAATTTAAAGGTGTTTTGTAGTTTTGGTTTGGTTTGTTATGTTTGCTTTATTTCATTTGGCGTTGTATGAACCTTTCTTTTTTAAATAAAAAAAAAAATCTGGTCTGCAGAATCTTTGAACCACTGGCGACTTGGAATACATCATATATATGTATTCCAAGTCTGCAGAATCTTTGAACCCTTATTGAATGAAATTTGAAATTTTGGTCCTATATGTAATTATATATACAAATGTGTTTTAATTCCTGTAATTTCTTCCCCATTTTATCATGGTTCTATAGATTGATTTTCTTTCATTTGTATGAACTTATCACAGAGTGGACCTGTTGTGGAGACTCTTGCATATGATTTGGTATTGGAGGCTGCCATGCGATCTCAGCATTTTCACTCACGCAACTTGCAGATATATGGGCCATGGAAATGGTTGTTAAATGAATTTGCTGAGTATTATGGAGTTTCAGATGCATACACTAAGTTGAGGTACAAATTTTAAGGATATGCCTAGATGTATAGCTGGCAATTTGAAACTTCAAAATAATCTTTGAATGTTATCTGGAACTTGTGTATTGTTTCTGACCTTTTTTGCTCCTAATAGATATCAATAATTGGTGCTAGTAATGGTTTTGGATGGAAGACGCAGACAAAACTATCTATCTTAATGCAATTTCTAATATTTGCACTGGAACATAGTGAAATGGACAACCATCCATTCTGCCAAACCTTGTGCTATTTGGTGGACATTCAAACACTCCTGAACCTAAACTCAAAGTTTGAATCCTGTTGTAAAAATTATTTTCTCTTAGCCACGGATGGATTGCATTCTTATAATTTGGCGGTTATCTCTGTAGATATCTTTCATCTATAATGAATGTGGCTACTCCGACAAAGGACTGTTTAGAGCTTGTGTATGAACTTCTCATACCTATAGTGAAGGCCAGAGGAGAAAAAAATCTAACACGACAAGAGGTAAGTATTTCCATGTTTTGCAGTGTATTAGATAAAAATCTAATTTGTTGTTTTTTTCATTGACATCTTCTCTTGTTTAATTTTTGTCTCTAGGATAAGTATGATTGACAATTCGTAAGGACAAGCTCTATGTATGCATGATCTACCCCTAAAGCCAAGTGATATAAATATTTTGGCCAAATTGGAAATATGCGTACTATTTTTCATGTGGTTTCCACCCCTAAAATCATTATAAGTTGATTGCAGATAGTGATTTTGTGGCAAGAAACAGAGAGTGACAAAGCCAAGGAACCATTATAATAATATATATCTGATTTCCAACTGCCCAAAAGCAAAACAAATGATCATTTATTCTTCCAAAATGTCCAAAGAAAATTGAGAATATTGATATGTGCAAAGAAACAATGTGACAAAGACAGTGAGTCAATGAACCACTATAATATTATGTCTAATTTCCAACATCCCAACAACAAAGAAAATGATCATTTATTCAGCCAACATATCCAAAGAAAATTTCAATTTAGGGGGCACACTTTACAGTTAACCATTTCTTTCATTGCCAATTAGGGTGCATACTTACAGTTGGCCAATTCTTTCACTACCAATCTACCAAACCTAGATCTATCAAATCTCTAAACATCTGCATATCCATTAAGCCTGAATGGTGTCTTGGATTTAGCCTTTTAGCTGCATCATCTTTCCTTGAGTAAATGTATTGAAGTTGTTAAATAGTTTCTTGTGCTAAATTTCCCGTTGAATTGAAAATACAACAGATCTTATATTTCTAACATTTGTAATTTCTGCAGAGAAGCATATTATTAGACTGTGAAACCCAAGTTGAGAGTCTCTTGGTGAATGTCTTTGAGAACTATAAATCATTGGATGAGCTCTCATCTACAGGACTATCAGACATGTTTGGTCCACCACCAGAATCTGCCGCACCAGCTTTAGTTCCAGCTGTGCAAGTCTATACTCTTCTTCATGATATACTTTCTCACGATGCACAAACGATGTTGAGGAATTATTTACAAGTAAGTGTAATGAGTACAACTGAACAAGCACTGTCTATGTAATACGAGGAGTATGTGTAGTAGTATTAAGAGGATTCTTGAATGCAGACAAATATAAGATTTAATAGAAAAGGTCAATGAAAAAGAAGAAAATCTTATTTTTGTTGATTTAAATCCTATATCAGTTTACTAAAACAATGGTTGATTTTGATGCCTCTTGAGTGTAATTGGATATATGTATAAAAGTGGATGTGGATTTTTACTCATTCCATTGTTCATTTGACTGGTGCAGTGATCAGAACTTACATTAGTCGAGATAACTTTTTTTTCTTTTTTGGACTTATCCAAGTTAAAACTGGACAGTATTAACTCACCTAAGTCTTTGTTTTCCATGCAAAATTGTATTAGGACTTAGGAGTGGATAACCACCTTTTCTGATAAAATTTCAATCCACTTGCAATTTTCACTTGCATCGAAACATGCATAAGGAAATCTATATTTTCTTTTACTATTTTTTGTGCCAAACTGCCGATCAAATCTCTGCCTTATTATGTTTGTTGAATTGAACTTATTATTAATTTTCTTGTAGTCATTTTTCTCCATTAGAAAAAAAGCAGTCTAAACCAAATGGTCTTTTGGATACAGAAAGCTACAACAAAGAGGTGTAGGAGGCATATGTTAGAGACAGATGAGTTCATGTCAACAAACAGCGAGTGTTTTCTTACAGACCCTATGACCGTCTCCACGGCATATCTCAAGATGAAGACCTTGTGTATAAACATAAGCAATGAGATCCAAGCGGACATCAAAATTCACAATCAGCATATACTTCCAAGGTAGTGTTCTGGATGTAGGCTCAAATGGTTGAATATTGTGAAGGATGCTGGTTTATCTATACCAATATCTGTTTGAGAGGGCTCAAAAATCATGCAATCATGTTGAGTTGTCTAAGGGGAAATGTTATTTGTCTCTGACTTCATCAATATCTGCAATTAGCTTTGGTAAAGAGGTCGAATTGAAAGAAGAGAAGTATCTTACTTAATGTGGTTGAAAGTTCCACCCAGCCCCAAGAGTGGAATAGATCCAATCTATGCTAAATATTTGAACTGACTTTTACATCCATCTTGAGACACCCATAAATAACCATAGGAACTGTATAGTAAAACTACCACCACATGAGCAGCAAACTTTTTCGGAAATGAATTTTTATTTCCTAGGAATTGACATTTTCTTGCATTTCAGCTCAATAGATCTGCCGAACATAGCTGCATCTGTCTACAGCATTGAGTTGTGCAACAGACTCAGAGGCTTTCTTTCCTCTTGTCCTCCATCTAGTCCATCGCCACATGTGACTGAACTGTTGATTGCTGCTGCTGATTTTGAGAGGGATCTCCAGTCATGGAATATTAGGTGTGTTACAAGGGAACCTTTACTTAGAAAAGCTTTCCTTATTTATACATTCTATATTCGAAAAAGCGATTACATATTTTATTGGAGAACAAGAATTTGTCAAGAATTAGAGCACATTGGGCTGCGACCAAAGAGCTTATCTGGCAGCTTGAATTGTTTTCCATTCTGCTTTCCAACTTTTCTTGCTCATACACTGGTGATGGGAGCTGATAATGCTGTGGTTAGTCCAGAGGAAAATGGTTATTTCAATGAATGTGGTCTCCCTTTCCATGCCAACCCAAGGCATGGCAGAACTAATGACCATCTGTTTCATTTCAAAGTAAAATGGCAAAAAGAAAATGCAACTATTCTGTGAAAACATTCAGCTGCCTGAGAACTAGGGTACATCTAATTGCATCCTTAATTTTCTTAGGGTCAACATTGTTGAGTTTCCAATGTCAGCCAAATTTTGATGCATTCCTTGATTTTCTTTTTCTGCTTATCTGTTCTTTTTTGTCCCTTACTTTGCTTCAGTTTGGTTCATGGAGGTGTAGACTCAAGATATCTATTCCATTCCTATATACTGGTCTGGGTTCAGGACAAGCGACTCTACTTGCGCGAACTTTGCAAGGCAGAGAAAGTATTAATCGTTCTCTCTGTCTACATTTTTTAATCCACTCTTGTTCCTTCATCTGATAAGAGACTTCTTTTCAGGCACCATGGTCTGCAACAACAACACACCATTCCACCTCACCCTTTGTAGAAGACATGTACGATAAAATCCGAGATACTCTTAATGA
Organism: Cinnamomum chago; assembly: GCA_038049695.1. NCBI lineage: Eukaryota > Viridiplantae > Streptophyta > Magnoliopsida > Laurales > Lauraceae > Cinnamomum > Cinnamomum chago. The sequence continues at coordinate 38,776,605 of CP142454.1, forward strand.
GTTTGAAGTAATAATTAACCGATGGCCTCAATACTCGTTGATTCTAGAAAATGTAAGTACTATAGCCTGAACAAGTTTTTTATGGTGATTTTTTGGATAAACTTTCAAATCCATGAAGTTTACGAAGTTCATAGAATGCTCTCTCTTCTGTGATGCACAAAGGGAAGCATGGGAATTGAAAATTGGTTACTGGTTTTCAGTATTTTTTTTTCTCCACCCAAAGTTATTATCAGCCTTATAGCTACCAATATTAATTTGAGGTGTAAAAACCAGAGAAAGAGACTTTTCTAGTTTGATTTTATATTTCCATACTCATCTAGATGCACAGAAGACCGGATAGATAGCCATTGATTCTATCAAAATATTCAAATTGATTGTGATCTGGAGCACATCCGAAAACACTCTTGTTGGGTTATTTGGTACATGGTATCTTTCCAGAACTAGGTGTCCTTAGTATCTAATGATATCTTTGTTTTTCAAGGCTATTGCTGATGTAGAACGAGCTGTCATAAAGGCAATGGAGAAGCAGTATACTGAGATTTTGATGCCTTTAAAAGACAGCATCCCTAAAAAGCTTGGAATGCATGTCCAGAAGTTTACGAGAAGGCAGTCTGCAACACTCTATCATGTTCCCAGTCAAGTGAGTGCTTCCAATGTATATGAAATGTAAATTTTGAAAGACTGGCTAGAGTTCTCAAATTCTTTAGGTGTGCCTTGGATGTCCAAAAATAGTATATCATAATTGGTTTCAATAGCAGGGTTTATCATTATGTATGCCAGGCATTTTTGGCTGTATGGAAAACTGAAAACATGTTATATGGGACACTAATTCAATACAATCTGGACTGATACTCTCTTCACAATTACTTGAAGTGGAGAAGGCAGAAACAGCATTCCCTCCTAATGTGTTTCCAGATTTCCACATCTGAGTATATAGTAGGAATAACTATCACTTCTGCAACTATATAATATTAAAACTGCTTGCAATGTGCGAGGTGCATCCAAGCTCAACCTTGCTCACTGGACTATCTCTTACATTGTTTTTTATATGGCAGTTTGGAACGTTTACAAATACAGTCAAATGAATATTTGAAGTTGTGCATTATAGAGAGGACATTTGGTCACTGAAATATCTCTTACATTGTTTTATGTGTGGCAGTTGGGAACGTTCATGAATACAGTCAAACGAATACTTGAAGTTCTGCATTGTAGAGTTGAAGACATTTTAAAACTGTGGGCATCATGTCTGCCAGTTGTTGGAGATAGAAAATCAGTTTTCGGAGAGCGACTAAATGAAGTTACAGTTATGCTGAGAACAAAATACAAAAACTATATGCAAGCAACTGTGGAGAAGCTTGTAAATAATGTATGTACACAGATTTTTTTACTTCCAGATTTTTTTGAAAAAAAAATTTTTGTTCTTTGAATTTTTTTCACAATAGTTTCAATACACAGAGGAGGGTGCAACCAGTTAGCCCAAACAATTACAAGAAATTTGAGTATTTTGGCAAAAATCAATGGTCTATTTGTTTCAATATGTGTTTGGAGATTGAAGAAATTGAGAGATCCTTAGAAGATTCCTTTCCTATTTTGTTCACACTCTGTTTCACTGTCAGCAACGATTGGCAGTTCATTGATTTGAGTGGAAAATTTGGAAAAACACCTATAATAATTTCCAATTTCTATGCATCTCCAACACATGGAAGAATATATCACCTTCCCTTTCGCCAAAATAGTGAGGCAAAAATGTGATTTAGGACCTCTTTCCTAGCAACTGCATTTTGTTATCGCTAATTACTGATGACAGAGAGAATAGATGACAATCTAAGCAAATTTTCAGACACAAGCAAGTCGAAGCACAAGGCTTAAAAAGATACTCGAGGAAACAAAAGAAACAGATGGTGAAGCTGAGATCCGTGAGAGGATGCAAATGTTAAGTTCACAGCTCATGGACTCCATAAGCAATTTGCATGATGTGTTTTCAAGCCGGATTTTCGTAGCAATATGCCGTGGATTTTGGGATAGAATGGGACAGGTACTACTCAATACTAAATATTACATACAATCGCATAAATAATGCAGTTCCTTATTTACCTCACTTAATGCATTTCCTTCTTCAAATTTTACTAGATTGTGCTTAGCTTTCTTGAGAGCAGAAAGGAAAACAGGGTTTGGTACAAGGGCTCTGATTATGCTTTGGGAGTAAGTGTTTCTTCTTTCCTTAGCAACTTCAATTGCAATTTATGTAACAAGGTCACTCCAGTCTCAGTGTTATACCAACCACTCCAGTCGCAATGCTATACCAACACATGTATTAAAGTTCAAGTAATATAAAAACAATTTGATGTGTCATGCACAACAGTAAAAGGATATCAGATAAAATGGTTACTCATGGACTAACATGTAGCCACTATTCGGATTTGAAATGCAGATCTTGGACGATCTATTTGCTTCGCAAATGCAGAGATTTCAGGGAAATGCTCTGCAAGTAAAAGATCTTGAGCCGCCTCGTTCAATTATTGAAGCTAGATCTATACTTTGCAGAGACACACCAAACACAGCAGACCCATCAACTTACTTCTACTACTAGGAACCATCACTTTTGTAATTTTTATCAATTTCATCATACAACAAGGCGGCTGCAACTGAGCTTTCAATGGTTTCGGGATCTCAGAGACTCAGACGGGAAGAGTTAACTGTAGTTCTATGGTCATGATTCATATGCATGTCAATATTGGCAATATTCTTTTACATATTTGAATTCTTTGTAATGGATTCTCATAGGTTGATATAAGGACCTGATAGAACCCCTATTGGGTGTGATAGGCCTTTGTTACATTTGTGAGTTCACAGTTAGGATGTCAGAGACCCGGGAAAGAGCAACTGTTCTATATTCATTATTCATGTACAGGTCTATAATGGGAATATTCTTTTATATATTCATTTTTTTTATAATGGGCCCCTCTCATAAGTTGATTCCAGGACCTGGTTGTAGTTCCTCTACATTGGGCAGGTGAGCATCTGATTTTAGTTTGTATGATTATATATGGTTTTGTAGATATGACAATGCAATGCCAATGAAAGAAATATTTCAGAAGTTTGTTCTTACTGTTGTCTCAACTTTTGCAATGCATGCAAGAAACTTCAATATGCAGATGGACTCTATGTGAATATATGCATATTTTTATTGGTAATTCTAATATGATAAAAATCATTTCATCATCAATTCCGACCCTGTAATATCCTGTAGTATATGGGCCCAGGATCAGTCTGGCCCAGGTAGTACTTTGGGTTGTTTCCTTATTATGGAATTAGTAGTAATACTTATTAAGGAATTGAAATTTGAAAGTATCCCACGTTTTGGGAATAGAGTTGTATAACAACTCTAATAGAGGAGATAAGGGAAAGATTGGAATTAGGAAGTTTTGCAACTCTCCTAGTAGAACCCCTGTTGTTTACTTATAGTATTGATGCCTCACGTTTATGGTAATTGGAAAAGGGAAAGAGTTGTGAAACAACTCTAAGTGAAATTAGGAGAAGAGGACTAGGACTCTAATTCCTTTTAGTCTACATATACAACCATCGGCCAGTAGAGTGTTATTCAATTTCTTCCTTGTTGTTTGGAGAGCAATTCTGAGAGAGAGAGAGAGAGAGAGAACTTGATCTCTAGGATCCAGGGGAAGAAGAAGGAGAGGAAGGTCACTCACGGATGTCCTATTCGCGCCCTCACATTGCAAAAGCAACGATCGCATATCAAAGGTGAGTGGATCTTCATAATTAATTAGTTGATTAAGTTTGATGGTTGATAATGTGATGTGATTTAGATTCTCTGTTAAGAAGATTTGATTGAGGAATTATATGTTATGTAAATTATGTACTAATAATATCCGTTTTGGTTATGGGATTACATGTTAATGGAAATGGAATTCATACATTTGGAAAGGGGATAAAGATTCATGGAATAGATTCAAATTTTGTTGAAAACAGAGACTGGACGGCAGTGCTGTAATTGATATCGAAGGGTTGTGGGACCCCATGGCCCACCTGATCACAGATCAGGACCAGAGATCCGGTAGAGCACTGCTGGTCCACCATGGAGGTGTTGGTCTTACAAAGATTGGATCTCGGTTGGGCCACCATCCAGTTCAGTTTCAAGGTTCTGACGTGAAATTGAAGAAAACAGGGTTGTATGTCGTCAAGGGCAGTGGGACCCATCAGTGGGTCTGATTGGAAATCAGAACCCCACATCTTGAAGTGGACCCCTGGGCGACCATAGGGTAGTGGGGCATCTGGGGTTGTGATTAATGGGACCCACTGAGCAATAGATTCAATACAGTCAGGCGTGACTGTGTACAGAAAAACAGTGAATCACGTTTTGGACTTGTGGACCCCAGGACATGATCTAATGATGAATCAGATCCAATGGGCTGATAACTGAGCAATGGTCGACCATCACCTAGATGGTTGATCATGGATTATGTGAGTGGGACCCACTGGAATCTATATGGGTGTGCCTTCAGGTGTGGACAACTAAAAACTGGGCTCTGTTCATGGATCTGTGACATGGATCTGTGACAATTTAAATTGGGTTTGGCCCACGATTGATAGGTGATGACCATATAGAGTGTATATACAGATAACTTAAATATTAGATGATTAATTAATGGTGATTAAGTAACTGTGATCAACTTAGTTGTGGTTCCCCTACTGTATATTATGTTTTGTTCTATAGTGTGGACCAACCATACTCCAATAATGTCAATTATGAATTGGAGTGGGGCAAATAAACAGTGAACTTAGTATGGGTCGGGCCCACACTGTTGATATGTACAGGAGGAAAATTGTTAATAATATTGAGTTGTGATTGTTATTAGATGCTGAGGTCCCATACGTGGGATGCTGGACTTAGTGTTCGAGCCGTTATAGCGGCTGGTCCATAGGGGACGTGTCCGATGAGACAGGGTCATAGTGACCGGTATACATGTATACGATGGGCCTTGAAGCGTGGTAAGGTGCATGGGCACGGATATATATTTATGGATGTATTTTTGCATTTAATATATTGATTCAATTATGTTAATCATGTGATATTATGTTTTATGTTGCCTATGTAATTAGGAATGTTCATTCACCAGAAATACTGATGTTGTGTTGCCCCCTTCAGGTAATCTTACTGCGAGTGGGATAAATCAGGATGGCGCTCAGCACGTAGATTTTGGCATGCGAGGCTGAAGGGAGAGAACGAGAAATATTTATAGGAGTGACAGAAGGATTAGCTTTTGTTTAGCAATTGATTTAATGTTTAGTACATTATTAATTTGAGTCAAAACATAGGGATTTGGATTATTCAGCGATTTTTTGATATTGTTTGACTTTATTTAAATTAATTGGAATTATAGTTGATTTATATGCCAAATCTCTTATGCGAATAATTTGATAAATGAATGGTAAACATTGCCTAGTTATCACGATCCGAATATCTGACAGGGCCTCGGAATTTGGGTCGTGACAGACCCTGTGCCATGGTCATGAGGTGTGTGCAAGGGAAAGCATATACAATGCATGGCATGGTGTTTGGCTGTGATGTTTCAAATTAACACAACATATATCTGTCTCGCATTATTATCTGATTCTGCAATTTTATATTTAAAATTCATGCCCGTGTCATAACGTTGCATGTCTAGGGTTGCAGATGGAAATTTGACTATCCGAACGAGGTCTCTGGTTCCAAATAAAGCAGGCATAGAACCTATTTCTGGATCCTTTCATATAGGATCCAGAACATTCAGATCTTGAACCAGACCAATGTATGCTCTGGCCTCATGATCTAGATCCAGGAACATTACATTCACATATTAAGAATATATGAAGGTTCTTCTGTATAGCTTGAGTTATATTCATATTTGATAGTGTACTTAACTTTAATCATATACCATTTGGTAGCCCCATAAACAATTTATTTTGAAGCTCTTATATCCAATTATATTAACGCAATCCCCATCTTATTTTAGATCTAGATCTAGAATCAATTCCCTTTTCTAAGTTGAAATTGGTTCTGGATACTACACATGGGTCTCTTATATCCAATTATACTAACGCAATCCCCATCTTATTTTAGATCTGGATCTAGAATCAATTCTCTTTTCTAAGTTGAAATTGGTTCTGGTTACTACACATGGGTTCCACGGCGAATCTAGATCAAGATCCGTATCCATAGAGATGGACCTAGGTCCTAATCCACCCTCCACCCCAGATCCGACCCATTTACATCTGTTGGCATGTCCTTCCTATATACATACTATATCTATACATCATAGTGTGTTGGGCAGATGTATGTGTAAATCCTATGATCAATCACTCAACCACAGCTGAAACAAGTAGTTCCAATCAAGCAATCATATAAGAGCAATGTGCCTATATCCATGGACCAAGGAGAAATCTTTAGTTTGTTGTTCCTATTTTTCTCCTCTTTAGGATTAGCGTTTACAAGTGAGACATATTTGAAAATTAGACCCAATACAAATTATCAAGATGATCTTGGCTGACTCAGAAGCCACTTGATCCAAAATACGAGACATTTAACCCAATAACTTTACCTTAGGTTGGACTATTGACCCACCTTGAACATTATTGTAAGTCCTTTTGTCCTCATTCCTCATTGAAAGGTATGTTCTCACACAGTTTAGTCCAAGGTGTACCCACAATTAGCATTGTGTAAAATTGATCAAGTCCAAGCAAGGCTTGAACTTTTCTGAAGTCACTTCATTCTAAACACTCACACGCACTTGGTAGCTTTCTTTCTCTTGAATGGTTTTTTCCAACTCCTACTTCTAATTCTTTTGAAGTGACTCCCTGCATTTGTTGCCGTCCTCGCATCCTAATTTTTTATTGTTCATAGTTATATGTTTTTGCATTCCACATTTCTTCTCATAAAAATACAGATATGCCATTATAGGATTTGCATGTGTGAATCAAATCATTGTTCGCACACATATGATATGTATAACCATTTACTATAACCAAAATCAAGAATCCAAAATCAGTCAACTTCATCCATGCCTAGGGTGACTGAACACAGCTCTCCATGCTCAATCTTATTCTTTTGCCTTTTCAGTTTTCTTTGGAGCGACCATTTCTTTTTCAAATCCTTTCAATGTGAACGTTCTCTTTCCATGACTTGAATTGGTCATCATATGTAACACCCCGAATCCCGAAGCTCATCAGGACCCGGGGCTTACTATAAGAAAATTTAAGATCACCGCATGAATCAAGTTACGGCTCAGAATTGAGCAACACTTGAAATTTATTTAAAAGAATCATTAATAAGAGATAAATAATATCAAGTCTGTAACCAAAAGAAATCTATAATCATAAGGGATTCAAAGTTCAAAATTATTGAATAAACAATAAGGCACTAAATCCTAAATGTCATTTTTCCATCCCAATTGTATCGCTCTCCCATCAGCCGCGAAGATTGAAGTCCAATGGCTGATTTTCATCGTTGTCAAGCTCCCCCAAACGTTGCGCACCTGAAGTGGGGCAAACCACTCATCAGAAAACTGGTAAATAATATTTCCAGATACACAGGTCATAACTAATATAATTCATTACAAAAGTGCAGAAGAATTCACAAGGTGATAGTGGATTACAAATAGAGTTTTCTTATTATCTAATGAGGTTACATAGTCAGTCTGTAACTTTGATAAGTTCTGTGATTCTCAATCCCGGGTTCCTATAGTGGAACTCTACCAACAGAGTTTTCAGTACTTCAGTCCCTTCCAAAGAGGAAGTCCTTACATAATGCATTCGAAAACTCCCAGTAAGGAGATAAATTTCAAAAATGATATTTCAGTCCCAGTCCAACCTTATTCCTCCTGGCCCGCAAGGGGTTCAATGTTCAATTTGATACTCAAAAGTATTCTCATAAGAAAAATTCATTAGTTCTTGTATATTCATTATGCATTCAGTAGCATTATCAAGGAATTATACACACCAATTATATTAATATAAGATTAGTTCCACAAAATCAGGATAAATAGGGCCCCACTTTTATTTAACATTTAGTACCCTCTTTTGACGTACTAATCTCATATTTTCCTAAATTCCATATTATCAATAAGGATTCAAACAAACATACAGAATTACTATTAATCTGAGGATTCAAACAAACGTACTATGAATACCCAATGTTCATATGTGCTTATAATATATAACTTTGAGTTATATACTTCAATCAGGCCCACACTAAGATACAAGTCCCATAGAATTGGTATAGTTATTAATTAATTTTATATCTCCTGACACATGGCTCAAGTCAACATTTTTGTACATACACAACTTTAAGGCACCTGTACATTATTACTTAGTTTATATCATCTAGTATGACACATGGCCCATCTCAACATTTGTGTACACAACTTAAAGGCACCTGTACACTATTAATTAGTCTATACCATCCAGTGTGACACATGGCCCATCTCAACATTTCAGTACACAAGGCAATAAAAAAAAAGGATTCTTTAGAAAGTTCAGGAGGAAGTCACCTTCATCCCAACGGTGACATCACAGTAAAAAGAAACAAGAGAGAAGCACAGATCGTCTCTTCAGTCTCACGTCCAGTGCTTGGAGATCAAAGGATGGTGGGTCCCTAAGTGGTCCACTCATCATGAATCTAGGACCATCCTGGTCGCCCGTCAAAGACTGACTAGATGACTGGCTTTGATCTTAGATCAGGTGAATTGATGGGCCCCACATGTCTCTCAGACATTTTGGTGTAAGCCACTGTCGTCTGCAAGTGACTGCAACCCCTACTCTTCCTTACTAATCCATCTTTCCACAACTTGTTTTCAAGGGATAAAGTCTACACCTACATGGATTCTCCTCATCCTATTATCCCATATCATATACAGTAGTCGTCATCAATACTAAATGGTAACAAGTCTATTCCCAGCGGCCATTGACAGACCTTCATAACCAGAACATGGAAGGTTCAGATGGTGGCCCTCCAATGGTCCAACTAGCCTGGGGTCTGGACCATCATGGTCGCCCATCAAGGGCGGACCAGATGACTGGCCCTGATCCTTGATCAGGTGGGTCAGTGGACCCCGCAATCTAACCCACGAAAAAAAAACCCAAAATGCCCAACCCTACCGATACAACACTTCCTGGGTTTCGGATGGGTGGGCAGATGGGACCCAATCCAATTGGGTCCACCTCCACAAAGATCGCCCAGGGGTCTGCTACCAGATCCCTGGATCAGATACCTGTTCAAGTGGGCCCAATGGCCCTAGTATCCAAATCGACAGGTCATGTATTTGTCGATTTGGTTGAAGACCATGTCTCTGGTTAGGTTTCAACTGATCTCTTCCTCCAAAGGTTTGAGATGTATATACATAATAAAACAAAATCTAAATATCACATCTAAGCAGATAACATAATCATAATCTATTACTACTTTATATGGAGATCATAAATCTTGGTCAAGCCCCTGGATCCTCATATAGAGAAGGAAATTCCAATATTTGTCAGTAATCAGATCGTCAGTCCCTGATCCCCTTTTTGGGTTATTATCATGATCAACGGAAACACAGAATAACCCAAAAATCCATAGTTTCTATGTACTTGAAAATATCACTCACCTCCTAGTGTAGCAGATCGTGGCTTGGTTGATGTGGGGTCTTGAATATTGCATCCACTAGGTCCTCTGGCTTCTTCCTCCCTGAGATCCTTCTCTGCTGCTTCCAAGGGAAATCCCTCTGTACTTTTTCCTCTCTTCTCCTCTTTAACCCAAAATGAAACAATCGGAAAGAAATGCAGAAATTAATAATAGTTCTTAACTTATCTTCGGGGATAAGGTTCAATCTCCACTGCTCCCTGGGTATCAGAACGGAAACCTCCTTTGAAGGAGATGTCGTTCTAACAACCTAAACATAACAAACCGGGCTTTAATGGGTTGGAAGCAGGTTGAGAAAAACCAACTAATGTAACCCAACCCAACTTAATACCTTAAGGGTCGGGCAAATCTGGGCCTAATCTGGCCCGGTACCTAATACCTTATGGGCCAGACGAATCTGGGCCTAATCTGGCTCAGGTTATTACACACTCCCCCCCTAGGAAATTTGGTCCTCCAAATTTAGTACATACCTGGTGGAAAAAGGTAGGGGTATTTCTTCCTGACCTCGTTTGCTACCTCCCAGGTGGACTCTAGTTGACCATGATGCACCCACAGAACTTTGACCAATTTTTGTGCCCTGCTCCTCAAAATCCTCTCTTTGGTTTCTAGGATCTGCACTGGTCGCTCCTCATATGACAAATCTGGTTGTACCTGGATCGAATCATAGTGTATTACATGAGAAGGATCGGGCTGATATTTTCTGAGCATGGAGACGTGGAACACATTATGCACGCCAGCTAGTTGAGGTGGTAGTCCAAGGGTGTAAGCGTTACCATCGCTGACACGCCCAATGATTTCAAATGGTCCAACATACCGTGGACTCAATTTCCCTTTCTTACCAATCCGCATAACTCCCTTAAACGGAAAAAATTTAAGGAATACATAATCACCCACACTGAAATTCCAGTTCCCTCCGGCGATTGTCAGCATAACCCTTCTGCCTACTCTGAGCGGCTCTTAATCTGTCCCTGATCTTCCTGATAACAGTGGTGGAAGTTTGAACCCAATCAGGGCCAAGCAGTCTCCCATCACCAACCTTTTCCCAGCAGATTGGAGATCGACAATTTCGACCATAAAGTGCTTCGAATGGTGCCATTTTGATACTAGAATGATAGCTGTTATTATATGCAAATTCAACCAATGGCAACTGTTCATCCCAATTGTCTTTAAAATACAAAGCACATGCTCTCAACATGTCCTCAAGGGTCTGATTCGTTCTTTCTGTTTGCCCATCAATTTGTGGATGATATGCCATACTGAAACTCAACTTTGTACCCATCGCAGCTTGCAACTTCTTCCAGAAATTCGATACGAATCTCGTATCCCTATCTGATATAATAGAAGCATGTACACCATGCAATCTCACAATCTCCTTCACATACCTCTACGCCAAGTACTCCATAGAAGTTTTGTTGTTAATGGAAAGAAAGTGTCCCGATTTTGTCAACCGATCTACCATAACCCAAATAACTTCATTGTTTCGAACGGTCCTTGGAAAACTTGACACAAAATCCATTGAGATATGCTCCCATTTCCATTCCGGTATCGTTAATGGTTGAAGCAGCCCTCCAGGCTTCCTGTGATCAGCTTTTACTTGCTGACAGGTAAAACACTTACCCACAAATTCAGCAACGTCCTTCTTCATGCCGACCCACCAAAATCTTATCTTCAAATTTTGGTACATTTTTGTGCTCCCCGGATGGATGGTGTAACGTGTGCAATGTGCCTCCTTCATAATTTCATCCTTGATTTCCAAGATGTTGGGGACACAAAGCCTATTACTGAAGTACAGAGTACCATTGGTGATAGAAAAATCTAGCTTGTTATCCTTCCTAAGGAACATTTCCATTAATGCTGGATCATCCCTCTGGCGATCTTTGATCCTTTGGATCAACTCGGGTTGGACCCTGAAACTCCCTAGCAATACTTTATTGTTGATGGACCAAAGGTTTACATTCAGATCCCCGACTTCTCCCATCGATGTCTTCTCAGGTGATAACGAAGTCATCTGCGCAGATTTCCTGCTTAGTGCATCAGCAACTACATTTGCTTTACCAGGATGGTAAAAGATAGAGAAATCATAATCTTTCAGGAATTCCATCCATCTTCTTTGTCGTAGATTTAGATCTTTCTAAGAGAATACATATTTCAAGCTCTTATGATCTGTATATACTTCAAAATTTTCACCATACAAGTAGTGCCGCCAGATCTTGAGTGCAAAGACCACCGCAGCCAATTCTAGATCATGTGTGGCATAATTCTATTCATGTGACTTCAACTGTCTTGATGCGTAGTCAATTACCCTGCCGTACTGCACGAGCACGCATCCTAGACCATTTAGTGATACATCACAGAATATCACAAAACCTCCACTGCCAGAGGGGAGGGCTAAAACTGGAGCTGTAGTTAGTTTCTCTTTTAGCATTTGAAAACTTGTTTTGCATCTATCATCCCATATGAACGGCACGTCCTTCCGAGTAAGTCTGGTCAAAAGACCTGCTATAGAGGAAAAACCTTGCACAAATCTTCTGTAGTAACCCGCTAACCCCAGGAAACTACGGATTTCAGATACGGTCGTCGGCCTCTTCCAATTGGTAATAGCTTCGATCTTGCTAGAATCCAAAGACAACCCTTCACCTGAAATGATGTGGCCCAAAAAGCTCACTTGTACTAACCAAAAGTCACACTTACTCAACTTAGCATAAAGCTGGTTTTCTCTCAGCACATTAAGAGAAGTGTGCAAATGATCCCCATGATCTTCTTTCGACTTGGAATAGATCAGTATATCATCTATGAATACCACAACAAATTGATCTAGGTAGGGTTTAAAAAGTTGGTTCATTAGTGCCATGAATACCGCTAGCGCATTGGTTAGCCCAAAAGGCATTACCAAAAACTCATAATGCCCATACCTAGTCTGAAAAGTTGTTTTAGGTATGTCCTCTTCTTTCACCCTTAGCTAATGATATCCCGACCGGAGATCGATCTTCGAGAAGTATTTCGCACCCTGCAGCTGATCAAACAGTTCATCAATGCGCGGAAGTGGGTACTTATTCTTGATGGTAACCTGATTCAACTAACGATAGTCGATACACATTCGTAAGGATCCATCTTTCTTCTTAACAAATAAAACTGGTGCTCCCCATGGGGAGACACTGGATCTAATGAACCCCTTTGCCAGTAATTCTTGCAATTGTTCTTTGAGTTCTTTCAACTCAGTAGGTGCCATACGATATGGAGCTTTAGAAATTGGCGCAGTCCCCGGTACCAGTTCTATGGCAAAGTCTACTTCTCGAACTGGTGGCAAACCGGGCAGGTCTTCCTGAAATACATCAGGAAATTCACTAACTATGGGAATTTCTTTCAGTTCAGGCTGCTGCTTCTCTTCTGTAACAAAGGCAAGATACCCATCACACCCACTCCTCAATAATTCACAAGCCTTAACTGCGGAGATGACTGCCGTGTGTACTGACCTTCTCCTTCCTATTACACACACATCTTGGAACCCTTCCAGATTAAAGCGAACTAGTTTGTTAAAACAGTCCAACACTGCTCTATACTTTGTTAGCCAATCCATTCCCAAGATGATGTCAAAATCATTCATGGGTAACAATATCAGGTCAACCGACATATTAGCTTCCCCGATGATAAGTGGACATTCATAAAATACTATGCAAGTGTTCGTTCAAGTGTCCTCCAGTGGGAGTTGATACTGAAAATGGTTGATCTAGTGTAGAGGGTGGTTTATTCATTTTGGGAGCAAAAACATGTGACACAAATGAATGTGTAGCGCCAGAATCAAATAGAGTATAAGCATTAACATTAGAAATTAGAATCATACCCTCCACCACATTATTGGCGGCCTGAGCTTCTTGTTGAGTAATAGCAAGAATCCTAGCCTCAGGTTGCTGTCTCCTTTGATGTCCGCCATGATTGGGTCGACCACGATTGAAGTTTTGTCCTTGAGACTGGTTCGGTGGTCCCCTTGGCTGATTTTGCTGATTTTGGGCATTGTACTGATTCCTTGTTGGTGGATTCTGCTGATTTGTCGAGCGGGGATTGCCTTGGTACCCTTGCTGCTGATTCTGCCGTGGTGGTTGTTCGCGCTGCTGACGCCTTTCCTTATCTTGTTTCTTTGGGCAATCTTTGATAAGGTGGCCAATCTGACCGCACGCAAAACACGCACCTGTAGACCAATGACACTCTTCAGTGTTATGGTTCTTTCCACACCGCTGACATTTTACCTTTTTATCCAGTTTCTGCTTCTTCGATGGCGCACGGTTGCCTTGGTGGTCTCTCTTGGTCCCTGTTGCCTTAGCCGAGACCGTTCCGTTCATTTCAGCAGTTGTTTCCTCCGATAGAAAGGCTCTTTTCAAAGCAGCTGCAAAGGTAGCAGGTTCACCCAATTTCACATCCTTCTTGATATCTGGTCGTAGCCCTTCGATGAATTTGTTCCGCTTCATCTCATCAGTGGCTATTAATTCTTTTGTAAAGTGGGACAGCTCTATAAATCTGTTTGAGTACTTTGCTACGGTCAAATCCCCTTGCACCAAATTCTGGAATTCTCTCTTCTTTCTTTCTCTGATATGCTCCGGAATAAATTTCAGAATAAATTCTTTCTTAAAGAATGCCCAGGTGATTTCATTTTCCGGGCCTTCAAAGGTTTTCTTAGCAGCTTTCCACCACTCTTTCGCATTACCTTCTAGTTTGAAGGCGGCTAAGATTGCTTTTTGTCGGTCCGTGCACCCCATCACTTCAAATATCCTCTCCATGTGTTCCACCCATTTGTTAGCATCCCAAGGATTGGTGGTTTCCTCGAAATTCTTGGGTCGAAATTCATTGAACTGTTTGTACAAGGTGTCTCTTTCTTTATCTCTGCCTCCATCACCACTTGTGCCTGTTCGGACTTCATTGTTCCCTCCTTGACGTGCTGCCAAGGTTGCGATATGTTCCTGCACCTAACTGTAAGGCATCATGAATGATGCAAACATCTGTCGAGCATATTCCGGCAGTTCAGCTTGCCTCCCTACCAGGTTCGGGTTAATGCCTTGATTGCCATTTAGGTTCGCATTCTCATTCTGGCCATCATTGGCGTTCTGGGAGTTCTCTTGGTTGTTCATATTCATTCCCCTACAACAAGGTTCACAACTTAGCATACAATCACATACAATGAACTTCTATCTTACTAATCTCCCCCTTATAACGTCATCACCACATATCCTAAGAGTTACTAAGTCTTTTATATTGCTCAAGACCATGCTCTAATACCACTTTGTAACACCCCGAATCCCGGAGCTCATCAGGACCCGGGGCTTACTATAAGAAAATTTAAGATCACCGCATGAATCAAGTTACGGCTCAGAATTGAGCAACACTTGAAATTTATTTAAAAGAATCATTAATAAGAGATAAATAATATCAAGTCTGTAATCAAAAGAAATCTATAATCATAAGGGATTCAAAGTTCAATATTATTGAATAAACAATAAGGCACTAAATCCTAAATGTCATTTTTCCATCCCAATTGTATCGCTCTCCCATCAGCCACGAAGATTGAAGTCCAATGTCTGATTTTCATCGTTGTCAAGCTCCCCCAAACGTTGCGCACCTGAAGTGGGGCAAACCACTCATCAAAACACTGGTGAATAATATTTCCAGATACACAGGTTATAACTAATATAATTCATTACAAAAGTGCAGAAGAATTCACGAGGTGATAGTGGATTACAAATAGAGTTTTCTTATTATCTAATGAGGTTACATAGTCAGTCTGTAACTTTAATAAGTTTTGTGATTCCCAATCCCGGGTTCCTATAGTGGAACTCTACCAACAGAGTTTTCAGTACTTCAGTCCCTTCCAAAGAGGAAGTCCTTACATAATGCATTCGAAAACTCCCAGTAAGGAGATAAATTTCAAAAATGATATTTCAGTCACAGTCCAACCTTATTTCTCCTGGCCCGCAAGGGGTTCAATGTTCAATTTGATACTCAAAAGTAAGGATCCTTTCTGATATTTCAATTAAAGTGCCACTACTTCATATAATTTCATAACAAAATATTCTCATAAGAAAAATTCATTAGTTCTCGTATATTCATTATGCATTCAGTAACAATATCAAGGAATTATACACACCAATTATATTAATATAAGATTAGTTTCACAAAATCAAGATAAATAGGGCCCCACTTTAATTTAACATTTAGTACCCTCTTTTGACGTACTAATCTCATATTTTCCTAAATTCCATATTATCAATAAGGATTCAAACAAACATACAGAATTACTATTAATCTGAGGATTTACCCTATTGATTTGGGTATTCATTCATAAGTCAACAACATGCTTTAGAACTACCTAATATGTGCTTATAATATATAACTTTGAGTTATATACTTCAATCAGGCCCACACTAAGATACAAGTCCCATAGAATTGGTATAGTTATTAATTAATTTTATATCTCCTGACACATGGCTCAAGTCAACATTCATGTACATACACAACTTTAAGGCACCTGTACATTATTACTTAGTTTATATCATCTAGTATGACACATGGCCCATCTCAACATTTTTGTACACAACAACTTAAAGGCACCTGTACACTATTAATTAGTCTATACCATCCAGTGTGACACATGGCCCATCTCAACATTTCAGTACACAAGGCAATAAAAAAAAAGGATTCTTTAGAAAGTTCAGGAGGAAGTCACCTTCATCCCAACGGTGACATCACAGTAAAAAGAAACAAGAGAGAAGCACAGATCGTCTCTTCAGTCTCACGTCCAGTGCTTGGAGATCAAAGGATGGTGGGTCCCTAAGTGGTCCACTCATCATGAATCTAGGACCATCCTGGTCGCCCGTCAAAGACTGACTAGATGACTGGCTTTGATCTTAGATCAGGTGAATTGATGGGCCCCACATGTCTCTCAGACATTTTGGTGTAAGCCACTGTCGTCTGCAAGTGACTGCAACCCCTACTCTTCCTTACTAATCCATCTTTCCACAACTTGTTTTCAAGGGATAAAGTCTACACCTACATGGATTCTCCTCATCCTATTATCCCATATCATATACAGTAGTCGTCATCAATACTAAATGGTAACAAGTCTATTCCCAGCGGCCATTGACAGACCTTCATAACCAGAACATGGAAGGTTCAGATGGTGGCCCTCCAATGGTCCAACTAGCCTGGGGTCTGGACCATCATGGTCGCCCATCAAGGGCGGACCAGATGACTGGCCCTGATCCTTGATCAGGTGGGTCAGTGGACCCCGCAATCTAACCCACGAAAAAAAAACCCAAAATGCCCAACCCTACCGATACAACACTTCCTGGGTTTCGGATGGGTGGGCAGATGGGACCCAATCCAATTGGGTCCACCTCCACAAAGATCGCCCAGGGGTCTGCTACCAGATCCCTGGATCAGATACCTGTTCAAGTGGGCCCAATGGCCCTAGTATCCAAATCGACAGGTCATGTATTTGTCGATTTGGTTGAAGACCATGTCTCTGGTTAGGTTTCAACTGATCTCTTCCTCCAAAGGTTTGAGATGTATATACATAATAAAACAAAATCTAAATATCACATCTAAGCAGATAACATAATCATAATCTATTACTACTTTATATGGAGATCATAAATCTTGGTCAAACCCCTGGATCCTCATATAGAGAAGGAAATTTCAAGATTTGTCAGTAATCAGATCGTCAGTCCCTGATCCCCTTTTTGGGTTATTATCATGATCAACGGAAACACAGAATAACCCAAAAATCCATAGTTTCTATGTACTTGAAAATAGCACTCACCTCCTAGTGTAGCAAATCGTGGCTTGGTTGATGTGGGGTCTTGAATATTGCATCCACTAGGTCCTCTGGCTTCTTCCTCCCTGAGATCCTTCTCTGCTGCTTCCAAGGGAAATCCCTCTGTACTTTTTCCTCTCTTCTCATCTTTAACCCAAAATGAAACAATCGGAAAGAAATGCATAAATTAATAATAGTTCTTAACTTATCTTCGGGGATATGGTTCAATCTCCACTGCTCCCTGGGTATCAGAACGGAAACCTCCTTTGAAGGAGATGTCGTTCTAACAACCTAAACATAACAAACAGGGCTTTAATGGGTTGGAAGCAGGTTGAGAAAAACCAACTAATGTAACCCAACCCAACTTAATACCTTAAGGGTCGGGCAAATCTGGGCCTAATCTAACCCGGTACGGCCCGATACCTAATACCTTATGGGCCATACGAATCTGGGCCTAATCTGGCTCAGGTTATTACATCATATATTAACTTGTGCAGTTCCTCCAAAACTCTTCGAGTAATTTCTTCGTTCATGACATTTTCAAGATATGTTTGGATAAATGAGGATATAAATGAGGAGTGGAGTGAAATGAAGTGGATTTCATATGTGAAGTGAAGAGAAATAGGTTGAAGTTAAAGTAGAGTACTTTACTCCACTCCATTTGGATGCTTATTTGAAGTTAAGGTTTGGAGTAGAATCCATTTTTATTCTAGGAAATGGAAGAATTTAAAGTTGAAGTGAAATGGAGTACATGTGACTTACAATATTACTTCATCTATCGGGCCAAACTCATCCAAACATGGTAGAGTTGAAATTTTAGACTGTTAGGGCCATTTAACTTCACTATTTTTTGCTTATCCAAACAGGCCTGGATAAATGAGTGGAGTAAAATGAAGTGAATTTCACATGTGGAGTGGAGTGAAGAGAAGTATGTTGAAATTAGAGTTGAGTACTTCGCTTCACTCCATTTGAATGCTTATTTTGAAGTTAAGGCTTGGAGTAGAATCCACTTTTCCTCAAGGAAATGGAAGTATTTAGAGTTGAAGTGAAATAGAGTATATGTGGCTTACAACATTACTTCATCTATCGGGCCAGACTCATCCAAACGGGATAGCATTGAAATTTTAGACGGTGAGGATCCATTTAACTTCCCTACTCATTTAGTTATCTATCAGTGCATGTCTTGATGGAAATCATATAAAAATCCATCATCTCCAGTGGATCCGTTTATTACAAAAATTTTACCAACCTTGCTGTCTTTTTCACTCATCATTGTCATAACTGAAGTAGTTCTTCTTCCCATTGAACAATTTGATCTTTCAAGTCCAAAATTTTGAATCAAATTGCGCCTTCAATCTGATCAATCGTTGACTGTTGACCCCTGCTACTGATGTGGGTAAAGATGCTATCATTTCAGACTAGGTTCCGGGTCAATCTGTACCAGCCAACTTGATCTAACTTGATGGCATGTAAACTGGGCTTTCCTCCAGGTCAGGTCGACATGTGACCAGGCCTAAACCTGCAATTTATGGCAAGAAATAAGGGAATGATGAGAGTCGTGCTGAGATGAAGGTCATCTGACTACACAATAAATAATTTAAGGGCGGCAAATGGGTCGGGTCAGGTAATAACCATTCGGGTTGAAGATGAGTATCTCCAAGTTGGAATAAAAACTGAAGAGGAAAACCATATAAGAACCATTTTAAAATGGAATGGATATGTAAACCTTCAATCAATGCCAGTCAACCCAATTCTCCACCCTTTGATATTCCTTCCTTTGAACTTATTTTAAAAAACAAATGGGCCCTTAGTATTTTAAATATATATTTTTACTCATCATCATCATTACCATTAAAACCTTGTCCCAACTATATTTGGATAAGCTACATGAATAATGTTTCACCATTCTAATCTATAGCATGAGCTAAATCTTTGGATTGCTTGTACTTCTTCAGATCTATTGTTACTATTTACATCCTCTTCAACTTATCCCATATCGTTGTTGGGCCAACAACTTACATTTTCCTCACCAACATCATTATTGATCTACGTTGGACATGTGCAAACCATCTCAAATAACTTTTACTTAAATTATCACATATTGATGCTATCCCTAGATTATCTCAAAAGCACTCATTTCTAATTCTATCGTTCCAAATTTTACCACATACCTATTTCAACATTCTCATTCCGCTGCACTTATTTTTAACATGATTCTTTGGCCAACATTCTGCTATATAATTTCTGCCTCAACATTCTGAAAAAGTTACTTTTACAAAGATCTCTGATATTGAAAACTATTTCCATCTATCCCTTTAGAGTTTAGATATAAATAAGGATTTTAAAATCACCATTTTCTTACTACAAATGACAATCATGACCTTCAAGCGACTCCTCGACCTCAACCCAGATTCTTTATCACAACTAGTTGAGTTACCCTAGATTCTTATCACAAAAAAGTTCTCGCAATCCATAAATATAAGCTTTGCATACCTAAAATTAAGGGTCAGGATATTTTGATCAACCTGATAACAAGCGTGCCCTAATCCACATTCAAATCTATTCAATGCACGCCATGCACTTAGGTTGGCCCAAAATAGGTGCGGATTCACGGGGGTCCCAATATATTCAACGACCAACAAATTTTCGCGATCCAAATAAGTGCACAATCAATCTAACAATGGGTGGGTGGGTGGCGTGGGGGTTCCTTGTTTTTGTTTTATAGTCCATTCGGATGGATCATCAGGTGGGCCCATTAGGCACGGTTTCCTATCATGGATTAATCCTATAAATCAAAAACCACTTAAAATGATAACAACCGTGCATTGGGTGTTGAGTAAATACATTCAGCTCTATAGGAGTTGAGTTGAGCCAAGTAGCTGGGACTATTTGAAGGTGATTCTTTTCGTCCGTAGACCTTCTATTGTTGGCTTCATAACACGAAAGTTGTTTCCGAGCAGCCACTGAATGATGGGCTTCAGCAGCGTAGAAATGGCCAGCATAGATTAAACCACAGTGAATTTACACAATCTGTATTGGCCTTTAATCAAAGCATTGTATTTTGATTGGGTTCTTTAACACAATTTGTGTGGGCCATTAACCACCATTTTCTGTTAGTAATCAAACCATTTTCTGTTAGTTTCTATAGGAATCATTGAAACGTATCATTTTCATATCTATATATCCAAAACATGCCCCCCATTTACTACTACTTGCTGGCTTCCTAAAATCCAATTACAAAGAGCATAATCTTCTAATCATCCGTCCATGTTCGCTTGACATGCAAAATTCATGCTAATTTGCAATTCCACTATATGGGGACAAGTTGCATTTATATTTTCTTACCTCTGATAATGAAAATTCGGCCTTCAACTTTTCTTTTCTTTTCTTTTTTTCCCCTCTTAAGATCAAAGGCCGTTTATGCAGTGATCCCCACTGAGGACATTCCTGGAAGAACCGCAACTAATCAGTAAGAACTAGAATTAACTAATAGAAAGAGCAATTCAAATGGAAAAGCTCAATAGAAACAGGTAATTATCCCATTTGTTGAGAACCCAAAGACTTTCCGAAGAAAAGGATTATCAGTCCCCATCAGGAAGGACAGAGAATGCTATTCTACATTCCTCAGTTTTTACTGCAGTCTGGGGGTTGTCAACAAAAATAAAAATAGAAAACTAGGAAGTGTGACCTATGTCAGCCTCATCAATGTCTTGAACTCGTTCTGCAGAAAGAATGATCGATAAACACACTAAAATTTAAGGAGGATTTCATCAAAAAAGTATCACGACAGGGACTAGATTCGGAAGCTGGACCTAATCCATTTTGAAAACAGAACTGAATGGTGCTCAACCTAAGGATAAGCATACCATTCTCTAGCCTTAGTATGTCTGAGGCCCGCACTTGGATGATAATCCAAACTTCCCCAAGAAACGAATCAATAAAGGGCCTTCAAAATAGAAGGCTTAGGAAAGCTCCAATGGTCCCACTCTGTCAACAAAATCAAGGGATAATATTTATGGTTAGGTCCATCCGCTATGTTACTTTTGGGCAATATGGCGCACTCGGGTTAGAGGTCCAAATTATCAAAACATGGTAATCAGATGTCTAAACTCAGGATATCCATTCACATATTCAGGTCGAGGATCATATAAATACTCTAAAAGCAGAGCATGTGCAGTAAAGAAGTTTCAAAATCTCTACTTCTGAACAGAGCTACCATCAATAGCAAGTCAACAATTCTACCTTCTGCACATAGAGCTACTTTTGGTCGGAAGTCTTCGCCTGCTGCTGTATCTGCTGAAGAAGAGCAGCGGCTAGCTGCAATGTTGCCTGGAGACGTTTCTGTGGATCCGCTTCTGTCTCTTCTCGAGTGCTGTTCTGCAATTGTTGATTACCCTGATGCAGAGATCTTCCTGACTCTAGTTCGATGCTACTCACAGGAGGAACGGTAGAGACAATGGATGCCTGCTGCTGTACTTGACTAAACTGGGACACTAAAGCGTCTGCTGATGCAGAAGCATGATTCTGCATAACCAAATTCTGCGGGGTTTTAAATTCCTGGAATGGCGGATCCGATAAGTTTGACTGATTATGATCTTCTTTTACTAAAGAAATGGTTGCTTTCCCCAGCTGCTGTCGTTGGCCAAGAAGCGACGCCAGCTGTGCAAGCTGTTCGGGCTGCAGAGGAGCGGGAACAGATGAAGGAACCTGAGGTTTGGGCTCAAATTGAGAAAGCTGAGGTTTGGATTCAAGTTGAGAAGGCTGAGGTTTGATTCCATATGAAGGAAAACCTGAGCTCCCTGGTGCATACTGACTTGAGCTTGTTCCCTGCACTAGACTTGGATTTGCCAAAAGATACTTTTGCGGCATTGGACCATCAAAAGGGAGAGGAGCTGCTTGGGAAGGAAAATTAATACTAGAATTTGAGTTTGGCGTCTGGTGAGGAGACCAATTAGATGGTGGTCTAGGATTTTGGCGCTGAAGCTGATCATACCTACTATCACTGAGAGAGTCTGATGCTTTTTCTAAAAATAAAGGATTGCCAACTCCTGGCTTACTTAATGATGGAAAAGGAGAACTGGCCGAAGGAAAATGATCCGAGGAGGAGCTGATAAAGCTTTGAGCCCATGATGATGATGAACGGAGATTGGGTGATGTTGGTTTTGGATATGACATGTCCTCATCAAAAGATACTTCATCGGTCCCTCTATTATGTGGAAGAGATGGGAATTTTGAATCCATAGCTTCAAGTGGACGATAATGAGAGCCAAAACTAGAACTTGGTTGCTGGAATCTTAATATGACACCTGAGATGCTTACTTTCCCGGGTACTTTAAGAACTTTTTCTGAAAAGTCAGATGGCGGGACAAGGAAAAGGGTGGTCTTCTCACTCAGTTTAGCCACCGCTGCTCGCTGCTTCTCCCCAAGATAAGTCATGAACTCATTATAGAATCCAATGTCTGCATCACTTTCGGGAACAAAGAACACAACCCAGAAATTGGCCGCTTGATAGAAATGTTTTGCAAGCATATCAAGGCCAGTCCTTGCTGTGCAATTTAACATCTCCGGCCTGCAAAACAGGTGCGTGGTCAAACGCTGCAGCTGGTGATTTCCTGAGTAGGTGTTGGGGGCTAAAATGAACTGAGGAACAAAGAGTAAAATTAGCTATTTCTATCTAAGCATATTTTTTTTTGTTTGCATGAGAAGGTTTTAACTGGTGTTGATGACACAAGTATAAAAAACTGAATAGACGTTTGTGTGAACATATAACATATAAAGGAGTGATCAAGTACAGATGTTTTCGATTTGTCCTATAATAAAATTAGGGAAATGATCAAGTGCAACTGGTTGCAGTGTTTGTAGAGGAATTGCAGTGTCTATAGAGGATTGACTAAGTACAACTGGCTGCATTGCAATTGTAGAGAAACCTACATCATTTGGACAAGTAGGTAGGCAGTCACAAATATATAGATCATGACATCTGTTTAACATTTTAGTTATCCTACCATTAATGTGCAACAAAGACAAAGTCAAATGAATTGAAAGTTCCTAAGCATTTAAATGATGCCCCTTATTTTAAAAACAACCTTTGGCATCCACTTGTGTTATTGATTGAATGACTATAATACAATCAAATAAGAAATTTCTTATTGTAGCCTATGAGAAGTGAGATGGACTAAATGAACAATCGTGATTATGCCTGGATTTGATTGTATTGCTCATGTATACAAATAAAGTAGGTTCAACAAAATAAATTATATATGAAAAGACTCCAGTAAAACAAGGTTCAGAATTAAAAACAAAAAAAGAAGTAAAACCGTCTGTCTGACCCACTTAGATGCGTACAATAATCACAAGGCAGAGCAAAAGGTACGCGTGTAGAAAGGGGTGTATTGACAGCTCCTATTTAATGATCCTTAGCCATGACATAAAATTATCCAAACTTTATGATAGTTCTATAAGGTGCATTTTCCCCCTTGATTATGGTTTTTAAGTAATCCAAAGTTTATATTGGCTCTATAAGTACATTTTCCCCATGATTCGATCCAAGCGTGAGAAATGGTTGGATATTAAATGTTTGAAAACAAAACTAAGCAGCATATCTAGTAAATTTATGCTTCACATCTAAAATTTCACAGCATATTAAAACACAGAAGGCAGAACTTACAACATGACATCCAGGATTTTTCCCACTGGAAAACACCGAGCGCGACAGACGGGAGTTCCTCCCTTAGCAATTGTCCCCTCCCATTTCCACTCCTCCTTCATTGGAGACGGATGAAGTTCATGACTGAATCTTTGAAGATTAACAGGTTTTATGGGTAAAGGAACCGAACCTGCTTCAAAACTATCATGGTTTTTCCGAGGATCATCTCGCTCTGCAAGTGAGAGGGACTTCTTCTTTAAGTAATCTGTATTCCATCTAAAATCATAAGTTCCAGACTCAAAGTTATCAAAGGACTCCTGCTCAGGCAAATTGGGGAAAACCTTTGGAAGACCAGGAAGTTGTTTCTCTTGTTGCAAGTCAGAAAAAGGATACTCTGGAAGCTCTTTATCAGGAAATGGACCAGTCTTCAGTTTCTTTGCTTCCCGTAAGGGAAAAGCATCATCCGGCAAGTCCCAAGAATCTTCAGAAATGGGACTTCTTTGAGGTGGTCTCTCTGGAGGAAAATCACGTCTAAGCGCACCACTGTCTACTGCAGGGCCTCTTTTGTGGCGTTCATATAAATCTTCTGAAAATCCTCGATCAAAACCCAGTCCTTGCATCCTAGCCTGTTCAAAGACACCACCTGCACCTGTTCTTAAGGAATTGTTTCTACCGAAACTCAAGGAACCCAAATCCCTTGACATGTCTGAATTCGAAATGAAATGAGGTGTCATATTAAAATCATTGGATGAACCAGCAAAATTCCTTTCCTGATGAAAATCCCCAATCACCGGCCCACCTGGACCTGGGTGATTATTTGGCTTAATATAAGGATGGAAAGGAGCATTCATTGTATTTTTCCCATGCTCAGTTGACCCAAGTTCACTCTTAGCAAAGCAAATACTTACACGGGGATTATCAAATAGTTTCCCCTGAAGAGCTTCTTTTGCTCTGCAAGCTGCCTCTACACTCCTGAACTGCACAAATGCATAGCTTCGCCCTGGAAAAGCAGTGACCTTCTCAATCTCACCAAATGGGGCAAAAGCATTCCTCAAGGACATTTCATCAACGCTCAAGAATGATGGAAACCCAATCCATAACACCTCACTTGGTTCTGCACCCTTATCCCCCTTGGACCTGTCCAGATTATTTCTTTCAGGACTAACAAGATGCAATCTTGAATCTCTACGAGACAATGAATCCCCATGTTCAAAAGAGCGCCTTTCATCTCTACTTTGCAAGTATTCCTCACCATGTGATGCCCTTTCCTGTAATTTAAATACCCTCCAAGATAAATGATCAATTCTAATTATTCTGGCATTCACAAGATATTAGCATTAGCCAAAGAAAAACAGACATTGCCAACTACATACATCAACAGATAATGCCTTCGAAATGGAGCCAGAAAGAAAATTAAAGGGTCATAACAATGTAATAGTGGAAAAAAAAAATACAAAGAGAAGAACATGGTTACAAAAGTAAGAATATATGCGACCAGCCCTGCACTAATCTTAACATTCAAAAGAAGTTTATACTCTAGTAAGTACTACTTTATGACTAGGTAAAGATATATAAAAGAAAACTGATTATCTGATGAGAAAGCTCTCCAGTAAGATTATTTGAGAACGGAAGATGAATAACTCAGAAGACAAGAAGAGCATCTGTACTTACCACCAGATGCCAACTTCAGACATACAGCCTACTTCCTCCACTGTTTTGAAAGACTTAACGTTGATATATTAAAAAGAGAGATTATTACAAAATGTTTCCATGAGAACCATACAAAAAGTGCTAGTATAAGAGACATATACCAAGCACAATGCTATAAAAGCTGCACAATTAAAGCACTAAGATTACATAACCGATCTACCCCTTGTTTTGCTAGATTATCCGCCATCCCATCAGCGCTTCTGCTAACATGCTGAAAAGAAACTGAAAACCCCGACTAACTCTCAAGAGAACTTGGTAATTCTCAATAAGGTTCAAAACACATCAACCATAGAAATTCACATTAATACAGATCTTGGTTTTATACGCAAACATTGAGCTTTTGGACTTGAATCTAACCTCAACCACAACTTATCATCGATGTTCTTTCTTTGAAGTCGACTATTTTATATAACCCCAGGTGAGGTAGACATTTCTTCTTTTTTCTTTTTTTTTGAAAAAATCCTTCACCCAACCCACAACCGTTTGAGGGCCACAAAGGCACATTTATGGCTTAGCGGTCAAAGGAATATTGCAGAATATCCGAATCCATCACACAAAAAATATATATACATTCCAACATTAGCATATAGACTTGTAACCATGTATTATTCCTTTAGACGTCTGATAAGATTTCTTACAGCTAGCATAAATTTGATAGATGGCAGTTCATCTTTCAGAGAGGAAGCCATAGAAACAATCTGGACAAGAGTGAACACATCTCCAATGCTCTCTCTCTCTCTCTCTCTCTCTCTCTCTCTATATATATATATATATACATATTAAATGTATATATATATATGAGCAAGGCTCTCCTAAGCTCAAGCTTAAGATAAAATCTCATAAGCTCGTGCTTGTGGGGCCCACCTTTGGTTCATCCAAATGGACCAAACACATGACTTCTCTAAATTGCACATGTCCACCCACTTTCGGTCAAATCCGGATTTACCGGACCATTGGATCGACTATGTATCGATCCGAATGGACTATTGACCATTAAACTTTTAAGCCCATATGGAGATGATAGAAATCACACTTGGGACTGCTTTTTTGCAAAGAGGAAGATCCCATGGAGTCCTTGAAATCCCCCAACCTCCATCCCCATGTGGGTCCCCAGGTGGGCCCCACCACACACTTGAGCTTACCTTATCGTAAGCGTGTGTGTGTGTGATGCTCCTATGAGAGCATCTCTCTCTTTACTATGAGAGATAAGATGGGGGCCCTCACATCCATATCCAATCCCAACAACTTAAATGTAAGGGGCCCCACCTTATCTCTAATAGTAAGGTGAGAGATGCTCTCATAGGAGCATCTCCCTACATATATATATGGAGAATATTCATGTGCATTCATCCCTCACCATAGGGTGAGAGACACTTACATAATTGGAAATATTCATATGCAAAAGAGGAAAAACCATATATGGTCATATGCAGAAAAAGAATATTCATGTGCAAAGGGGGAAAGCCATGTAAGTATCCCTCACCCTATGGTGAGGGATGGATGCACATGAATGTCAACCTTATCATAACCTTTCACTGAAAAGAAGAAATTTTTCAGAGGCAGGTTGATTGATTATGCCGGCATAATCAATATTTTCTTCTCTTTAACCATTCTCAGTGTCTACTCCACTCTTCTTTCTTAAATTCTGCACTAAGAGATAGACAGTTATTCATGTCTAAACAATTTACAATATATGCTCCATGAAGCTTTGTTAAATCAGAAGGTGGAGCCTAGATGATGTTTCAGATAAATGGCTGGATAAAGGAAGCATATTTAATTTGATTAAATATACCATAGTCAGTACTAAGGTAACCAATACACTTCAAACAAGTAATGGCACAGATGTGGTTATCTGCTTATGAAAACTTCCTGATCACGGAATGATGTCAATTGTCAAATGATTCCTGTAGCGCATACTGCCTGCTTAACATTCATAGAATTAGCAGTGGGAACTTTCGTATTTGCATTTTGCGTACAATGTTGAACCTAATTGCATTGATGTGGGTCTTCTACCTTGGCTCGCTGGACTCAAAAAATCACAGAAATACACAGTTGTACAATTGCATAAAATGCTTTATGTTTTTATTAGTATTATTATTATTTTAGATTAATCTGATACTTAATGCTTTTGCACAAGTAAAATTTCATCGTCCGATGCATCAGAACCAATGGGAACGCACAGGTATTGAAAGTTAAATGTTGGAATAAACCTTTTGTGCCGCCTTCATCCTCCAGATGATACATGCAATCCTCAACAGTGATTTTGACATGCAGCATTTGCACGTTATATTATTTGTTAATCCAGGGCAATATGCTTATAGCTAGCAAAGAGTGTCGTAAGAACGGCATGAAGACCAGTATTTGGATAGACAGACATTAAAAAGAGAGATATTGGATGATTTGTGTAATGTAATTGAAAGCACTTGAAATCAATAGTGTCTAGCTTTTAGGTTGAAGTATTAATAAAATTAAACTTTAAAATGAACTAATTTCAACACTTCCAATAGAATAATATACTTTGAAGTTCAACACTAAACTAATTGAGACTCACTTTTAAAATGTACTGAGATACTTTTATCATGTGATGATCCTTAAATGTTATTAAGACTCTAGACTCACTTTACATACTCCAATGGAACGGAGATGAAGTTTAGTTTATGGATAGTTATACAAATTGCAGTCCCATTCAACAGTTGAAAAATGTACCGAGGTACTTTTTATCATGTGAGGATCCTTTGATGCTATTAAGACCCTATACTCGGTTTGCATACTGCAATGGAACAGAGATGAAGTCTAGTTTCTGGATAGTTATACAAATTGCAGTCTTGTTTAATAATTGATATCAATTCTTTGTGTAATGGCATAACACATACAAATTGGGAAAACCAAAAAACAGAAGGAAAAAACAGACAGCTGTAGCCTTGATGTTTCTAATAGTGTCCCAATGAACAAGAGAAAGTAAACACATGTACCAATCCTATCCACTCATTTGATGGCATCATGTACAAATAGTGGTTCCCTCATTTGTATCATTCTAGGTTAAATCACTCTCTAGAAATACGTGCTTCTTTTCCATAAGAGTACTTTCCCTTGCTTTCTACTCTCTTAGTACGCTAAACTGGTAATAAGGCTTGAATGTCTTAGCCATTCAAAGGTCAAGTGCTTAGACTGACTTGAGTGATAAGCATAGGCATGATACAGATGTCGCATGGTGGGTTAGTTACACTTTCTCTAAGTCCATGAAAAGACGTTGCTAAAGTGGGTGCATCATGAGATTAGAGTTGCAAATGATTGCTGTTTCTGATCCATAATTTCTACGTACTTGGATGTCTTCTTTTTAATCGTACAACTCTTATAGCTTTGTTTTTAAAAGGTAAAGTTTCAGTCATCTTTGGAAAATAAAATGTTTCCTAAGAAGGAATTAACATTGGTAGGATTGTTGAACATTACAGTGGACTTGACTTCATGAAGTGGCAGATAGTAAAGAGACACAAAGGGGCAACAAGTACAAACTCCATCTCAAATGGAGCTACAAGGTGTCAGGTTTTCAGGAACAATGCCGTTAGCTCAAAACACAAGTTCATAATACATATGGTAGCACGGATCTATATACCTACTACAATTAAGCGTCCATGAGTACGAATGTAGCTAGCTTTTTTTGATAATATGTTTTCGCCAAGGACATTTCATTTGTGAAAATCAGGGAGGTGCCCTGCAGTGCTGAGAGGATGACTTTCACCGTTTCACCTGTCCTGATGTACCATTTTTCTTACAAGCTCTAGAATCAGTAGATACATTGTTTTACAGTTCACAAACTCACTAATCACCTTCAGTTGTCGAGAAGTAAAGAGATGTGAAAAGAACCGAGGTCAATTCATTTGGAGAAATCATAAAGACAAGTTGTGATCTTCATCTTTTCATCTTTCTTTCTTTTTTTTTATTCATTTTTTTATTTATTTATTTTTTGAACAGGAGATTGTCACAGCTGATCTGTCTATAACTTGTCTTAAACAAGATCCAGAGTTGGTGGATGTCAAGAGCATTGCTTTTTCCAAAGAGAAACCCAGCCTCATTGCCAATCAGTTCCTCAGACCACATACAACTGTCAAAGAATCATCATTTGGTGCCCACATTTAGGTGACTTTTCTGTTCTCTTAATACCGATGTCTTTCATTTGACACTCAGAAATACAAAAAGTACAGTGCTAGGAGAATGTGGCTTTCCTTCTCTGGCCCAAGTTGACAAGTCCCAGAATCTGTGTCCATGATGCACGTTTTTAATAGATGAGAACATGCCTAGCCATCTGACAATTAGGGTAACAAGTGCCCTTTATTTTTTCGATTTTTTTTTTTTTTTTTTGTGAAAAGTTAACAGAAAGTGTTTAATGCCCCTACTGGACGGTTTTTCTCCACCTTATGAAGAAAATGGATGAAAAGAAATACCAGATTCCGGAGGGAGGTTATCGAAACAGAAAAATAGTTGATAGAATTATGACAGAAGATAGTAGAAAGGAGCATTTTTCATTTATTTTTCTCACATCCATTTTATGGTTTTTATTCCAGTTACATATATTGTTGGGAGAATCACAGTTTGGGGCCCGCGTATAGTGAACCACCAAGTTCTAGTTGGACAGATGCCTATATTTTTTTGCTATTGTAATCATCATCTCCTCTAACAGATGGGTAAATCATGAATGACTCCTTTTGAAATGGGCACATAACAAGGAGCACCTAGTTTTTTAGCATTTTTAAAATGATGGGAAAGGGTGCACTCCACACATAGTTTTCAGCATGAATGAGTTCCATGGCACCTGAGGGCAAAGACGTAGGGAATGACCAGCAAACGTATTCAGCTAAATGAGAGATGCAAATGATTTCCACTGTATGATTTACTAAACAGAATTAGTGAACCATTTTTAATCTCCTACTCGGCACTTCACTACCTCAGCAATAATTTACTGGTTAGGTGACTGACATGAAGCCTTTAGGAGGAGGAGATATAGCGAGACATTTGAGTAATTCAGGGTAAGGTGGATTCATTCTTGGGGATCCGCAGTGGTAGGATTTTTCTGTTTACATATTAAGATACTCACAATTTTAGCGGATCAAATATTGTTCAGATTCAGTACTAAACACCCAATTCTATATTGGAAAAAAACCATGAATAGCAAGACTAAACTGCTGGTGCAAGTGGACTTGCATTTCATAAGTCACACTAGTGTTTGTTATGTTTTCATCTATAATTCAAGAAAGAACGGAAGCTTTGTTCCAAAATTGGCATATTTCAGATTAGGAAAAAAAAAAAAAAAGAAAGAAAGAAAGAAGAAAGTATGGCATAAAATGGATTTTTGTGTGTGGACAGATGATAGTTCTCTAAGTTGACATTGCATTCTCACTACAAAATGAATATTGCATTATCACTGATCAATTAAATGAATCCTTCATGAATCCACTTCAATAACATAACAAGTGTAGCTATCAAGTATTGACTCAACAATTATTAATGTAATTAAGTATAGTGCTAAAACAACATCATCTAGTAGAGGAATCAGGACATGAGCATGAACCATGGTTCAAGCTACATAGCGTAGCGCCCGCATTATCGGCCACAGCAGTTGAGGCAGCTACGCTATTTTGAAAATAGCAGCACTATAGTGTAAAACCTAGTAAAGTCAATCTGTTTCAATTTAAAACATTATTTTTCATATTTTCTCTCCTCAATGGTCTTTCCTAAAGTTGTCTCTACCTTACATGTTTCCAAATCACTAAAATACACAAGATTGGTTACTACACAATATTTGAATTCTTTTGACCACTTAAAAAAATTCACCCCGCTACGCCGCTACGTTATCTACGTATCGCCCGCTGCGTAGCGTTTTAGCCACTGGCTACTATGCCTGCCGCAACCGCTATTTTAATCATTGTCATGAACCACTTCCTTTCTGGAAAAAAAAAAAAAAAAAAAATGGCTTGGCATAGAAAACAAACCAAACTAGGTCAGAGTAATCTAAACAAGGTCTTGAGTTCACAAACCCCAACTTTAATATTCTCCAAGTTAATTTCAACAACTTCAGCAGAATTCCAACAAATAACTCACAACCATGAATTTATATTAACCAATGAATCGGATCTGATGTTTAGCCCATGACAACGGTAATCCAACAAGGAACTATAGATAAATCACGCAAAATATGTACTTGACACATTAAATTGTGCTCATTCAATTTCACCAAACACATTAGTTGCCCACATTGATTTCAGTACATAATAATCGAATCAGGCCCGTGGCAGTATATGCATCACAGTTTCCCCGGTGTATAGTCCAAGCATTTCATGTATAACTACTACTATTAATCTAGAGCTGTTGTGTGCATGCGATGATGAAAAACATCTAAGCAAGGATGAAAATGGCGGTAGCGGCGGGCGTAGCGGCCCGTCACTGAAATGCTATGACTGCGCTACATAGCTGCGTAGTGGTGCGCCTTGAAAAAAATTATCAAAAACAAAATCTTTAAAAAATTCCAAAAAATCTAGAATGTTGAAAAATGATAGAATGTGTTTTTCTTGCAAAAGTAACTAAGATAAGGGGGTGTAGTGGCCTCCTCATTGTATGAGGTCAAGTATTGCTATATGAATTGAAGATAATAGTAATAATCATTTTTTCACAAGTATTCATGTTTAGTTATGCAAACTTAGAAACTAATGAAAGGCTCATAAAAAAATGTGTCATGAAGAAATGCCAGCAAAATAAACAATGTACTGTTGTAATGCAGTCCCTTATCTAATATAAGCCCCTCTTTTCAGAAAAAATAAATAAATAAATAAATAATGTACTGAACTTAAAGTCAAGACCTAAGTGCCCAGAGCGCGGAGCGGGAGCAAGGGTGGGAGCGGGAGCGGCGAAACGCTAAGTTTTAAAATAATTATATATCCGGAGCACCTCCGGAGCGCTTATACAACAAAGTGTTTGTGGGTTTATAAACAATTAACTAATAGGCACAAATATATCTTATCCATATATTCAAGTATCAAAAATAGAGAAAAAAAAATTAACTTTGCAATTTGATCACATAAAATAGACAATAACTAATACGTTAAAAGAATTTTCTTCATTCAAAAGATAAATATCAAGCTTATAAAGAAAACGAAAATGCACAAAAAATCAAAATTATGTACGGTTCGCTCCATATTCAGCCGAATCGCACTCCGATGATGGTCGAATCACACTCCGAAAATGATCGAACCGCGCTCCAAAGACGGATCTGCTCCGAAAGTGCCGATCAGCGTTTTCGGAGCGGGATTGAGAGGGCTGAGAGGAGGTTCTGGGCACTAAGGTCAAGACTAAGGCTTAAGACTTAAGAATTAGGACTTAGGAGTTCAATAGCTTCAATTCAGTGAGATCTTATGTGTTTTGGTTTTCTTTTAAGCATAGAAGGTTAGAATAGTTGCGTAAAAATGCTATTTGGAGAGGAAAAGGAAAGAAATAAGACTTAGTATACAAAAAAAAAACACAAATTGGAAAGTAGCTATCAGTCACTCCGTAGAGACAGCTACGGAAGAGAGCGGCGCTAAATTCAATCCGCTACGCCCGATATAGCAGCCGCTACGTACTATTATGATCCATGCATCTAAGACTGGTCAGTGCTACTATTAAAGTGATAGCTTATGGCCTCTTCTTTAGTAAAAAGAACCCCCACAAGATCGGGGATGCGAGTATCACACTCTGTACCTAAAGATGGACAGCACCTTTATAACTAAACAGAGCACATGTGCTGACCTTTTAAAGATAGAATCAGAACAGCTGATAACGACGTGTATTTAGGAACTATCGTTAAGCTCTGGCATTTACTTAATGCAAACATGCTGCTGACTAACAGTTCTCATCAAGTTTAAATCCTACAATATTTTACTAGAGATAAATTACAGAGTGGAAATATCATCCCAGTACTGGTGATGCAAGCCAGACTACTGGCCCCCCCCCCTAAAAGTTGGTGCTTCGAGGCCCAAGTCCAACAAGACCCAGTAAAGATAAATCCCCAGAACGTGTCTCCATCGACACCTTCCTTATTTGCAATTTCTAGAAGAACTCTTAGATGTCTTAATTTTAGTAATTACTACGATTTAGAGCAAAAATCCGTATTCAGCCAAGTGATGAATGGAAGATAGCCTTCAAGATAAAAGATGGATCATACGAATGGTTGGTCATGCCGTTCAGATTGTGGCGCTTTTATGAGAGTAATGACAGCTCCTACAACCATTCCTCGACAAATTTGTCGTGTATTTCAATTACACCTTGATCTTTAGCAAATCAAAGGACACATATCTTGATCATCCGAGGTATATGATGCATGTACTTTGCAAAGAAAAATTTTACATTAATTTGAAGAAGTGTACATTTTTAAGTCCCAAAGTTATTTTCTTGGGATTTGTTGTGTCAGCCCAAGGTGTAGAAGCTGATCGAGATAATATCAAAGTAATCGCTGATTGCCCTATTCTCAAAAATATCCATGAAGTGCGGAGTATTCATGGATTGGCCACTTTTTACAGGAGATTTATTCGCATTTTCAGTACCATCATGACTCCTAAACCAGGCAGTCACTCAGGCATTTGAACAAATTGTATGAAGAAAGGTGAGTTCAATTGAACCAAGGCAGTCACTAGGGCATTTAATAGATTAAGCAGAAAATGACCGAGGCACCTATTTTAAAACTTCTGGATTTTGACAAGGTCTTTAAAGTCATATGTGATGCTTCACAAATAGGTATTTGCAGAGTCCTAAGTGAAGACAAATACCCAATTGCCAACTCAAGTGAAAAATTGAATGATGCGCGCACGAAATTTTATCCTTATGACACGGAATTTTATGCAGTGGTACAAGCTCTTAGTCATTGGCATCACTAAATCATTTGTAAAGAATTTGTTAAATATTCCTATCATGAAGCTTTACAGCATCTGAATTCACAAAAAAAATATGAGTTCCAACCGTGTGAAATGGAGTGCATACCTACAAGACTTCACATGTGTTATGCGTCATAAGTCAGGCACGGAAAATAAGGTAGCAAATGCCTTGAGTAACTGATCTCACCTTTTCACAACAATTTCCATCCCAGTTCGAAGTTTTAAAGAAATTCAAAAAAATATATATCTTGATGATCACGCATTTACAGAGATCTTCTCAATGGTGAGTTTACTGAACATCCAAAGTTTAGCATACATGATGACTACCTCTTTCATGGAAATCAGTTATGCTCACCAGCAACATCTATCCGCAAGCATGTCTTACTAGAGCTACATGGAGGCAGGTGCAGTGGACATTTATGGCGAGACAATACATTGACAATTCTCAATAAACACTTCTTTTGGCCTTGCCTAAAGACAAATGTTGCCAAAATTTGTGAATTATGCAGAGTATGCCAACTTGCAAAAGGTTAAAAGAATACCGGATTATATCAGCCCCTTCCTATTCCACACGAGCCATGGCAAGATCTAAGCATGGATTTTGTCTTGGGCTTACCAAAAACATCACGGAAAGTGGATTCTATTTTTGTTGTGGTGGATAGATTTTCCAAGATGGTTCGCTTTATACCATGTTCAAATAATATGACACTTCAAACCCTTTAATAATTTTTTCATCCTCCAAATACGCGTTTTGTGTGGTAAAACTAGGAAAGATAGAATTTGAAATGAGTGCTTTCGGAGTATAGCATCAATATGAGATAAACACTCATTCAAGATGGTTTGGACATATGTTGGTTGGGCCAGGAACAACGATGTTGAGAAAAAGTTTTTCTAAACAGGTCAATGGCTCACCACGAAAAAGGGGTGGGCCGAAGAGGGCATGGATATAAGTAGTAAAGATAGATGTAAAGAACTGCAACCTATCTGAGGATTTGGCTCGGGATAGATTGGAATGGAGAAACAGAATTCAAGTAGCTTACCCCAACATATTTGGGACAAGGCTTTGATGAATTAAACATATTTATGACTCTGCATGCACCCACATTGAGGTATGAAAGGGCTTTTACTAGCATCCTTTTTGTGCCCTTCTTCCCGTTGCCTCTTCTTCTATTCCTTCTCTTTCCAAGTTCTCTCTTTCTCCCCTCCAACATCTCAGTTTTGCTCAATTATCAACATAAATGCTGATGTAAGCCACATTTGAGACTGAAGTCAAAGGGTATGTTGTGGTTCTTCAACAGTATGTTTCAGTGCATTTTATGATTCAGGGAAAATTAAAAGATTTAAAGTTCAACACGTTTGGGCCCCTTTAATGCAATGGAGATTTGAATCTGCTTCATGGGTTCTTCTTGATGTGTGATTGAAGTAAGTTGCTGTTATTTGCCTTCTGAAAAATCAGATGAGTTTCAGTATTTTCTTTTTCTCTCTCCCTTCTTTTTTTTGTTTGTGGGCAGGTTGGGGGAGGGATGGGATCAGGTTTTTCCAGCCATTTGAATTATTAAGTTCGATATCTTAAGGTTTGATCAGAATGCTGCCATCGAAGTATTTGTGAATTGCAGGTTTAGTTCTAATAGCTTTTCTTTCATTATAGTGTTTTAATCATGGCACGGCCTCATCATGCAATGAAATGGCCTCTTCATTGAAATGCTGGGATAAATTAATGTCAATCTTATCCAAAAAATAGGGATCTTTAGAATATTACCCAGAAGTTAAAGGTCATCAATTGCTTATATTGGTTTAGGGCAGTTAAGATATTTTTAAAGGGTAAACACAAGCTTGAGTATGTAAATGATAAGATTGAGGAGCCTGAAGAAGATGGTTCGCATGTGAATAGTGGTTCCTTGGGTATTGACCTCTATGGAGGAAGCCATTAACGAGGGTTTATACCTTCTTAAAAGTGCAGAGAATGGGACATTGCAAGGAAGTTATTAGGCAACAAAAATAATATGGACCAAATTTATTGGTTGCATCAAGAAATTGGCAGCCTTAGACAAGGGGACAAATCAGTTTCACAATACTATACTAAGCTGAAGAATTTGTGGCAAGAATGATCTTTGGATGATGTTCAGTTCCATTGTTCAAAGGATACAGGAGAACAGAAAAAGAGGATGGAAATTATTAGAACGTTCAAGTTCTTGGCCGGCTGAATCAAAAGGTTCAACCAATTGGGGCTCCGTTAGTTTCCTGTGTGGTTCTTTGTTCTTTGTCTGCTGTCTACTCAACAATCTTGCACGATGACCATATCATCTCCAGTTGCAGATTATTCTGCCTTGGCTACCACTAGTAAGAGTTGATGGAAGAGGAAGAGGAAGAGGTCGAGAACATGGAGTTGTGGTGCAGCCACGCTCAAGTAAATGCAGATGCCATTAGCACTACAGCTCACACTGCTACTGTCACATAATCTCATAGGTAATATTGTCAGATCACTAAGCATGAACATGACCACTTACCAAGGGAGTTCTTTTTCAATTGCTTCCTTCGCAGCATATGTACCGAGAGGTAATGGACCTTCTGATGTTGCCATGTGAGAGCAGTCCCCAGGTCATCAACTCAGGGGCCAGTGATCATGACAGATATTTTTTAGTAGTTCTTTAAGTTTGTTCCTAATTCATGTTTGGGTTAAGTGAGACCGGTAGACCAGCGGATGGAACTTTCACACCTTTAGTGGCACATCAATATTCCAATCTCAGCTCCTATATCAGATGTATTTCTAGTTTCAAATTTATCCACCAATTTGCTTCCCTTAGAAAACTAACCAAAAGCCTAAACTGCAATGTAGCGTTTATCCTATACATCGTGTTAGAGGATCTTCACAGAAACAAGCATATTGGTGGGGGTTGAAAGACAGTAGTTATTTTCATGCGCCAATAAAGAGGATCTTTGTAAGTGCCCAAAACCACCCCTATCCCAAACTCCAAAAATAAAAAGGGTTTAAAAACATTATGGGACTATTATTTCCATCATTTTTAGAAACTCGCAATGTACATCCACGGTCCATTGTGAAAATTGCATTTTAGCTTAAACATTGTAAAACTACATATACTCTTTACTAATATGATGTCAGATATTACATGTTTGAAATTATACATCCTGATACTTGATCCAGCTCCAGTTGTTTCTAAAGGATTCAAATATGTTGCTTCTTTAATAGATAATGCTTCTAGAGTGATGTGGATATTGGATACACTTATTAAAATCAGCAGATGGAAAACTTCTTTTTCAAAACTTTCACCAGAGTTAAAAATTAGTTTAATGTTAGCATTGGGACATTTCATAGTGATAATGCCTAAGAGTATGGTTTTTCCTCTATGATATCTTGTTTGCAAGCTAATGGTATAAACTCGTAACGGCACACATTTGTCAAGAGGAAGAACAAGGAACCCTTTAAGGTAATTAAGGCTATTATTGGTATAAAAGTACCAACATATTTGCAGCCTGATGCAGTTCTTACTGCATACTATTTTATTAATCCAGTGCCTAGTAAGATTCTTGATGGAAAACACATGCAATATTACTCCAATTTCTCTTGTACTTAAACCGAAATTAAGAATCTTTAAGGTATGTGTGCTATGTATACAATCATGATCCACATAAATAGAGGTTATCAAAATCCAAATCCTTCAATCAAGTGTATTTTTTTATGGTATAACATCTCATAAGATTATAAATGTTTTGGCCCGCTGAACAGAAGATGCGTCCATGTATGTTAAATTCTTTTGAAGGAGTACCCTATTTTTCATGAGATGGTGAATCCCATACTACTAATGAAGGGGAGTGTTCTCAGTATTCTACTCCAGTTCTTCCTTCCTTGAGTTCAGATGATCAGGTGTCTGGGCAACATGTTGGACGTCAATAGAAAGAACGCTCTACTGTGCAAGAAGAAACCACTGACAAGATTTTGGATGTTTATAAGACGGACCTAAACATGAACTCCCTTTTCCCTCAATCTGCCATTGATCATGCACCTTTAAACCAGGGTTATAATCCTCCTAGTTCTCCTAAGTCTGTCCGTATAGCTCTCCATTGATTCAAATAATGATTCTTCTTTGAGCCCCTCCCTGAGTTGTCTATTGCCTTGCACAAAGGGAAATTCAGTTGTACTGATGAATTAAATGTAATTGCCATAGATAAGAATCAAACACAGGAAATGACAGTCTTAGCTTCGAGGAAACATCCAGTGGGACATGGATGGGCATACGCGCAAAGTTTAACCCTAATCGCAGTGTGCCTTGGTTAAAGCTTGATTGTGGTGAAGGGTTATTCTCAAGTTTATGGTGAGGATTATCTGGAGACCTTTGCTCCACTGGCTAAGTTAAACTTAGTAAGGATTATTTTATCTCAATTACTGCTAATTTGGGAAGGCCCCTTCATCAACTGAATGTGAAGAATGCACAGAGACAAAAGGTGTATATGCTTCCTCCACCTTGCTTTGTTCACAAATGTGAAGAAAAGAAAGTGTGTAAATTGAAGGGTCATTATGTTTAAAACAGTCTCCGACACCTGACTTGAAAAGTTCAGTGAGGCTCTAGTCAAATTAATGGGTCTGTGACATGCAGCTCTGATTATTCAGGCTTCCAAAACAAGGTTACAGAGTAATGCATTATACCAAGTGCAAATTGATGATTATTATTGTGATTGGTAAAGATTCGAAAGATATATCAAGACTGATGGCAATCTGATTAAGGTGTTTGATATCAAAGATTAAGCCTGTTCAAGCATTTTCTTGGGATTGAAGTGCCTAGATCACGTCACTGGATTCATTAGTCCCAAAGAAATTATGTTTTAAACTTGCTTCAGTCTACAGGTCATCTCGAAGCAAAACCTATTGATACTCTTAAAGTGAACAAAACCTTTAAGTCGTATATTGGTGGTCTTAAGAAAATCCTCGGAGGTACAAAGTGCTTGTTTGGAAGCTGACTTATCTCACCATTACTTGTCCAGACCAATCCCAGGCAATAAGTGCGGTGACTTAGGATATGCATGCACCACATACTCCTCATTTGTTCCTGTATATTATACATGGAGATTTATTAAGGGATTGCCAGGACAGGTGTATTGCATCATAGATACAAGCATTTGGAAATTTCTATTTATGTAGAGATCCTGATTGGGCTGAGCCGCTCAATGATAGCCAAACAAATTCGGGGTATTGTACCTCTATTTGAGGCAATGCGATCACCTGGAATACAAAGGAGCGAACAGTCGCTCTGCAAGGTCAATTGTCAAAGCTGAATATTGAACCATGGACAACATGCTTATGAGCTGATCTGGTCAAAGAGTTTTGGTGAAGAGCTTCCTTTCCCATGTATTGTGACAATTATGCAGGTATTCATATTGCTTCTAATCTTCTATATAATGATGGAACTACACATGTAGCAATGGGATGCCTTTTAATCAGGGAGAAAATAACAAATGTTGTAATCAGTGCTTCATTCACCAAGTTTGAGGAGGAGCCGGTATTTTTATAAAGGCGTCACCATGGGATTGGGCAAGATGGGCATCATTGACATGTATGACACACCTGGAGGGGGAGTGTTGAAGAGAGTATGTTTGTTTGCACAGTGCAGCAGTCTACTTTCATTATTTGGTTTTTTTTTCCGTTTCTTGTCCTTTTAATCAGTGCTTCATTCACCAAGTTTGAGGAGGAGCCGGTATTTTTATAAAGGCGTCACCATGGGATTGGGCAAGATGGGCATCATTGACATGTATGACACACCTGGAGGGGGAGTGTTGAAGAGAGTATGTTTGTTTGCACAGTGCAGCAGTCTACTTTCATTATTTGGTTTTTTTTTCCTTTTCTTGTCCTTTATGTAATTTAATTTTCTACTGGGGACTTCTATGTAATTTAATATTTCATCAGTAACTTTTATGTAATTCTTATTATGCACGAACACGTATTTATGACTGTATGTGCACTCACACTGAGGCACACAAGACTTCTCTCACAAATTCTTTCCTTATTCTTTTGTCACATATAAGTTTTTTTTTTTTTAATTACAGATGTATTTATCAGCAAAGTTGCACTTTTAGTGAACAAATCATATAATTTTAAAAACAAAATTTGCAGATTTAGTTATTCACAAAGTTGCAGTTTTAGTGAACAAAAATCATCTCTATTTATCACCACTTCTCCACTTTTCTCCTAAGAATGTAATACATATGACACAACCATCAAACTTTGCATTTCTTAGTCATCATTATGCATGAAATCACAAGACACCAGTTGGAAACATAAACCATTTCTGATAAATGATTATGAAAAAACAAAACTGTGACCAAATTTGTTATAAAATTTCCAAGGACATTTATCAAAGGTGATGGAAGCAAGTAATCCAAGAACTATCTAAAAGGGTTAAATCTGTGAGAATGATTAGACGGATATGTTCATCCGACACAAGAAGAAGCTGCATCACAGCATAATGTGCATAAATGAGTCAGGGTTCCACTGATTGGTCATACAATAGTTATTCAAAAAGTTGCAGTTTTAGAGAACAAATCATCTCTATTTATCACCACTTCTCCACTTGTCTCCTAAGAATGTAATACATATTACACAGCCATCAAACTTTGCATTTCTTAGTCATCGTTATGCAGGAAATCACAAGACACCAGTTAAAAACATAAACCATTTCTGATAAATGATTATGAAAAAACAAAACTATGACCAAATTTGTTATAAAATTTCCAAGGACATTTATCAAAGGTGATGGAAGCAAGTAATCCAAGAACTATCTAAAAGGGTTAAATCTGTGAGAATGATTAGACGGATATGTTCATCCGACACAAGGAGAAGCTGCATCACAGCATGATGTGCATATATGAGTCAGGGTTGCACTGATTGGTCATACAAAAGCCTTCAGATCAAAATTATTAGTGATTAAGAGCATTTCAGAAACTAAAGAGACCATACTGCAAAAGATTCCTTTATGACATCTGAAAATATGAACCAGCCTGAAAAGTAAACCATTTAGGTAGATTTTTCTTCCAGTTTCTTCCAAACAAGTACTTATGAACCACTATTAATGAAAAAGGTAAGTATTACAAAAGGCAACAACTTTAAGTAACCTGATATAAATTTGTACCAAATTAATAGATAGTTTTGTAGATGCAAGTGACATTTATCCACCTTAGGTTCCCAAGTTTTCTTAGCGTGATATCCATTAATCTCCATCAAACTTTAAACAAACAAAGTGCTTCCCTTATTGTGTCATTATCCACCTACAGCCTCGTGACATTTTAGTATCTTCTCTTGCATGTATGACGACCATATATCTATTATGTAGCCAGTTCAGAAAGAATGACATGTAGCAATTTCACATTTTAGGAGCCCAAGATGATTGGGTATAGTATTACGTGCTGGGAACTTCGAAAATGGAGCAACCCATCGCACCAAATATGCACATAACCATAATGTTTTACTGCTTCAATATGCCAGAGAAAGTACTAGATGATGTTAAAGCCCCAGCAGCACCAGGCATTCGCAAATTATGACAAATGTTCAACAGTGAAACAAAACTCGAGCTTGGTTATTACACTACTGTAATGTTTAAGATCATTGTTGAAAACTTTTAGATCTTTAAACCTTTAGTTCTTTCTCAACCAAATTAAAGATGGTAGCAGCGTCAACAAAATCAATGGAGGTGCACGATGTAGAGATGATTGAAATTTGGTCCGTGAAATTGTTCTCAAATATATAGATCACTTTTAACAGGGTATTTGTTTATAACAAAGCTAAACACAATAAATTATCACAGTTGAACAAGGAAGACCGCAATGAGCAAACTATTGAGTTCTGGTTCCGGTTCTCTTGTTAGGCGATATATATAGAACAACCTTGAAGTATTGATGGTTACAACAAAGTTAAACACCAAAATTTAAGTACAACTTTTAACGTGTATGGTGGCAGGGCACTGGCGAGATTCAAATATACAACTTCATGCTTTTTTAAAGTATTTAAGCTGACAGTTTTTTTTCCTGAAATCGTAAGTTGACAGTTTTAGAGTCAATCAAAATAAAGCAAGTTGAACCACATTCTACTACTTGTGCCATATTAACTCTGAATCTTAGAAACGATCTGGGAGATGTGAAGGCTACTTTGTGGTCATTGATGATTACAACAAAGTTAAACACCAAAATTTAAGTACAACTTTTTACATGTATGGTGGCAGGGCACTGGCGAGATTCAAATATACAACTTCATGCTTTTTTTAAGTATTTAAGCTGACAGTTTTTTTCCCTGAAATTGTAAGTTGACAGTTTGAGTCAATCAAAATAAAGCAAGTTGAACCACATTCTACTACTTGTGCCATATTAACTCTGAATCTTAGAAAGGATCTGGGAGATGTGAAGGCTACTTTGTGGTCATTTCCAGTTTTCTTGATGCAATGAATCTTAAGTTATCAATTCCTAAGGCATTCAGATAAATGAGTAAACAATCAGAAGTACAGAAATAACCCACAAAAGCATTCAAACAATCAAAATGGAGAGCAACACAACTAACCCCCTTTGTGAACTCGATTTTCAGAGGAAACCCAGCAACAACAAACCCTTGGAGACCTCTCAAAGCAATTGCAGCATCTTCTTCTTTCTTGAAGTTTACAAAAGCATAGCTGCGGCCCGGGTAGAAAACAATGTTATCAAGCTCTCCGAACCGCAAGAATTGCTCCGATAGAAGACTCTCAGTTATATGGGGAGATAAATTCCCAACCCAAAGATGGCGTGACGATGGGGCATCATTACGACCAAAATGGGCCTTTGCTTCAACCCGCGGAAAGTATTCTCGACGGAATCTCTCTCTTCCTACCATACCGATCTACAACAAAATCAAATCATCAGAACACAAGTTCATTCAATTGAAACATACATACAGATGCAAAGTTCTCATCCATAGAGACCAGATTCCAGCTTATAAACCCTAAGGTGGGCACTGCCCAGATTCATTCCAATAACAGATATGAGAATGGGATGAAATTGATGTGCATTATAGGGGTCCCAAAAATATATCTGCTAGACAATGGTGATGACTGCCAATTCTAGAGAGAAAATTTAAAGATTTCAAGGTTGAGGGTTTCCGATGATTAAATTATACCATGAATGCTACATTGCTAACACATACTGGAGGGTCTGTGCGTGCATGCTTACTATGCATGTGAGGACTGGTTGTAAACCGGATGAAGCAGATCATGCAGCTTGAAGATGCAGAAGGGATGCCATAGTCAGCCAATGGGCCTCACAGAGCATTCAAATAAATTCTCTTTTATTTTACACTTCTGAAATTCAGGAGAATAGGGACAGCAGATTTTTTTTATTTTTTATTTTTTATTTTTGGGTGGTGACGGTGGTGATGTTGTTAAGAAATCTCTATTTTATATCAAGAAAATCCTTTTTTTTAGTAAAATATGAGTTGTTTGCCTTTGAAAACCTTAGTATCATGCCCAACCAAACAGAATATCTAAACAAAGACAGAATGAGAAATCTGCTCAAGAAACTCCATATCCTGCCAAACCAAAAACCTATTCATAGTCGTTAATAATCAGATTGGTTTGGGTTGAGCCCATACTTGCCATTGTACAGCCCACCACAAGCACCGAACTCGACTGATCTAGATGGTAAAATTTCAGCATGCAACTTTGGTTAGGTCTTACTGAACTTGACTGATCTAGACTTAAATTTCAGCTTGCAACTTCGGTTAGGCCTAACTGAGCTTCACT
Organism: Cinnamomum chago; assembly: GCA_038049695.1. Lineage (NCBI taxonomy): Eukaryota > Viridiplantae > Streptophyta > Magnoliopsida > Laurales > Lauraceae > Cinnamomum > Cinnamomum chago. The sequence goes on from CP142454.1 coordinate 38,821,099, forward strand.
GATTCAGCCTGAATTTTGGCCACAGTTTTGAACCAGGCAGTGCTTGGGGCCCATTCATAGCCCAAGTCCGCTTAACTCTACTACCCTTCAAAAGCCAACTGTGGCACTCAGTTAAGATTGATGGGTATGCTTGTTATTGTATTATCATCCAAGAAATTTATTCGACTTTTATTAAGATGTATGATGATTGTATGGATTCCTGTTTCTCATGCTCAGAATTGTCATAGGCAAGAAGGAAAGAAACATGGGACCGTACATCCCAACCATTTGAGCAATTGCACCAGATATTTAGTATTATATGAGATTAAGAGCTTCTTATTTGGAATTTGCACAATGTAGAGTTTTTGATAGATATGCAGAGTGCTTGCATCCAATTTACCTCCCTTTCAATCTTTCCTGCATAGTTTGGTTAGGCTTAATCCAACCTGAATTTTGGCAAGGTTGAGCTAGGCTTGCTCAGGTTTAGATTGAACTCAGCTCAGCAAAGCCCATCCTGACTTAAAATTCAGGTTTGGCTCAAGTTCTCGCCTTGGACATGAACAGTGAAGTTTCAGGTTTAAAAAACAATGATAGCTTTGAAGACAATCAACAGAGATGAACACGAATAACTATGAATATATAAATCAACAGAATGTTATGCGGATAGAAGCTTAATGTTTCCTTTGATTATAATAAATATATGCTTAAAGTGTATACCCTGCTAGAATGGTGAAAACACATGAATGAAAATTTCATTGAAAATGCAAAGGAAATAACCATAAATGGAGGTATAAAAGAATATCATGCATGTAGCTATGCTTCATTCATGGGTGTTCTTTCATAATTGGCTAAATCTAAGCATTTAGCGGGTTTCTGTTTCTACAACACAGTTGTGCTACAGTGTTTTTGTTTTTTATTCAATCTTCAATTTTAGTTATTGATTTTAGTTTATTGCCTATCAATCTAGAAGAAAAGGGTTGGGTGATAGAAAAGAGTAGGGCTTACTGGTCAAATGAAAATAAAATGATCTCCATTGACCTCTGCATTGAAGAAGCAATTAGGAAGTGGACCGTGAACTCATCTTAAAAGGCTTTTTCATAGATAGCCATTTAAACATTTGGATAAAAACAAAGCTTCAATATGTTCAGAGGCAATAAAAAGAACATGTGGGATATAATGAAGAAACAATATGCTGCATGGAACAAGCTGCTTACCCAAATGGGGATAGGATACAACAAGAACACTCACTATGTCAATATGGAATCAAAAAGAAGGGAAGAGTACAAGAAGGTAATGTATCATTTTAGTTTTGAAACTTTATTTAGGAAAAGTTGTAAACTAATATGTCATCTATTACAGGCAAATCTGGATGCGAAGAAATTCCGCACCAAACCACTAAGTTTCCCACAAACATTGTTCAAAATATACAACGGCCACATTATCGGCCGTGGCGGTCATGGTTCAAAATACATAGCAGCTGCATTATCGGCTATGGCTGTCATGGTTCAAAATACATAGCGGCCGCATTATCAGCCGTAGTGATCAAGGCCGCTATGTTATTTTGAAAATAGCGGCGCTACGGTCTAAAACCTAGTAGAGCCAAGTAATTTTAGTTTTAAACATTGTTTTTCTTAGTTGTTCTCTTCAATAGCCTTTCCTTAAGTTGTCTCTACCCTTATATGGTTTTAAATCATTAAAAAACACTATTTATTACTATATAAGATTCAAAAAAATTTGACCATTGAAAAAAACCTAGTAGAGCCAGCTAGGCTATTTTGAAAATAGCAGCGCTACAGTCTAAAACCTAGTAGAGTCAAGTTGTTTTTAATTTAAAAAAACATTATTTTTCCTATTTCTTCTCCTCGATAACAGCCTTTCCTATAGTTGTCCCTGCCCTTATATGGTTCCAAATCACTAAAAGAACATGAGACTAGTTGCTACACAAGATTTGAATTTTTTTTACTACTTAAAAAACTCACACTACTAGGTATCACTGCAACTGCTACGTATCACCCACTACGTAGCATTTTGGCCACCGACCGCTACACTTGCAACAACCACTATTTTGATCCTTGCCCACAAAGAAGGCCATCCTCCTTTTCTTTTGGTTCTACACCATAATTGGTGGTCCAACAATTGTTAAATGCATTGCTTCCCTATAATAGATCCCAGAGGTGCCCAAAAGGTTGTACTTTTTCCCCGTCAATGCCTGAAGTATCAAGGAAAATAGAGGGGTGGATGTGAGGATGACAATAGAATTCACATGGCGTCACTGAAGATGGGCATTGACAATGGTTCTGCTGCTTGACTCATATCAAGATAATAACAAACATTGGCGTCTTTTTCTTTCTTTCTTTTTTGGATGTTGAAATGATTTGCTTCTGAAAACCGTGACAAATTTGTTGTGCTTTATATTTTGGATGCTGGCTTATAAACATGGTTTTAGGTTGTTTTTTTTAAACTATGGTGAATGGTCCATATGAACATGATTAATGGTTGTTCATACTTTTATGTTGGATGGTGTGTAAGAATTGCATTAATGGTTGTTTATTTCTTTGATGGATGGTGCATATGATTATGTACATGATTGTGGTTGTTTTCATTTTGGTCGATGCTTCGCATGGACATGGTAGATAGTTATTTCATTTTTTTCTTTTTTCGGTAAGATGTAGCAGCCAATACGACACCACTACAGCAAAGCCTCGTGAAAGTTCTTGCATTGTTATTTATTAAAAGGTACAAGAACTAATGCAGCGTTAAGGACAATTCTTTCAAGACATGTTTTTGTTTAAGACATCACTAATGGTCCCCCACAAAAAAGCATGGAGTTGTTTCAGATGGAGAGGAGTGTTTTTCTTTGATTGTGTCTCTTATTTAGAAAGGAGTTCCTCGAAGGCAGTTGATATTTGTGTGTGGTGGAACAAATGATTATTTTCCTTATGACAATTTCACACAATGCAAGAAACAAATTTTTGAAAGATAGATTCCAGCACTCCAAAGAGACAATATATCGATACTTCCACATCTTCTTGATAGTGATGTTGGTAGATTCCAGCACTCTGAAGAGACAATACATCGATACTTCCACATCTTCTTGATAGCAATAGTGGAGTTTTCAATAGAGATTATAAAGCCCCTTTCGTATAACTAAATTCCTGAGTTCATATGGCACAAACACCCAGTACTATCCATACCTTAAGGTAACAAGCACATTTTATTTCATTTATTCATACTTTTATTTATAATTTTCATTTTATTTAGGTCAATAAAAAATTCAATTTTTTTCAGGGCAGCATCAAGGCAATCGATGGCAAACCTGTTAGTGCAGTTATTATCATCAATAAACAAATTCCCTATAGGAAAAGAGGAAAGGGAGAGTGCCCATAGAATATTACGGTTGCTTGCTCTTTGGACATGCTATTTACTTACGTACTAGCTTGTTGCGAGGGCAAGGCACACAATTTATGCATAATAATGGATCCAGTTCATGATCCACAATACAATTTCCTACTTGCTCCTAGCGAATTGGGTAATTTACTATTGTGTCGTCAGTATCTTATTTAATGGTACTAATTTTTTAGGTAAATACTATGTGTTTGATTCTGGATATCATCTCATACGAGGCTTCTTCCACCATATCGAAATGTTCGGTATGAGCTGCCAGACTACTGTTGTGTTCTCCCTTGTAATAAGTACGAGGCCTCCAACAACTGCCACTCATTTTTGAGAGATGTAAGATAAGTAATAGAACGATCCTTTAATGCGTTGAAGTCAAGGTTGGCCCATACCAATTCCAAATACAAAAAAGTACAGTGGTTGCATCAATGGCAGTGCACAGTTTTCTTTAGAAAGAAAGCCAATGCCGATGTGCAACTTCATCAATAAAGTCAGAAGATGCGGATTTGGGTTATAACAAAAACACTATCACAAGTGATGGAAGAAATAGATGTGAATAAATAATTGGAGATGGCAGCTACTGGAACAGCTGTTGCAAATATCATCTCCAAAACATGATTTGCTCATTTTATTCTCACCAATCTTTATCTATGTCATGTAATGTGAATGTGATTATATGAGATGTTAATGCTTTACTATCTAATGAATTTCATTTTGATACTCCATTAGAGGTCATGTTGGGCATGTGACATGCATTAATTGGCTGATGAAGAAATTTGCAAATGTTAGGGTTCTCTCTTTTCTTTTCTTTTCTCTTTTTTTCTTTTTCTTTTTTTTTTTCATCAATTGAATGTTGGAGAAAGTCTATAATGTTTGCGGTATGAATAGATGGAGATGAGGCAAGCCTTCTTTCCAGTTAATATCAATTTTTTGGAAAATGAGAGAAATGCCCAGCCAATAAGTTCCTATATGAACCAAATATCTAATGTGAAATAAGAGCCTTTTTTTTATAATTTCACCGAGCAAACTAATTGTAAATTAGAACTTAAGAATTACAGCTTTTGTTTTAGATCTTAATCTAGTAAGCTCTTATTAAGCAATTATTTCTCATTGCTCTAGCCGACCAAGTCAATAGGGCTTGTAGTATTTTTGTTTTGTAGTACAGACCAAATTTCACTGTAAGCAATCATACTAAGTAAAAGTACCAGTTGTTAAGTTTTGAAAGGTTTTAGAACTCCTATGTGCCCTTAAATGTTAAGGGATGTTTTCAGCAATTGTTTCTTAATCTTTAGTGGATCAAGTCAATAGTGCTTAGTCTTTAGTTTAGGTATTGGCCAAATTCTATTGTATGCAGTAGTAATACTCCAGTCATATGGCAACGTCCTTTTTTTTTTTTTAATGGCAATCATATGGCACCGTTGATATGTGATTAGTTGTGTATTTGACCAACCTTCTGGAATAAGATCAATAAAATCTTTTATTGGTGAGAATTTCCCATATGTAGGTGTGGTGTCACTACATTGTTGCCTCTAGGTGTGTTAACCGTTAACTCCAAGGATTAAACAGCAAGTTGAAGCAGTGGTGGAACTAGGAAATCTGCCTCTCTTTTTTTATTTCCTTTTTTTTAATAAAAATCTGCCTCTTTTTTATGTGGGTAAAAAAAACAAAAACAAAAAAAACAAAAACAAAAACAAAATTTTCCAATAACATTTGAGGTTTTCCCACCCCACAGTGACCAGCCTCTTAGTTACATTTCTGTCCTTAACCGGTCCCAGTTGTCCTCCTAACCGTCCATGAACTTAAGCACAACCCACTTTGGTTTAGTACAAGTGAGTCAGCACAATTCCAGAGCACCTTTAATCAACACCCTGCCTCAATCAGTCTTCAGCTTTCATAACAACCACCTAACTGCAACTTACTGAAGATGTTCAATCACCCAGGCAGTCCAAAACAGCTTTTCTTGAACAGTTCATAAAATTTCTCTTTCAGTCACTTTCAGTCCTACCCTCAGCATCCAATTAGTCACTTAATCTTTTTTTTTTATGACAAAGTATCCCCATTATACTATATTAAAGCCGTGGGTTTTCAATCTAATTTTGATCCTCACTTCTAATTTTGACTGTTAGTTACCAACTACTCTATTAACTTACACATGTTCTCCTTCCACTTCCAACATGAAACCAATCTAAGTCTTCTTCCCACTTTTCACTCTTCTTAACACTTGCTTTTCCATTCCCAATTTCTTGTACCCTTTCTCTGCATATTCTCATTTCATTTTCACCTTACTTCTCTTCATTTCTATTCTAGCCCATGTTCTCCTTCCACTTCCAACATGAAACCAATCTACGTCTTCTTCCCACTTTTCACTCTTCTTAACAATTTCTTTTCCATTCCCAATCTCTTGTACCCATTCTCTGCATATTCTCATTTCATTTTCACCTTACTTCTCTTCATTTCTATTCTAGACTCTTGGATTAAGAAAAAAAGAAACGACATACTCTTTTCTTCTTTTATTCTTTATGGAAAATTTTATGCTCTATCTATACTAAATCGTTGTTAGTAAGTGTTCGAAGATGATTTATGTGATCTGAATTCTTTTTAATTGATCTTTATATATGTTGCTACAAATTTAATCGGCAAACTAGCCTGTGCTTAACACAGGTTATTGTTCTAGTGGTATTGTTATCTGGCAGCCACTTAATCCTCCCCAATTTCAAACATGTTTCCCAAGTTCTAGCTTTCATTGTGTCGATCTGAATTAGACAGTCATATCAGGTAAGTTTGCAGGCTGAGAAGATAATGGCCATTTTAAAGTCCATCCAAGAATGGAATGGTCATTCAAATGAGAGATACCTAATTAATAGTTAAGTTTCTAAAGATTGTCTGCCATAAAATTAGTTCAAAGAATGTTTGTCAGAAGATTCGGTAGACGAGGCTAACTTTTGTACTAAAGTCGGGTATGAAGTGTGTCTGTTATATGATCATTGACTGAGAGATTCTTTAGAATGTGGTCTCAAAGTAAGTAATCAACAGACTACATTTAATGAATGAGTCCCACATACATACATAATGGTGTGGGAGAACGACATAATTGTCCAGGTAAAAGAGTGATGCCTCGTTTTAATTTAAAAACTGTAGTCAATGAAGATTTCATGGTGGAATCCAATTCCAGAGACTGTCACCCATATCCTTCTGAGAAAACCATGACTTCAAGAATGAGAAGTGCAACATGATGAGCCTGATATTATTTAGAAGTCCAAATTCAATGGCAAAATAGTATCTTTAGTGCAAATAAAAACCTTGGGAACTCCTCAGAAAAAACTTGGAACAAGAATCAACACTGCTGTATGAGATGAGTAATCCAAGGGGACAATTAAGAAGCATCATTTCCAAAATAGCCAATGAAAGATCTGGTCAGAATACCAGTTGAGAAACAACCTACCATGGATTTATTCTTCAGGAAAATCTTGGAACAAGAATCAACACCATCGTAAGAGGTGATCAATCCAAGGGGACAAAGAGAAGGTAAAGAAGCATCATATCCAAAAACCAATGTGAAAGATCTCGTCAGAATTACCAGTCAAGGGATAATTGATAATATAAGGTTCTACAAAAGGAGACAATATAAGATGCAGTCGATGAAACACAAGAAATCTGAGATAAGGATTCCCAGCCACTGACAAAATACAGTTATCAAAAGAAGCATGGACACCAAGTCACCAATCCCTCAGAAGATCATGGCAACAGATGGACAAAATTAACCAGAAAAAGAATCCAGTGTCTCTTAGTTGGATGGAAAGAATGGAAGGATTTCTTTGATTTCGTAACTTTCGCGTTCGAGTTATGTTTCCTTTTGACATATTTGATTATGGAGGTCTCATCAACACTTCAGGCCATTCCAAGAATATAGCAAAGCCTGTCCTTCACAATCTCAGACTCTCCGGCAAATACTCAATGAACTCCCTGTCATCAGATCAACAATTTCAGCCTGCAACGGAAGAATCTGGCAGCACTCCAAACCACCCACTCATGGCACCACTCGGCCCGCTACTTACTGGTTTTGCGAATAGCGGTCAAGGCTCCATCAGCTAATTTCTCCTTCTCAAGGCCACAACCAATAATGGACTGAATAGGACAAAAGGTACCTAAGCTAGGAACGGTGTGGTGTTTCCTCAAAAATGACCATTAAATAGATAATAACATGTATAATAATTATATAAAACATATATAATGAAAAATAAAGACCGAAGCTTGAGCACTAAGAAATTGAGCTCAAGACAAGCCGAACAAGCACTAGCTCAAGCATGGTTTGTGAGCTTATCGAGCCATCTGGAGCTAAGCTTGATAAGGACACGAGTGGACCTCAAACTTGAGCTTAGTTAAGCTAAACCGACGGCTTGGCTTTGGCCAATTGACATCCCTACACACATAGCATCTACCATACCATCTCCTCCTCCTTGGCCACCCAATCATCTACCTTGTCCTCTGCCAACATTGGGAATATTAGATGGAATAAAAGCATTCCCAAGGTGGGTTTGAGCCTAAATGAATTAAAAAAAATACTTAATTAAGACGCACAAGAAAATGTTCGCTCAAGTTGAATCAACCCTCAATGCTCCTATGTGTATTTAGAACAGTGAAACTTTGTGTTTCTCAATTACAAAGCAGTTACCAGTAACTCCAATTTGGTATAATATATGGCCATGGACTTATCACCTCATACTCGGCAATGTCTTCTCATAAATAACCAATAAATTTGTGACACTTTGCTCTTGTTTGAACCTTCTTCTTTTTTTTTTTTTTTTGAATGACGATTTGTTATAACATAGCGCGTTAACATAATCTCAAATTCTCCTAACCTCTCACTAGCATCAGGCACCGTGGCATTAGGAACCATGGCAGAATAGGCACATTCTCCAATTTGACACATTTACTATGGTCAAACTTCACAACAAGAAACATTAGCATTGCCCTGACCATTGGAAATAATATCGAATGCTCAATCAGATATTCATAGTGTTCATGTTGGGATCTCACTTTTTAAAATCCACATGCTCTTGTTACAATGATATACTACTACACCAAAGGTGGAAGATTCAACAAAAAGAAAACTCTAGCAATAGCCACAACACAACAAAAAGCAAATGCACAACAAACTAGAATCAATCCACATGTAGACAGGGACAGCCCAAACCAGTACAAGATTTTTCAAACTACATGTGCAAACGCAAACTTCCATACACAACCAAATCAACACATCAACCAGAAACTCTTTTTTTTATTAAAGAAAAAGATGAGCAGAGATTGAAAAAGGAGATCCAAGTCATAAACTGCTTGATTTGATCAGCTAGGATTTGTAATATCTACCTTAGATATGAAGAAATGATCACCAAAAAAAACGCCTCCTGGCAATAGACGAGAACCAGATAGATCCGAACCTAGAAAACACCTTCCATGATCATCAAAATCTTAAAGAACCCCCCCCAAAAAAAACCCCACTATTAGAATCTGCAGGCCTTTAGAAACCCTAAATTGCAGGGCCGTTGACGTCGCGAGATCGCGCTTGGAAGGAAGATCTTGCTTGATGAATCCCTCTGGGAAATGACGATCGGCTTCGCTTCGATCGAGGAGATGAGGAGAGGGAGAAGGGAAAGCCGGAGAAAACCCTAGCCGATTCTTTGTGCTCGCCAGGCTAAGATTAGGGTGAAACGCATAAGCTCACTAGTCACTGTGACCATCTCCTTATTCGAGAGGTGCGTGTTTTATATAAAAAATAAAAGAGTGGGGTCAGGTCATCCGCTGCGCGACGTGTGCATGGAGTTCGGGATGGGGAAATTGAAATTGAAACATCCGGTGGAGTTGTTTGTCAACTTGAATGAATGGTACTCCATTTGGATGGTTACAGATGTAAATTTCGCGTAACTATTAAAGGAAACCTACATGTGGTCCATTCAGATGGACCAATAGTAGGCGCATATGTGCTTCCATTTTTTACTTTGGCTTAAAGATGAAACGCACAAATAAAATTAGAAGAAAAGGAGAAAACTAATAGTACAATACTTCTCTGCATTTATGTACTTTCTTAAATGGGTCAAAATGGGCCCAAAATCTGAGTCCAGGGCCCATTATCTATTGGCATGGCTTGTTAGAATCTTCTAAAATGACCAAAACCTTCGTAAAAGCTTGAGAAGTCTACAAGCCTATTGTAGAGATCAGGAAAGTCTCGTGTAGAAACTCAGAGAATGGTGGGTTGGATAGATTAGGGTAGCGAAGTTCTGAATATTATTTATCCATTAAAATGGTGACATTTGTATACATTTCTAACCACTCTTTGGGCAAGGCCTCAACTATAAATATAGGTAGTCTCCCTCATTTGTAATCATCCTCAAGAATTGAGTGATAAGCTCTTTTTCTCCAAAGTGTTCTCTTTGCCACTTTATCACTCTTGTGTGCTTATGAGGTGGGTTGAGTGAGTTAGGCTCACTTGTGTGACATGCACGTGGGTTGCACAAGTGCTACACGGGCAAGTGTGTTCAATTTCACTAAGTCTGTGACAGCTGGTATCAAAAACAGGTTAAGGCAAGACAATGTCTGCGTCCGAGATTACCAAAATGTCGGCCGACGACAATTCCAAAAAGAAGGGACGATGATCTAGTTCACTCGAACATGCTTCCCTGGAGACAACTCAGAGAATATGGATGAGCTCGAGGGTGCGGTCGAGCTTTCCTGGGAAGGGTATAAGGAAGAATTGGCTCAAAATGAGGAGTCCCTCCAGAGGGAAATTAAGGAATTGAAGGCAACCAATGAGGAGTTGCATACGAAGATCGATTTCCTCGAGAAGGCCGTGGCCAACGTGGGGTCGAGGAGAAGGGAAGTTCCTAGACTGCGGGTCCCGGAAACAAAACCATTCAATGGTACAAGGGATGCCAAGGTCTTGGAAAACTTTATTTGGCAAGTGGAGCAGTATTTCAAGACTACCAAAATGGAAGATGAAAGAGAAAAGATGAGCACAGGTGTCATGTACCTCACCGACAATGCGATGCTCTGGTGGCGCCGATGCTACAAAGACATAGAGATGGGACTCTGCACTGTTGAGAGATGGGAGGATTTGAAGGAGTAGTTAAAGCTTCAATTCCTTCCCGATAACGTGGAGTACCTCGCTCGTAAGAGTCTGATGCGCCTCAAACATTTGAGCTCGATTAGGGACGACGTGAAGCAGTTCACAACGCTGATGCTAGACATCACTGGCATGACGGAGAAGGATCGCCTCTTCTTCTTCATGAACGGACTCCAGAAGTGGGGCAAACAAGAGTTGACGCGCCAAGGGGTTAAGGATTTGGCTTCTACACTCGCTGCAGCGGAGCGCCTTATGGAGTTCAATGATCGAGCAAGTGAGTCTTCTAAGCTTAAGCAAGCCAAGGGCCTGAATAAAAGTAAAGGTGGGGGAGAGAGGAAAGACACCACAAAGAATCCTAAGAATCCAAGTAAGGGTAACGAAAGATCCTAAGAGAAAAGGGTGTTTCCTTTGCGATGGCGATCATTGAATAAGGCAAAAGAAGGCCCTTAGCGCCTTAAGGTCGCTGAAGGGACACAAGGGTACATTGAGGCTTCTTGATGCAATAAAAGGGAGTGGGGTTGATGAACCAAACCCACATTAGAGGGAGTTGATGTTCGTAAGCATCTGACTCAACAAGAGACCCGCTCAAGCATTGGTAGACACGGGAGCAACCCACAACTTCATATCAAAAGTTGAGGCTAAGAGGTTGGGCCTCAGGTGGGAAAAAGACTCTAGTCGGGTGAAGGCAGTAAACTCTACAACCCAACCCATCTTCGGTGTGGCCAAAGATGTGGAGCTTTGCGTGGGCAAATGGAAATGGCGCACGAGCTTCTCCGTAGCAACACTAGATGACTTTAGAATCGTCCTTGGTTTGGACTTCTTCTGCGCTGCAAATGCAAGTGTCCAGTCAGCTTTAAGGGTTGTGATCATCTTAGATGAAGGGTCACCATGCATGATTCCAACAGCACTAGGCAAGAAGAAGAAAGGTATAGAATTCCTCTCTGCTTTACAACTAGAGAAAGGCTTTAAGAAAAGAGAAGTCACATATATGGCAACTCTTAGAGAGGAAGAAGATGGGCATGAGGCAGCTCTACCTCCGGAGATCGAGCAAGTCCTTAAAGAGTATAAGGATGTGGTGCCTAAGGAGTTGTCGAAACAATTACCTCCAAAGAGGGAGGTGGACCACAAGATAAAGCTTGTGCCAGGAGCCAAACGGCCGGCCATTGCACCTTACCATATGTCGCCGCCAGAACTCGAAGAGCTACATAGGCAATTGAAGGAGTTGCTAGACGCAGGATACATTCAACCTTCCAAGGCGCCCTATGGAGCTCTAGTATTATTTCTAAAGAAACATATGGGATCGAGCATGCGTTTGTGCATCAGCTATAGAGCATTAAACAAGGTAACCATTAAGAACAAATACCCGGATCCCCTAGTAGCTGACCTATTCAATCAGTTAGGAGGAGCTAAGTACCTCACGAAGTTGGATATGCGGTCGGGCTACTATCAAGTGCACATTGCGGAAGGGGATGAGCCCAAGACAACATGTGTGACAAGGTATGAAGCTTTCGAGTTCTTGGTTATGTCGTTTGGGTTAACCAATGCACCTACCACATTTTGTACCCTGATGAACAAGATCTTCCATCTCTACTTCGATCAATTTATAGTTGTATACTTAGATGACATCGTGGTCTATAACAAAACACTTAAGGATGTTGCACATCTAGGAACAGTCTTTCAGGTCACAAGGAAGAACACTCTACATGTTAAAAGAAAGAAGTGTAGCTTTGCCAGACCAAAAGTGTGCTTCCAAGGACATTTGACAGGGGACAGAAAGATATGGATGGACAAAGGCAGGGTGTGGGCCTTTATAGAATGGGAAGAACCTACTACAGTGTCCCAATTGAGATCATTCTTGGGCCTTGTCAACTATTATCGCCGGTTCATCAAAGGGCTCTCTGGAAGAGAAGCACTACTCACCAATCCTCTAAAGAAGGGATGTGCGTGGTGTTGGACAAAGGAATGCCAAAGGGCATTCAATGACTTGAAGAAGGCAGTTATTGAGGAACCTGTATTGGCTCTACCGGATCGCACCAAGTCATTCGAAGTAAGAACTAATGCCTCTGACTTTGTTATTAGGGGGGTGCTTATGCAAGAGGGGCATCCTATAACTTATGAGGGTAGTAAGCTAAATTATACGGACTAACGCTACACAGTGCAAGAGAAAGAGATGACGGCCGTGGTGTATTGCCTCCAGACATGGCATCACTATCTATTGGGTTCAAGGTTTATGGTGAAGACTGACAACATTGCCACAAGCTACTTTAAAACACAGAAGAAGTTGAGCTCAAAGCAAGCGCATTGGCAAGACTTCCTTGCAGAGTTCAACATGATTATTGAGTACCAACCTGGAGGAACTAACCAGGTGGCTAACGCGTTGAGCAGAAAAGCAAAGTTGGCTGCTTTGAAAATTGAGAAACTAGAAGCGACAAGCCAACTTAAAGCAACCATTCCAGATCGCATCAAAGAAGGACTAGAGAAGGACCATTTTGCAAAAGGCCTCTTAGAGTTAGTACAGTAAGGGAAGATTAGGCAGTTCTAGAAGAAGGACAGTCTTTTAGTTGCTAAAGGAGGTTGGCTTTATGTCCCTAAACATGGTGGACTAAGAAAGGAGCTTCTAAAAGAGTGTCATAATACTTGATGGGCCGCTCACCCACACCAAGAACGCACCTTGGCTCTCTTAAATGTAGTATACTACTGGCCACACATGTGAGAAGATATTGAAGAATATGTGAGAACTTGTCTTGTTTTCCAGCAAGACAAGGTTGTGAGGGAAAAACAGGCCGGGTTGCTAGAACCACTACCCATCCCGGAGAGACCATGGGCCAATGTGTCCATGGACATCATCTCTGCATTGCTCAAGGCTGGAAAACTAGGGTCTATCATGGTTATAGTAGACAACTTATCCATGTACGCGGCGCCCACAAATTGCACAGCAGAGGAGACAACAAGACTATTTGTTCTGCACGTTGTGAAGTATTGAGGAATTCCTGAGAACATCATGAGTGATAGGGGCCCTCGCTTTACAAGGTGATTCTGGATAGAGGTGTTTAAGCTATTAGGGTCAGAGCTCCATTTCTCCACGAGCTTCCATTTACAAACCGACGGCCAAGCTGAGCGGCTTAATGCCCTATTGGAAAAGTTGGGTCAATTTTGCTACAACTTGCAACGATGAAAACCACTAGGCCACAATCCATCCGAGCTAGCCACAGGAAAACAACCTTTGGCACCACACACCGTTGCATATGGCTATAGGGAACATAGCCCAATTGCCTATCGATTTGTGAAGGATTGGCAACAGCAAGCTAATGTTCCGAAAATATTCTTAGAGAAGGCTGCCAAGAGAATGAAGAAATGGGTAGATCACAAGAGGCGACCTTTAGAGTTCAAAGAAGGAGATAAGGTGATGGTAAAGGTACTACCCCAATAGTTCAAAGCATTTTGCAAGGTGCACAAGGGGTTAGTATGACGTTATGAGGGACCTTTTCCCATCCTTCAAAAGATACGAAATGTGTCTTATAAACTTCAGCTACCTGCTTGGCTGAAGAAGATCCATCTCGTCTTCCATGTGAGTCACTTGAAACCTTATCATGAAGATATGGAAGATCCATCTTGATGCTTCTCGCATTGTACACCAGCCATCATCATAGAGACAGGCGATAAAGAGGTCGAGTCTATATTGGCAAAATGTGAAGTGCACCAAGAAGGAGGCCCAGAATTAAAGGAGTATCTAGTTAAATGGAAGGGCCTCCCTGCACGAGAAGCATCATGGGAGCCAGTTGACGGACTTTGGTAGTTCGAGGAGCACATCCTACATTTCCATGAAGAGTACTCGACAGGGGCGTCGAGGCAATAGGTAGGGGAGATTGTCACATGCTTTCTTAATGGGTCAAAATAGGCCTGAAATCCGAGTTCAAGGCCTATTACCTATTGGCCTGGCTCGTTAGAATCTTCTAAAATCACCAAGACCTTTATAAAACCTTGAAAAGTCTAGAGTAAAAACTTATAGAATGGTGAGTTTGATAGATTAAGATAGAGAAGTCTAGAATGTTCTTTACCCCCACTAAAATGGTGACATGCATATACATTTCTACTCAACTATAAATAGAGGTGGCCTCCCTCATTTGTAATCATCATCAAGAGTTGAGTGATAAGCTCTTCTTCTCCAAAGTGCTCCTTTTTGCCATCTTATCTCTCTTGTGTGCTTGTGAGGCTTGAGTATATTTGCCACTTAAGGGCCAAGTGAGTTATGTTGACTTGTGTGACATACACGTGGGTTGAACAAGTGTCGCATGGGCAAGCGTGTTTGTCTTATATGAATGGCTCATTCACAAAGGGTTTGTTACAAATATGATGCAATTTGCTGACAAATATCGTGTCAGGGCGATCTTATATTTTAAACTTGCTATTAACGACTCTTCAATTAATCGTGAAGAAGGAATGAATTTTATTTTAAATTTGTAAATAACATTTCAACAACTTAAAAAAAAACATTTCCCAAGAAAGTACAAAACATTGAGATCTTTCTTTAAAAAGTATATGATAAATTGAATATTTTAAAATAGTTTAAAAGTTTTTCGTGGTTTTTTAAATTAAGTCCTTCTTAGTGGTTTCTCTCCATCACCAATGACTTGTCTTAAAAAAAATGATAGAAATCCTCGTGAAAGCATAAAAAGAAAGTTCTTATCTCTTGGAGGATTTTCAAAGAAGTAAATATTTTTTGTTCATTTTCAAAAAAGTATATTAAAAATCGAATATTTTAAAATTTTATAAAAGTTTTCCACCATTCTTTCAATTAAGTCCCCCCCAATAGTTTCTCTCTATTCTTTGGGGATCTAAAATGCCATACTACCTAATTTTGTCATTAAAGATGATTCCTCTTCAATAGGATTTATGGCCCTAGTCAATTATATAACATCTAAAAGAAAATTATCTGAATCAAAAAAATATTTATTTCAATTAACAATTTATAGTGGACATATTCCTAATTCCCTGCCAAACTTTGTAATAATGTCTCTTCTTTTGAACAACTTTATGAACCTCTACACTCCACCACCACATTTTCCTACATCTGAATTCATGTTTGGGCTGTGAAAAAATTCTATGCTAATTGTCAACCTACCTAACACAACCCCCTTCCTTTATGCAGGCTTGGGATCGGCGGTAAAAAACTAGCAGAGTTAGATCATATATAAGAAGACACAAAAAGAAGTTAAGAAAGTAGTAAGTAATGTAAAGTTCAAAGCATATGATAACCTGTATAATAGGTTGGGAAAAAGAGAATGAAAGAAGAATATTTTTAAGTTTAAGAAAAAAGGAAAAGAAAAAGTAAAGGCTCGTGTTAAATGTATTAAGAACAATGACCAAAAGTTTTAATGAAGGACAACAATATAAAAGAAAGGTGGATGGAATATTTTAACAAAGTTTTAAATGAAAACTATATAGGAGACATGAGAACAAGTGGGGATGCTTCATTAGTGGATACATTTTCATGGGTAATGTAACCTATACAACAATGCAGAGATTATTGCATCTTTTAAGTGATACTTGCAATACAATTGGGGTTTATTGATGATTACAATATCATACACTAGTGCCTATGGAGCAGAATCATTGATAGGGAACTGTCATGAGTAGTTTTTTTTTTTAGATAAAATTCTTGGTTGGTGATGATATGGTTCCATCTTAGTTGGTGATGCAGATTCTTATTGTCACGGCTAAAAAAATTCTCAAACGAAAGTTAGTCCCTCAAAAGGATTTTGTAAAGCTGGCAGGTAGAGATTGGAAATAGAGGAAGATGGTCATTGTTGGTACTTATTTCTTTTCTATTCTTTCCACAAATGGTGTATGACATGTAGGACCGTATGTTATGGCCCAAATGACCATAACAGATCAGTTATCCCTCCTTTGGTTTTCCTTAAATGAGATTAATTTTTTCCTTTGGTAACTGCAATCTAAGTCAATTGAAGGTTAAAAGCTATTTACTCTCTCCTTGATGGAAGGAGAGATTCAGGGCCTATAAAAGGCAACCCGGGTAACTCTCTTGGCTACTATTGTTTTCTCTGCAACCATCACTTACCGGAGAAGAAAAGACAAGGCACAAGGGAGTTGTGATTCCCCATTGAAGACCAACCTTCTGTTGTATCAGAGTTTGAAGATGACACAATCAGGTACCATTCTACTACTCTACTGGTTTAGATTATATGATTACGGTATTATTGGATTGATTCCAAAGAGAGTTTATAAACCCAAGATTTTCTAACATTTGGTATCAGAGCTTGCTGGTTTCAATCCAATGATCTATTATCGTTTTATGGGGGCTTTCTGGTTTCTTCTGGGAATAAAAACCCAAATACTCAGAGGAAAGAAATTTTGGGTATTTGATAAAGGGTATTCAATTTATTGAATAATAATAACCTAAAAAATGAGGATTACAGTGCCCAACCCAATCTGAAAGAGATGGGAAGAAAAGATTTATTTTCCGTCATTTAAATTATTTTTATTTAAGAATTACATTAGAGATTTTTTTATCTCATGTTTTGTTACTGTTATCAATTTTTTGGGGCTTGCCAGTACCATGATAATGATAATATGAAATTATCTCAAATTTTTTTTTATAAGGGATGATATTTTTCTTTTATGAAATTTATATTATTACAAAAAATAAAGGGGTTATGCGCTGTCTTGCGCGTGTTCTGTGCGCAAGACAGCGCACGGGATGAATCAGTGTGCAAGTTACCCATAATGCAAGGCAAGTTCTGTGCAAGTTACTATTTATATGGGTGATTGGGCCAAGTCAGGCAGGTCGGGTCAACCTGACCTTATTAGCCCAGCCTGTCGACCCAAGCTGTATGGGCTGGGTCAGTTTCTGGTTCAGCCCAACCCGACTCGACCCAGCCTATCCATTTCTGAGTTTTGGACTGGGCCAGGTTCTGGTCTGGGCCAGTTTCTGGGCCAATTGTGGGTTGGGCCTGACCCGTTAATGGCCCACTAAGCCCATTTCAGTTTTGGAGAAATTTTTCCAGTTGGACCCACTTATTAGATGGTGCATAATTGTACATTCAATTGACCAAAATAAGGTTCAGAAGTGACCCATATCAAAGTTTCAAAGTTGACCCTGAATTATGAAATTGTAAATTATAATATGATCGATGGTTTTGATTATTCTAATGATATATTTTATCATCAAATCATTCTATCATACATTAATAGGGTCTAATTGTATTTTGAAAATTTATTGGGTATTGATTGGTTAAGATCAAGTTAGATTGATCATTAAAGTTTGATTCTAATTATTCTTATATATTGTTTATTCAATCCAATCATAGCCATTAAATTGATAGAGTTGGCCATATATAACATTATGAATTCATTTGTTAATTTCAGAATTGAAAAGATTGGTCAATAATATACGGTCCAGATCTTATTTTGATCATAAAAGACACATTTGGACATGGATCGACGATCCATTTTCTTCTGTGTATTGATGGCATTGAGATCTATCACATGAACAGATCTGATGGACTGATTAATGACTCTAAATTAGAGCATATTTTATTTTAACATTATGTTTAACTCTGTTTTACTACTTCCGCTGCAAATCTTACTTATTTAGCAATATCAAAGTTCTATTTTTATTGTTAATATTCAAATATGCTCACTGTGGTTTAATATTTAGAGTTATTTATTTCTTGGATTGGATGGATGTATAATTATGGTGAATCAATTAAAAGTATTAGGTATTGATCAATGATCAATTAATGATAATTTGACCATTGATCTATGAAATGAAGCCTAATCAACTTAAATGTGATATAATAAAGTTATTCGGAAATTATATAATGGTGCATGGACCAATATTTTTGATTGATTGGTTCATCACACTTGATGACCGAATGAACTAAACTTTATCACTTAAGTGTTGTTATCAATTTAAAGAATTCAACAATTTCTTAACTTGGTACCGCCAAAGCGACCCAATTATAGATAATTTGTTTAATTCTTTAAATTGAGTTAAGGTAGTAGAAACTCTATTGTTTGAATATGACAATACTTAAAACTGCAATTTCATAAAGGAAATGATTCAATTAAGCCCAAAGGTATGATTGTCCATAATTTGAAATTGGAATATGACATGGTTAATAAATGTGTTTTGCTTGTATTTGATTTATACCCAAAGGAAGATATTCAATACAATCAAATAACATATTATAAACATGCTCATATTAATAAAAGAAAAGTAATATATTTACATATTGTTTTCCAACCCAAAGGTGGCTTTACAATGATGTACATATCACTTTTAAATTTAAGTATATTGCGTAGCTAAATTCAAAGAATCATATAACTTATTGTTATTTGTTTATTTTTCTTCAGTTACAAATTCCATGGCATCACTTTCGACTTTAGGGAATATACCCATGTTAGATGGATTTTATTGGATGGTTGGACATGTTATTGTTAGCCATTATTTACTTGGACCTTGATATGACTTTGGATGAGCCTAAGCCACCAATGCCCACGGATGCGAGCTCAGTTGATGAAAGGGCTAACTATAGTAAATGGATTAAGGCTAATAAGGTTGTTATAAGAATTATTATAAATTCAATTTTGATGACCATTAGAGGTTCCATCGAAGCAAAGGAAAATGCTAAGGACCTACTAGAAGCTATAAAAGGTCAGTTTCAAATAACTGATAAAGCTTTATGTGCATCCTTGATTAGCCGTCTTACAAGTATAAAACATAATGGAACCTTGGGAGTAAGAGAACATATATTTACAATGACAAATATCGTTTCTAAATTGAAAGAAGTTGATATGACTGTGTCTGAAAAATATTTGGTGCAATTCATTTTCAATTCTCTTCCTCCCGAGTTTGACCCATTTAAAGTAGCCTACAACCAGAGCTCAACTTCATGGTCATTGAATGAGTTGATCGCAAAAGCTGATCAAGAAGAAAGGAGGCTCAAGGCTGAGGGACAATTAACAGTTAATTATGTCTCTCAAAATAAGTCCAAGGGAAAAGGAAAAGGCAAAAAGAAAACTAATGTTCAGGAAGCAAAGCCCAATAGGAAAGAGAAAGGTGCACAGAAGAAATGTTTTTTCTGTGGAAAGAATGGACATTTCAAGAAAGATTGCCTAAAGCGTAAAAGTTGGTTTGAAAAGAGAGGTAAAAATTTATCTTTTGTATGTCAAGAAACCAACTTAGCTAATATCCCATCAAATTCTTGGTGGGTCGACTCTGGAGCAACCATTCATGTATCTGGTTGTGTGTAGGGATTCCTTTCAAGGCGGACTCCAAATGATAGCGAGAAAACCATTACGATGGGGAATAAAAAGGAATCAAGGGTCGAAGTTGTAGGCACTTATAGGCTGGTGCTTGACACTGGTCATGTCTTGGATTTAGATAATACTTTCTTGGTTCCTGATATTTCTAGGAATTTGATTTCAGTTTCCAGACTTGATTGTAATGGATTTAATTTTAACTTTGGACATGATATTATGCATATTTTTAGCAATAATATTTTGATTGGGAATGGTTATATGTGTGATGGTTTGTATAGATTAAAGTTAGACTCTCTATATGAACAAACTTTACACACACCTCACATTAATTGTGGATTGCACATAGGCATGAAAAGAGGGCCACTAAATGAGAACTCATCAAGGTTGTAGCACAAAAGATTAGGGCATATCTCTGAACAGAGAATGAAAAGATTGGTGACTGATGGTTTATTGCCCAATCTTGATTTCACCGATTATGGTGTTTGTATTGATTGTATAAAGGGAAAACAAACCAATACAAACAAAAAAAGTGCCACAAGAAGTTTTGCACCCTTAGAAATTATTCATACAGATATATGTGGTAAAATTCATGTTCCATGTTTTACGGGAGAGGAATACTTTATCATTTTTATAGATGATTTTTCACGATATGGTTATATCTATTTGATTAAAGAAAAATCTAATGCTTTAAAATTTTTCAAGATTTTTAAGGCAGAAGTAGAAAAGCAATTAGACATGAAAATTAAAGTAGTAAGATCCGATAGAGGTGGTGAGTATTATGGTAGATATACTGAATCGGGTCATAACCCGGGCCCATTTGCTAGATTTTTAGAAATGGAAGGTATTGTAGCACAGTATACAATGCCGGGCACACCTCAACAAAATGATGTAGCCGAAAGAAGGAATAGAACGTTAATGGATATGGTAAGGAGTATGGTTAGTAACACCAACTTACCCGATTCAATGTGGGGAGAGGCACTAAAGATGACAATATATGTATTGAATCGTGTTCCTACGAAAGCAGTTCCAAAACTTTTTTCAAGTTGTGGACCGGTAGGAAACCCAGCTTAAATCATTTTCGAGTCTGAGGTTGTCCATCTGAAGTTAGAATTTTTAACCCACAAGAAAGGAAATTAGACCCTAAAACAATCAGTGGATATTTCATTGGTTATCCGGAAAGGTCTAAAGGGTATAGGTTTTACTGTCCGACCCATACAACTAGGATTGTTGAATATGGAAATGCCAAATTTTTAGAAGACATGAGAAAAGTGTGAGTGATCATAATAGAACTGTAACTTACAATAAAATAAGGGAGCCACTAGAGTTGCCTATTGAACAAAGTAGAGTTGTTGTCCCTCTTGATATCATAGTTAATGATTATCAAGAGGAACAATAATCACACAATTTTCCAAATCCCATCAATGAGGCATTCTCTTAACAAAATAATGATCCACTTCAAAATACACAACAAAGCATCAATGAATCCGATCCGGAGATATTGAGAAGGTCAACTCGAATGAGAAAACCTGCTATTCCAGATGACTATGTAGTGTATTTGGAAGAATCTGATATTGGCATTAAAGAAGATCCTAAGACGTTTAAGGAAGCCATTGTAAATGAGAATTCCGATAAATGGTTAGATGCCATGAATGATGAGTTAGAATTAATGTCCACAAATGAAGTTTGGGATATCGTTGAATTACCCAAGGGTTCCAAGGCCGTTGGCTGTAAATGGGTCTTTAAGACCAAAAGGGATTCCAAAGGTAAAGTTGAACTGTTTAAAGCTCAACTCGTGGCCAAAAGTTTTACTCAAAGAGAAGGTATAGAATATCATGAAACCTACTCTCAGGTGTCAAAAAAGGACTCATTTAGAATTGTTATGGCAATTGTAGCTCATTTCAACTTAGAGTTACATCAAATGGACGTCAAAACAACGTTTTTAAATGGAGATCTAGAAGAAGAAGTGTATATGGAACAACCTGAAGGTTTCGTAAAAGAGAATGAAAATAAACTAGTTTGTAAATTAAAGAAATCGATATATGGTCTTAAACAAGCTTCTAGACAATGGTATTTAAAGTTCAATCGCATTATTACATCTTTTGGTTTTATTGAAAATATCGTTGATCATTGTATATATCTCAAGGCTAGTGGGAGCCGATTCATGATTTTAGTCCTATATGTTGATGATATTTTATTGGCTAGTAATGATCTTGGAATGATTTACGAAACTAAGGAATATCTTAAAAACAATTTTGATATGAAAGATATGGGTGAAGCGACCTTTGTAATAGGAATCGAGATTTATCGAGATAGATCTCGAGGATTACTTGGGTTATCACAGGAAGCCTATATTAAAAATGTACTTAAGAGATTTCGTATGGAAGAGTGTAAGGCACAAAATGTACCTATGACTAAAGGTGACAGGTTTAGTAAAGAACAATGTCCAAGAAATGAAATTGAAAGGCAACAGATGGAAACTTGTCCTTATGCAGCTGCAATCGGATGTTTAATGTATGCACAAACATGCACTAGACCCGATATCAGTTTTGCAGTTGGCATGCTTAGTAGATATCAAAGTGATCCGAGAATGACACATTGGGTAGGAGTTAAAAAAGTTTTGCGATATCTTAGTGGCATAAGAAATC
Source organism: Cinnamomum chago (assembly GCA_038049695.1). Lineage (NCBI taxonomy): Eukaryota > Viridiplantae > Streptophyta > Magnoliopsida > Laurales > Lauraceae > Cinnamomum > Cinnamomum chago. The sequence goes on from CP142454.1 coordinate 38,843,521, forward strand.
ACATGCTCTCTTATAGAAGGTCCAATCACTTAGAAGTGGTCGGTTATTCAGATGCTGACTTCGCTGGTTGCCTCGATACAAAAAAGTTGACTTCAGGATACATCTTCTTGTTAGCTGGCGGGACAGTTTCATGGAGAAGTACAAAACAAACTTTAGTGACTCCATCCACATTTGATGCTAAATACGTGGCATGCTTTGAAGCCACGGGTCATGCTCTATGGATGCGTGATTTTATCTTAGGACTACGTGTTATAGACACCATTTCTGAGCCCTTGAAGATTTATGGTGATAATGATGCTGCAAGAAGATTTGCTCAGAATGACAAGATTTCCAGTAAATCAAAGTTTCTGGTAGTAAAATACCTTGTACTAAAAGAAAAGGTACGAGATCGGTTAGTGTCTATCGTTGGGATCCCGACAAGCCTCATGATAGCAGATCCTTTGACAAAGGCATTGACGCCAAAGGACTACAAAGAGCATGTTAGAAATATGAGCCTAATTGAATTGCCTTATTAAAGATATGTAAAGACACTGTCATATTTATCACTGAAATAAGATTTTGTATTTTCTTACTTTATTTTATTGTTACATGTGATTGAAGTGTATAAAGTGAGAAAAATTAAAGAAAAATGGCATTATTGTACCCAATAAATAGGATTGCCATGAAGATCATCCTATTTTACCCTTATTAAGGATTGTGTTAAGTTAAAATGTTAGTGAATTAATTATGGAAGGAAGCACGTCGTTCAAGACATGTAACCGCCATAGTTCTCATTGGCAAACTGACTTAATTACAAATTAAAGATTGACATAAAAGTTGAGGTGGCAATTGTTATTTTAAAATGGTGATCACCAGTCAAAGTCATTTTCGAACTTAGTTTTTCGATTTTTTTTTTTTTTTTTGTGGTCATATGGACCAAGTGGGAGAATGTAGGACCGTATGTTATGGCCCAAATGACCATAACAGATCAGTTATCCCTCCTTTGGTTTTCCTTAAATGAGATTAATTTTTTCCTTTGGTAACTGCCATCTAAGTCAATTGAAGGTTAAAAGCTATTTACTCTCTCCTTGATGGAAGGAGAGATTCAGGGCCTATAAAAGGCAACCCGGGTAACTCTCTTGGCTACTATTGTTTTCTCTGCAACCATCACTTACCGGAGAAGAAAAGACAAGGCACAAGGGAGTTGTGATTCCCCATTGAAGACCAACCTTCTGTTGGATCAGAGTTTGAAGATGGCACAATCAGATACCATTCTACTACTCTACTGGTTTAGATTATATGATTACAGTATTATTGGATTGATTCCAGAGAGGGTTTATAAACCCAAGATTTTCTAACATGACATACCCCATGATGTCTACTGTTTAACCATTTATTCTACTTTAAGATAGGAAAATAAAATGAAATATGCATTTTGTTTGCACCAAGCATTTAACTCAAGCCTTCCTCTTCTTAATGGTGCATCTACTAGAAATGAGCTTAGTTCTCTCCCCCTAGACAGTTGACATTTGATCATTGGCTTACAAATGCAAAATGGGTTTCTCTTCTCTTCTCTCTCTCTCTCTGCGTGTGTGTGTGTGTGTGTGCATGTGCGTTTTTTGCCCACAGCGTTGCTAGTTCAAACTCTTAAGGCTACCTCACATTGAAGAAAAATATGATCTATAGGCTCCTCCTCTTTACCACACATCACACAGGTATTTGAAAAATTGTCAGACATCAATCCTCTCCTTCTTAGATTAATTATTAGCTGTGGAGACTTTTCCTGTAATTGCCAACAACAAAAAGCCTTGTCCCGAGGAGGAGCCAAATCCAACCACACAAGTGGAGAAGTGGCCCTCTGTGAATGAGTCCCCTCCAAGGCTAGGTAGAAAGCTTTAGCGAAAAACTCCCTGGAAGTGGATGGCTTCCAAATCCAAGCATCCTTTGAACACCTGCAAAAAAAGGTGTTAGCAAGAATACTAAACCAATCCTCACACTGAGCTCCTTCCAATGGCCTCGGAGTCGCCCTAAAAGACACCTCCCACACTATGTACTCATTCGTCACCTCAAAGCAATCACTTACAGAAGTCTCTTTATTGCCCACTAATATAAAAAGCCTAGGAAACAAGCCACACAAGGGTCCCAACCACACCCAGTCATCCAACCAGAACCTAACTGCTCTACCATCCCCCACGAGAAAACCTCCCCCTTGTACATTGTTTTCCCTTTTACATTAGAATTATCTCCAATTAAGGCAATAACCCTCCACACACCCAACCTAGGTGACTAGGCCCAGGCTTAGGCTACCACCCCCATTTCTCCTCACTATATTTACTAGCAATCAACATTTGCTAAAGAGCCTTATTTTCCTCCCCAAACCTCCACCACCATTTAGCCAGCAAAAGCTCAATTTTTATTCTCCAAACTGCTAAGACCAAAACCTCCCTTGGATTTAGGCTTAATCACGTCACTCCACTTCATTAAGTGCAATTTATTCTTCTCCCCATGGTCCTCCCTTAAGAAGTCCCTCTGAATGTGGTCCAACCTCTTAATCACCACCTTTGGCATTTTAAAGAGAAACATGTAGTAGACTGGAAATTTGGACATGCGTGCTTTAATAATGGTTATTTTCCCTCCCAAAGACAAATAAAGCTTCTTCCATGATGCCAATTTATTCTTAAAATTTTCAATCACCGGATACCATAAAGATTCAGATATTGGCTGAGCTCTAATAGGCAACCCAAGATAAATTATGGGAAGCCTCCCTGACCTACAGTTGATAATATTTGCCAAAGACCGAGTTGTCTCCTATGAGCACTTGATTCCCATCAACATACTCTTTGAGATATTAATCTTCAAACCCGATACCAATTGGAAACAACGAAGGATTATCCTAACAGCCAGAATTTCATCCCTCCTTGAAGAACTGAAAAGAACGGTATCGTATGCGAACTTAAGATGCGTGATAACCTCTCCACTCCGGCCCATCTCAAAGCCTCCAATCAACCCCACCTCTTTTCCTTTCACCAAAAGTAGACTCAAGGCTTCTACCACAATGGTAAATAGGAATGGAGATAGGGGATCCCCCTGCCGAATACCTCTTGAAGCTTTAAACAACTTTGATAGAAGGCCATTAACCAAAATAGAAAAAGAAATAGTAGAAATGCACTCTTGAATCCACCCGTGTTAGATCCCTCCAAAGCCAAATTTGAATTACATATAATCCACAAACTCCCACTCCACATGATTATAAGCCTTTTCTAGGTCAATTTTGAACAACACCCCTTTTTTCTTAGGTTTTTTTTTCTGGAGTCAATGAACTCTTTAGCAGTCAACACCCCATCAAATATTTGTCTCCCTGCAACAAAGGCCCCCTGAAAAGGACTACTAATTTGAGGAAGGACACACTTTAGTCGATTTGCCAAAATCTTTAACAACATTTTATATGCACAACTGAAAAAACCGGCTTTAACACAGATTGAGGTCCCAACAACCAGATCTCTAGTAGATTTCAAGCAACACGCGATTAATTTAATAATTAATCCTAAGTCAAATTAAAAGCAATCAATCCACACAATGAGAAGGACACACAACGTATACATGGAAAACCCTATTCGGGAAAAAACTACGGACCTTATCGTCTAGGACAACAGAAAACCAAGCACTATAAATCGAAAGTGGCATTAGGGCATTTGCTTGACAGTGTTTGTTCCCTCATAGACAGTCCTTAGCAAATCTCATGCCGCCTTGGCATTAGGGCATGCGGAAATTCTATGAAATTCTACAGGGGCCACTCCGTTGTAGATTGCATTAATTGTCTTATTATTACAATTAGACTTAGTCTTTTCCACAGCAGTCCATTGGGCTTTTGGTTTCAATTTATTTTGCCCATCTACTACAACGGTGGGATCAGAATATCCATCCACTACGATATCCCAGACTTGATCGTCTATAGCTCTAAGAAAAGCTATCATCCTTACCTTCCAGTAAGCATAATTGGTTCCATCTAAGAGGGGGGGCTTGTTTGTAGACGTTCTTTCTCTATTGAAATCCATTATAGAACAATGTTAAATAGATCACACAGCAAATTAGTGCAACCTGCTCTGATACCAATTGAAAAAATTGGCCTTAACATAGGCTGAGGTCCCAATAACTAGATTTCTAGTAGATTTCAAGCAACACGTGATTAATCTAATAATTAATCATAAGTTAGATTAAAAGCAATCAATCCACACAATGAGAAGGACACTCAATGTATACATGGAAAACCCTACTCGGGAAAAAAACACGAGCCTTATTGTCTAGGCCAATAGACAACCAAGCACTATAAATCGAAAGTTACAAGAAAACTCACAACCTTTTCTCAGTTGCTAACATAACTTAGGGACTGCTTTGTTCTTGCTGACTGCTCCTCGTTCACCTTCACCGTGCTTGAACAAACCACCTTGAATGCCTCTTCAAGATGATTCTACTTTAGAAAAGTAGCAGAAAGAACCACCAAAGACTTGAATTTCAGCGCAGCAACTTGAAGCTTTGAAGAGGAGAACAATCTCTCAAATAGATCTCTAGGTTTTTGGATGGGAGAGTGGTGCCCTAGAGTTGAGAGAGGAAGGCCAAATATAGGCTTTAATTCGTGCCTCAATACTTGCAGAGCAAGTAGGACTCAAAATAAGTATGCTAAGAGAATTTAGGAAGTTAAATCCAAGCAGGAAAGGAAATTTGTGCACTGGCTGCTCGAGCGCATTAGTGTGTGCTCGAGTGGATGGCTTATTGCCTCTCATGCGCTCGAGCACCCATCCTTTAGGGCAGCTTTGTGTCACGCCCCCGAACCCTGCAGCGGCCCGTCCTCGGGGAGCGCGAATGAGATTAAGAATACAATTATATTTTCTCCCACATGATCCGCGTGTGTGAGGATGACATATTCCAACACACTCTGAATATTTTGCGGAAGCTTTCGTGGCGTTACGTCCATGAGTTCGTGGTCATCGGATTCTGTATTGCACTCAACCGCTAGCATATAGCTATCATATCAAGTACTATATCAGACTGAAACAACCCATCACAATAAAATACAAAGCTGATAGTAACGGGATAATCATTCCCATATATGTTCAAGTTACAAATATCAATGTGTATTAATTAAAATCCCGATAAAAAGGCTAATAAAAGCCATACAATAACAAGCTAAATAAATACTACCCCACATGAGCATAGCTCCGATGTAAAGCTCAATGCCTACATGACATAGGCAACACTACAACCTATAAACCCCATGGCTCCACAACCAACATATGCACTCAGCTCGTGGCGAAGAAATTGGGACCTGAGTATCAAAATAATGGGTCAGACATGACGGTCTGGTAGGTGGGTGAAAAGATAATAAATATGATGAAGATTAAAACATCCAATGAATCATATTATTTGATCAAAAGCTGCAAATAATTAAAACATGTGGAAAATCATGGATATCTGACAAATCCTATATTCATGTAAAATAGGTGTAAAACATGGATATTTGACAAAACATATATTCATTTAAAGCATGTGTAAACATGGAGATCTGACAAAATAAGTGGTCATTTAAAACATCAGTAAAACATGGATATTTGACAAATCAGGTATTCTTCACATTGCAAACTTAGTCCATATGCGGACCCTGCAGATCGCCCTTCTTCATGGGAGCCACAATCGTGAGGATGGGTGGCAACTACATAAAGCTAAATCCTCCATCACTAATGTGATGAGAGCACATTAGGGAGTTGGTCTTAGACACACGAAGTGACGAGAGCCAACGAAATATATATAAATACACATAGTTATACGGGACCACGGCCACGGACTGGGTATCGAGACAGGACGGGATCCAAACTACAGCTGGCGGGAGATGGAGGAGGACCTCCAAGTCGGTGGATCAAGCTAACAAAGTTGTCCAAGCTTAGTGGTGCTGATACATAGGTCACATGAAAGAAATTGGAACATGTACAAATGTTTATAAGATATAAAACACATAAACGGGCTGAATGGGGTGCCCATAGGCACAAATATCACTCTTGTATCGGGTCATGCATAAACGGGACTGGCAAAATGCTAAAAATACAATTTCAGTATTTCCAGAGCATGACTATTCATATATCATGAAGTTTGAAGAGTACATGTGACATTCAGGTAAAAATAGAACATAAATGGACGTCCATAAAATTCCCGTGCCATATATTGAGGCTTCAAGATTTAAATCAATGTGTATAGGGGTCCCGTATGTCCATTTTGTTATTAGCTTGGCACTCCATAATATTGAAGACATTCTAAGCTCCATATACACATTGACAAGTCCGAAAGTCCTCAATAAATCCCCGTGATAGGGTTTCTTTCCCAATCGAGCTCCATATATTCCTTCATCGGTCTCACAATTTCATTGGGGTTCCAAACAAACCTCCCTAAGTCTAAAAATATAGTTTTTCGGACCTCCCAATATAAACCTATGCTTGAGTGGCAGTTGGCTCGAGCGGACCAGCAGTTTGCTTGAGCCACCAGCTCTCTGGGAGGGGTTCACTCGAGCGGACCTGCCGAGGTCAGGTTGGTTCGCTTGAGCCAACCTGACCTGGGCAGGTCCGCTCGAGCGAACTGTCATAGAATCTGTTTCTTATGTTCAGTTCGGCTCCTTCCTTTCTTCTCTTGCAAATCTCTTTGAGGCTCCCTTTTTACACATAAATGTGGGGCTCATGAGTCATGACCTCCTTTAAACCACACATAATCCACCATCAAAACCTCCCACAAATTACATCAAATCCCTTCCTTTCCTTCCACATTCAATCACAATAGAAGACCCATCATTCATGAAATCTATTTACAACCTAAAGCAAGCTTTCATAAAAAAAAAATGCATACATTGCCATGAGATGAAACAAGAGAAAAGACTCATCAATATGCCCTTTTCAAACAATAAAACCATAGCAAGAGAGATAGATGAAAACACATATGCAATCACTAAGAATGATAGATGTGAATCAAAAAAATCTTTTCATAAAACATGTAACATTCAAAACTCATCATTTCATCCACTTGCCTTGGCCTCCAAGATAGCTAAACAAGCGTCTAAGCCTACTCCCAAGACAAAGATTTCCAAGCTACCCCCAAAATAAACCCATTTAGAACCCTAGAAATGTCAACTCAAGAAAGATAAGGAATGGGGCACACATAGTTAGGGAAATGGGACCTAAGACGCTGCCATTATACAAAATGGAAGATGGGAGGGAAGCTCTTACCTCTAAGACCAACAACCAGTAAGGAGAAGTTTGGAGAAGGGGCTGCCCATCTTGGTCTTACACAAAAATAGCATCCATGGAGAGCTAGAGAGATAGGGAAGAGGATTGCATGGTTGGGTTTTCAAATAGCAAGGGTTTCCTCCAAGAATGAGGAGGAGAAAGCAAGAAGATAAGGGAGGGGAAGCTTAGTTGCAGAGCTCCCCCTTTGGGCTGCAACTAATGAGGGAGAGGAGAGGAGAGTTGTCTTTTTTATAATGGATGGGTGTGGCCCCACCACACTTAAAGCTTGTCAAGGGTAAAATATTAATTCCTGGGCCCCGGATACGATCGATGAAGAAGAGAAAAATGTTTCTCATAAAATATAGTTTTCAAAAAGTATAATTTTAGCAGGGTTCTGAGATTTCAAAATTTGAGTCCAGATTCAATGTGAAAAGACCGATTTTGCCACCAGGGTTGGAAAAAACTGATTTTCGAAGTTTTGAATAGGTACGGAGTGAACATGAAAGTTATAGGAATGATAAGACTAGTCAAACGAAGCCAAAAGGGAAATATTTGGGTTTCACGAGGAACCTCTCCAAACTGATCACATAAAGCATGTTGGATCTTACGGTCATTGACTAGGTTCACTGGCATTCAAAACTCCTCAAAACTAATAAAAAGACATTCTAACTCACAAATTCAACTAAACAACCAATAATTCTACATAAAAAAAAATTTATAATTAAATCAATACTAATCTCAAGGATTAGGAGTTAGGGTCTCACACTTTGCATGCCGTCCGAATCGTCTGAGCCTCTCCCTCCTAATTTTGTTTTACTTTTCATATGATGTCATCAAGCCAAAAGTCCTTATGTTATGAGATGACACAGTCCGTATGAGATGACCCATGTGATGATTTCCTCCTTTCTTGTTTACTATTTACTTTGCCTTTTGATGTCACCATGAAACACCATGAAAGAAAAAGTCCTCATGTGGTGGCAAGAGTCCACCACATGTGATTGCATGGTAAAAATACTCATGTGATGTCATCATGATAAATTCTCATGTGGTCGTCCTCATGTGATGACAGTAGGCAACTCCACAGCACAATTCCTGTAGCTATTTTTGTTGGGAAGTCCACTAAAATTACAATTGGTAATAAATTCTAAGTTTTATCTAATATCCAATGAATTTACCAATACTAATTATAATAGAATTATAATCTTTACAATAACTAACGAGACTAATGAGTCTATAATCCTTTAGCTCCACTGGATTAGGAACCTTTGAGTAGGTGATAAAATTATTGCATTCATCTTCTTATTGATTTTTCTCCTTTGATGAAGCTCTGACAATAGAGCACCAAAGTCATTCTTAAGAAAATCTCATCCAACTTTAACGAATGAGAAGTTGAGTCCATCCCCATCACACTCCTCCAATGCTCAATGCATCTCATCCTCCTCAAACTTCATTTCCAACCAACTCTGGGTAACTAAAGAAATAGAAGGAAAGGAGAGGTCTTCAAGCTTCGGCATTACACAAGCATCACTCTTACCATCAATCTTACCTGCAACGTCTTTGAAACATGAAACATGAAACATGAAACATGATAATTTCGTTGTTGCTCTCGGCCTATTGGATCAAAACCACAAAGCTGGGCATTGAGGTTGGCAAGGTAAAGGCATTGATTTAGTTTAAATCAAATCCTCAAAGCATGCTCTCTTCCTTCTCTTTATTTTGTTTCTTTTCCATTCCATTCCTTTCTTCTTCTTTTTTTTAATTCTAATTTTGTTTAGCTCAACTATAATTTGTTTGCCCTTTTGAAATCAAAATCTCCCATGATTATGTTGCCAATAGATGGCGGGGCCATCCATATTGGAAGGGCCAGAACCTTTAAATTGGGATTTTTAATGCCCCCTAGTAATTAGGGCCTCTTTAGTGATCGGGTTGGGCTTCAATATCTTCAAGTGTTTTTTCTCACCTACTCATTCACCTTGAATTTGCAGTGACTTCCATTGGGCATTGATTTTGATATATAAACTTAGTGAAATATGATAATGTGAGTTTGAGTATTTAAAATCAAGGTTAGAATATTATTTTATCTATCTAATGCTTTTTAGTACTTATTATTAACATCCTAACCTCTTCATTGCCCAATCTTCAATAACTTAATGCATCTAGTTGAGTTGTACGAGTTGAAAACTTTCTAAAGAAAAACGTATATGTACTATTTGGTAATGTAAAAAACTCTATCAAAGTCTAATAAAAGTTTTTTTTTTTTTTTTTTCTAAATGTTTAATCTGGCAAAACTTTAGCCCCACCCAATCCGCCACTATTGCTAATAGATGGCGGGGCCATCCACCACATATTGGAAGGGTCAGAGGACCCTTTAAATAGGGATTTTTCATGCCCCCTAGTAATTCGGGCCCGTTTAGTGATTGGGTTGGGCTTGGATTAAGTGATAGAAATCTCAAGTCCTGGCCATGCCCGGCCCGTATAAGGAATGCATGTAATTTAATTTAATCAGTTCAAACAATTACTCGAATGCCCACAAAATTGACTAAAAGCCTACTTTGTCCAGGCCCAATTGATTAAATGGGCGGGCTCGGGCCTGACTTTTACAATCTACGCGTAGCTTGGGCCAGTGTTTCTAAACTTGGCTAGGCTTAGACATGCGTTAGTGTAGCCCAGGCCATGAACACCCTAGAGAGAGAGGTTGCAACTTAGATAATGTGACCCCACCAGTAAAATAGGTCGGGATAGGGTTGATCCACGTAATCCACATCACAAATTTAAATGGGCTGGGTGAGGACCGATCCACATATCTAAACCAGTTAGAATGGAATGGCTTCGATATTTTGCCTACTGTGGGCAATTTTTTTGGCTTACAACTAAGCTCAACTATAAACTTATAACTTGAAATTGATGGGGCATTAGGATAAAAGGTTAATTACCCAGCCCAAAGGAGAAAAATGCCCATTTTAAAAGCTTACCTCCATCTAGTAGACAATTTGGTCAACCTCACATGTTTTGACGCCACCCAATCCGTTTGCCACCCCTATAGAGATACCTGAAAAATCTACCCAATACAAACCAGACATAGCCCAGCCCATCCCAGCTTGACTATGACTTCTCAGAAAACCCAGATATGGACCACCACCCTACCCCTGACCCATTCCAGACCTGTTTACTTATGTTACTGGCACTTTTTTTTTTTGAACTGTTAACTTTCATTGATCAAACTTAATAATACATGAGGGAATTATTTAAAAGCCAAAAAAGAAAAGAAAAGAGAAACACAAACCGGCATCACTAAAATTAAACTCACAACCACAAGAGCCAGAGAGAGAAATAAATGAGCAATAACAACTGTAGCAACACAAAACATTAAAAGAAAGACCACCTCCCTCCAATTCCTCAAAATGATATCAATAGAAATCCCATGAAATTGAGAAAGGAAGGACACCCATGAAGCGATGGTGAATTTGATCTTGTATGCAAGATTGAGGTGTTGGAGTCTTTAAAGCATTGAGAATTCCTCTCCTTCCAAACGATCCATAAAAGTGCTGGGAAGACAGCTCTCCACATAATCCTTTCTTTGATTGATCCCACATCCAACAATCATGCCTCAAACAATCCATAGATGGATATTGGAAGGGCCCAGCTACAATGAAACCAGATTAGAACTTCGAACGAAAACCTTGTGCTACTTTACAATTCAATAAGGGATGATTTTAAAGTCACTTTCATGTTAAAGTCACTGTTTTTAGTGAAACAGTCCATTCATCAAAAACGCTGAAGGCTAAGGTTCAATTGAACCAGACTTAATTCATGCAACCTGCCAACTTCTATCAAACCTTCAAATAATTGGTCAAGGCTGGTGGGATGGATTCTCTAAGGCCATATTTTGGGCTTTAAGAACTCAAAAAGATTTAGGCCTAGCCCATTTAAATTGGAGCCCAAACACCCACGACTCTCCCTACCATACAGTCAAGATTTGAAAATGCAGTAACCGAACTTTTCTCAACTTTCTCACCAGACAAATCACTAAAGTCCAACGATTACGTCGGCATCTGATGCACGTGCCTTATATCAGACACCAAAAAGAAAAAGAGGCGAAACGATGCAAACAATCTTTTCTTCTTCCAAAAGCCCTGTGAACTGAAATTGCAATGGGAGAAGAAGAACATCAAACGACCCCACTTCTCACAAGCCCCTCAGGATCGAATCAATTAGATGGATCCTCCCAAAGAACTGGTAGGTTCCTCTTCACATCCATTGCAGAGTATTTCTTCTTCAACTTTGTGAGTTTTGTCTAATCATATTCTACAATGCCCAACTTTTAAAATCTCATAATAGATTTGTTCTAGTTTTATGAATTGAATTCTAATTGGTTTTTTTTTTTTTCATAGTTTTTCCCTTTAATTCTTGTAGTTTTGTATTCATTGTTAAATGTATAAATTTTCAAAGATATAGCTTTGATGAGTACCTGGGTTGAGTTACTTTTATTGAGATTTTTATCATCTGTTATCTTTGGAAGTTCAGATTCTGTTTAATTTAGTAGACATAAAGGAAAAACAGGACAGAAGAAAACCCAATATACATCTTTCATATTTTTTTTTTATGTTTCACAATTTTTAAGGAATTTCCTAGTGTTTGTTACTTATTTATGTTTAGACCTTTGATGTGTATTTTTTTTTTTTTTTTTGATTCCAAAGGGACTTTTTGGACAACGCTTGCCCATATAATAACAGCTGTTATAGGCTCTGGTGTTCTTTCTCTTGCATGGAGCATGTCACAGCTTGGTTGGATTGCAGGGCCCTTGTCAATGCTGGCTTTTGCAGGAGTCACAATAGTTTCATCTTTTCTGCTCTGTGATTGCTATAGACCGGATGATTCTGAAATTGGAGTGATTAGAAATCACACTTATATGGATGCTGTGAGGTTTTATTTAGGTATGTGATCTTTTTTTATTTTTATCAATATCAAGTCAGAATACCCATTTTCAGCCAACAAAGGCCCTCGAGCGAAAAAAAAAAAAAAAAAAAGATCCTGCACATTTGCCAAAATGTATTTGATGATCCAAAAGATTCTTATAATAGGTTTTACTTGCGAACCAGAGGTTGCTCATTTGGTTGGCAACCTTATTTCTTACTCTGCTGCCCTCTTCCCACATGTAGGCTCTCTCATGGGAAAGGGGACTTACCTTTTAATTTTTAAGTTCTAATTAGTCTATTTGATAAAATTATAAAAAAAGAACTTATTTCATAAGGTTATTAGGACCCTCTCTTTTAGGAGTTGTGGCACTTGAGGCCCACCTTTTAAAAAGTACTATGTGAAACCCATAATTTGTTGTCATTTCGAAAACTTTATGAGGTCATTTTCGTTGAAAATAATTGTAAATTTTGCATTGTCCAACTCTAGCCGCTTTAGATAAAAAAGCTCTAAAAAAGAAGCATTCCTCCTTAGCTTATTTTTTGAGAGGTAAAAGCTCTAATTTATAATTATGCTCTAAAAAAAAAAAAATACAATTAGAGGCTTAAATCATAGAATTAAAATACAATTATGCTCTAATTTACAATAGTTTCACCTCCAAAGTCTCTGTATCGTATTAGTAAAATCAAATAGTTGAACTTCAACCTTTTTTTATTTTTCTTTAAATTTTTTATCTTCTTGCAGAACAACTGATATTAACAAACCTTTTACCATAACAATAATTCTTCATGCTCTCTTTCTTCTTTTCTGCGGATATGGATTTTATCAATCATGAATAACAAGAATGCTAGTCAGTAGTCATTTCAATCTAGAAACACAATATTGCTTAATGAGAAATGTAAAAAGAAAAACATGAAAGATATGAAGGTTTTCTTATGGTTTAAATCCTGTTTTCGTCTTTTCACTCTTCATAGAGAATGGAGAGATGAATTAATAAGTTCATTGGATACTGCGTTGGGTCTCACTGGTCTCGAACCTGCTAATTTTGCCTGAACTTGACAGTGCTTAGAGCAATTGAACTACAATCTGAGGAACAAGAGGTGTACAACATATTCTTATATTTTTATCATTTCTGTATATTCTATTTAATTGAAAGCCATGGGATTGTAGGAGTAGGATTTGAGTCTTAGTTTGACATTGATTATTAATGATTCTGTGTTGTGATTTAATTCAATATAATACAACCCACTAGCTAGAGTGATTTTAGCAAAAGATGCCTCTTCTGATTATTCAAATGTCAATGATTGTGGGCTCAAGAAATTGTATACTTCCAGATGCACAATAGCTTATGATTTTACTCAATTCCTATAGTGGTGGCGTTGTTCATAGGCCTGGCAAGGACCTAAAAGAACCTGAGTTTTGAATGGGTTAAAACCAATAATTAAAATGTGGGCCTAACTACCTAGTTGGACAATCAGAAGCAACATTTATATTGAGTCAGCTCACCTTAAAATATATGAGAGAGAGAAAAAGCAGTAACATTATTTTACTCTCTCTCTCTCTCTCTCTCTCTCTCTAAAAAAAAGAGAGTATGGAATGAACTCAACATAACAGTGTTTAATTACTCTATAAAAAAGTATGGAATAAACTCATGAGATTTATTTCTTGATCACTTAACAGTGAGACTATATGTATAGTGACTGGCAGAACTTAATTTATTATGGAATGCAAACTTGAGTTCCTTTTAGGGAGAATAGGTTCAATTCAGTATACCAGTTACAGTTGGGTTCTTTTTTTTCAGTTGAAACGCGTGGAACAGATCTATAGGTAGTTCAATGCATTTCATAGATATGGGTTTGTGCTTTCTTTTCACTAAATAAGTTCATATGGGTTTCTGGGATTTCTTCATGCATTGCAGGCAAAAAGAGTATATGGGTTTGTGGGATCTTCCAGCAAATAAGCTTATATGGTACATCAATTGCTTATACAATTACTTCTTCCATCAGCATGAGGTATGTTAATGACCCTTGTTATATACAAATCAAAGTTAGAACTCCAATTGATGCTTGCTGCCATATTTGCAAAATCATGGTTTGGAAAGAAGATCATAAAAAGACTAATTCAAAGAACTAATAAAAGGACAAAATGCCCATCATTCTCCCAAAGAAAAATAATTATTATAAATGAAGTGGTTAGAGAGTCCCACTCGATTCCAGGTGCCTTTTGGAGTGCCTAAACTTTATAAAAAAAGTTTTGTTTTAGATTTCCTTGCTCTCGAGGCAAAAGAGGTTACCTATGTTGCAAGCTATATTAGCTCAATAGGCGAAATTTTCACTACAGACTCCAACACAAGAACTGTGCAGGTCCACAAAAGCATGACACCCTGCATTAAAGGCTCTGACCGAAATTCGCTCGAGTCTGTAAGTGAAACTCTCCCAACTCCATAGCCAATATCTTTTTCTGTTTTTTGCTTTCAAGACTTCATCAGCTATCCTTGGAAAGGGTTGGCTTTTCTATGTTTACTTCACCTCTCCCCTTGGAGGCTCATTTTTCCTCAAAAGTCATATCCCTGGTGTGCAACGCCCAACAAACGAGGGAAGTAGATTTTCTCATATTGGGTTTCACAATATGGTACATAGTGGTGTTGGGGAATTTTTATATAAACACTTAATATGTAATGCGATTCTTCAAAATCAATCCGCAACTAAATACCATGGCAAGCAACTAAGTCAATACACATCAAACCGCCAACATATAGATAAATGAAATAATATAAGAAGCACAGTACAAGATACAAGATGTAGGTGATTTGGCCAAAGCTTTCTTTACATCTAAATATCTAATGGAGATTACAAGCCAACTACCAAATAAAGCTCTAGAGAACTCACTTACAAACTCAAGATTACAAAGCTTTTTCTCCTCCCTTTTCTTGGTGTTCTTAGAGAAAATCTTCTCTCTTGCCTCTTTTCCCAATCTCTACACTCACTCTACAAAAGAATGCACATTCTCTTTTCCCTAGATTTTTCTAAAGCTTAACATACTCTACAACCATTGGATGAACTCAATCCAATGGCTTATAACAAAAGAGCTAAAAGAAGTAGAATAAAGCAATTATGCAGGGGGAATGGAAATATGAAGGCAAACCACCAACCTTTAAGCCAATTTTGAAGCATGAATTGTCGTCGTGCTCTAAGTTTATGTCTTTTTAAGCACAAACGCTTTTGACACATTCGATTATTTTCAGCTAAAAGAACTTTTGTCAATATGTAAGTAAGGTTATTGTTGGTGTGGATTTTGTCAACTTACAAATCACCACGGTTCAAGGTCAATTGAATGAAATAATACTGAACTTCTATATGCTTCATTTTGAAGTGATAGACTGCAGTTTTTGAAAGATCAGTTGTACTTTGGCTATCGCAATGCACAACATAGTTTCTTTGTCTCACTCCAAGCTCACCAAGGAATCATTTCAACCAAATAACTTCTCTCACTGATTCTATCAAAGCAAAATACTCAGTTTTAGTTGTAGATAAGGTAACAATATCCTACAATCTTGACATTCAACCGACTACACCACCACCAACTTTGAAGACATTATCAGTAGTGGACCTTTGCATTTCTCTACAACCTACATAATCTGTATCCACAAAGCCAACAACTTCCAATGACATGGAGGTCAAATATCCTTTTGACGAAGCTGTTGGCCTACTTAGACTTTGTATTTTTGCCTTTAGATTTTTCAGGAGCTGGTGCCTTAGAGTCAATGCTGATTGTGATAGCATCTTTCTTTTTGCCCCTTGTGTCTTTAGCTTTGGCAGGGGGTGCCCCCGCTCTTCTAACCACATCACCCCTGAGGTCTTCTAGAACCACTTTAGCTTCTACTACTACTTTAGAGAGGTCTCCTAATGTTTGAGACCTATGCTTGATAATAAGAGATCTGATGTTAAGACTAAGATTTTTTTTTTTTTTTGCATATATCCACCAGAGACTTCTGTGGAAACTGCTTTAGACATCTATAAGCCAAGCTCTTCCGCCTATCAATGAAGGCTTCAGAGGATTCATTCGGCTTTTGCTTCGCATTGTAGAGTTGAACCATCGTGATCGGATGATCTTCGGCCTTGCAGTTGTTGAGAAATCTTTTTTCCGTGACTGCCTAGGAGGTTACGGGATTTTTCAGGAGGTGGGAGTATCGATAGAAGGCTGTCCCCTCAAGGCTACTTCCAAACAACCTTATCTTCAACGTGTCATTGTTATCGCTCAACCTTCCTTGAAACTGATTATGCCATTTATTTGTAGAACTTGATGATGAGTGAACCCATGTTGTTTCTTGTACAAATGAGTGAAAACCTGCACAAGAAAGGCAGGTGGAGTAAACAGTGATTGAGTGCGGGAGGGCTCCATCCAAGGCAGTCATTTAATCACTTCTACATGGGGCTGAGTTCTCTTTTAATTGAGCATTTTGATTAGCCCCCTTTAAAGGTGGTCGATTGATGACATAATAGGCTAAAGGGCCAATTCGAAGGTGGCCAAGATGCCTTGATGGATGTACATAAGCATGAGCCCACCCTGAACCTTTCTCAAATGTGAGGGGAAGACTCCTTAGTTTTTAATTATAATCATAGGTGGTGGGAATCTTCGTTAAGTCATGTTTAGGAAGACAATCACTTTTACCGGAGTCAGAGTCAATGCCAATCACAGTTCACCATGACCTTGGTTGACTTTGGAATTTAGGTTCAAAATTCAATTTGGAACCCACCTTCCTATCTTAAAGGTACTGCAACAGATTTCAGCATATAAGTTGCGATTGATTTACGCTTCAGAGTCCGAAACAGTTGCCTAAAAGGCAAGAACGAATACCCATCACAGTGATGCAGCAAATAGGGATATAAAAAGGTCGGTTCCGGCTTGGATCCATAGTGGAGCCGGAACCAGAACCATTTTTTAGAGGAGGGATCCGGTTTTGGAACTGATTCCGAGCGGGAACAAGTTTTCGGGTTTTAATAAGATTAGTAGAACCCGATTTCGAAACCGGTTCAAACTTCTATTTGTCTTTTTCGTTTTCTTTTATTTTTATAAAAGATTGATAGAGAGAAATTCATACCTATTGTTAGTTGGGTGGCTTTGACATTGCCGGAGCCAAAGAAGAAATTGCTTACAGACAGTCTTCTCTTTTGATTGTTAATAGTCACCGGAGAAGAAATAGTGGTTTCGCAAAGCGTAGGAAAAAGGGCGTCTCAACCCTATAAATCCATTGAAGTCAACAATTAGTCACTGCCTTTGTGGCCACTGCCGGAGAAAATATTGTCTCGCTATTGCCGATGTAGCCAAACCTTGTTGCTAGAGATGAGAAATGAGCAAGAATATGAGAGAAAGGGACGGATCGAAAACAAGATTAGGGTTTTTGGATGTTGGTGTTTGGGGATTCATAGGGTTGGAGAAGGTGGAAGAGGTGGGAGGGGAAGACATGGCCAAGGATTGAGAAAGAGCTAGGGAGATAAGGAGACCATGAGAAGAAGAGGCAACGGGAAGACATGGCAAAGGATTGAGAAAGAGCTAGGGAGATAAGGAGACCATGAGAAGAAGAGGCAGCAAGAAATACCCAAGAGTAGTAACAAAGTGAGAAAAGTAAACCCTAGGTAGTAAAAGAGGAGGAGGTTATGAAATCTAGCTTTAATGAGGCTTGGTTTTAAAAAATTACATACTTGCCATTTGGTTGCCATCCATTTATACGAATCGGGTAATGGGTCCACAGGCCGAAACCATTATGGTTCTGGAACGGGACCCTTTTAGCCTTTTCTCTTTTGGAAAATGGTAAGTATATTCCATAAGGTAAATGGAACATAAAAATGTGGCAGTGCTCCCCAATAGCTATAACGCAAAGACATGAAACATCCGAGGGAGCGTATACACCAAAGACCCACAATTGGGTCAACTCAAAAACACGCACAGCTTGGGCCAAGCTAATGAAGCCCACAGCCTGGGCTAGGCAAAGAAAGAGCAAAAAATACAACTCCCAAAAATCAGGAATAAAACTAAACAAATGGATCGGCTATCATTACTGTTGACTGTGTTAAAATTCATTCCTTAGGTGCCTTGCAACTCTCCTCCAAGGAGATGTGGAGTCATCAAAATTGTCGTAAACATAGCAGTTGAAAGCAGAAGTCAAAATTGCTAGGTGTCCATGGGGAGTTTGCAGGGTCCTTAACAATATTTTTTATTGTTTTGCTATCTATGTATATTGATAGTTGTCTTAAGTCCTTGAGAGCTTCTTTTATGACGGTAGTAGCAGCTATGAAGATGTTCCCATTATCCACTGACTTTATCCAGATTAGGCCTTTACTTGCATTAGTCAAGAAGCCATCGGAGTAACCTTCTGAGTAGAGATGAAGAGGTTCCAATCGCATGTTGGAGAGGATCTGAAATCATGGTTTTGGATCTTAATACGAGGAGGCAAGTCCAACCACGCAGAGATGGCCGGAGAGATGTCGAGGTTTAGGAAGCAAGCTCTGCAACTGACCTGCAGGAGGATTTCTTTGAGGACAGCATTCCAAGGCTTAGCAGAATTTCTGAAGATTCTGTTATTTCTTTCTCTCCACACTGTCCAGATGAAATCTGAGAAGCTAAGCTTTGGTCAAATCCCTTCTCTTTCCTGATTGCAGGAATTGATGAAGCCTAGAAGATGTTCTTCCAATGAAGATGAAGCATTGGAGGCCATGATAAACTTTACGGTGATGGAGTTTCAGATTTGGGCAGAGTATGTGCAACTTATGAATAGTTGCAACACATCTTCCACATCTCCATCACATTGAACACATCACGGTTATGGAGTTCCATCATGGACCCTTTTAGCTACTGGGTCCAGAACAAGGTTTTGGAAACGGACCCATATACTAATTTCGACCAAAATCGGGATAAGAACCTGGTTTATAATGGGTTAAACCACTAGGTAGTCGGAGAATCGGAGACCTCTTCACGACCCTGGCAAGAAGCCATCGTCGTGGGCACACAAGTGCATTAGACAAAACCAAGCTTTCACATCAAATGTCTTCCTGAAAAGGGATGCAAAAGTCAACCTTGAAACGGGTAAAGGAGGGTGGACCGGGTTGAACTAAGGAAATGACTCCACTGAATACACGACATTCCCACCTTCCAATGACAGTCAAACAAGGGTCTGATCTGGGACCAAGTTATGGTGGCGATACTGAAAAGCGCGCTCAATCCCAACTCAGGTCGATATGATGTAAGAATGTATGTATGCGAAATATGAAAAGTAAAGGAAAAACATATATCATTAATGTGCAACATGTTAGCGTGAATGCAAGGCTCGTGGAAGGGAGAGAGATTCTCAAAACACATTTTTTAGGCCATCAGAAGGTCAAACAACACGTTCGTAACTTTAGGGTTATGTTCTTGGATGCCAAGACCCTTGGAGAAAAAAAAGGGCCGGGGTCGTGAGACCCAAGGGGTCCTGCAATCCCCACACCCATGTAGAGAGCATGGGTTCCAGGCTCACCCCTAGCAGACAACATCCTACTGTCACCCTATGGTCCCAAACTGTTTTTCATTATATTCAGATGCATTTCGGCCTTCCAATGGGCATAGAGGAATGTTTTAGCAAGGAAAGCATGAGTTGCATCTCATGAGTGAGTATTGTGTGTGTGTGTGAACAACCAATCCCCCGTTCAAACCATTTCAAGAAGCCACAATAGTAAAATGCAAAGGGTTCCTGAAATGAACCCCTTCCCCAAATCAAAACAGATTCCAATGTACTAAGTAGGTTCTCCTGAAAGGAGACCCCGTTTATTATCATAATCAACTCCAAAATGAGTAGAAGGGATTTGGACTGGATAGTCTAAGGAAGGGATCTCACAGAGTATGCGAGTTCTTGAATTCCATTGATGGCCACACTATGGTCCCATCAAGTTTCAGGTGGTAGCAAAGCCAAATAGTTCACACAATCCCAACCTTAGACTGATGATTGATGTGTTCATGTATGAATGCAATACATACTATAAAAAATAGCCAAGCTATTGCATGGAAATGCAAATTTCAGTTAGAAAGGGGTTTCTACCACAAGGGGTCATAGGCTATAAGACCCCCTCCCCCGGCAAAGAGCAGGGATCTTGGGACCCCTTAGTCTAGACTGCATATTTTTACAATTTCCAAGGGACTTGGGCCATCCAATGGTCAAAATGATTGCACATTGGTCCAAATAGGTCCCTAAGAACTTTTGCAAATGTTTAATTGGTCCGGAAAGTTTTTTTATCACTAAGGAGAGCGAACATTGCAACAAAGGTGCGCACCAACTGCCCAAAGATGAAAATGAAGGTAAAGAAGAACTTAGGGTCCGTAAATACATATGATAATGATAAAACCGCTGAGAGAGATATCAAAATTTAGATTTAGAGCAAAGTGTAGTCTTTATATTAAATGAACATTCGAGTCCCACCCAGTGTGATAAAAATAGAAAGTACTTGACCCAAGACAAAGGGGATACATAATGCGAAAGTGTGTATTTCATTGTATCTCATTTTTCAAGAACAAAATTGAATTTTACATCAAGAGATTGTGGACTCGACGCTCGGACGCGCAGGTGACATGTCATTTATAGAACACATGACCTCCTTGTATGCCCTCTGATATATAAAAATTAAAAATTTCTTTTAGATTCAATACATGTTGGAAAAGCTACAAAGAATGTAGAAGAAAAGCCAGAAGAGCCAATTTCATGTCTTGAAGACCATAAAATGTATAGAAATCCAATTTCTTGTGATTTCTAGTTTCTGTGTAAATTTCGGGTTCAACCCTCAAAATTGGAATCATCGTGGGTAGTTGGAGCTTCGGTGTAAACATGAGCCCTTTCATCATGTCACATAAGTTGAATTGTTTTTGGTGGCTGTGGTGAAGACAATTTATATGATCGGATTTGATTCAGGTTCATTTTGTCCCCGAGTGGATAAAGAAAATAAGATTTAAAATGAATGGAAGAGATTTAATAACATTTGGTGATAGTAAAAATTCCCTCTGGGGGAGTACCAAAGTTGAGGGAGGCTGAGTTGAGGCTGCTAAAGGGTTTCTTTTCCTCAGCCAGTTCTGGAAGGTGGGGTCACAAAAACTGTCGGTTCCGTAAAGGGGGATTGATGGACACATCATTTCTGTCCGGGGGGGTGGTGTTCGGTCATGGGAGCATTTCTGCGACCCCCACATTCATGTAGAATGTGGCATAACTGCTTGTAACCCCAACCTGTGGCTGAGGAACATGGGGACGACGTGGGAGAAGAGTCCACACATGCGCCACATGCCAACTTTTGATTAGTGACACATGTTATGCATTTTTCTTAATTTGTAAATTTAAATGCGTCAAGTTTGAGTGGCACATGTCACTCATAGGCTTAGACACGTGTCATAATAACTTGGCGGCCCGTGGGACTCATTTGTTGTGAAAAGAGGCCAAGGGGTTGTAGAATAACCCAGGGGTTGTGAGATTTGACTTCAATTTCCAAGGGGGTTGTAGGGGGGTGGATTTTCCCCTCTTTTAACCATATCTTCTTCATTTGAACTCCATTTGCTCTAAAATATTTGAAGGAAGATTCCTCACATGCTGCTTAATGGTTTTGAGATGAATTTGGAGGCTTTAGATTGCTTGATCATCTTGAAATAGGGCCCACCAAATGTGCACTATTTTGGCCTCATATGGTTTTAGGCTGACTGGATATTTATCTTTCGAGCTTCAAGGTGCTTCAATATCATCTGAATGACTCTTTCTTGTGCTTTTGAGTGCTTGGCTTGATCATTTGAAGCTTGGAGTGAATCTTGGCCCCTGATTTAGCTTCATAGACTTTGATTTTGCTTCACAGGCCCTGTGCATGACCTATCCTCTTGGAGTTTTCTTTTGAGACTTTTCTTTTGGTCTATTCTTCTAAACTTCATTTTTTATGTGTAAACAATGAGCTTTACACATGAATGTGAAGTCGGGACATAGTTTTTGCACGATGCCAGTATAGTAGGGTTTATAATTTTCCTTTGAAGGATAACACCACAAAGCCATTTTGAGTATTGGTTTTGGTACAACAATACATTTGAAAAAGTGTGAGATGCCATCGTTTACAAGAATGTGACATATAGGGGTTGTTTCTTTATTAGAATTCCTGAATTCATGTCCGGTGGTTGTCTGAGAATACAAATTTTGAGTTCTTTGTTTCATTCATGTTGGAATTTTTACTTTAGAATTTCATGCAGTTTAAATTCCAAAAACTCTATGTTTCATACTTACAAGAACTACTTACTAGAATTGTACCTTTTATGCATCTGGTACATGGGACCCACCTTTTGTGATTGTGAACATGAGAATCACCTTAGAATTCACAATATGGACTCACCTTACAATTGTTATACTTGATGCCCCCTTTTAGAAATTACAATATGAGACCTAACTTTAGAAATTAGAAATGGGCCCATCTTTACAGGAAGTCAGGAACTATGTGGCTTCCCCATCATAATGATGCAGCAAATAGGGATGTAAAAAGGTCCGGCTTGGATCCATAGTGCAGCTGGAACCATAACCATTTTTTAGGGGAGGGATCCGGTTTTGGAACTGATTCCGAGCGGGAACAAGTTTTTGGGTTTTGATAAGATTAGTAGGACCTGATTTCGGAATCAGTTCAGACTTCTATTTTTCTTTTTCATTTTCTTTTATTTTTATAAAAGATTAATAGAGAGAAATTCATACCTATTGTTAGTTGTGTGGCTTTGAAATCGTCGGAGCCAAAGAAGAAATTGCTTACTGACAGTCTCTTCTTTTGATTGTCAATAGTCACCGGAGAAGAAATAGTGGTGTCGCAAAGAGTAGGAAAAAGGGCGTCTCAACCTTTTAAATCCATCGAAGTGAACAATTAGTCACTGCCTTTGTGGCCACCGCCTGAGATAAAATTGTGTCACTATTGCCGATGTAGCCAGACATTGTTGCCAGAGATGAGAATTGAGGAAGAATATGAGAGAAAGGGACAAATCGAAAACAAGATTAGGGTTTTTGGATGTTGGGGTTTGGGGATTCATAGGGTTGGAGAAGGTGGAAGAGGTGGGAGGGAAAGACATGGCCAAGAATTGAGAAAGAGCTAGGGAGATAGGGAGACCATGAGAAGAAGAGGCAGCAAGAAATACCCAAGAGTAGTAACAAAGTCAGAAAAGTAAATCCTAGGTAGTAAAAGAGGATGAGATTATGAAATCTGGCTTTAATGAGGCTTGGTTTTTAAAAAATTACATACCTGCCATTGGGTTGCCATCCGTTTATACATGAATCGGGTAGTGGGTCCGCAGGCCGAAACCATTATGGTTCCGAAACGGGACCCTTTTAGCTTTTTTCTCTTTTGGAAAATGGTAAGTATATTCCATAAGGTAAAAGGAACAAAAAAAAAAAAGAAAAAGAAAAATGTGGCAGTGCTCCCCAATAGCTACAACGCAAAGACACGAAACATCCGAGAGAGACCAAACACCAAAGACCCACAATTGAGTCAACTCAAAACCACCCACAGCTTGGGCCAAACCAATGAACCCCACAGCCTGGGCTAGGAAAAGAAAAAGCCAAAAAGCAACTCCCAAAAATCAGGAATAAAACTAAACAAATGGATCTGCTATCATTACTGTTGACCGTGTTAAAATTCCTTAGGTGCCTTGCAACTCTACTCCAAGGAGATGTAGAGTCATCGAAATTGTCCCAAACATAGCAGTTGAAAGCAAAAGTTAAACTGCATGAAATCGTTGTGTCCAAGGGGAGTTTGTAGGGTCCTTAAGAGCATTTTTGATTGTTTTGCTATCTGTGTATATTGATAGTTGCCTTAAGTCCTTGAGAGCTTCTTTTAAGATGGTAGTAGCAGCGATGAAGATGTTCCCATTACTCACTGACTTTATCCAGATTAGGCCTTCACTTGCATCAATCAATAAGCCATTAGAGTAACCTAACTAAGTAGAGATTAGGAGGTTCCAATCGCATGTTGAAGAGGATCTGAAATCATGGTTTTGGATCTTAATACGAGGAGGCGAGTCCCACCACGCAGAGCTGGCCGGAGAGATGTCGAGGTTTAGGAAGCAAGCTCTACAACTGACCGGCAGGAGGATTTCTTTGAGGACGACATTCCAAGGATTAGCAGAATTTTTGAAGATTCTGTTATTTCTTTTTCTCCACACTGTCTATATGAAAGCTGAGAAGCTAAGCTTTGGTCAAATCCCCTTCTCTTTCTTGATTGCAGGAATTGATGAAGCCTAGAAGATGTTCTTCCAATGAAGATGAAGCATGGAGACCATGCCAAACGTTACGGTGATGGAGTTTCAGATTTGGGCTGAGTAAGGGCAACTTATGAATAGTTGCAACACATCTTCCACATCTCCATCACATTGAACACATCACGGTGATGGAGTTTCATCATGGACCCTTTTAGCTACTGGGTCCAAAACAAGGTTTCGGAATCGGACCCATATACTAATTTGGACCAAAATCGGGATAAAAACTTGGTTTATAATGGGTTAAACCACCAGGTAGTCGGAGAATCGGAGACCTCTTCACAACCCTGGCAAGAAGCCATCGTCGTGCGCACACAAGTGCATTAGACAAAACCAAGCTTTCACATCAAATGTCTTCCCGAAAAGGGATGCGAAAGTCAACCTTGAAATGGGTAAAGGAGGGTGGACCAGGTTGAACTAAGGAAATGACACCACTGAATACACGACGTTCCCATCTTCCAAAGACAATCTAACAAGGGTCTGATCTGGGACCAAGTTATGGTGGCGATACTGAAAAGCGCGCTCAATCCCAACTCAGGCTGATATGATGTAAAATGTATGCATGCGAAACATGAAAAGTAAAGGAAAAACATATATCATGGATGTGCAACATGTTAGCATGAATGCAAGGCTCATGGAAGGGAGAGAGATTCACAAAACACATGTTTTTAGGCCATCAGAAGGTCAAACAACACGTTCGTAACTTTAGGGTTATGTTCCTGGATGCCAGGACCCTTGGAGAAAAAAAAGGGCCGGGGTCGTGAGACCCAAGGGGTCCTGCAATTCCCCACACCCATGTAGAGAGCATGGGTTCCAGGCTCACCCCTAGCAGACAACATCCTACTGTCACCCTATGGTCCCAAACTGTTTTTCATTATATTCAGATGCATTTCGGCCTTCCAATGGGCATAGAGGAATGTTTTGGCGAGGAAAGCATGAGGTGCATCTCATGAGTGAGTATTGTGTGTGTGTGTGAACAACCAATCCCCCGTTCAAACCATTTCAAGAAGCCACAATAGTAAAATGCAAAGGGTTCCTGAAATGAACCCTTTCCCCAAATCAAAACAGATTCCAATGTACTAAGTAGGTTCTCCTGAAAGGAGACCCCGTTTATTATCAGAATCAACTCCAAAATGAGTAGAAGGGATTTGGACTAGATAGTCTAAGGAAGGGATCTCACAGAGTATGCGAGTTCATGAATTCCATTGATGGCCACACTATGGTCCCATCAAGTTTTAGGTGGTAGCGACGCCAAAAAGTTCACACAATCACAACCTTAGACTGATGTTTGATGTGTTCATGTATGAATGCAATACATACTATAAAAAATAGCCAAGCTATTGCATGGAAATGCAAATTTCAGTTAGAAAGGGGTTTCTACCACAAGGGGTCACAGGCTATAAGACCCCCTCCCCCGGCAAAGAGCGGGGATCTTGGGACCCCTTAGTCTAGACTGCATATTTTTACAATTTCCAAGGGACTTGTACCATCCAATGGTCAAAATGATTGTACATTGGTCCAAATAGGTCCCTAAGAACTTTTGGAAATGTTTAATTGCTTATACATTGACCTTTCATGTCCGACAAAATGCTGTTCAGTTTGAAACCATCCGAGACCAGATGGAGTGGTTGTAAAAGTGAATTTATAAACAACCTATATCCACATGGCTTGGAGTGCGAACCTATGTAATATAAATTGGAGAAATGAATAAAAGTTTCTCTTAGTTTCTGTGTTCGGATTTTGTGGATTATACATCAGTTTTTTTTTTTTTTTTTTAATTTTTACAATTTTCTTCCTACAAGGGCTTCTCTCAGTATTGGAGAAAAAGCCAAATCGACGAAGGGCTCGAATCTTAGGAACTAGAGCGAAAAAGAAATAAGGTCTTTGTAACCTATTGCATAGACAAAAACCAGTGAGGAAAAATTGACGATCGCCACCTTTTGTCGTGGTTGCTATCCATTAGATATGTCGTTTGTGGCAGTAGAGATTGCCAATTGGAATAGAAACCAAAGAAAACTCCCGCGTCTATTACTAGAGAGAGACGGAGGCTCCATTCGTTCCATCGGTTGCAAAGAAGACAGAGAAGTGAAAGGCTATGTGGTGGGGATTTCAAAGATGAGAGTGGAGGTTGGAAGCCACTGCACTTTGGACAGAGAGGGT
Source organism: Cinnamomum chago (assembly GCA_038049695.1). Taxonomy (NCBI): domain Eukaryota; kingdom Viridiplantae; phylum Streptophyta; class Magnoliopsida; order Laurales; family Lauraceae; genus Cinnamomum; species Cinnamomum chago. The sequence continues at coordinate 38,870,112 of CP142454.1, forward strand.
AAGTGTAGCATGGAGGGAAATGGTAGCACTCTATTGTCCGTGTTTGTAGAGTGATCCATCACCGGAGAAGGAAACGACCAACCGGACCCTGCGCCATTGCCACTGCGTTGTCGTTGTCATTGTCAGGAAGAAGAATGGTTGAGATCTTGGTTTCTCGGAAGAAAGTTGCAGATCATGGAGAAGGTAAGGCTTAGCAGTAGATTAGGTTTGGTCCAGGTCCGTCCCAGGTTGACTTGACTCACGCAGCTCACAAGTCACACCTCAGGAATCCCAGCCAAGCCGTTGCATATACTGCTTGGAATGTTGACATCAACCTCACAATTAGCAGTGATGTCAGCATCCGGTCAAAGGATAGTTTGACCAGAATTGATTTTTGATGTGGTTTTGCAAATTTCGAAGTCATCCGGACTCAGATTTGTGATCCAATTTTTTTTGTGCACTTGTAGAAATGAGATCTAAGGAGGTACATGGAGGAGATTGACAGTTTGATGGTTGAAAATGGGGGATTAAAAAAATGAGGTTATTCACGATGACATGGTAGATTCAAGCATCATGTGCCAGGTTAAAGTGTTTGAAGGGAAACACAGCTTCAAGAAATGAGAAACAGGAGTTTGTATAGGTCGTCGAAAAACCATATAAAGGATCCTAACAGATGAGAGGACATGAAAGAGAGGGCGATGAGTTTCATACGACTCAACCTCTCATGGATTAGCTCATTCCATTCATTGAAGTTGGTATAACTAATGAAGATGTTTTAATCAAGACACTTTTTCAACATGATAAATGTTACCATCTACTGTAGAAATTGTATCTTTCTCTACATATACATATAGGTCCATAGGTGCCAAACTGACCTGATCAATCCATGGACCGTAAGTTAAAGTCAGTGTGTGCAGTCAACTGGGCAGGACTGAACCAGGCCTAGTTCACATGGGTAGCCACCAGCCTCGTCGCCCAGATTTGGCGACCAATTGGGAACATCCTACAAGTCTAGCTGGGGCTCATAATTGGACTGGAATGGAATTCTTTTCCTTGTTGGAAGCTGTTAAGAATTGGATTTGATTAAGAGTATGCTTGGGCCCACTGATGTAAAGCAAAAAAACCATTCAAAGAAACTTGAATATTTGGACTCTTTTGTTATTCCCCTTTAGTTTCTTTTTTCCTTTTAAATGCTATTTGAACACTAGGGAGTTATTTTGAGGGGACCAATTGATTGGCTATCTTCCTTTGAAATGCTATTTGAACACTGTAAAGTTGGGAGTTATTTTGAGAAGGACCAATTGATTGGCTTTTTTCCTTTGAAATGCTATTTGAACACTCTAAAGTTGGGAGTTATTTTTAGGGGACCAATAGATTGGCTTCAAGACAGCAAGTGGGATCCACGTATCCAAGAGATTGGTTGAGAAAAACACATGAACATATTGTTCTTCTTCTTTAACGGTTCTACGAGTTGTTTGTTTCTTATTTGAGACATATAAGGATTCTAAATGTAAGGGATTTCATTGTTTAGAGATCAAGTCATTAAATATATAAGCAAGCTTAGTTAATTTTCTTGGTAATTGGATAAAAGTCACAGTGGAACTCTGCCATCAATGATAAGGGAATCTGTACTTTTTTCCTTGCGTGAGTGGATTTTTCTTTTTTGATTGAAGATTGGGATTTCTTGGATTCACAATCAGTCGGATTTGGTTCCCTTTGACTACAATAGGGGACCCACATTTTGATCAATCAAATGACTTCACATGCACTACCCGTTGAGTTGACATTAATCTTTGTTTAACATTGAAAAGTACACTTAAAACATGCCAAGACTTTTATTTTGCCTCTTGAGTTACCTATCATGGTAGGAAAATGTCTTTCAAGTTCCTATTCTTTTGTTTGGTTTGAATTTTCGATTTTGCACATATGATCATATATGAATTGGAGGTAATACATGAGTAAGTTGGATGGTGATCGAAGTTAGACATGGGCGGATCACAAGTGCAATGGTGCAAGTGGTACTTTGAGCCAAGGTAAAAACTATTGAAAAGTATTTACGTCCAAATGGTTAGTTAAAAGAATTTAATACGATATCAGAATCAATCAGTTGTGAGTTTGAATATTAGGAGAAATGATTGGACGCTAAAAAAAAGTACATGTCGCCTAAAGTGTGCTAATTGGGTTCCAACTTAGGAGAGCATTGAGAAGTGAGTTTTACCCATAGAGGGAGTATTAAAAGGTATTTATGCTACCTCTTTATAAACTTAATATATTAAAAAGTATATCGGCCGCCTCTACTTAAGCTTTTAAGGTTTTGGTAGTAATGGTTAACTAAAAAAACTTAATATGGTTTCAAAGCCCATCGTCGTGAGTTTGAATCCCAAGAAAACAAATTGACGCTAAAATATATGCATGATCTTCGATGAATCTTTTTACCGATTTCTTCTATTCCAATAGATTTATTTTGAATTGTTTGATTATTTGGATCAATAGTAATTACATCGAATAGAAATTTCAAACATTTTGCTATATTTTCTTAATCAAATCTTCTTCGTACGGATATTAAAATAAACTTTTTAAAATTCAGACTAAAATCAGTTGTTGATTTCCTCCGAAAGAGGTTAAGAAAGGACCAATGTCTGTCTTGCCATTAAATGTATCCATTTTATGTTTAAGTTTTTGATATGTTAAAATATATGCATCACAAAATGTGCACCAATCAAGTTCTACCGAGGGAGACCGTTGAAGTTGAAACTCGTTTCCACATGAGATCCGCAGGGAGTTCGTTAATGCATGTTTCCAGCTCTGTGCACCCTGTGATGTGGAGTCCATTTGGATTTATTGGGGATTGTGTGCTCATTAAAGTGTTGTCACAGAAGAGATCGCGGGAACTACCATATCAAATTTTCAAGAAATGCCCCCCAGGACACACCTTTGATTGCTTAAGTCACTTCACATCAAGCCCCTTTGAATTGACGTTAAGCTTATCTGAACACTAATCTAGGCATTGGTCACCCATTAAAATTTGAGGAGCTAAGACTTCTTGCTAGAATATTGACATGCCATATTTCATGTACTCCTACTTCATATCCAAACCTTTCTATCAGCAAAAATGCTACTTGGACATACTGGGGTGGACCGAACTTGGCCCGGTCCCCCCGGCAGCCGTGGGGGTATGTCCAAGTAGCAGGGCTCTTCTATCAGAGGCTTCATTGATGACTTTCATCCACCTATGTGGACTGCGTTGCAAGCAAGTGTTTATACGGCACGAGGCTCTGGCTCTAATGTGGTACTGTTCCATACAAAGACATGCAGCCACACTTGCATGTCAAAATGCCATTTTTTTAACCTAGTCAAGCCCCCGCCCTGTACCCCAAAAATTCTTTTAACCTAGTCAAGTAGATGGGACCGATGAGTTTGCAGTTGGGAGGAAAGAAGCTTGCTCTTTGCGGAAGAGAGGTTTAGGGATAAACCTTTAAGCAATTAGATGAGAAGTAAAGTGCACAACCATGTAGGTTGCCCTTTGTTAATTATGCTCATGTCACCCTGGTGAACATATCCGCGTGCAAGCACGCACAAATAATTCTCTCCAAACGTTACTGTTATGATCTAGAACTACGAGAAGAAATCAATCGCGCACAAAGAACAAATATTTACGTGGTTCGGCTTTTAGCCTATGTCTACGGGGAAGACAAGAGAATCACTATGCAATCAGAATAGTTGTGCATACATCCTACAAGACTCTGGGTCTCTATTTATAATATCAACCTCAAACCCTGTTACACCCAAACTTTACTTCTAATCAGAGTACAATTTGAGCAATGCAGGGGCCCGGTTAACCAAGACTTACTAATTACTAGTGAGTCATACTAATTAACAAATTATCAAGGTGAGCTGTCAGTTTGGTTCAATTGCTACGACATGATTGTTATTATTATTTTTTGGCAGTGATGCTACGACATGATTATTAATTACTAGGTATTCAATCAAAAAGGAGGACGGTCTTCTACATTTTTGTTTTGATTTTTCGTCTTTCTTACATTCTTACATGGGAGATGCTTGAAAAATCACTTGGTTATAATTAAAAAAATATTACAATCCCACTTAGCAGTTGGTGTGGAGTGGCATAAGGCATGAGCTTGCTCCCCATATCTTATGTTTAAAATCCGAAACAAGATTTGCCCGGCAAGCGTATTGGTTGGTTTAGTGGGCACCATCTAAGGGATTAGTCCTATTGGGTCTAAGACTTCAGATATACCCACATCATAAAAAAAAAAAATTATGCATATCTTATGTTTAAAACCCGACACAAGATTTGCCTGGAAAGCTTATTTGTCGGTTTAGCTGGCATCATTTAAGAGATTAATCCTGTTGGGTCAAAGACTTTAGATATAAAGGTAGACTAGAAATGAAAGCATTAATGTGAGTGGAAGCATAAAGCATTGATGGGTGGATAGAGACTGCGAAACTGAATTGCAACCACAAGGAGGGAGTGAGTGGGTGGAAAGGAAGGACCGAAAGGGTGAGCCAACGGAATCTACCTTTTATTGATGAAAATTTGCATAGACAAAAGTGCTGAATGGTCCTGGCGTCTATCAGAAAAAGACAAACATTCTCTACCATCTTCGATTGGACCACACACCAACTTCTTTGTTCTTGCTGTTGCTTCTCTGCACGGGAGACTTTGAGATTGTGTGAGTCTGATGCATCAAGAGGCCTAACCTGGAATTCAAACCACTCACAAACAACTATATATTGTCCTGCCTCCTGTGTAAAAATACTATACTCCAATTACATTTGTGTTCATCATTGCATTGATGATTTCTGCAACATATGATTAGATTAGAATAAGAATAAATGTTCAATCCAAATCTTCAGACATGATCGATTTAATGATGAGAATGATTTTAATTAGAGTAAAAGCTTTTTCTAAAAAAGTTTAACTTTGAGCAGTTTATGATTTTCAAAACGAGCCACCTCATAGATTTATAGTGATGGATTCGGAGAAGTTATAAAAACCATTATGAGTTCCATCGTCTGTGAACAGTTCACAGATACTTTAATGACTCGTTAAAATTGAAAGAACATGATGCAAGACAAATTAAACGATGGGTCTCAATTGAATGCATGCCATAGCTGCCAAGTTAGCTATTGTCCGGCAGTGTCTGGACTTTATAGAACTCGAATCTCGGTCGTATTTGGGTCACCAGAAGTTAGGGACATGTTTGCTTGCATGAATTTTGTGCTTTTTTTTTTATTCAAATTCCGTTTGATTTCATAGATATATGCTCAAGTAAAATGTAGCATTTTAAAAACTTTATTAATTAAAAATTGAAGAATATTGTTTCTGTCAGCTTTTGTTGCTGGTACCAAAGCCTGAACGGAGAAAGAGTGCTGCGTTAGGTAGGTTGACGGCCATCGTAAAATCTCGTCACAACACAAACGTGTAGTTGATGAAAACTTGAAGAATTTTATAGGCCAGTTCAAAGTAATATTCGAAAGGGTTTATTTTATTAATTCTCAACACTCAACAAGGAAGTTCAGAATAGGAGGGCAATAAGTTTTTTTTTTTTTTTTTTTGATGACTTAGGGTATCCATGGCCAGCCCAACCTTAAGACATATGGCCTCTGGCCTAGGAGTCACTCGATAGGAGCGCAATAGATGTCATTATCGTAAGGAATTGTGAGATTAGGGAATTTCCATATACTTTAGAAACAGCCGTAAGCCAAACAAGTGTTCTACATAGAGCTAGTCTATTAAAAATCTAAACTACACACAAGTTAATGTCCTTCCCTTTCTACTAACTTTATTGTAATAAAAAATGTAATTAATTAATAAAATTACAAAGGTGTCTAAGTTCTTGAGGTGCATATTACATGGTCTTTGTTATTATTATTATTTTTTAGTAACACAGCCAAGGGGTATGGGATGAGACCAATTGAGAGCCAGCACACATATGAGAAGACAGCCTATTCAAGTGAGAAAGAAGCCCGCATATGCAGGGAGGGAGTCCGCACATGCCGGGAGGGAGCTCGCACATGTGGGAAAAGGTGGCGTACCCAAGGTTTAAACCCTGGGCAGCCAAGTGAGAACTGTCACTCATTTGTTGTTGTACACCCATGAGAACAAGGTCTTTGTTGTTGGGAAGGATAGATCCTAAACTAGTAGTTTCATCTGGAGGAAAGTCACGGTTTAACTCAGTTGGAAGGTCATGTTAGAGATGTTGTTAGAGGTATTCCTACTCTATCTCATGGTGATGAGAGTGGCATATTAAGAGGTGTCAATTCTCTCACTTGGCTACCAAGTGCTCTATCACATCAAGCCCGCCATGGTCCTCCTACCTTTTAGGTTTCTTCAATATTTATCTTACCATCTAATTGCTTCTTTTCAATAAAGATCCAAACATCCTCTTTCATATGCATCCGGACCTTAGGATTAATTACTTTTAGTGATGAAAGGGTTTGTTATCCTTTTTTACAAATGGCACAAGTCTTTCTCAAGAGCGAGATGCAATTGTTGAAAGTTGTTAGAGATATTATAAGTTGTTAGAAATGATAGGTAAAAAGATAAGGATTATTTAAAGAAAATATTATACAATGTATTTCTATCTTGAAATGTTTTTAGACCACTTAACTCGGTGACTCGCTTGAGTCCAAATCGGCGGCAATGAATCCTGCCATAGTGTCATCAATATCAAACTTTTATGTGTAAACAATCCGTGTCCCTGTCCCTGCCATCTAATCTAATGGCATGCATGTATCCACGCCTTGCCACAGTATCCATTTTGTATATGGGTATTATTGTATTCTGTCAAACTCATTTAACTCACCAGCCTTGGCAACCCACTGAGCCCAATCAACTCATTAGAGTCATAGCCGGTAGGAACTGAGTTTGCTGATAGAGGTTTTTACAGGACCCACTAAAATGAATACTAGTCTAATTAATCAAATCAACGTAGCGGATGTAACCAATCAAACAAGATAGAACTAATAAATAAATCTAGCAAACAAACAGACACAAATATAACATGGAAATTACTCTTTCTAGGGAGAAAAACCACGATTTAGAAATTAAGATTTCACGAACAATTACAAGATATACTCACAGTTCATTTACTTTGGTCTGTACCTCGACTTAGGACTGTAGTTGTTTTTACACAACTTCCACCGTGTACCGTTCTCCTTACTTGATCTCCTCGTACCTTGTCAATAAAGATGATCAATTTTCTACAAAAGAGTAGAAGCAAGAAAACTTTTTAGAGCAACCATTCAGAACAATCTCTCCATGGCTCTAGAGAAATAAAGAAATCTTTATTAAAGTATTCTAACCTCAAATCAAAAAAGAGAATTAACCTTTTGTATATAATCTTTGGGTTGAAAAAAAAACTCAATACATAGCCTCAAATTCATATATAAGACCCGTAATTATATCCCACTGGGAATATCAAATCTTTTCAAACTCTATAAAAGAGTTCGGATTGAATTCAACGGGGCTTTGACCTAGCAACAGTGCTGGACACCATTCTACCATTTTTTATTCTTTATTTATCGTGACAGCATCTGACATGCTTTTTGACACTTACAGCCAACAACCCTAGAAATGCTCATTTGACCGTAGGATAAATCCAGGCACCGAACCCAATGTAAATTTCGTGAACAGTAACCCAATCATGTAAACATGTAGAACAAAGAAGCGATAAGCATCTTCATACGTCTTATATAATACACAACCAAATTGCCTAGACTGTGGTTGGAAGAAATGGCAGTCCATCACTCCCTTGAACTACAAAACGGTGCTTGTGACGAAGATGGTCATCAGTTGAGAACCGGTAAAAACTTGATCTGGGACTTTGTTATTTCTCTCAGATCTTCTCTTGTTCTTTCAGATCTTCTCTCGACTCGTATTTCTTTCTTTCCTGGTTTACTTATTCTTTCCACTTGAGCTTGATCTTCAATGCCTTCTGGAAAAAAAAAAAATCCGACCAGGAACCTTATGGACATGCATTGCTCATATCATAACCGCTGTAATTGGATCCGGTGTCTTGTCTCTCGCATGGAGCACGGCGCAATTGGGTTGGATAGCAGGGCCTGTTTCGATGGTTTTTTTCGCTGTGATCACCTTCTTGTCTGCTTTTCTCCTCTCAGACTGTTACAGATCCCCGGATCCTGTAACAGGAAGCAGAAACTACACTTACATGGATGCGGTTAGAGTGAATCTAGGTAGTATAAAAAGGTCCTCTCTTTGTTATTCGATTCTATTGTTTAATCCTCCAATATATCGGCACTGTTGCTGAAATTGCAGTAATAGCTTTGCTGGGGTATGTTTTTCTAGCCTATTTAATTTGATTGAGTGCTAGTTCAGGTAGAAAGCATACATGGGTCTGCGGGCTCCTTCAGTATCTGAGCTTGTATGGGACTTGTATTGCCTATACAATCACTACTTCAATCAGCATGAGGTACTTATGCTTCTATACAATGAAATACCACTTGACCCCACTTTTTTCTAAAATCAATTTAATTAGTATATTCTAAAAACGTTTATGTGCCATATTTTAATAGTCTTAATAAAAAAAGATATAATCTTCTAAAGAGACAAGAGATGTTGGAACTTGTTTGCATGCTTCTTTTTTTTAATTGGTGATTGATTAGTGGGTGGTTTCGATTTGATTGGATTCGTTTGTCTGATTATTGCTTGTTTGTTTGGTTGGAGCGCAGAGCGATTCAGCGATCGAATTGTTATCATAGAGAAGGGCACCAAGCTGCATGTGCATATGGAGATTATTTATATATGATTCTATTTGGAGGGATTCAGCTGGCATGCTCACAGATCCCTAATTTTCACGACATGGAGTGGCTATCCGTTTTAGCAGCAATCATGTCCTTTTCCTACTCTTCCATTGGATTTGGCCTTGGCCTTGCCACAGTAATAGGTATTGCTTCCCATCTTTGACCTTTGCTCTATGCATATATATATATTTTTTAAATAGGATAATAGGATAAGCACTGGGGAGAGAGGATCTGCTAGCCTACCAAGCGTGTTTTAGAATCTAATTAATTAGTTAAGTTCATTGCAAAAATTCATTTTTTAAAATTAGATTTCACGACCCTAAATAAAATATCGGGCAACATCTGAAAAGATTCCTTAACATTGATAGTTTTTATAGGAGTCGCCCTTTAGTGTTTATAAATTTCACATGGGTTCCATAACCCTATATTAATTACATAGGTTTTTTATTTTTTATTTTTTATGTTGATTACTTATATTAGGTGGGTCCTACAAATATCACATTAGGTAACCTCTATCATAATTACCAATGTAACAAAAGGTAATAGGGCTCATGTGGTCATCAATCCAATCCCATCATACTCAAAAGCCCCAGTAGATTGGCACTCGTGGGTAATTTAATATAAATTTGAGTTATACTCGTCATTAGATTGAATTTATAAAAGAAAACTTGACTTAAAAACTGTTAGATTTTTAAGACTCCTGAACTGATGGTTTTGATGGTCTGATTGAGAGGAAATTTTACTCATATTCTATGAGAGTTTTTAGCCCACCGATCATTTTGGTAAAGTTGGAATCTTTTACTCTCACCAAACACATAGTTACCTCTCAGGCCAAGAAAACCCTGTAAACCTTCTTATACCTACAGCCGGTGAATTCCTCAAACCATGAGGTTCCTTTAAGGCTTTGAGTCTAGAGAAATCCGAACTTAAGGGAGTGAAACTTCATAGTGGGGTCATCCTAGTGAAATTAGATTCCTAAAAGAAACACCCTCTAGGTGTATTGGTGCCTAGAAGGTGTTTATTTTGAACTATTATGATTTTAATAGAAGGGCCCGAGTTTCACTTTTCACTGAAGAATTCTTGCCTGTTTGACAACTCTACTAATAAAGTCAAGTGAAGAAAAGTTGATTTTAAAAAAAGAATAAAATATAAGTTTGGTTATAATGATATTTTGTTTTTAGTTGTTTGCTCTGGAATCTTTTTGACTTTTTGTATGGGAAAATGGAGTTGCTTTGTATTTTAGTGGGTAAAGGTAATTGCTTTTTTTCTTTTTTTTGAAAAAGATGAAGGGAGTTTTGAATTAAAATGCTTTTGATGTGACATCTTGTCTGAAAAATAGAGGTTTTACTTACACTTTTACTATGCTAGTAAACTGCCAAACCTGTTCGGGGGCTTTACTAATGGAGTTGAGTGAAGTAAAGTTTATTTTGAAGAAAGAATAAAATATAAGTGTGTTATGATGGTCTTTTATTTTTAGTTGTTTGTGATAGAGACTTTTTGACTTTTGGTATTCAAAAGTGATGTTTTTTTGTCTTTTAATGGAGAAAAGGGGTTGCTTATTTATTTATTTTTTTAAAAAAATATAGTGAAAAATTTGAATTAAAGTATTTTTGATGTGAACTTTTTTTTTTCTTTTTTAGAAATGAGGACTTTAATTCACTTAACAATACTAATAGAGTTGCCAAATATGAGGTGCCCAGCCTGAGAGGACATAGACTCATAAACCATGCATGTGCATGTCTCAATAATGCTCTAGAGAATCCTTATCCTTTGCTTTGATTAAACGTGAGAGCATAGAGCGGGGATAGCCTCACAAAAAGTCCAGAGTCCAAAAAAAATATCTTATTTTGGTCAGCAGTGATTCAACAGTAGGTTGGTATCGACCCTGACATCACAATGACAAAGAAAGGCAAATTATGATCACTATTAAGTCAAAAGAGGGTCAATTTTAAATGGCTTTGACTGATTCTTTTTTAACATGATTTCATTCTACAATAAGATCACAAACCCATGCCTCCCCTCTGAAGTGAAATGCCTCTACCACTGAGCTATTCAGTGGTTGGGCACTTTGACTGGTTTTGAGGACTGGTTGGTGGAAAGTTTGGTTTGGACAGGACCACATGGCTTTGACTGTTTTTTGTGCTGAGGTAGAAGGTTTGGATTGGACTGGACCATCTGAGCTGGTTACAAAACATGGTTGGTAGGAAAGAAAAGGGCTGTGAATGTAGGGGAGCGAACCCAGACCCAATTTGGACTCTTGGTCCAGAAGATACAAATTTTGAGTCAAAGTTGAGGCTTAATTGGTTGGGGTCCCATCACCGAATACCATATGATCCAATTCCAGATCATATTATTGTGACATTAGAAGAGGACTAGTCCTAATGATCTGAGGATTGATTTGCAAAAAAATTGTTTCAATGAAGCCCACTTGTTAAAAACCCAACCAACTTATCCAATCCCTGGTGGGATCATTTTTTGATATGTGATACCACACCATGACAGGTAGTGTTAGGTTGGGTTTAGTTGTGGTTATATTTTAATTTTAAAATGTTGAATTCTTGACAGATGTATACCAAACCCTTAACCTCACTAAATTGTGGTCAATGGCTAAAGGGTGATTTGTTTATAATATTTTAATATTAAATATCTAACTTAATCATAAATGAGATTGGGGTCAATTGGTTAGCAATCTCATCTCTCACCCAGCTGCTTAGATCTTATCCACTCGGGGCTTAAAAAATCTGTACGTAAATTCGCATTTATTCAATCATATCTCATTATATGATTTAATCCAAAGGTGAAGATCATATCGATCTGGATGCAGTGGTGGAACATGGACTTTCGTTCGAGGGGGGCGGATGATGAGCAATCAAAACACAAATCCAACAAGGGCCAGAGCCCACAAATCTTACCCTCCCCAGGCCCCAAAAAATAGTACTTAATTCCCATTGATTCAACATAGCTCATGATATAAGGGGTCGGGCTGACCCAGGTATAAGGGTCTGGAGGCTGAAGCCCCCACCCATACCTAAAAGAAACTTATTTTTTTTAAGAATGCCACTAAAAATTCTGATTTTTTTTTTTTTTTTTTTTTTTCACATTTTCTACTTTCCTCGATAGTTCTTTTACATAGAACCCTCCAAAGTTCAATTTTCTGGGTCCACCCCTGAATTAATACCTGAGGCAGTGGTGGACCTATGACTTTTGTTTAAGGGGGTAGACGATGATCAATTGAAAAAGATAATTATATTTTTGTTATTTGGAGATCAAACGAAGGGGATTTTTTTTTCTTTTTCCAAGTCCAACAGGGATGGGCCCCAAAACCAACACCTAGGTCCGCCCCTGCCGGTGTGGATGATATTCATGTATATTGCCTACCACGAATGTAATTAGATACACTTCGGAGTAACCATGAAAATTTATTTTGGAACCATGGCAACTTATCACAACGTTCAGAGGCACTGCTGGATACAATGGTGCGAACAGAGAAACAAAGCTATCAAAAATTTCTAATAGTTGAGCGGTTTTGCTATCATATATCACTCCTGATCACTTAATCGTCTTAGATCAGATGGGTGGAAATATCTAATGAGAATAGCTTTTAATATTATCCTTAATCCACTGCCCGCAAATATATAATCTCACAGGCCCAGTGGATATCCCAAAATGCTCTGCATCTTAGTTGAAAATTCATGTGTTCACCAATAGACTGTCCCAGTTATGGTACAATAAAAAAAAAACCTTTCTTTTTTCATAAAAAAAAGACAGTCCCTTTAGCTCTATCATCATCCAACAGAATCAATCATGTGAACAATCAAAATCAATTCATTTCAACCATGAATTTCTACTCATCAGACAATACACTGATATCTGATCTCTGAGTGCAGCAAATGGAAGTATCAAGGGGAATATTGGAGGAGTTCCTGCCTCTACGCCGGTTCAAAAGCTATGGAAAGTCTCACAAGCAGTTGGGGACATAGCATTTGCATATCCATACTCCATTATCCTTCTTGAGATACAGGTGTGTAGCTCTTTCATGTAAATCAATTGCAAGAAGCATACTTTTAACAAACATTGTGTGTCAACCCTCACGAGTAGACGACGCACTGATATACTGGGTGACTGTTTTGGGTTAAACTCAGTTTGGACTATTCTTCATCCACGCGCTGGGTTGACTCGTGACTCGGCTTGACTCGACTTTATCTAGCCAAGTGAGTTTGTAGAGACTCATCCTAGCTAAAAGGTGAATGGGACCCATTGCCATCCTTAGTCTAGTCTTTTGGGCCAGAAATTTGGGATCAAGCCCAGTTACATATTCGACTCTAAGGGCCATTTAGGTGCTAGAGCAAATTGGATATGAATGGACCCTTACAGAAGGGCCCATAACTGTGGAGCCATATCTGGATCCAAATTGACAATCTGCCTCAAATGGGGTCCAAACGTTTCCACATGGGTACTACTACTATGGAACGAGCCGCAGATTGGGCCGGGCTTTTGTTCATTATATAGCCATGCTGGGCTTTGGATACATGTCCACTCTAACTACCATGTGTGTGACAATGGAGGCTGACTTTGGTTGGTAATTTTATCAGCAAAGCAACAGAGAATGAATAGGGAAAACTTTGTGATAATGCAGGATACTCTGAAGTCACCTCCACCTGAAAATCAAACTATGAAGAAGGCGTCTATGACCGCCATTTTCATTACCACCTTCTTCTACCTCTGTTGCGGGTGCTTTGGCTATGCAGCTTTTGGGGACAGTACACCGGGGAATCTCTTGACAGGATTCGGATTCTACGAACCATATTGGCTTATCGACTTCGCCAACGCTTGCATTGTTCTTCATTTAATTGGAGGATATCAGGTAATTCAATTAACAGATTGCCTCACTGCTACTTGAACTGCTACTAGCAATTGGGAGTAGAAATGTAGACGTGTTGGGTTTCAGTCTCGGTGGACCCAGAACCGTAACCGTTAATGAGAAGATGAAACTGGAATCGGAACCGGTTCCGTATAGGGGACAGGTCCGTGTGTCTAGGTCTAAGTAGAGAATGATATGGAAAAAAAAAAAAATCTTGCTTTTAGAAGGGATTCTTGAAAATCAAGGTAATATCTCGGGTCTTGGGTCCACGGGTCGGAACCAAGGTGGACCCATACCCATTTACTTATTGGTTCCTAAATAAGGACCCAAACCCAGTTTTAAATAGGTAGAAACCTCTAGGTAATCAAAGACTCAGGAACCATTTACATCACTAGTTGGGAGTAGCAGCAGCGGTACTAAATGGGCCGCGACTATTGGGACGTTTTGAGATAATGCAAATGGCTGCAATTCCGTTATTTTCGGTCTTCCATTAAGAAGGATGGGACTAGACTGACCTGTTTTGATAAACGCCCGACCATAGGCCCAACCCAGCCCGAATGACTGGGCTTATATGTCTATATTTGAGGCCCCTGGGGTGGACGAGGAATGATTAGGATCTTAATACCATGGATGCATGGCTCATACAAATATAACTAACTTAATCACAGAGCCATCCGAGGTTCAAAAAAAAAAAAAAAAAAAAAGATATGTAGAATCATTTGTGCTAAATATGTTGGGCTTTAAGCATAGATAGGACAGTTCCATTAGATTTGTGCCAGAAATTTAGCAACACTTCCAATCAATGTGCCTAGAAAAGAAAAGGCCACATACACAAAATGCGCGCAGACTCAAGTAGTTCCTGGGCTGGTCATTGGCACATATGCTTCCAATCAAGGTGGAAAACTAGTGACTGAGCTCATAAATGCAACAAAATTGCCTCAGAGTCAGCATGGAGACTCAAGAGAGTCAAGGTTTTTTTTTTAAAATAATTTCAAAAATATTAGAAATATGAGTCAAATACTTATAAAATATAAATATACATATATTTACCTAAATGCGTGATAATCAATTTAAAATGATAAATTTATATATGCAAGAAAAATATTATAATAAAGAAAATATTAGCAAAAATATTACATATTACATAATTTATTAGTTCAAATATCGAATGTAAAAAGATCAAAAACAAGTTTCAAATTACATTCCAGTAATCATTCTTAAATTGCTGACTCCTGACCTCGTGCATAGCTAGTTACGTAAAAACACATACTAATTGTATAAAATTAGATCTACTAACCAAATGTTTTAAAATGCAAATAACTTATTAAAATGAGGTGGCTTTGCCGAGTCTTCCCTTTATTTGACTCAGTCCTTGGTCAAAATGAGATGACATGGGAGAGTCAAAACTCAACTTGGGGAGTTTTCGAACATTGCTTCTAATATGCCCATAATTGCTTTACTTGATTTTTTCGACATAAAAATAGGTATGTGATTTAAGCACCGCTACTTATAATCTCTTGGAGGAAGTGGTAATACAGTCCTGGAGCCTTATGTTTGGAGTCAGGGAAATCCTGAATTTTACCGTAGACCTTGAAATGATCAGGACACCAATGAGTTTTCAAATCCTATCTGGCAGCTGTTTGTACCCAAAAGGACAATTGGAAAATTACATTTTTGCCTTCAATTTTGTGCACCCTCTGATTTCTCATAGTTTTAGGGTAATAAAACAACATTAAAACAATTTTATGATATTTTCCAATCATCCTTTCTGGTATGAACACGTGGCCAGTAAAATATCAAAATTTGGCATCTCCCTGATTATTTCAAGTTGTAAGAACATCTGTATGATAAAAATGATGGGGGCATGCGTATCGGGAATGAGTGATCATGTTTTTCCGCTTTTATTTTGCATGCAATTCGTAAGTAAGGTGTGAAAATGTTGCATAAATGAGGCTGTTTTTACATTACTTCAAATTCAAATATATTCTTCCTCATTAAGTTATCTTTTTATGTAGGTCTACAGTCAGCCAGTGTTTGCATTTGTAGAAAACTGGTTCTCAGGGAGGTTTCCTGGCAGTGGGTTTGTGAACAATGTCTACACCATTCAACTCCCATTTCTACCACCTTACAAAGTGCACTTACTAAGGATATGCTTTAGAACAGCTTATGTTGTATCAACTACTGGCATTGCAATGCTCTTCCCATACTTCAATGATGTGTTAGGAGTGTTGGGTGCATTGAATTTTTGGCCATTGGCCATCTATTTCCCTGTGCAGATGTATTTTGTGCAAAAAAAGATTGGAGCTTGGACAAGGAAATGGGTTTTTCTTCAGAGCTTTAGCCTTTTCTGCTTAATAGTGAGTACTGTGGCCTTGGTCGGATCCATAGAAGGACTTGTCAGTGAGAAGTTAAGCTAGAGATTAATTACCTTTACAAATTACAATGCTTTCTTTTATATAGAAATTGATGAAATGCATTGGTCAATGTAAACTACTTATTTGATGTAAGGAAAAAAAAAAAAAAAGGAAAAAGAAAAAAGGACTTGATAGCAGTTATTGGAAGAACATTAGTCCTTTCAAACGTTTGTTATGTAAAATGTGTTTTTATGATATAACTAAACCTTGTTTATGTAGGAGATAACAAGCGGTCCAACCAAGGTAGTGGGCTAGAGGAGACCTTGTCTATGGATGGAGATGGATTATCCGTTTCTGAGGCTAGGCAGGCTATTCAATGGCCTTATGAAATGGGATACCTTTGATATCGAACCTTTGGTCTTATATGGATAAATGAAGTAAATGGTATATTTTGGACGGATTATTTATGATCAAATGGATATGTAGATGGTTCTGATATCATGGCATGGATAATGGTGATGGTTTGGATGGATGAACCACTTTTGTTTGAAATTGTAAACCTTGCTCATGCAAGGGAAGCCTAGTTGGACACTGCCTTTGTATGTGATTCCTTGAGTTAGGCAATGACATCCACTTGGTTGAAGAGCCTAGTCACAGGCGATCACCTCTGATAGAGGCTAATTCTCTTTGCCATCTAGGTGAGGTTTTTTGAGGATGAGGTACGCCACTGAGTACCATTAAGGGTTTTGGGTACCAAGCTTTGGCTGGCCTTTTCTGTGCACTTTGATTTGGCCAGATTATCATCCCATGCATTCCCACCACAACCCAGATACAGTATGGGAGGGCAACACCATAACTTCTAGTTTTACTAGCCTATGTGGATGTGCATTTTGATAGATGGATGTGTTGACACAAAAAAATATCACTTATGCCTTTTTCACATCTGCAACATCAAAGAAGTCACATGAAGCCGCATTAAACCACATAAGTATGATTTCCAAAGCTTTCACACTATTTTGGAAAAGTTTCAACGCCATTTCATGTTCGATGATTCTTCGTGCGATAGAATGAGTAAAAGTTACTTCAAGCATCAAATCTGCTCAGAATCATTTGAAAACTTCAAGATCTTTCAAACCATCCATGAGGAGTGTAGACATCAAGTTCAGGGCGATTTCAACATCATATAGCTTGACTTCACTCCTCTAACAGTTAAACGTGACCTTAAGGCGACAACGGTGCTGAAGACCCTGTTTCACAAAATAGAGTACATAGTTGGTCTCAAAATACTACTAGAAGAATCTACATCAAATTCCAGGCCATTTCGACATCGTTTGGTCTAGAGTGCAAAAGTTATATTTTTCTTGGGACAAACCCTCCAGCGACAATAGCGTCAGAGACATCAATTTTTCAATTAGAGCCTGTGGATGGTCTTAAATTACTCCCAAGAGGTTCTGCGTCAAATTTCGGGTCAATTTGACGTCGTTTGACCCAAAATCAATCTTTTGACGGCAAAGCCAGGCCTCCGGCGACGGAGACCACCGAAATCATCATTCTCTAAACAAAGAACATGAATGGTTTCAAAATGCTCCCAAGGGGCTACATATCAATTTTCCGGTCATTTCAACATCATTTGACCAAACTTCAGCCCCCCAATAGCAAAATCAGGCCTTCCGGCAATGGCCATCATGACCATGACATACATAAAAGCTGACGTATCGTCTCAAAATACTTTTAGGAGGCTCACTGTCAAATTCCTAGTAAATCAGTTATTGTTTGACCGCATATCAAAGCGCAACATTTTCCTCACAACATAATTGAATCTGTGAAAAGATCCCTAACGGCTTTGAAATTCAAATAAAAGCTGTGGTTGGTCTTATTTCTTACCTACGAAGTTTCATCTCAAATTTCAGATCATTTTGACATCGTTTGACCTAGTTTTGGCTTCTGGTGACAAATTGCTGTCCCTGTGTGACAAAGTCTTTGGCTTTCCCGCAAAATTGGAAACTTCACTCCTCATTTTGCGTGGCTTTCCATCAACTTCACTGCAAGAAAAATATATAAAAAAATGTACAAAAATGCCAGCAAAAATAATACAAAAAGAAAGAACAAAAAAAGTCGAATAAAGGCGACAAAACAGGCACAAATGACCCTATGGTATTTATGCGAAAAACCATATTTTAGTCCCTTTTTCCATTTTTTGGCCATTTTGCCTATAAAACTTTCTAAAAATCTGATTTTTAAGGCTTAAAATCTGTCGATCTTTATCAACATTATGGATTCGTCATCAAAATCATGGATTCGTCATTGGACACCTCGAAGTCATCATTTGGCCATCCAAAAAAGCACACATTCTGCACAACCGATCGAGAAACCAATAGGATAGATGGCATTGGCCCATCGAGGCGATCGGTGTCTGAAATTGCATGATCATCTAACATCAAATAATGTGTGAAATTCGTCGGCGATCAAGGTTCCTACGCTGCAGGTAGAATTCCAAAAGTTGCAAAACGACCCACAACCTTTCAATTTCCAACATGTGTTTTGATGGCTACTTAATGTGGTTAATGATACATTATCCTGAATGACCCAATTAGAATGTAAGAAAAAAGAGTTACAAATAAAGTGCAATCATGGCATTAAAATGCGTAACTCCTCTCATCATGAAGACTCAATGTAATTAAAAGCCACTACCTTGCATCGACCAATCACATTTCAAGAAAAAGGAGTTACAAATGCATGACATTAAAATGCTCAACTCCTCTCATCATAGAGTATTAATGCATTCAAAGCCCATAAACCTCTCACATCTCCACCAAGAGCCTGTAAAAGAAGGTCTCTCCCACCATTCCAAGGCATGCTTGATTCTTCATTGTTGTTCCTAATCTCCTACAACAGTCTTTCCCTCGTTGAAGAAATTTTTCAACAGCCACCACTACAAGATGATTGAAGACCCATGGGGGGCCACTCTCCAAGGCCATTTCCTTCTCTCTCCATGGCTTAGACGCGGCTCCTTAGCCTGTCTACATGGATTTTTATTGAATATAGGATCCTTCCTCGATCCTTGTTCTCTAAAAATTCGAGGATCAAGCCAGGCCAAAGAAACAAAAGCATCACATGTTACCAATCAGAGGAACGTCGGAGGAGCCTAAATATGGCTTGCGTCTGCCAATCCAAACGAGTCCCGACAAAAGTCAGATTTCCTTTTCTTACTTCTTATTGTATTTGTATTGTAAAAGAGACACAAAATCACAAGTCTTGTCTTGTTCGATGAGAGTTGTCAAATTGCCCTTCATGGTACCAAAATTCGCCTTCTATGGCCAACACAAAACTGCCTTCCACGACAAAAACACTGCCTTTCACAACAAACAAATGAAATTCGCCTTTCACGACATTCAAAAATCTCAAAAAACCAAATATATTTCTTTTTAATATATGTGTAATGAAAAGTTAGAAAATATAAGTTTATTTTCCTTTCTATATGAAAAAGTTGATCTAGGGATCAACTTTTGAGATTGTGGTGTTGTAATAATTGTGGTGTTGTAATAATTTTTTTTTTTCAACTGTTCACTTATATTGAGGATCTATGTTCGAATTGTTGCCGCTGATTTTCATTAATGTTTCCGCTTATTTCTTTAATTGAATCTGCTTAAATGTTCTTAGTTAAATGTTGCAAAAAGTCTTGAATTATCCTCACAGCGGACTACAATCCTAAATGTCCATGTTGCCAAACTCGGTGTTCCGTGCGTTTTTGGGATTTTAGATTTGGGGGCATGACATTTTAGATGATGCTTCAATCTGAACAACTCTTGTGCTAGATTTGATGCATCAATAATCTCATTGGTCAAATCTTGATGGTTTATCTTGAGAAGAAGTTAGTCATATATTTTCAATAGATTTAAAAAATCCATAGTCATATTAGGGCAGGACTACTAAATGTTAAAATCCTGGGAGTGCAAAGAACGAGGTGTCTAAAATAACATTAGGAAATGACACATCTTTCAACAACACTAGTGTACGGTGCTATATTTTGTATGCATTTCCCTCTTGACTTCCTTACCGAAGGCCATTCTTAAGTCCATGGAATTGTACCATTTAAGCGTCATGTTAGGGTGAATTAGGAACTTAATTAGGTTAAATGCATCAGTTTTCACTTAATTTCATAATTTCACGCAATTTCACGTAGGAATTGGAATTTCCACATTTTTCACACATTTTCCTCATTATTTAGTATTTTATGCAATTCTTCATTAAATAGTCCTAGTTGGTGTAAAACTCTATCCGGACTGGTTCCGCTTCAAAACATGCTCTTCAACATTTTATAGGTTGAATTAGAATGTGCAGGAAATGTAGGACCTGCAGAACCCTAGAGAAGACTTGGAGAACAGTCCTAGGTGCATTAAGACTTCTCAATGTGACCCACATCCCTACGAGACATCCCACACTCTCTCCTCTGATCCAAGAAGATTCTAGAAGCCCCTAGATTATTCCTCTATCCTTATCTCTCAAGAAGTTTGAGAATTGCAGAGATTATCAACAGAGAGAAAAATTGAGCAAACTGAAGCTAGAAGGGCAACAACAATACTCCTTATCTTATCCTTATCAAATCTTGAAGTCTAAGAAGGAAAGATAATCTCAAAGGCTAAGAGGAAGAGTCCCCGTTTTTCTCAGGACAACCTATTGTAAAATGGCCATAACTTTCAAATTAAACCATCAGATCAGTGAAAGTTACCTAAAATTGGAAAGCTCATTGGTGTCTGTGGAGCACAAGATCATGCAAATCGGAGCTGAAATGGCCAAGTTATGACCTCGAGAAGTTAGCTGTAAATTTTCTCCTCGAGATTACAATTAGTTACAACAAAAGTGGGCCTAATCTTTGTTAAAAAATCAGATTAATTCTAGAAAGGTTAGGAGATTGGAAGTCTCTCTTATCTTATCTTATCCAAACTTGGTGCCCAAGGGATCATCCTCTCTTAAAGAAAATTGCAAGCAAGAGAAAGGATCAAGAAGGACTTTGTGTTAAAAAACTATTTAAGAGGATCAACCCGCATTTGAACTGGCATGCCTTCTCCTCCCTTAGGTGGGATGACCACCATTCCACTCCCTCTCTTCTCCACCTCTCTTCCCTCCTTTGTTTTCTGATTTTGTTTTTATAAAAGGTATTCTGGAACTTTATTTCAGAAACTAGGATTTTTAGAAGACAAATTTTGAGTGACCATTGTAAAAGGAGATCCTATCAATGAAATTATTTTTGAAGTTCTTTCCAATGACTGGCTAGATTTATGGATTGGACACACAGAAGAAGTTAAGTAGATCTTTGATTTAATTTATTTGATTTTTCTATTTCTTTCTCGTCTCTTTTAAATGCATGCTCTATTAGAATAATAGATCTGTCTTCATTCCTTAGGCAACCTCTATTTTGATTGTAATGAAAATAGTTTGATCATTTATTCTTATATTAATAGATTATGCTTAGGGCTAAGATCCTTTAATAGTTTATGCTTAATTTGATAAGTCATGCTTATGATTTCTCATTCTTTTATCAGGCGAGGGAGGTCTTGGGTGGCGATCTTATTCTTTTTATTAAAAATTAGTTTTTGCGAAAGGCAAATCCTCCGGATTAGAAACATTGAGTTATCTTGAGACAAAGAGTAGAATAATTGCATTGATGGATTAATTATCTTGCTTAGTGGACTCTGGATGCTTTGATCTATTTTATACATTGAATTCTTTGCACTTTTGATGAGTTCGTGTTTTTGGCTTTTTCTAGTTTTTCTTAGATCTCAATTTTTTTAATTAATCTTAGATTTAAAGAAAGGTTAATATATTTTTTTAACTTAGTGGTGCTTCCAGTGGGATCAACCTATATTTTCCACCGTCTCATATAGACAACTGTGCACTTGCAGTTATTTTATTTGATTAATTTAATTCACATAAGCCATATTTTGGAAATTCAAACCTCTCAACTATCTTTAATTTGCTTTGTAACGCCCCTGCTGCAATGCGCACAATTAACTTTTCTAATGTTTTGAGAAAACTATAAATATATAGAATCATTCATGACTAGAAAATGAGTCTGGATCCCCTGAGTATACCCCACATGCTTCCCATGAGTAGGATGTGTCAACTTCACTATAGAGCCTACCTATTTCATAATGTGAACCATTTAAAATCAATGCCATCCCCTGCAGTGACATATTCTCAAGTTTTACTTTAATAGGAGTTTGCATGTTCCAACATAAAATTGAACACATAACTGATAACTAGATTAGTACAATGTTATACATATCATCATTAAAAGAAACTTGAGATTTAGCCATAGATTTTTTTTACGGTTAAAGGTCTCAAAAGCTACTAAAAGCTTTATCGCCGCTAAGCTGTCACTAAAAGTGTCGCCGCTAATTGTTTTATCCATGACTTTAAAATGTCGCGGTTAGAAGTTAGGTTTTTAATTGCGACACCCAAGTTGCTACTAAAAGTCTAATATTTAGCCACAACATTTATAGCCCAATATAAAAAGATTATTGCTACTAAAAGTATAAAATCACTGTTAAAAAATCATTATAAACATATAAAAGTTGATTTTTAGGAGGGACTCGTAGTCGGTGCTAAAAGTTTAACTTTTAGCCGCGACCACAAGACGCTACTAAGAGTATTTGGTATAATAACTTTACTGACAGGTTGTTGCCATGGCTAAAAGTTTAAAATTTAAATAATAATGTTAAAAATCCATTGAAATTTCTCCTTTTCATATACCTACATTCATGAATATGTTTGTCTATAGAGATGAAAAAAATGAAACTTTGAACACCACCATTAGTGAAACTTCAAATTTAAAAACATTAAGTTTCAGAGTATTTGAGTAGAAAAATTAAATTTATATTATCATAAAAACAAAAAATACAAATAAAATATAAAAAAAAAACTCATGATCATCGGGCTTTGAGTAGTTATGCATCATATACATTAATTACGGTATCGATCATATACTCATTCTTAAGGTGACACCAATCCAGTTGAAGTAAAACTTTAAAAATAAGTCACTAGAGGGGAAGGCAATGATTTTGAACGGTTCAAGTCGTCAATTAATGGGCCCCATAGTGGAGTTGGACACATCCACTCACAAAAATACAAGACAAAGCCTGAACGGAAAAGTCTAACTAAAGAAGGGTTAGAGACAGTGAACGTGGGCCCACTCTTGGATTCAGCTTAGAGCGTGTGAAGCTAATATATTTTGTGAACATATATAGTAGATGAGTATCCAATTCCAAATTCCACACATGCCCATTGCCCAAGCAGTCAAAGAGATGGAGCCATTGCCCAAGCAGTCACAGAGAGAGAGAGAGAGAGAGAGAGAGAGAGAGAGAGAGAGAGAGAGAGTGGGCGTGTGTGTTGACCGGGCGTCTTGAGGGTGTGGGCGTGTGTGTTGACCGGGCGTCTTGAGGGTGATCTACCTGTCCCGTCATTCACGCGCTAAACGGCGTTGAATTCTTTAATGAAATCATGCGCCTTAGATGTTCCCTCCCCACGTGAAAACCCACACCCTCCTATAAATCCACCCTTCAACATTGCTCTCTAATACCTCCACTCAAGAAACAAAAGAAAGAAAAATTCTATTCTATATAATTCATTCAGCTTTGTTTTAATTTTTATCTTAATTTTGCTTGAGAAAACTTCTTCACAGCCCATTCTTTCTTTTTTCTCTCTCTGAGTGGTGATACTTTCTTATATAATCCATCTGTCTATATCCTACTAGTAGTTGTTGTTGTTGCTGTTTTTATTGTTGCTGCTGTTGTTAGAGGTTTAAAAAGGAATAAAGGAGAAGAAAAGGAAAGGAAGATGGGTAGGATACCATGCTGTGAGAAAGACAATGTGAAGAGAGGTCAGTGGACCCCTGAAGAAGACACTAAGCTCTCCTCTTACATCGCCCAACATGGCACTCGTAACTGGCGCCTCATCCCTAAGAACGCTGGTATACCACTGCTGCTTAATCTCTATATATCACGTACATATATATCTCTTCCTCTCTCTCTCTCTCTCTCTCTCTCTCTCTCTCTCATATGAGACCTATAGGTATGTGCTAAAGCCCCCAAAAAAGGGATGGCCCTCCCATCATTTAGGCCACATGAACGTGTGGGTTGGCCCCATTCATCAGAGAAAGAAATGTAGTCCCAAATATCAACTTTATCTCAGAGAAAAACATTGTGGAGACTCATTTAACAAGACGTATATTACATGAGATCATCTGCCAGTTCTAGAAATAGAAGTAACGTACTACACTCATACAGACTGGCCATTACGAAATGGACCATTCTGAATGTTTTGGCGGCAGAATGAAAATGATTTGCTTGTATCCCATGGCCGGCATCCGTAGGTAGTAAAACCCTTTTGAGAACAAGGAGGACAAAAAATAGTGAGAGAGTCTAAGCCGCCGTAGGATCCTCAAGCACTAGTTTAAATTTTAATCCAATCATAGATTTGCCACTGTCAAATTGGTCACATGTATATACGCGATTTAAAAAGGATTTTATGGTGAGCCCGACTCTCCATGTTTTTCCGACCCAACGCATGCATGTGAATCAAATTCTCATTTATTTAGATCAGCTTCAATGGAGATTCTCTCCCTTTCTTCAGGCATACTATTAAGGACCCTGCCTCCTTGGTTGCTGATGTTTGGAGTTGGAACTTGGACAATGTTCAGAGGCAGTGTTCCATCTAAAACCTAATTTGGTCTAACTGGCTTTGACCAAGAGAATCCAAAGATCACTTTTCATGAGATTTGATTGACTAAATTAGGCTTCTTAGCCACATTTAAAACATTAAGCACCAGGCAGTGGCCATAGGCCAGTTTACTAAAAAGGTGAGACCACAAAATGTCTGCATCCAATTTGTCCCATTTCCTTTCTAGATTCAGTAGAGTTGAAATGCAGTGTCTGATTTTAGTTTAGGTGGCTTCTGTGATTTATCTATTTTATCATTAGCAGGGTTGCAAAGATGTGGGAAGAGTTGCAGGCTCCGTTGGACAAACTACCTTCGTCCAGATCTCAAACATGGTGAGTTCTCAGAGTCGGAGGAACATATCATCGTCAAGCTTCATTCGGTTGTTGGAAACAGGTAATCAATCAATCCATCATTTCTCTTCCTCTGCACTACCTCTACTTTTTGTTCATATATGCATAGCATATTTGGCCAAATTAGGATGCAGACTGAAACTTCTAGCCCAAAATACATTATTTCGACATCCTTAACTGTCAGGTTAAATACATTATAAATGGTATATAGTTGATTTTTTTTATACCATCCCTAAATTTTTTGAAAGTAGTACGTTCAACCAATTCTCCTTGTATTGACCAATCCAAAGGGTTGACAGAGTGGTCGGACCACGGTTCCTTCCTCTTCCGGAGCTAGAAGTCTTGGTATCGACCATCGATTCCCCCTTCTTCAGGAATTGAAGGTTGAGTCCACTAGTGCTACCACTTAAGGGCCACAGAGGGTGTTTACCCAGCTTTCCTCTGGGCCCAGAGGGATTGTCCAGCCCAAAGGGTTGGGAACAAGTTAAACTTCCCTTCACTTGTAAATTGTTTAAAAAGTAGAAAGCTCGAGTCGTCGTAGAAGAGATGAAACAAGTTACCTACTCGTCCTAGATCGAATCATCCAGATGGCAGGCACTAGATCAGATGGCCAAAATTTTCAAACCACAATGGCTTGACAATTGCCGCAAACGGATTAATTGCTAGATGTTCCACACACACAAACTGTCTATCGAGATGGTGTGGTATATGAGCTAAATTTTTAAAGCCCACCTGGATTTGTGTCAACAATGAAGGGCAGGAGGATTGAAAGAACACAATGGAAACCATGCACGCGCAAAAATTCAGCCCCATCCAATGTAGTTTAATGTGTCAAAAATGAAGGGTCTAGGCTGATTGGATGAGGCTGATTTTTTTATATACGGGGCTAGGGGACAACTCATTCCCAATGGATTACAAGATCCTAAACCTCGAGAGTGCAGAGTTAACTTGGCCAATGATATTTGATTCTAGATATGCACGGCCCATGTTTCTACCATTTTACAGGTTGAAATGATCAACTCTTGCAATTCCGGAGTGAACTTTCGATGCCTGCCATTTCTCTGGTTTTAATTTAGGTAGGGAGCAGCCTTTCATGATGCTCTGCAATGGTAGGATCATGAACCAGAATAAACTTGCTTTACTGGCACCCATCCCCAAGCCTGTAGGATCCTATTGTTCCTCATTTCATCTTTTACTGTTAACATTCACTTGTATGATCTTATTAGTTTTTCTACTGCCTGTCATACATACTGGCTAACGCTGCTGGATGAATCCGATTCATCGTCATAAATTGTTGGTGGAGGGCCTTTGATAGAATCTTGAAGCATGTTTGTAAAATGGTGTGATGCAGGTGGTCGTTAATCGCAGGACAACTGGCAGGCCGCACAGACAATGATGTGAAGAATCACTGGAATACAAAGCTGAAGAAGAAGCTTTCAGGCATGGGAATCGATCCCGTTACTCACAAGCCTTTCTCTCACCTTATGGCTGAGATTGCAACCACACTTGCACCACCTCAGGTAGCCCACCTTGCCGAGGCTGCGCTTGGCTGCTTCAAAGACGAGATGCTCCACCTCCTCACCAAGAAACGGGTCAACTTCCAACTCCAAAACACTGCAGGGTATGAAACAGTCCCTCCACCGGGCAGCAATCCAGCAGCAGGAACATACATTTCCCAAGAGTCTGAAGACAAGGACGACACAATCCAAAAGATCAATCTCAGCCTCCCACGGGCCATGACAGAGACTGACAATCTACCACCATCTAACAACATTTGGCCCATGAATGGGGAGACATCTGATGCCTTTACAGGTATCTGCAGTACATTTCCTACAACAGTTGGCAGCTTCCAATATGGAGCAACATCATATGGCAATAACAGGGTCGGCTCACCGTGGAGCCAGAGCATTTGCACAGGCAGTACATGCACTGATGGAGACCAACAGGGCCACGGCCTGCAGGAGAGAGGCAAGGACAAGGATAGAGAAGAAGCAGAAATTGGGGAAAATGCAAGAAAAAGCACCACATGTGTTTTTAATTCAGATTGTGTCTTGTGGGATTTATCCGATGATCTGATGAATCCTCTGGTTTGAAAGTAAAAACATATTGATATTAAAATAGAAGACAAATAATAGTTTTATAACTTAAAAGGCAAGTTTTAATGATACAAGGAGCTGCTTGGTGCAAATAAAGCTTATTTTATGCTAAGACAAGCCCCATACTTCTGACTTTTGTTTTTCTTTCTCATCATTTCCCTTTTCTAATATCAGGGATACAATTAAATCAAGCAAAATAAGAGGCTGACGATGATGTATCTGCCAAAACCTGCGAGTTGAATGAAAAGAAAAATAAATTAGTATGTTTCTTAAAAATGGATAAGAATTATGTTATGAAATATAGGGAACAAGAAGTAAAATGGAAAAAAAAGAGGACAGAATAAGAAGAGTTACTCAGAAATAGGATCTGAACCATTCATCAGAGACCAGCACATAAAAAACGAGCAATGTGAAAATTATCATGACATATTGGTAATCATTGGACTTTCTAAGTGCAAACGTGTATTTTTTAACTTTTTAATAACAGTCCACAAATGAATTGGATCAACATATGGAAATCATATCAAGGGCAAGAGCCCAATTACTACTTAGAAATATCAAATGAATGCAAATGCTTGATTATTTGGGGAAATAACCTGTAAGTAGGATATATCTATGTGAATGAGAAACTAACAAGGAAAAAAAATGAAAAAGAAAAAGAATGACCAACTCCATGCAGTCAATACCTCCAGTTCATCTTCGGTAAAAGAATCTTTTTGGACGTTCCAAGTATCTGCATGAGTGCGTCTAAATTCTGCTACTGCTTTCGTAACTGTCGATCTTATGGGTGATGGCTCACCAATGAATTGAGCCAGCAAGGTGACATGCTTAGGCAACCAGCTGCAACAAACGCTAGATATTGGGTTACAATGATCAAGAACATGAAGGCAACAGCGCATGTAGAATACCGAAGAACATTACTGGATGATGATATTTGATACTATGGATTACACAACTATAATGTTTTGCTGAATCTTTTAAAACCAGGAAACAATTTGACTAGATCATCCTGGTTATTGACAAATTTTGATGTTCTGATTAATGCCTTACAAAAACCAATGGCTCAGACTATTTATAACAGAGAAAGGCCATTTAAAAATTTAAGTCATTGATTTAAAAGCACCAACCTTGGGCTGTTCAACATGCCAATCAGATGATCTAGGTATTCTTGGGCGCACATTTGGATCTAAATGAAATTGGTGCAATTAAACTCCATCCACGTGAGTTGGAATTCAAGCATTTAGATATCCCCCACTAACACAAACCAAGTTACTGTACATCGGAGCAACCGATAACCTGGGTAGCATCATATAAAGTCTACAAACCCTAAATCTGGAACTCTGTTTAATTTGATTTAAATTGGATCAAAACAACAAAGATCTGCTTTCCTGCGACTCTTGTTACATACTGAGTTGCAGCTAAATCAGATTTACTGGGTAACATTCTGCCCCTAACTTTTTAAATGTAGAGTTACACGGACTAAAACGAGCCCTAGCTTTTCATTTTGGTTAAGATAAGACATTTTTATGAAAATGGCAATCATCTGGATGGTTGGGATCATTCTGTCACACAAGTGGACTAGACTAAATGGATGATGAGTCACATCCATTTGGGTGTATTGTGACAATACATAATGTGTTAAGGGCAGATCCTGGCCTGCTTTGGGTGGCAAACGGATCAGGTCTGGAGGTGGATCCGCATTTTGGACCCAACCTATCTGACCCGTTTACGGTCTTTTGAACCCACACCCATGGAGGGTCAGCCTGAGCCCATTTTGACCCATTTTTTTTTTTTTTTGGGAGACTTATCTGAATCTCTCTTGGATTGGGATTGTTAGGGTATGGAGGGGGGTTGGTATTGTTGAATGAGTTATTCTTCTTCAGAGATGGGTATTGTGAGTTTTTCTTCTCTCATCGACCCAACCCACTTCTTAGCGGGTGAGCTAAAACGGGCCTGTGATTAACACGTATTCTATATGAGTAGGGTTCGGTGGGTCAGGTAGACAGGTCGGGTCCAATTTTGCCGGCCCTAGGCCTGGCCCTTTGGCAGCTCTACGTATGGTCACTAGAAACTCAATTGTCTCTCTACAAGTAGTTCTCATACTAGATACCTCTCCCTCATACATATTTTTAATGATTTCAATATAACCTCTTGGAACACTCTTTTTATCTAAAACCGCCCAACCAAATCTCCAGGCATCCTATCGTAGGCTTCTCTCAGTAATTTATTGTCTAAATGAAAAAAAATAGCTTCCATGGTTGACTGTCTTGGCATGAAACCAAATTGATTTTCAGATATTTTCAATGTCTTTGCTCCATTACTCACTCCCATATTTAACACAATGTGACTCACAAGTTTAATTCCATGAAAATTAGTGTAACTTTGTGTTTATTTTTGGATTGTTAATAAAAGAGTTACAATTTTCAGATGAGATTTTTTAGCCAATGATTATGCCTACTGTGCATTTCACCGAAGCAGTGGTCCTAATTACCAACCTGTGGGCCACACGTGTAGGTCCAAGACAATGACCCTTTTGATCATGATTTGTACATGTGGGCCTTAGTTTGTGGATTAGAGCATTCACTTGATGGGCCCCACCATGGACCAACATGGAAATGAAAGTGAATATATGTTTTTATTTACAACTAGTAAATTGGATGTTTGCAACCCATCTAACGATTTGGCTCAGGATAGATTGGAATGGAGAAGCCGAACTCATGTAGCCGACCCCAACGTAGTTGGGACAAGGGTTTGATGATGAGGATGACAAGCAAATTGGATTTTAGAAGCCATCGATCATAAAATTGATCAATATTGTGAGACTTTGTCAAATGTTGTCCAAAAGGCAAGCCTTGTTTGAATTATATTTCTGAAAACGGCAAAAATCTCCCTCTAAGAAGCTCTTATATGTAAATTCATTAGAGGCGGTTAAAGCAAACCCGACCCCTATTTGACCCTCAGCAGTTAGAACCCAACCCATATCCTATACGGGTCGATCAAGTGTCATGTAAACTTGCCCTAGTAAAACTGGTTGGGTTAGGGTTGACCTGTAGTAAGTAGTAACCCACCTTGAATCACCATTCATCAAAACCTTGTCCCAACTACGTTGGGATTAGCTACATGAGTTCTATTTAACCATGCCACCAAATCTTCAAACACCTCTGTTTCTTTAGATCTATCCCTACTACTTCCATTCATATCCTCTCCCGCCTACCCTTTTCAACCTGGATATAAAAGATTTTTTCTCACTGGAGCCATTGTTGGCCTAAGTTAGAAATGACCAATCCATATTAAACAAATCTCTCTTAATTTATCACCTACTGATGTTACTTTGAAATTCTCCTGAATGCGTAATTTTTTTTTTATTCTATCTTTTCCTAGTTTTACCGCACTTCTATTTCAATATACTCATCTCTGCTATAATCATTTGATTGCATGTGTTATTTTTTGATTGGCCAAATTCTGCTCCACAGTTCATAGCTAGTCTAATCAGTATCATGAAAATTTTTCAATTTGATCATGTTGGTATGCACTAATCACAAAGCAGTCCAAAAGCAAGTCTCCACTTTAACAATGCAACTCTTATCCTATGTTCGACATGCTCCTCACTCTTCCATCCTTACTAATTATAAAGCCAAGGTATCAGAAGGAATCTCTAACTTATTTGACCCAAATGATTACATAAAAACCCTCATCCTAAGCTAACATGGCAAATTTTCTTTCCTTCTTCCTTTATTCCTATTCATTTTCTCATCATCACCATAATCATAATAATCATCATCATCCTTTGATGCAGAGCAGGCTACCACTCCACCAATGGTCCCACCCAGCATATTTTAGTAGCTTCCTAATTTTATTGTAATTAGGATTAGTATTCTAATTTATTTGGTTTCCTAGTTTGATTAGGATACTTTCTATTATTAGATTAGGTTTTCTTAGGCCCTAAGTTACTTTGCCTATTTATATTACATTGTAGAGATATTAATATCATATTGGAGTTAAATAAAATTGAGATTTTCCCTTGGAGAGGTGTTCCTCGTGTTAGAAATCTTTGCGGAGATAATTTGAGGTGTCTTTCGACACGTGCTTCGGCATCTACGCAAGCCCTAACCCTAGGGCCTGCATCAGTTGGTATCAGAGAGAAGATCCACATCACTCCGATCCATCTCCGGTCACTGATCGGAGCATATCCATTGTCCATCCCCACTGCCATCACGCCCAACCCTTGCACAAACCAAACCCCCCACTACCGGAACCCATCTTTCCAGACCCATCCCAGCCAAAACCCACCCAAACTCCATCGTCTTCATCACACCCTTGTGCCTCAATCCACACCAACAGAAACCCATCCACATTGGCAAATAACCCATTGCCGCAGCCCCAGCCTCTGCCCCATCGCCCACAGTCTCCTAGAACCCCAACAACACCCACTCCACCTTGATCAAAGTCCTTCCAAAACCTGAACCACCAAATCCCACCATTCTTGCCCGGACCCCACACCCAATTGCCTCCCATCCTAGCACCCACCATAGAAGGAAAAAAAAAGGAACAAGAAGAAAGACTGTAGCAGAGAGAGAGAGAGAGAGAGAGAGAGAGAGAGAGAGAGAGAGAGAGAGAGAGAGAAGAGAAGAGGAAGGAGGACCATATCGTACACCGAAGAGCAGTTGTCGTCGCTGCCTATTGCCGCTGCCCATCGACGTTGTCGCGCCACCGTTCGCCATCATCAGCCTTGCACCATCTTTGCCGAATTGCCAGCCTCATTGTCGTTGGAACTTCTTCTGGGTTTTCTCCTCTTCGTTGCAGCCAAAAGTAATCTCATTCTCTTCTGCACAAAGTCCAAGGCAACATAAAAAAGAGTTTGTCTTGCACCCACATGTTTAGTTCAGACACTCTTGTTGGACCCGACTAAGATAGAGCCCAGGTTGATCTGACCCGTTTGTGCTTGAAGCCCATTCTCATCAGCAGATTTCAGTCCACACTAATTTTTTTTAGATCGACGCCCAGAAATTTTTTCGCGATATCAGCGTCATTTGCTGTCAGATTTCAGATTTGTTTTCACCAGCGTGATCGTGGGGAGCAAATCTAAACATCAGGTCAGTCAGAAATTTTAAATTTGATTTAAAACAAATATGCCTCCCAAGAAGCAAGTAGAAGTGGAATCTTCCTCTCACAATGATGATGAATTGAGGGGAACCGTTGCGGAATTATCAGCAAATGTTAATTAACTATCCGCAATGATGGTCCAAATGCAAGACACTCTTGTCAGAATTGAAACCCTATTAACTACTTTAGAAACTAATCGGAATCAACGAGATCCATATGTAGTCAATGTTGATCGTGATTTGGGCATTAAGCTCGTGATTCTAGAATATGATGGAAAGTTGAAACCGGAGGAATTCATGAATTGGTTAGTGTGTGTTGAAAATATTTTTGCACACAAGCTAATGACCGATGGTCATAAGGTCACCTTAATGGCAACTCGATTGCGCAATTATGTTGCGATTTGGTGGGCCGAGTTGCAAAAGAAAAGACGAAATCAAAATATTGACCCCGTTGACACATGGATCGAGATGAAGAATTTGTTGAAGCAAAAATTCCTCCCTGTGAATTATTCTAGAGATCTCCGTTCAAGTTTTCAAGATTTGAAACAAGGTTCCAAAACTGTTATTGAATATTCTGAGGAGTTCCTAACCATGCAAGCTCGTTGTGGCTTGAATGAAGATGATGATGTGTTGGTTGATCGATATTTTCATGGGCCGCGCATTGACATACAACATATCCTTACTTTCAAGAATTTTGATAATGTTGATGAGATCATCCAACATGCTATCAAAGCAGAAGACATTGCTAATCATCAAGCTCGAAAGTTTAGTGTCTCTAAATGGCCTGCACAAAAGACTCCCGCAAAGCTAGACTTCAATCCAAGTGCCAATTCCTCAGAAAAGTTTTCCTCCAAGTTTGAAGATCCAAACAAGTTCATATGTTTTCATTGTAAGCAAAAGGGTCACAGTGCGTTTGAATGCCCAAAAAGAATAAATTTAATAGAAGGTGCACAAGAAGAACCGGAAACAAAAGATGATCCTAAAAGTGAAGACTCCGATGAAGTGGAGGAAATAGCAGTTGAAACAGATGGTGCACTTCTCTTGGTGCAACAAGAGTCTTTTCCCACTGTTGAGAAGAAATGGTTATGGAAAAATATTTTTCATTCCACAGGTACAATACATGGGCAAAATTATACAGTTGTAATTGATGGTGGAAGTTGTGAGAATATTATCTCCTAATCTCTTGTTGATCGCTTGAAGTTGAAGATTTACAAGCACAATCGTCTATACTCCGTCAAATGGCTAATGAGGGGTGATGAAGCGCACTTGCGACATATATGTCAGGTTACTTTTGCCGTTGGTGATGATTACAAAGATACAATTTGGTGCGATGTGCTACCAATGGACAGTGGAGATATCCTACTGGGTCGCTCATGGATGTATGACAAGGATGGCACTCATGGGATGCGCAACAACACGTATACCTTCATACACGGTGGACAAGAAGTTACCTTCATCCAAAGAAGCCAGAATCACCGTAAAAGAAATCAAGGGCCCATGCTACAAAGGAAGTGCTTCACGTACATCATATATATAGAGGCAACTTGAAGAAAACCCGAGTTCGAGGTCGAACTCTTCTTTCAACCTGGGGGGAATGATGCAGAGCAGGCTACCACTCCACCAATGGTTTCACCCAGCATATTTTAGTAGCTTCCTAATTTTATTGTAATTAGGATTAGTATTCTAATTTATTTGGTTTCCTAGTTTGATTAGGATACTTTCTATTATTAGATTAGGTTTTCTTAGGCCCTAAGTTACTTTGCCTATTTATATTACATTGTAGAGATATTAATCTCAGATTGGAGTTAAATAAAATTGGGATTTTCCCTTGGAGAGGTGGTCCTCGTGTTAGAAATCTATGCGGAGATAATTTGAGGTGTCTTTCGACACGTGCTTCGGCATCTACGCAAGCCCTAACCCTAGGGCCTGCATCATCTTTTTCCTTCTTCCTTCCATGGTAATGCGTGATTTCATTATTAACACAAAGAAATTGAGAACAATTCTGAAACACGAAAGTGGCTTCAATTATCTCTCTAATGGATTTCTCAACGATGGATCCACTTTAGGTTTCAAACAAAGAGTGAAATGCCATGGGCTTTCTCCGTCCCACCTTATGCACCTTTGTTGCTTGGATCCCATCCCAACTCTGCATCTGTCTCCTCTATATCTGCCTCCTCCATGTCAGGTTCAGAATCTGCTTCCAGCTGCCCCGCCTCCTGACCCATCTCCATGCCACACTAAGAGGTGTTGGCGCCCCACTTAGCGAAATACCCACATCTGCTGTATCAACACTCATTGTTGCAGCAAAACTTCCATTGCCATTAATCACCTTAGCTCCACAATTGAATCTTCTACCATTAAAAAAAAAAAAAAAAAAAAAAAAAAAAACCTTCTTCTACCTTCTAGTCCTTTTTATTTTATTTTATTGGGGTTATGTGGGTTGGGTCACATTGACCCGTATCAGATCCGGGATTCATGTTACCTTAACCATTTAAAAGGGGTCAGCCACAAGTTGGGCTTTAACATGTAGATACCTGTAATCAACTCGACCCAACCCCTTTGCCACAATAATGTTCATCAAACAACACTACTGTCACATAAGAGCCCTTCTTTAGAATTTTACCAAATGGACTAAATATAAATTAGAACCTAAAATTAAAGTTGTATTCTAGAACTAATCTGTTTACCTCTCATTAGATTAGACTAGAGTTTCCAAACGGTCCCTAATATTGTAGACGTATCTTCTCACAACCCTCCATCTTCTCATTTTAATTTCCTACATCACTTTGAAAAGGAGAGAAGGCTAGCACACTTTATCCAATTTGTTTTTTTGTTTGATATCAATCTTTGTCTAAGTTTTACCAATTGTTTCTCACCACCCCCTCTTGTAGGACCATTCTATGGAACTTGAAAGAGGCTCTCTGCAATCCTCAATGGAGACAGGCCATAAAGAGATGGCAACTATGGAGAATAGCGATACATGGGAAATTGTGACACTAATAAAAGGCTTTTGTCTGAAATGGGTTTACACCCTGGAATTCCATCCAGATGGATCTTTTCATCGATTTAAAACTCATACTTTTCCAACATTATGTTTCATAGGATCATATGATTTTTGTACGAGTTAAATGAGATCAATATCTTCATATGTATATAACAGTATTATTTTAGTATGAGAAGAATGTGTCAGCTATGCACTTCTAGCTATCCATTCATAAAAAATACCTGGGCATGTCATATGGTACTGACAACACTGAAGCTGCCAATGCTAGGACCGCACCATGTGTAGAGCATATCAACTGACTTGAACTCAAGTCTCTGCCAAAAAAGATCCTTTAATCTTTTAGTACTGAATTATGTCCATGCTGCTGCTCACAAAAGTATGCATGCATATGTAGAATCCTTCTCATGTATGAAATATGAAATATAAATAATTTGTGCTCAAATGAACAAGAGATGTAGACACAGAATTGTTTAATATGGATGCCTGCTGTTAAGGTATGAAGAAGAGGGCTTTGGAGACATGAGGGGGAGAATATTCAATGTTAAGATTGACCAAGGGAGGTTCCCCTTCTGTATTCCAATATTTCCATGTTTACAGAGACTCTTGATTACAACTAACCATAGAAAAAAAAATCTTTAGGCCTGTTTGGTAATTTTATCGGGAAATAAAGATAAAGTAAAGCATCAAATGAAAAGGTAATAAAATATAAGTGGTTATGATGGTATTTTGTTTTTAGTTGTTTGGCATGGAATCTTTTTTACTTTTTATATAAAAAAGTGGAGGGTTTTTTTTTTTCTTCTTTTAGTGGAGAAATGAGATTGTTTTTTTACTTTTTATTTTTTAAAGAATGAGGGAATTTTTAAAAAGTATACTTTTGATGTGACCCCTTGTCTGAAAAATGGAGATTGCCAAGAGTAGGAGAGGGAGAGGGAGACCTAAGAGTAGTTTGAAAGAAACTATTAAACATGACCTTGCCTACATGGATCTAACGGAGGACATGACCCTAAACAGATTTGATTGGCGTCGTCAAATCCATATAGCCGACCCCACCTAGTGGGAACAAGCTTGGTTTGGTACTTTTGATGTGACCCCTTGTCTGAAAAATGGAGGCTTAAATTGACTTTTACTAAACTTGTAAAGTGCCAAACGGGCCCTTGGGGCTTGTTTGTTTTCATAGAATACATAGGAATTCACGGTCAAATAAGCTCCACCGAAAGATTATTAAAGAAACAAGGGGTGAAGGATAAAAGGTAGCGATGATTTGAACCGGTCTTCATTTCTCATCTTCCCTTGATTCAACCTCCACTAAAGGGGTAGTTATATGATGTTTACTGTTGGAATATCAAGATTGATTCTTCATTTTTAATCACTTACTCTTTTTTAACCACTTAATTATACTTTTTTAACCACTTAATTATACACTAGGCCTAGAACTCCTAGGAAGGTGCCACTATTGCAACCTCAACATTGTAGGTTCAACTCATGTTACCAGGTAACCCTGAAAAAAGAAGAAATCGAATGAGCCCAAAAGAGCACGAGAAACTCTAATGGCAAGTAGAAGAACTGATCAGAAATTCCATGAGCTCTTGTGCAGCACCGGCTCCTCGGACTCTAACGAAATGTGGGACGTGGACAATGTTCACTTCCATGAGCTCTTGTGCAGCACCAGCTCTTCGGACTCTAACGAAATATGGGATGTGGACAATATGCACAGACAATACAGTCATAAACAAGATGACTTTTAGTATTGCTTCCGATACCACAGTTTGATATGCTTGACATGTTGCATGAGGCACAGATGTTTTCATAGGTAGACCTCATAAGTCGATGTCATCAAATACAAACAAGAGAAGGTGATGAATGGCAGATTGCTTTTAAAACAAAATAAAGTTTATAAAAATGGAAGGCAATGCCCTTTGGTTTATCAAACGCACCCAACACTTTTATGGGTTTGATGAAAAGTATATGATGGTATATTTTGATGATATTCTGATTTACAAGCCAACCAAACAAGCTCATTTCAAACAGCTAAAGGAAGCATTAGAGGTTCAACGGCAGGAGAAACTCTATGCTAACCTGAAAAGGTGGCAGCGTATAACTAATGAGTTTTTTTTAGGTAATGTGGTGAGTGCAAGTGGCATTCAAGTAGATGAAAGTAAACTGAAGTAATTAGAAGATGACCAACACTGAATACAATTGGAGAAGTTTCATGGCTTGACAACCTATGATACTCAGATACTTGTTTACACCCAAAGTATCCATATCGGACTGAAACAACACTCGTATTGGTACGTGACAATGCGCCGATACTTCTAAGGTACAAGTTTAGCATATCCTATTTACCAAGTCCAGTCTAGTTCTTTTAATTTCCTTCTCAACATAAAAAATGTTAGAAAGGAACGTAAGCAATAATAATCACATTAATTCAAAAGTGATGAAAAGAAAAAAATAGGATACCTATATCCGTATCTGTGCCCTAGATTTTCTAGAATGGAGAGTCATATCCTTGATCCCCATATCCATTGAATAAAATATTGGCCGCTAAGTGACACCGCAACAATAAATCTATGTTGGCTGTGCCAGCACATGTATCAGCCCATATCGATTGGGTTTTAAAGCCCATCCGGCGACTTTTTTTTTTTTTTTTACTGCTCCTCCCTGTTTTACCACCATCTCTCACTACGTTGGGACCCTCTTCCATTCTAAAGCTAGAAAACACAAAAAAAACACAACGTTGGGCCTCTCTCTCCCTCTTCCATTCTAAAGCTAGAAAACACACAAAAAAAAAAAAAAAAAAAAAAAAAAAAACGTTGGGCCTCTCTCTCTCTCTCTCTCTCTCTCTCTCTCTCTCTCAAGTAGGAGCGTATGGCCTAAAGTCAGTAGATGATGTGACTGATCAGGCCCTTGCTTATTTGGATAAATTTGATCGATCACAGTTCACAGTTCACAGGGATTTTTGGATCCATCTCAATCAAGGCCCAATCAAGAAAACTATACAAATCTAACTTTCCATGGGAGATTGGATATTTGGATGGTCAAGATGGGTTCAAAATAAATGTCAAAATTAATTGTAATTCTTCTGAATTAATTAGGGGATCAAGTCAAGTCAATCTTGGCCCATTTGAATCAATCGATCAAATCATTCTAAGCCCATGTACATCAAGCAGGCCTAAAATTGTGGACAACAAGTAAGGACGTTTGGGTCCATTGAACATGGGCCCGGGCCATGTGCAATCCACCAAAGGCAGCAATCAGCCCAAGTCACCTACATCCGAGGGTAAGATTTCAGCACCTGGTTGGTCCCTCTAAAGCACAGCTCGTGCAATGAATCTGCCCAAACTTAGTACCGTATTCGTTTTTCCTTCTTTATCAATATTTACCTATATTTTAGTAGCTTGAGATAGTAAGAAGTTGCTATGAATAAGGAGGATAAATTGCTAGCATATCAAAGATAATCTTTAGACCCTACAACCGTGCAAGAAGATCCATATGACTTTGCATTTTCCTACTTGGTTATTTCCATTAGCAAGAACAATTGGACTCTCTCAAGCCATCAAGTGTTAGATCTAAATTGGGACGTGCTGCGCATTATATAGATCTAATGTCAAGAGGATATCGAAATGCATAGAAATGTGGCAATTGCCATAAAGCCTTGTAGAAGTATCACAAGATTATCTATAAGCACTTGTGGTGGTTAGAATTAATGAAGAAATTCACAGATGGAAGAGCCTTGGCGTATCCAGCTCCATCTCACATGAGGCCGGGTCATGTTTATATACGGTGTAGACCAGTGGCCCTTATGAACAATGCAATGTGGCTGCGAGTAGGAATGTTGGAGGGTAGCAAACAACAACGTAGTACCAACAATCTTCAGAATCAAGGTCATACAGTCAATATGCCTATTCAAATCCGAGTCCATATAATTTCTTTGCATCCCGGGGTCCCTATGCGCACCAATATGGACATGATCAATTTAGAGGGCAATATTGTGGTACCAGTGGCAGTGATACCAATGACAACAACGATGGGGATGGAGACAACGACGTCATATATCCCGACAGATATTACCAAGGGGATGGAGACAACGACGTCATATATCCCGACAGATATTCCCTTTGGTATTAGAGGTATTCCTTACTCAACTATATACTGGTAAGTCTTAACTCTTAACTCATAAGTACATCATTTTTTTTGTTGAAGTTATTAATTATTATGGCATTTGTTGTGTTAACAGTTGACCATTGAACTCTTGACTCGAGTACACTGTTTATTTTGAATTTTTAATGATATCTTCATGGCATAGCTTTTTTATAAGCATTTCATTACTTTTTTGGTTAGTATATAAGTAATCACCATGAATATGCATGTGACGAAACTAGATTAATAGTATTATTTTCTAACCAAACGACTAACCTTGTGCAATTAGGGGACCACTACACCCCATCTTTTAGTTACTTCTGCATAAAAATCATATTCTAGCACTTTCCAATATTTTGGATTTTTTAAGATTTTTTTATAACTTTTTCATATCACACGGACTATGTCGCTAGGTATCGCCGCAACCTGCTATGTAGTGTTTCAGTGGCTGGCCACTACGCCAACCACTACGTCTATTTTGATCCTTGCTCGTACCCACGTCCATAGCGGTAGCAGTATCTGGGCATCATCATTGATGACGTTTTATCGGTGTCTGATCAGAAATTTTAGCATTATAATTTCAGTGACAGATTGTATAAAGAAGGAAAAGTATGATTGCGACAAAGAAGTTGAAGATAGCTTCCAATTCGTCAAGATAAAGCAATGTACAGGACCAGTTCTTGCTTTGCCTAATTTTGACAAAGTGTTGAATGTGATGCTTCAAGTGAAAGGGTTGGAGTTGTTCTTAGCCAAGAAGGGCAACGGGTGTCCTATTATGGCCAAAAACTGAATAAAAGATGCAAGAGTTACATCACTTATGACAAGAGTTTTACACCTTTATTCAAGCTCTAGGGAATTGGAGGTGTTACTTGATACAAAGAGTGTTTGTTTTGTTTTCAGATCATGAACCTTTAAAGCATGTATATGAGCGCTTGAATTTTGGTAGAAAATGTACATGCACATATGATTGCAGGACACATGCATGCATATGTTGAATATCTTAGAGGCTTCAATACATTTGTGCACCTATATAATAAAGGTGACTGTAGAATATATGTCAATGGCATGTGGATTGTTAAACAGGCCCAAGGCCCATAACAAGATCCAGTCCAACACATATCACACGTGGGTTGATTTGGTCAATATATCATTCAGCTGTATATATTCTATTAAGGTTTTGGTTTCCTAACTTAGAATAGAAATTGATTGTAATTAGTTAGTTTCTTAAATTGGAGCCTTGATTAAGGCATTGTAATAACAATATATTGACATAGGATCTCCAAAGGAGGAGATACAATTTTGGAGTATTTTCAATCTTTCAAGTTCTCCAATCATAGTTTTGTCATGGTATCAGAGCAGTCTTGATCTTAGACATCTTCCAAGTCTCTCTCGTGCAGTAAATAGATCCAGGATCTATTTTCAAGAACTTTCCAGCATCACAAAGTTCCAGCGTCATCTTCTTCCTGTGTCAGCGACAACTGGTTGGTGTTCCACTTCTGATTAAGCAGATCAACCTCCGAAACCCATAGAGACATGGTCGCCTGGTCTTTCTGAAAATTTAGGTGATTTTTTCCAGATTTTTCAGCACATCCGGGTTGGTGTTTTGCTCCTTCTCAAGTCTTTTTCAGAAAATTAGATTGTTTTCATCAAGACCGTCCAGAATCTTGGATCTTCAGAAGATTCAGACAAATCTTGTTTCATTAGAAGACAGAATAGAAGGCCTACTCAGATCAGTCCTCTGATCTTTGCCCAGGACCATCAGTGGGGCCCACATAGTGGATCTTTAGCCACTGATAAGGTCGTCTGGGCTGTTTTTTGCACATTTTCTGTACTGTGTTGCGTTGTTTCCTCCCTGTTTGGTTAGATTGTGTTTTTTTACACACGGGAAAGGCATTCTACATATCTGTTGTTAGTTTTTTTTCACTGTTCAATCAATCTTTGACCGGTATTGCTTTGAGATGGAAAAATCTGACGTTACCTTGATCCGTTTTACTGGAAAGAATTACCCTGCTTGGTCGTTTCAGTTCCAAATATACCTTGAGGCTAAGGAATTGTGGAGTTATATTTCTGGATCTGACCCTAAACCCACTGAAGATGAGAAGATCTCCTCTTGGCTTACTAAAGATGCGAAGATCAAATCATGAATCCTCGGCTCTATCGAGCCACATCTGATCATGAATCTCAAACCTTACCCCACTTCCAAAGACATGTGGGGGTATCTGAAGAAAGTATACCATCAAGATAATTTTGCACGTCAATTTCACCTTGAATGTGCGATTGCTGAATATACGCAGGGAACCTTGTCCATCCAGGATTACTATTCTGGATTTCATACACTGTGGTCGGAATACGATGGTATTAAGTATGCTGATGTGGCTCCGGATGTTTTGCTCGTTATTCAGGATCTTCAAGCCTCTAGTCAAAGGGATCAGTTTTTGATAAAACTGCGCAGTGAATATGAAAGTGTCCGACCTGCCCTGATGAATCAGACGCTATTACCTTCCTTGGATGTATGCTTAAATGAACTCCTCCACGAAGAACAACGCATTGCGACCTCGGCTCATATAGCACAACAAACGGCTGAGACCTATTCAGTCGCGTTATCAGCTAATAAAACTTCTCAGCCTTCGCCGCGTGACTTGAGCAAAACGCAATGTTACAGTTCTCAAAAATTTGGGCACATTGCAACTCAATGCAAACAGAAGGTCTGCAGTTACTGTAAAAAGTCGGGACATATCATTTCTGAATGTCGCCGCCGCCCACAACGTCCATCACCACAGCCTCAGACTCCACCGTATCAGCCTCCGCATGCATATGTTGCTTCTTCGGTTATGCTTGCTCTTACATTTGCACCCTCACAGCCTGGGCCCTCATCCTCTCTCACTCCTGAATTGGTTCAACAGATGATTGTCAATGCCCCCTCTGCTTTTGGTTTCTCAGGTGCATCCCCTCCATCTTCTACTTGGTTCCTTGATTCCGGGGCGTCTAATCATATGACGTCTTTCTGCGCACCACTCTCCAATATGCAAAGATACACTGGCCCTCTTCAAATACAAACTGCTAACGGGGGCCATGTTCCCATTACTGCTGTCGGTGACATCCCTGGTCCCCTTCCATTGAAAAATGTTTATCTATGTCCAAATTTAACTTCCAACCTTTTGTCAGTTGGTCAGCTTGTTGAAAATAATTATAACATCTCTTTTTCTTTTTCTGGTTGTGTTGTGCAGGACTAGATGTCCGGGAAGGAGATCGCGAGGGGGCCTAAGTGTGGACGCTTGTTTCCGCTGGATTTTTCTAAGACTTCTAGGAATAAATTCGACAATGACGTGTTTTGTTTTTCCATTAGAGATAACTGCAAATTGTGGCATAAAAGACTCGGACACCCTAATTCCAAGGCTTTGTCCCTGATGTTAAATTCTGGTTTATTAAATAAATCTATTGGCTTCTCTTCTTGTGTGCCTTTTGATTGTGCTACTTGTAAAATGGGCAAGAGCAAAACTCTTCCTTTTCCTCTTTCCACTTCGCATAGCACTTGGTGTTTTGATTTAGTTCATAGCGATGTATGGGGAATTGCTCCTGCTCTTTCTCATGCTCACTATAAATACTTTGTGACCTTTATCGATGATTTCAGTCGGTTCACATGGGTTTACTTTCTGCATTCCAAATCTGATGTCTTCAATGTTTTTAAAATTTTTTTAGCTTATGTTGAGAATCAATTTTCCACCTGCATCAAAATCTTGCGATCTGATTTGAGTGGGGAATATGTGTCCTCTAATTTTCAAAAGTTTTTACAATGCAAAGGCATTATTTCTCAGCGAACTTGTCCTTATACTCCACAGCAGAATGGAGTCGCTGAAAGGAAAAACAGACATCTCCTTGATGTCACTTGTTCCCTCCTTGAATCATCAGTTCCTTCCCCTTTTTGGGTTGAGGCACTGGCTACAGCAGCTCATCTTATAAATCGTATGCCATCACCCTCTATTGAAAATCAGAGCCCATATTACCGCTTGTACCAGACATCTCCATCATATGATGATCTTCATGTTTTTGGCTCCATTTGCTTTGTGCACTTGCCTTCTTCTGAGAGAACCAAACTTACCGCACAATCAACTAAGTGTGTGTTTTTAGGTTATGCGCCCTTCCAGAAAGGGCTCCTTTGCTATGATCCTCACATTCGTTGCTTCAGGACCTCTAGAAATGTCGTTTTCTTTTTTTTTTAAACAAAGTATTTTTTTCAAAAACACCTTGATCCTCCTGCCTCCTCCTCCTTGGTGTCTTTACCTGGTTTTTCTGACAACACCTCAGTTGTTCGTTTTAATCCAGACTTTGTGTATCACAGACGGAACAGAGAAACGCCTCCCAGGGATCCCCCTCCCGATCTTCCTCCAGCATCCGGTCCACCTCCGACACTTGGTCCATCTGGCCCTCCTTCATTGCGTCGCTCCACTCGCATTTTGGTCCCACCCGACCGCTATGGGTTCTCCCATACTTCCTTAATGGCCACTTTGTCTTCTTCTTCCATTCCCCAATCCTATTCTCAGGCTGTGCAGGATACATGTTGGAACAAGGCTATGCAAGATGAATTGGCTGCTTTAGAGAAAAATCATACGTGGGATATTGTCCCCTCTCATGTGGGTGTCAAACCTATTGGCTGTAAGTGGATCTTTTCTCTCAAGTTAAAATCAGATGGCACTCTGGATCGGTATAAGGCATGCCTTGTTGCTCTCGGAAATCGGCATGAATATGGCATTGATTATGATGAGACCTTTGCTCCCGTCGCCAAGATGACCACCGTACGCATCATCCTTGCTGTTGCTGCATCTCAGTCCTGGCCTCTCTATCAAATGGATGTAAAAAATGCGTTTCTTCATGGTGATCTCAAAGAAGATGTTTATATGCGTCTACCTCCAGGGTCCTCCTCTGGGAAGGGTATGGTTGCTAAGCTTCGTCGCTCTCTCTATGGTCTGAAACAAGCTCCTCGCGCATGGTTTGAGAAATTTCAAGCTGCCCTTCTTCGTTTGGATTTTCATCCTAGCCAGTATGATCCTTCCATGTTCTTACATCATGCTCCGTCCGGGATTATTGTGCTCCTAGTCTACATGGATGACATTGTCATTACTGGTCCCAATGCACAAATAATTCAGGCACTCCAAGCTTCTCTTCATCAGACATTTCACATGAAGGATCTAGGCCCCTTACATTACTTCCTTGGTCTTGAAGTTCATCAATCGCCTAA
This sequence comes from Cinnamomum chago, assembly GCA_038049695.1. Taxonomy (NCBI): domain Eukaryota; kingdom Viridiplantae; phylum Streptophyta; class Magnoliopsida; order Laurales; family Lauraceae; genus Cinnamomum; species Cinnamomum chago. Next base: position 38,914,736 of record CP142454.1, read on the forward strand.
GGGTATAGTTCTCAATCAGCACAAATACACGGTTGCTCTTATTGATTTGGCTGGCCTTACCTCTTTCGCTCCAGTCGATATGCCAATCGAACAAAATGTCAAGCTCAGTAAAGAGGAGGATGCCCTTCTTCCAGATCTTACCGCATATCACCAGTTAGTGGGTAGCTTGATCTACCTCATGATCACCCGTCCTAATATCTCATTTGCGGTCAACCTAATGAGTCAGTTCATGACTGCTCCTCGTCATCTTCATATGGCTGCTGTTCGCCGCATCATTCCGTACCTTATTCGCACACCGACTCGGGGGTTGTTTTTTCCATCCAACAATCCTCTATTTCTCAAAGCTTATTTAGATGCTGATTGGGTTGGTTGTCCAGATACTCGTAGATCGACGACAGGATGATGCATGTTTTTGGGTGATGGTCTGATTTCCTGGAAATGCAAGAAACATGAAAAAGTTTCTAAATCCTCTATCGAGGCTGAGTATCTAGCCATGTCTGCTGCCTGCTCCGAAATTCTTTGGCTCCGAGGTCTGCTCTCTGACATTGGTTTTCCAGCAGAAGGAGCTACCCCACTCTATGCAGATAATACCAGTGCAATTCAGATTACTGAAAATCTGATTTTTCATGAACGAACTAAACACATCGAGGTTGATTGTCATTTCATACGAGATGAGCTTAAACGCGGTGTCATCAGCCTTCCACATGTCTCCACTGAACTTTAAATTGCTGATATTCTCACCAAAGGTCTTCCACGACCTCGCGATCAGTTCTTGGTTGTCAAATTGATGCTTGTTGATTCTCCCGCATCAATTTGAGGGGGGAGTGTTAAACAGGCCCAAGGCCCATAACAGGATCCAGTCCAACACATATCACACGTGGGTTGATTTGGTCAATATATCATTCAACTGTATATATTCTATTAAGGTTTTGGTTTCCTAACTTAGAATAGAAATTGATTGTAATTAGTTAGTTTCTTAAATTAGAGCCTTGATTAAGGTATGGTAATAACTATATATTGACATACGATCTCCAAAGGAGGAGATACAATTTTGGAGTATTTTCAATCTTTCAAGTTCTCCAATCATAGTTTTGTCATGGATTACCAAAGGAGATGGATAAATTCATGCAGATAAAAATCAATGTGTAATGAGAAGACTTCTAAAAGGATCTTTACCTGTGCCTTCGCTTCTTTTGAATGGAATATGCTTCTGCAAATGCCCTATCACGAAAATCCTTGGCAATATCTCCGTCTGCGCCTTTCAACAACCCAGCAAGAACTCTTGCGGCATGCTCCCTTACCTGAACCAGTAATAATCTTCTCAACAAAAACTACAAATATCCAGTATCTACAAATCCAACATGTTAATGAGCTGATCAGAATGGAGTACAACATTACCTTCATCATGGAAATTGTAAGGACCTATCCCCAGATATTATATTTAAATAATATTTAATTAATTCTGTGAATTAAATAATGAATTTAGTTCAATGTGTATGATTTGTGCAATGTCCCATTATTTAATTATATTTTAATTGGGGTTTATATGTAGGGGTAATAAATTAAATTATTTGGTATAATGATATTTGTAATATTTCAATTATGGGCTGGGCTAGTGGGCCCTGAGTTTAATTAAAATTCTGTTTGGTCAGAAAGGACCCATTGGGCCAGGACACATGTTTTAACTTAAGGTGATGGGACCCTCATAATTTAATAATAAGTTATAACATAAGAGGGATGGACCCACTCTCAGAGTCACTAGCCGGTAATCCCAAAACCAATTGGAGATAGGAAACTAAATAAACAACTACTTAACACCCCCCTCGAGCGGGAGACTGCCCGGACCCGAAGCACACGCCCACAAAAGACTACAACACGGCATGGGGCCTTCTTAAGCACCGCCATTACGCCCGCTGAAGCACACAACGCGGCATGGGGCCTTCTAGCGTATCGCCATTGCGCCCGCACAAGCACACAACGTAGCATGGGGCCTTCTTGCAGAGCGCCATTGCACCCGCACAAACACACAACGCGGCATAGGGCATTTTTGCCCTGCGTGGTTTTAAACCCGGGACGTGTTGTCTTTGATACCATCTCAAAGTTGCTAGCTAGTAATCTCAAAACTAATTGGTGATAGGAAACTAAACAAACAACTACCTAAAACCCACTTGTATAAAAAAGGAGATGGAAAAAAAAAAAATAAGCATAAGGGCCGAATTGGCATGGGTTCTGAGCACACTCTTTGGGCCCTGCACAGGCAGTATAGTTATCGATTTTGTTTCGTTTCGGCTGAAATGGCCAAATTTTTTTGTTTCGGCCATGAAGCCAAAACAAAATGACTAGCATTACTTTTTGGTTTGACTTTTGGTCAATTTCGGCTGAAAATATGGATTTCGGCCAAAATTGACCGAAATGGTTTGGGGAATGTTTCCAAACTTCAATTTTAAAGGTTGTTAACTTTTATGGTTATGAATATTGTATTTAAACTTTATTATGGTAAGAATGTGCTTAAATATTATAATTTTATGTTAAATGTTGTTTTATCATAATGAATAAAATGCAGAATTATATTTTATATTTTATTCTTTAGTTTTTCTAGCATATAGAATATTTTTATTTTATTTATTTTTAGAAAAAAAAATTCTAAAAGTCTCACCAAAATTCCGAATTAGCCTGAACATTTCTTTTTGGAGGTCGCAACGAAACAGGGTCCGAAACGAAATTAACAACTATGGCAGGCACCCAACAGGGCCTCACTTGCATCTCTCGACAATGGTTAGGGGTTTCTCTTAGAAATCATATTTCCGTTAGCATCCCTTCTTCTCTTTCAGTCTCAGTCTCTTAGAAGTTGGAACAAGCCCTAATTTAGATTCTTTTGGAAATCAAGGGAGATAGAAGGAAGGATAGAAGCTGCTCCTAGAAGTGATGACCTTCAGCCTAATCAAGGGAGATAGAAGGAAGGATAGAAGCTGCTCCTAGAAGTGATGACCTTCAGCCTGCCTCAAGTGATTAGAGCCACCGGATTTTAATCAAGGTGAGGGAAAATCTTATCTAGTAGTGTATTTTCTTATGATCTTCAACCATGCATTGCTAGAAAACTTGGTTTCAGATCTGGAATGCCCTAGAAATGAGTTACAGATCAAGAGGAAAGTTCACCCCTCATGGGCGAACCCTAGATCAGACAATCAAGGGCTGACTGAACCCAATATCCGGTGATCTAGGGTTGGCTAAAGCCCATAATGGGTATTTTGGTGTTGGCCGAACCCTAGATCATGAGCATGGATGAAAATATCGGCCGCTACGCGATATATCGGCTGTGGCGGCAGTGGCCGCCACGCTACAATGGAAATATCGGGTAACGCACCTGCAGCGGCCGCTACATTGCGGTCTGAGTTAAAACCCCCCCTCCCTCCCCTTTTCTTCTTGTTTGCTCCATTTAATCACAGTTTGAACAAACAATAGAAAAAGAAAAAAAAAGGGAGATAGAGGAAGAAAGGATAAAAGAAAAAAAAAGAAAAGATGAGTTGCAGAAGATACTTGATGCGGGGCGGCACCAGCAGCATCGCAGCAGTACAGCGGCAGCAGCGCAACTCCTCCTTTTCCTCTCCCCTCTCCCGCTTTTTTTGATTTTTGTCGACTTCGTTTTGGGAAAAGACATAGGGCACGACCCTTTATTCATTTCATTTAAGTGGGCACTCAATGGGCCCTTATGAAAGTTATAAACATAAATTAAATGTACCCCCTCTTTTAGAGGGCACTCATGGCACCAAGACCAATTTCATTTTGAGCCTTGTATTATTTCATTAGGGTGCACTTATGGGCCTTTGAAAGTTGTAAATAAAATTTAAATGTGCCCCTTCTTTTAAGAGGAAACTTATGGGCCCTGTGAAAGTTATAAATAAAAATTAAATGTATCCCTCTTTTAGAGGGCACTTATGGGCCATATGAAAGTTATGAATAAAAATTAAATGGACCCCTCTTTTATTTCATTAGAGGGCACTTATGGGTCCTTTAAAAGGCATAAATAAAAATTAAATGGACCCATCTTTTATTTCATTAGGGCACTTATGGACCCTTTGAAAGGTATCAATAAAAATTAAATGACCCTTTAATAACAAATAAAAACTAAAGCACATGATTCCTTTAATCATTGGTGGGCTCCACAATGAGGCTAAATATAAAAATAAAAAAGTCATGACTTAGCCAAATATTGCTTAATTAAAATCAATGCCATAGCCAAATTTCATTCTACCTGAAAATAGAGCTCAATCAAATTTCACTCTAGCTAGAAATAAGTTGGCATGACTAAGAAACATGAATACATGTGAAAAAACTAATCATTACTATTATTTTCTATTTATACAGCGATATAGGACCTCATATATTGAGGGCACCGCTATACCCCCTTTTCTTACTAACTTTTGCAAAAGAAACACATTTTCATTCATTTTACAATTTTTTGGATTTTCTGAAATTTTTTCAGATTTTATTGGCAATTTTATCAAATCGCATCGCTACGCCGCTACGTAGCACCCGCTTCGTAGCGGCCGCCACCACTATTTTCATCCTTGATCATGAGAACTAGGGCTGACAGTCCCCTTTTGGATTCCCTGTTATGTTTACCTTGTGCTTTTAAGTTCTAAAATTGATGTGTAATGTCTGATTTTATGGATGGAACTCATATCTTGATTTATATTGAAGCTGGATTTTGGTTTCATGGGTATAAACCAGCCCATGAACAGTTCTGAAATTAAATTTAGTGACTGAAATACATTTCATGTAACCACACCTCTTGGGCGAACCCTAGATCAGACGATCAAGGGCTGGCAGAACCCTAGATCAGGGGATCTAGGGCCGGCTAAACCCCATAATGGGTATTTTTATTTTGGTGCTGGTTGAACCCTAGATCATGAGAACTAGAGTTGGCCAGTCCCCTTTTGGATTCCCTGTTATGTTTACGTTGTAGTTTTAAGTTTTAAAATTGATGTGTAATGTCTGATTTTATGGATGGAACTCATATCTTGATTTATATTGAAGCTGGATTTTGGTTTCATGGTTATACACCAGCCCATGAACAGTTCTGAAATTAAATTTAGTGACTGAAATACATTTCATGTAACCACACCACTTTTAGTAGGAATAAAACTGAAATAGCACATTCTATATGCTAGCCACAACAGCCCAATAGGGTGTACAGACACATTGGGACAACTACAAAATTATTCTACAATGTAAGGGGGTAGGATGTAATAATGTCACACACAGGATAACGACTTATTCCGAATTGGGCAAGGGAAATTGCAATCAGGAAGAGGTGTGTGGTATGGCTATTGAAACCCCAGGAGGGTGTAGTAATCCTTATAAGGCCTATGTTAGAGGCAACCATTCACAGGACCAATAAATGTGAAAGTATGTTAAACATGACTGATTGAAAAACCCCTGGTGGAACTCACAAAATCACCAACCAGCATGCACAACCCAACTGTTACCAGCCATGTATCACAACTGAAACCACCCCAACACAACGTAAAAACTCCCGCGCCATCTACTCCTCATTGGCCATCCCTTATCCAGCCGAAAAAAAGTCACATCCCCTATCACAACAAAATGCCCCTGCAACAACAAATCCACCACTATCATCCATCACACCACACCACAAATGCATCTCCCACGACACAACAATCATAGCACACCCTCATAGAGTCGATCTTATAAATGCCCTCTTCATCCCATTTACACAAAAGAGTGTGATATTAATTAGTCATAGTCCGGAATCCGAATGGGGGCCCCGGATTCGGGACGTGAGAATTTGGCCGCATTTGAATAAGGGCACGTTCAAGGTTCAATTAGGGCATGCAAGTGTACTGCACTATTAGGCATCTCACTTTGAGACGCATTATGCCATAAAGAAATCCCTCTTGGCCTAGTCTACACTGCCACCTATAAACATCCTCCTTATGTGCATGATTAATCCTTTCTTTCCACTGCAGTTGAAGACTCGTTCAGGATAGTCTATTCTCTTCTTTACCCCACCAATCAGCTTCCTCATATGAAGGTCTTAGAAAATGCAATGTGAAGGGAAAAAGGTTATAGTGAAGTTGCTAAGACTACTAACAAACAGGAGATTCGTAGAAAAGTTGGGTATATGAAAAACAAGACAGAGATAGGGAAGGCCAAAATGAACGGTTCCTTTCCCAGCCAATGGTGGTTAAGGAACACTGACTACCTAAACAATAGATTGAAAACAACCAGCAGTACCTGTCCTATGATCGGGGGTCCCTAGTCAACAAATCCATGATTCGATATATGAAGATACATACAATATGCATGATTCGATAAAGGGAACAGAAGAAGTGCCCTTAAGACAAGATACCTCCTGCCTCATGGCTCAATACTCACCTCCTAAGTATTGTAAATGCAAATATTTTATCAACTCTAGGCCCTGTTAAGCTAAACTGAAATGACCGGGGGTCCCTAGTCAACAAATCCATGATTCTATACATGAAGATACATACAATATGCATGATTCAATAAAGGCAACAGAAGAAGTGCCCTTAAGACAAGCTACCTCCTGCCTCAAGGCTCAATACTCACCTGCTAAGTAATGTAAATGCAAATCTTAAGCTAAACTGAATAAATACCACTTGTCGAATCTATCGCTGTTGTTCACAGTTTATTCAAGGCGACGACCATGAAGGTCCTGACACTAGTATAACCACCTCCCCATCCTCTGTTACCTCTTCCCTGATCTGTCACAGCCAGAATTGTTGTTTTTCTTTGGCTTGCAACTCATGCAGATTTTTGTGGTCAGCCCTGACATCACTATATGAGTTGAAGAACAGCCGGCCAAACAACAATATCAACATTTCTTGAAGAGCCCCAATGATATGAAAGGGCTGACAAGCTACAACTCCAAACCATTGTTTTAAAAATTGGGTGAGTATGGGTCGACTCGGACTTGGCATGTCCTGAGTTAAGTCCTTAGGACTCAGACTCAAATCTGTGGGACTCTTCCGAGTCGGCTGATTCCGCACTGAGGAAATGGGGTTTTTTCCCCATTTTGAAAGATTGAAGATCAAATCATTGTATTTTGTCAGATTTAGCAAACCAAAGATCAAACTTACTATTCATCCAAAAGAGGGGTTTTTTATTCTTAGAGATTGAGGTGTGTTTTTTTTTTTTTTTATTTCTTTTTGCTTAGATTGTTTAGAATAGAGGAGAGGAAGTATGCTATGCTTGGAGATGATTTTCCACTCTTGATTTGTTGCAAAAAATCATTTTTTTCTTTCATTTATTGGTCGTTTTTATGAGAAATAAGGAATATTGAGGTTTTTTTTTTTAGATTTTCAAGATTTTTGAGTGTCCTACATAGATCTATGGTTATATGCCTAGATCTATGCATCTACACCTAAAAATAGTAATTTTTTTATTTACTAATATTATGTTAAATATGTAAAAGAAACATTTTTTTTTATTTTTTATTTTTTCTTTGAGATATTTAAATGTTGTGGTATTTATCACTTAGATCTACGGTTTTAAGCCAAAATCTATGCATGTGCACTCACAAATAGTATTTTCTTATTTTCAACTGTTATTTAAAATGTGAAAAAATATTTTTTTTTTCTTATTTAAGTTTTTTTTTTTTTTTCAATTTAGTAACACAAGTGATGTTGTAAGGTCCTAGTCCCTTTTCCAGCTTTATTTATGTTAATTTTGTATGCTTGTATGATTTTGGAGGTTATTAGAGGAGCTAGATGCTTGACTTTGAGAGTTAGGGGTGTTTTTAGGTTTAGTTTTGGGAGTTTAGGGGGTTATTTGTAATTATAGAATAGTGTAGGGGGTGTTTCGTAAATTTAGAAAGTGTAGGGAGCTAGGCCCTTGGGAGAGGTTTAGGTGAATCTAAGGTCCTTGGGAGAAATTATGCTATTCTTGAGTTTGAACCAAAATACCCATGAGATCCTTTGTTCCATCACTACTTAAGTTGAGGGCATTTTAGTCATCTCCTCTCAATGCAAACCTAAAAAAACTACCCTCTTTCCTAATGACATTTTCATCTCTTGTTCCCTCTCATATTTCTCTCTTTGATCTTCTCTCTCTCAAGCTAAGGCAAGGATCTCAAACCCTAGAGGATTTACCCTTGAAGATCATCAAATTCCAAGGATTTGAGCTCTCTCCACTAGATTTCGCAAGGATTCCCAGCTAGATCCCTCTCTTCTCTATCTTTCAAGGTAAATTTCAAACACTACATCTATCTCTAGGTTTCTCTAGGGCTGATTCCTTTTGAATTCCAGCCCTAATGCATGATTCTCCCTTGGATTTGGGTTTAGGAGCTGAAGATCTAGAGTTATTGCGGTTTTTTGAGGAGTTTTGGGTTTCTTGGGCTTTGGAGGGTTTGGAATGAGGATTTAATCATAGCTTGGACTGACAGCAAGTGCAGTTATCTGTAATTCATAGCATACTTGTGTTCTTGTTTATTTTTATGATGAATGATGTCGAATTCCATTGAATTCTTATATGCATGTGTGATCTTTTCTATGTTTGAAATCCTTTAATATGCTTGGAAACCCTATTGACGATGAAAAGGCCCTAATTGCACGTAATCGATATGGAAAATATGCTGGAATATGTGTAGACAAATGTATGTCAGGTGTTTGGAGTTTGGATTGAATTGGAGGATAATTAGAGTGCTTTGGATGGAATTTCTATGCATGGATTTTGAATGCTGGAACCCATGGTTGACCGTGAGGGGTTCCACGATTAACCATGGAGTCCCAAAAAGCTCGCCATAGATGTACTACGACAAGCTTTTCCAGAGAGGTGAAAATGACCAAAAATGCACATCAGCGACCCTATTGCTAGCTGTGGGTCATCCTAGTACATCCATGGTCGATTGTGAGCAACCGTGGAATCCCTGTATCATCTATGTATATTTTCACTCCTTTACTTTTAGGACCCTAAAATCTATCTAATGGCTTGTAATTGGAGACCCTTTAGGCAGTGGTGGACCCAGGATTTTTATTTAGGTGGGGCTAAGCTTTTACTCAAGTTTGCTAACTTTCTGCACATTAACATACCAAATGATTGGGCACTTTCCCATTCTCAAATCTCTTGCCTAATTGTTCCCATTGCCTCTCCCAAATTCAGGTGATCATCAATTTATCATCATCAAAACGACTAAGATAACATTTCTTTTAATCCTAGGTGTTTAGATGCCTTGAAATGGTGATTTGGGTAAGCACCCAGTTACCCGATTTGGGTTTGGGAACCTAAGAAATTTGGTTGCCTACACTAACCTAACTATAAAAATAATTCCTTCTAGTTGGTCATGGGCTCATGGCAAAGAAGAAAAATTGCCACTTAAATGTAACTCAAATTATCCAAACATATGAACCCTAAGGCCTAATTTATTTGTGAATTGAAAATTAAAATGTGCCCAATGGTGATTTGGTCATCTTTGGACTTGTAGATATGCTTAGATTAGGTGATTTAGGGTTTGAAGTTTGAATTAGGATTTGGAGATTAAGGGTTTGAAATTAAGATTTGGAGACTAAGGGCTAGAGTGATTAGGATTATACTAAATATGAGGAGGGAGGGAGATTGCTTTAATTAGGGTTATTTGGCGAGAGAGAGAGACTAACCATGAGAAACTGGCGACGAGAAGCACGATCGGCACAAAGAGGATCTTGAGTTCTCAGTCACCAAGGTTTTGTAACATGGGGCGATCACAAGGTTTAAACGTGGGGCGACTAATTATTATATATATATATATATATATATATGGGACATGTACGACTATTTAAGTTTTTGCAATTTCAAAATTAAACTGGGGCACCCGCCCCAGGTTGTATATGCACAAGTCCACCACTACCTTTAGGTGTGTAGATGGTGGAGCTTAGCATTCACTCACCAGTTACTCAAAGTAGGGTATGGGTATGGGAGGTGGAGTTAGGCCAAGAGGGTGGTCCATGAGAGGTCTTTGGATGACAAGCACAATCAGAGCACCAAACACTACTAATCGGATATCTGAAACTCAATTTGGCCACCGTTTTGGATGATTTAACTCATTTGAAGGGGTGACCTTTGACCTAGGGTGGTCTTGTTTATGTATCCGGTTATTGAATGGCATTGGTGGATGGACCTCTATATCGTTTCATTATCATTGACCTCTTACTCTTGGGCTCATAATGTTGTACTTGATACCTTGATTGTAATGGGATAATGAGGACCATGACATAGGGTTTACCTAGAGGAGACCTTGTATTGATATTGGAGATGGATTACCCGTGTCTTAGGCTAGGTTGGCTATTCAATGGCTTTGGAGTGAAGGAAATATCTCGGTGGACTAGATAGTATATTGATGGATGCCTTGGGATGAACTTGAATACTTGGAATGTCTAGGGATAATTCTTGAGGGAAATAATTGATACATTTTAGTAGTTCCTTCAGCTTCATTGGGATTCTGGTTCACGCAAGAGGAACCGAGCCAGGCACCATTCTTGTGATTCTTTGAGTCAAGGCACCACTCGGCCGAGTAAGTCTATCCATTGGCTGATCACCTTTAGTAAGGACTAATTTCTTGACATCTATAGATTGGGATTGGGATTCTTACTTGAGGTCGACGTGCCACTGAGTACCGCACATGGCACTTGACACTTGCACTTTGAACGATACCAAACTCTTGCTCGACTATTCTGGTATTTTTTGTTCTTGGCTGGGCTTGTTATCTCGTGCGTTCCTTTTCGCAACTCAAAGGTAGTATGGGAGGGCAGCGACATAATTTCCCACAGTACTAGGCAATGTGGATGTGCCTTTTGCTAGATGGATGGACTGATTATAGGTTTCTCATTTCTATTGATTCATGATGCATTCTATCCTATTGCACTACTTGCCTAGTTTTCTTACCATTGTTACTCAATTGATCATGATTATTGTCTCTATTTGAATTGATGCAATATAAATAAATATATATATGGGAGATGCTCCTTTGAGAGCATCTCTCACCTTACTACGAGAGCTAGGGTGGGGGCCCTCACATTTAAGTTGTTGGCATATATATGTATAGGGAGATGCTCCTATGAGAGCATCTCTCACCTTACTATGAGAGATAAGGTGGGGGCCTCACATTCATATCCAATGCCGACAACTTACATGTGAGGGCCCCCACCCTATCTCTCATAGGAGCATCTCCCATATGTATATATATATATGTATATATTTCTTGTTGGATCATTTGGATCTCACTCTATTTAACCATGGTGCAGTAGGTGAGCCCATTATCGATATCCTGGAGGGCGGGGCAATCTATGAGACACCGGCAACAACAGACATGATGATTGATACCTATATGTGGATCTATGGTTTACGGCTTCTACTAATGATTACTATTGATTCCACTGATTTTTCTATAAATGCTTCCCCTTCAATGTTCTTTATCAAAGGTGTTAAAAGTTTTAAATTGGACCTTACACCAGACCAAGATCCCAGCTGTTCGTGCCCCCGAATTGGGTGTTCTGTCATCTGTGTGGTTTCGGGATTCCGGATTTGGGGGCATGACGGATGTAGAGTATAGACCTAAATTTTCTCACATAGATTGAAACTTTTTTATGTAAAAAACAATCTTTTCACTTATAAGCGTGTAAATTACAAAATTTTTTTAATTTATTAATTATCTGTAGTAAAGTATGACTAGAAAGGATATTAGAGCTATATATGTCAAGGTTAGTTGAATACCTGATGGAGTTGAGCGATATGAGTCATTAAACTCACTTATAAGCATGTTAAATAACTTTCTTAGATTGCAACGGGACCAAAAAAAGACAAAGAAGTTGGTACAAGATGGAACATGGAGAGATGGTCGGTGGGGACCATCATAGGCTACGCGGATTACTTTTTGAGCTTGGTTTTCCTCAGACTACATCCACTACTCATTATGCAGACAAAACCAATAAGATTGCATCACTGAAAATCCAATCTTTCATGAACGTGCCTAACATATAGAGGTGGACTAACATTTCAGAATATGATTGCAAAGTCATTGGCCTTCCACATGTTTCGACCGAACTTAAGCTTGCAGATATCTTCACTAAAGGCCTTCCTCGGCCACGTCATGAGTTCGTGGTTTGCAAATTGTCGCTGGTTGACCAGCCTCAACTTGAGGGGGGATCTTAAAAAGAATTTGAGGCGAATCCTCTTATTTTTATTAATTGAATTTTTCATAATAACAAAAATTTCCCTTCTGTTTATAGAAATACAAAGGAGGATAGCAAGTATACTAAATTACAAAACAGTACTTCTAGCATTGGTTCTCATATATGCATACCAGTGGACATTAAAAATATATGTATGTACATGCATAACATGCCAAAGTGAAACTTACTAAAATTAATTCTTTGACCATATGAAAGTGGCACACACACTCACCTCAACTTGGTTATCTACAAGTAGATTGCGAATATTTTCCCATATTTGTTGCTTCTCTGAATTTGAGAGAATAAAAGTATGCCTGTTTCAAAGAGATAATAAGAAAAAGTAAGAAAAACTTTTTTTTTGGACAAAAAGCCTTGTACAAGTCAACTTCGTTGAAAATTGTTCTCAAAATATGACAGAGTGCCCGGAAAGAGTTTCTAGCACCACACATGTGATGACAGCAACAGTGCTCAACAGATTTCAAGAATACTCAGAGAAGAAGAAGAGAAGCTACGAAGAAAAATGCCTGGCCGTTAGCTTTTATCGAATGTCTATATATATTAACAATATGTCCCCTAATCAAGGGACTATAAGGAGATAATCAAGTCCCTAATCAAGGAATTACAATGAATCCAAAAAAGACCCTAATCTAGTGACCACAAATAAGAAAAGAACTGTAACCTATCTCTAATAGATAATATAAATTATGTACATCTCATGTCCGTGGGAAACTATGATCCCTAATGCCATCTTTGATGCTCCTCTGATGCATATGTAATTGTATTCTCCATATCTTTACTTCTATAACAGGAGCCATGGGAGTGACCAAATGAAGAGTAAGAAAAAAAGACAGAACCAAAGACAAAGGAGAGAGCAAAGCGACCTCACATATGTGCACACCACAGACTTTATAAATTTGGCCACTCATCAGCTTGATGGGTTTTCACACTTTATTAATAAACTTATCTTAGTTCCTCAGAGAGAAACCAAAAAAAAAAAAAAATTTAAAGGGACTATATTATAAATAAACTATCAATGAAAGCCATAATGATAAAATATGTTACAGGTGATAATTAGATTGTGGATATAAAACTAAGATGCATATAGCACTGACATTAGTCTTTAATCTAGCACTACTGGAGGTCTTGCAAATATGAGATCTCTCTCTACACCATAATCATACCATCAAGGACTATCATTACTGTAAAAATGTACAGTGTAAATTACATAGGGACAGTATTTTGTTATGACAGAGATAAGGATAATAAGAGAGATAAGAGGATAAGGGGATGGTGGTTGTGAATGGTTGTTGCTGCGCTGGCACCTATTGGGTTGGGTCTGGGCCTGTGATATGGTTTTACACTTCCCCTCAAATTAATGCAAAGAGGTTTGCAAATATCAACTTGCCCGCAAGAAAGGCATGTTGGGAGGTAGTCAACAATTTGGTGAACAAATCTGCTAATTGCAGCTGGGAGGTGACCACAACGTAATGCAGTAGTCCATGAGAGAACATGTTGTCAAATGAAGTGACATCAACCTCAATTTGCTCCATGCATTCATGAAATACTGGATTAGATTCCAGGCTTCTGCGATGATTTAGAAAAAGATAAATTGTTTCTTGAATTTTCAAGAGACTAAGAGAAGTCTCGAGAAATATACACTAGCCAATGGTGGATCGTTATCTATCTGGACATCTTGCCCAATCTGCATCTGCACACCCTTTGAGGGAAAATGTATAAGAGGACTAATAAAATAAGCCTCTAACAGAGTGCCATGCAAGTAAAAAAGGATCCGATGAACTACATTAAGATGAGGTTGTCACAGATCAGACACAAATGGCTCAATTTTTTTAAGAACATGAACAATATCCGAACAGGTTATGGTCAAATAAATTAGGCTACCAACTATACGGCTGAAGAGAGTAAATTAGGGACCGGCAGCCAACATTGTAGCAAAATCTGACATTGAGTTGGGCCGGAGTATCAACAGTGCGGCAGTTAAATAGGCAAGCAAGCATATCCTTTGTATAATTTTATTGATGAATATGGAGACCATGAATGGTCATTTGAATATCAAGGCCAAGAAAATGTGTGAGATGACAGTCTTTCATATAGAAATGTTTGGCAAGATGTTTGAGAATCTCAAGAATCAAAATAGTGGTTGTGGCGGGCATAGCGGCCGGGGCCAAAACATTATGTAGAGCGGCAATAAGTAGTGGACTAGCAGTGTGAATCGTAAAAGTGGTAAAAAAAATTCCAAAAAACCATCCCAAAAAATCCAGAATGTTAGAATTTATTTTTTTCCCATTCAGTGCATAGAGATTCTGTATCACTGAATGATTATAAAATGATAGTATTGATCAATTATTTTCACATGTATCCATGTTGGTTAGCTATACTAAGTTAGAGACTACTATGCATTTCTAAATTCATAATTTAAATACGCAATTTAGCACGACTGTACATAATACAATATATATATATATATATATATAAAATTCTAAATTATAAAGTAACGCCATAGAGTTTAAAGTTCAAAACCAAATGACAAATTAACTTTCATCAAAACAAACAATGTCATTTTGTTGAGAGTCGAGAAAAAAACACCTCTACTAATTCTATTTCTGCCAGGATATACCTAGTGACGAGCCCTTGAGAGGAACTCCATGTATAAACGTCAATTCAGAAAAATCTTGTGTTTTTTGGTGTTCTTTGAGCATAGAAGGGTAGAAGAGTTGCGTAAAAGTGTTATTTGGATAGAAGAAAAGAAGAAAGGATTCTTGTTATGTGTTTTAAAAAATGATGGAATGTAGCTGTCAGTCACACTCCGTATAAGCCGTTACATGTGAGGAAGAAGACGATCAGCATCGGTGTGAATAGCAGATGTCCTACACCCGACCACACATTGCGAACGCGTCAATATATTACAAGAGGTGAGTGGGTCTCCTATCTCTTTATGGAATTGCTATTGTTGTGATTTAAGGATTTAATTCTAGAATAAAAGGGCGAGGAGGAGGAGAGGTGGGGGAGGGGGGGGGGCGGCGCAGGGGCGGGGCGGGTGGTTGGTGGTTTGGGTTTTTCCGGTGTTTGTTAATGCCTAGGAACCTATGAAGATTTTAATTAAAAACCAATAGTTCTGTTTCCTTATATATGTGTGCATCTGTGTACAATGTGTTCTTTTCTCCATAAGATCGACTGGTTGCATATGAAAAATGTTCTGAATGACGTTGATGATGGACTGGAATGGGGTGCTGGTTAGTCATCTAATGTGTGGGAAGGAAATCTTCTATTATCCAACTGAAACTTGCACCCTGAGAGGATGATTCACTGACTGTCGGTAGCAATTAGGGAGTAACTGGGCAAGAAATCCTCACTACGGTTACTGGAATGATGGCAAACCCTTGCTTGATCAAAGGTTGGATAGTGAGGAAGGTTTCCCAACCAAGAAACCCTTGTTGGAGAGGAAAAACCAGGCTGCAAACCCAGAGTTCCAGATTTCAGGCCGTCTGGTAGGTTCTCTGTCGTGGAGCTGTGGGACCCACATGGGCCACTGGATGGGCAATCAAGACCAGAGATCTGGAAGGGGACCCACAGGCGACCTTGAAGGTACAGGATCCATGAGGGGTGGGCCTTGTCTGGCCCATCATCCAGCAGCCCAAAGATCTCCAGGCATGCATGGTTTGGGGCATAACTGGGTTCTGTCTGAGACTGCAGAAGATGGGTTTTTGTCGAGGCTTGGAGATTCTGAGAAAATTTTCAAAGACCCACATTCCTTATAAAATTTACAAAAGAGCCCTTTAAATTTAATAAGTTGAGATGATGTGAAATTTCTGAATTTTATGGAATATGTTGATGATAAAAAGGTGATCACAAGCAATCAACAGTTATGTCTAGAAGTGGGGCATGAAGCAACAGGGCCTTGTGCATGGGGCTGGTTTCACAATAATGAATGTTGAGAAAACTTTCATATACTATGGTTAATATATTGCGGGTTGTATAATATGAATGGAATGGCTAAGGGAATTGAATATGATACGAAATAATGCACTCTAAACTACTAGCATAGAATGAGGGGGTGGACTTGTATGTGGGGTCCTTCGTGGTTATCAAAATTCTGGACCTAGGGGTTCAGTTTTTTTGTGTGTATAATATGGCAAATTTGGGATGTGAGCCTTGGAGGACTTATCCTGACAGGTCCTTGGTGGACCTGGATAGTGAGAGGATGCGTGAGTCGACAGAACCAGAGAATTAAAATGGAGAGAATAATTTTGGAATATTGGATGATCTAAACGATCAGTCCTTTGCTTTACTTATAGACTTAATGGCCTTAATCAAGGCAAATTACAATCTCTATGAGAGGAAAGAATATAAAGAATATTGATACAATTTGTATACATGGAAAGAGATTTAAAATAGATTGATGAGTCACAGTCAACTAATCCTAAATCCACGTGATGTATGAGAATGGGCCAGTGGCCTATTGTACATGGGTCTTGGGTTAGCTATTGTTAACATCTCCCCTCAAATTGATGTTGGTCAAACAGGAGCAATTTGCGAATCAGGAACTCATGACGTGGCCGAGATAGTCCTTTGGTGAAGAGGTCTGCGAGTTGAAGTTCACTTGAAACATGCGGAAGACTAATGACCTTGCGATCATATGCATTGCGAATGAAGTGACAATCTACCTCAATATGTTTTGTACGTTCATGAAAAATTGGATTCTCAGTGATACGGATGGAACTAGCATTGTCTGCATGAAGTGGGGGTAGCTGATGTCTAAGAAAAACCAAGATTTGTAAGTAATCCACGAAGCCAAAGGATTTCAGAACAGGTAGCGAACATAGCACGATATTCAGATTCAGTGGAAGATCTGGAGACCCTTTCCTGCTTTTTGCATTTCCAAGAAATGAGTGATTCACCCAAATACATACACCAGCTCGTGGTGGATCTGCGAGTATCTGGGCATCCGGCCTAGTCGGCATCAGAATATGCAGTAAGTGTTAGAGGTGTGCTAACCAGAAAAAAAATTCCTCGAGTCGGAGAACCAAGAATGTACAGAATGATCTGTTTGACTGCAGCCATATGGTGATGCCTTGGAGCTGTCATGAATTGAATAACAACATTTACAGCATAGGAGATGTCTGGTCTAGTGATAGTTAAGTAGGTCAGACTGCCGACCAATCGTCTGTAGAATGTGGGATCGGAGAGGAGATCCCCATCATCTTTCTTGAGTTTCACATTGACTTCTAATGGAGTGTCCACAGGGGTGGTATCAATTAAGCCAGCAAGGTCATGAAGGTCAGTAGCATACTTATGTTGATGTAAAAACAGTTCCTTCCTAGACTGTTGGACCTCAAGTCCCAAGAAGTATGTTAATGGACCTAGATCTTTCATATGGAATGCAGCTTGAAGTGAGGATCGGAGATTTTGAATCATGTTACTGTGAGTGCCTGTGATGATGATATCATCCACATATACAAGAAGTATAGTGGTAGCTTGAGAAGTCTTATTCAAGAATAATGAAGGATCATAGGGGACTTTGAATAAAGCCAAGGGTCAGCCAAGGGTCGGTAGCTTGGGTGCTTGTTTAAGTCCATACAATGAGCGATGGAGTCGTGTCACTTCATTTTTAGATGGAGGCTCATATCCTTGAGGAAGACGCATGTATACTTCCTCGTGAAGATCCCCGTGGAGGAAGGCATTCTTCACATCCATCTGATACAGTGGCCATGAGCGTGATGTTGCAATAGCAAGAATAGTATGCATGGTTGTCATCTTGGCGACCGGAGCAAATGTTTCATCATAGTCGATACCATACTCTTGACGGTTGCCAAGAGCCACTATCCGAGCCTTATAACGTGCCAGAGTACCATCAGGATGCAGCTTGATAGAGTAAACCCACTTACAGCCAATGGGTTTGATGGACGGAGGACATTGAACAACATCCCATGTGTGATTCTCTTTTAGTGCGTCAAGTTCTTCCTGTATGGCCTGCCGCCAACACTCATGTTGCACTGCTTGGGAAAAGTGATTAGGCATATGAACAGAAGACAAGGTAGCAAGTAATGATGTATGGGTAAATCCAAACCTATCAGGGGGGCGGGAAAACCGAAAAGATCGACGAAGATGAACTGGTTGGGAGATGTCAGGAGCAGGAGCGGGGTCAAGAGCCGAGGAAGTTGACAAATCAGGAGGCTCAGATGCAATCGTGTTTTCCCGTCTACGCCTTTCATACACAATAATAGGCTTGATATTTTGTGTAGGTAGATCCGGAGGATCACCAAAAGTAGGAACAAGAGAAAACATAGGAGATGGATCATGATCTAGATGATGATGGAAAAAATATTGATTTTCGAAAAGCACAACGTTATGAGAAATCCGGATACGTTTTTGTAGAAGATAACAGGCCTGTAAGTTAGGCCTAGGCCCATCCAGGCCCATGTATAAACCCTTACGTGGGATATTGTTGAGATTGTATAGCTGATTTCTTTCCTCTTCTTTCCTTGTATAGATTAGGAGATATTCTTTAGCAGATTGTTGGGGCTGATTTACTTCTGTAGTCACCATTCATACATAGCAGATTTTTTATTTCTGCTTCTCTGTTGTCTCTTCTGATTCTGATCGGATCTGGATGAAACTTGAACTGTTGGAAAGAAATCAGCTATACAATCTCAACAATATCCCACATAAGGGTTTATACATGGGCCTGGATGGGCCTAGGCCTAACTTACAGGCCTGTTATCTTCTACAGTTTTACCTTGGGATCATAACAGAGAAATCCTTTTTGGTCATTCGCATAACCTAAAAAGGCACAATTTGAAGATTGAGCCGATATTTTTATTCGTTCGACCGGTGGAAGAAGAACAACAGACACACCCAAAAACATGGAGATGGGAAAAAGTAGGATGCTTATTAAATAAATGAAAATAAGGTGTTTCATGGTTAATGCGCGGTGAGGGTAGCCGATTTAAAACATGAACTGCTGTGGACAGAGCTTCAGGCCAAAATTTTGGTGGAACAGATGATGTTAAGAGGAGTGACCGAACAATGTCCAAAAGATGTTTGTTTTTCCTCTCGGACACACCATTTTGTTGGGGTGTATAAGGACATGATTTTTGAGAAATTATCCCTTTGTTTTGCAAAAAGGTCTGAAACTCATTGGAAACATATTCACCACCTGAATTTGTACGAAGTGTTTTAATGGATGTGGAGAAATGATTTTCCACATAGGCTAAGAAAATTTTAAACGAAGCAAACACCTCAGATTTTGAATGCAAGAAATATATCCATGTAAAGCGACTATAGTCATCAATGAATGTAGCAAAATATTTAAATTGAGAATGGGATATGATAGGTGCTATACCCCATACATCACTATGAACAAGATCAAAACATTTCAATGATAAGGAAGTACTGATGGGAAAAGGAAGAGTCTTGCTCTTGCCCATTTTACAACTAGAACAATTAAAAGAAACATCCTTAAGAGAAATTTTATCATGTAGCAATCCAGATTTAAACAAAGATAACAAAGTACGAGAATTAGGATGGTCTAATCTTTTGTGCCATAAGTGGCTCTTATTGGAACTAGAAGCAGAAGCAACCAAAGTCCTATCCTGTGTAGATAGTTGTAGCGGAAAAAGACGACCACACTTAGGTACCTTCGCTATCACCTTCCCCGATGCTTGATCCTGTATAACACAACCAGAACGAGAAAAAGAGACAGAACAATGATTATCAACTAGTTGACCAACAGATAATAAATTGGTAGATAACTAAGGAGAAAGGAAAACATGACTCAAAGGTAAGGGATGTGAGATCTCACCGATGACAGTAATGGGTATACTGCCACCATCTGCTGTATTGATTCAGAGACTTCCATCATAAGGTTTTATTTGAGAGAGATTTTCAGACGAATGGGTCATATGATTAGAAGCCCCCGAATCCATATACCAGGTAGAGGTTGGTTGTTTGGATTTACTTGAGAGGCCAAGGGCAAAAAAAGCATTTACGATCATTTGTTGAACCATTTCCGGGGTGAGAGAGGATGAAGAAGCAGTTGGAGCAGGCATCATTGTAGGGGCAACAGGACTCAATGCAGGAGTAGACACATCTAGAGTTGCTAGATTTGCTTTCTGAGAAGAGGTCTGAGCACGGCGCCGACATTCAGGAAGAACATGGCCCTTGCGTTTGAAGTAAGAGCAGTATTTTTGATTGCATTGGGTGGCAACATGTCCATATTTCTTACACGAGTAACATTGTACTTTACTCATGTCACTGTTTTGCTGGTGGGAACGAGCAACATAAGCCGTAGTTAATGGACCGGTGGAAATTGCATTTTGAAGAGTAGCCTGGGTTGTTAAATGTTGTTCCTTACGAAGAAGCTCTTCGAAGCAAGAATCAATAGATGGGGAGGGCACCCTGCTCATCAGATTTGAACAAAGTTGTTCAAATTCAGGCCTAAGTGTCATCAGGAACTAATCTCTCTGACTAGTAGAATGGATGTTTTGAACCACTGCAATCGAGGCTTCAGGGAGATTGGAGTAAATGATCTCAGTATAGTCCGTCCATAAACGAATAAAATTAGAGTAATATTCTTGAACGGACATAGTTCCCTACGTAAACTGAGAAAGCTCATGTTCTAGGTGGAATCACCGGGCAGAGTTATCCTGTTGATATACCTATTTGAGGTATTCCCACATGCTTTTTGCTGTTTTGTAAGGTCTGAGATTCATGATGTATTGGGGATCCACTGATCCCAGAAGCCAAGTCATGATTTGGGCATCTTTAGTTTCCTATTTTGAGGCTGCCTTTACATCTTCTAAAGGTTTTGGATCAGTCCCATCTATATGACCCCTTAGTTCTTTTCCTTTAGGGCCCGTTTGGTAATTTACTTTTAAAATAAAGTGGAGTGAAGTGAAAAGAAAAGAATGAATAAAATATAAGTGAGTTATGATGATATTTTGTTTTTAGTTGTTTGGAATGGAATATTTGACTTTTTGTATGGGGATATGTAGATTTTTTGTCCTTTAGTGAGTAAATGTAGTTGCTTTTTGACTTTTTTTGAAAAAGATAGAGAGAATTTTTGTAAAAAGTGTTTTTGATGGGATGTTTAACTTAACTTGACTTTATTAGTAAAATTACCAAACGGGCCCTTAAGGTAGATCTGAAACTGGAAGGCCCAGGATGTGTAATTTGTCCCATTGAACTTAATTAGTGAAAGTTCACTTTTGTCCATGATTTATTACTCTAAAAATGGCTCAAGATTAACCAGCAGAGTATAATAGAGGGACCAGATCAACTCAGGATACTTGAAAATAGTGCAGAAATTACAAAAAAAATTGTCTGAGCAATTTCACCAAAAATGAACCCCAGGCGACCTTGATTTGCACTGTTGGTTCCCTGTGTGTGGCCCACTGTTTGATCTGAGTGAGGATCAAATCCACAAGATGCAAGGAGGATCAATTTATCTTTCCAGTGGTGCAAGATTTATTGAAATCCATCCATAATCCAAGATTTTGTACGGCTGAGATCAAAACTATCTTAGAAAACTTGAAAATCACAAGATGCAGCAAATGGCCTACCTCTGATCTATAGAAGATAATGTGGCTTAGGCCTACTAGGCCCAGGCCCAGTCTCACTAGG
The DNA here is from genome assembly GCA_038049695.1 of Cinnamomum chago. Taxonomy (NCBI): domain Eukaryota; kingdom Viridiplantae; phylum Streptophyta; class Magnoliopsida; order Laurales; family Lauraceae; genus Cinnamomum; species Cinnamomum chago. The sequence continues at coordinate 38,936,563 of CP142454.1, forward strand.
CCCAGCCCATCAAGGGCTTGTACACAGCTGTATATATCATCCCACGTGTAGGATTCAGTCTGTAATTTTGTTATTGATTCTGTTGCTGATTTCTCTCATAAACTAGGAGATTGATTTGAATATGATTCTGATTGTATTAAGTGATTCATGTAAATCCCTTGATTAAGGGTATAATGATATTATAAATAGGTAAACGATCCTCTATTGAGTGACCGGGTTTTCTCTCCAACTCTCATCTCTTCCTCCTTCCATCATTACATATCATTACATGGTATCAGAAATCCCGCAAAATGAGAGAGAGACTCACATCAGCCAGTTCCTTATGAATCTCAGCCCGAATTCGAATCTGTTCGGTCTGCTCTCATGAATCGAGAAGTCTCTGCGAACCTGGATACATGCTTCCAAGAAGTCCTTCGAGAAGAACTTTGCCTAAACTCACAGCGTGCGATTATTGAAGAACCAAAGGCCTTCCTCGCTTCTCCTCCGGCTGATTCTGCTCTTCTAGCAGCCCCGAATCAGAAGCCGGCTCAATGCTATGAATGCAAAGGCTTTGGTCATATTGCCAAGAACTGTCGGAAGAAATTGGTTTGCAAAAATTGCAAACGCTCTGGTCATCTTATTGATGACTGTCATAGCTTACAGCGGAAGAATGGGCCCCAGCAGAAGCAGAATCCTTCCGCTTTGCCTAGACAAAATGCTCCAACTGCTTTCCAAGTTCAAGCACCTTTCCCTGATACAGGAAACACCTCTTCTGGGGCCGTCTCCATGACTCCTGCCCATATTCAGGAATTAATTCAGAACACGGTGAACTCAGCATACGCATCTATGGGCTTTTCTGGTGGTCGGTATCAAACTCATTCTCCAATAGCATTTCCTGCTTTTCATTCTCCAATCTCTGTCTTCATCTATCACCCCATCCACATGGTTTTTAGATTCAGGAGCATCAAACCACATGACTTCTGTAGAAAGTAGCTTTACAGACTCTCACACTTACCTTGGCAAAGATAAGATCACCACTGCTAATGGAGACCAATTACCCATTTCGGGGATTGGTACTATTACTTTATTTAGTGTCTCTGGCCAGTCCATTCACCTTCCCTATGTCTACTTTGTTCCCAAATTATCAGCTAATTTACTTTCTGTTGGACAACTTATTGATGATGGGTACCTAGTTAACTTTTCTTCCACTGGTTGTGTCATATAGGGGTGGCAAACTGGGAAGGTGATCGCGACGGGGAGTAAACATGGTCGCCTGTTTCTGCTGGACATTGGACATCATTCCCTTTTTTCTTCTTCTCCTAATTTCAATAAACTGTGGACTATGTGGCATAGTCGTCTTGGTCATGTGAACAATGCTTATTTACTTTCTTTGTTTAAAATTGGCTGTTTAGAACCCACTATTGATAATAAAATGGTATCCTCTTTAGTTCACTCAAAGTGTGAAACATGTTGTTTGAGTAAAAGTCATATCTTGCCTTTTCCTATTCATAGTTCTCGTGCTTTATCATCTTTTGATATTATTCACACGGATGTTTGGGGAATTGCACCTACCTTGAGTAGGATAGGCTTTAAGTATTATGTGACCTTCATTGATGATCATTCCCGTTTCACTTGGATTTATTTCATGCGCTTCAAATCTGAAGTACTTTCTCTTTTTCAAAAGTTTTACAAAATGGTTCAAACACAATTTCAAAAAGAAATAAAAATTCTTAGGTCCGACTCCGGTGGAGAATACATGTCCCATGATTTTTCTGCCTTCCTTTCTGATAAAGGAATTCTTCACCAAAAATCCTGCCACATACTCCACAGCAAAATGGTGTTGCGGAGAGGAAGAACAGGCATATTCTTGAAACTGTTCGTACTCTCTTACTTGCATCCTTAGTTCCTCCAAATTTTTGGTGTGATGCTGCACAGACTGCTGTGTATCTCCTCAATCGTCATCCTAGCTCCGTTCTAGGAAAGACGACTCCATATGAAGCTCTCTTTGGTCATACCCCTTCATATTCTCACTTACGTGTTTTTGGTTGCTTGTGCTTTGTTCATCTTCCACCTACAGAGCGCACTAAGTTGTCTCCACAGGCTACCAAATGTATCTTCCTCGGTTACAGTGTTGAACACAAAGGATTTTTGTGTTATGACCACTCCGAGAAACGCATGCGAATATCTCGTGATCTTCTTGGAACATATTCCTTTCTTTTCTTTGCGTTTGGATACTCATCCTATTGCTGTGTCTTATCTGCCACAATTCCCCGCGACTAAGTCTCCACCACCTATAACCAATGTCTATGTTCGGCGTAACACGATTCCTCCTGTGGGGCCTCCTCCTCCTGATCCTATCCCAATGCTGCCTACTGCACCCTCAGGTATTAATACTTCCTCTTCTGATAGTGTCGTACCCTTGCGACGCTCTAGTCGTCCTTCTGTTGCTCCTGACAGATATGGCTTTCCTGCTCTTTTCACTTCTTTGGATAGTGCTCCTATACCCACCTCTTATTCACAGGCTTCGAAGATTGCATACTGGCAGGATGCTATGACTGAGGAGTTGCTTGCTCTTGAAGCAAACAACACATGGGACTTGGTACCGACTCCGGAACGAGCCTCTGTGATTGGCAATAAATGGGTCTACTCTGTCAAAGTTAACTTTGATGGGAGACTTGATCGCTACAAAGCCAGATTGGTTGCGCAGGGTTACAAGCAGGAGTATGGCATTGACTATGAGGAGACATTTGCACCAGTGGCTAAAATGACCACCGTTCGTACTCTTCTTTGTGTCGCTGCTGCCCGCAACTGGCCTCTATGGCAAATGGATGTAAAAAATGCCTTTCTTCATGGCGATCTGAAAGAGACTGTCTACTTAAAACCTCCTCCAGGATATGCTTGTCCTCCTCAGCATGTTTGCAAGTTGAGAAAATCTCTTTATGGGCTTAAGCAGGCTCCCAAGGCTTGGTTTGATAAATTCCGGGCAGCAATTCTTCAAGCTGGGTTTCATCAGAGTCATTCTGACAGTTCACTATTTCTTCGAAGGACATCGAAGGGTTACACATTCCTATTAGTGTATGTTGATGATATGATTATCAGTGGCAATGATATTTCCGGAATTACGGATCTCAAGCACCATCTCACTCGCCACTTCAGAATGAAGGATCTTGGACCTCTCACCTACTTTCTGGGGCTTGAGTTTTCGCGTACCAAATCAGGCATTCGAGTCCATCAACGTAAATATGCTGCTGATTTGATCACCTCAGCCAGACTTGATGATGCTCACACTTTTGATACGCCAATGGAATTAAATAGCAAACTCAGTACGGAGGATGACCCTCCCTTGGATGATCCCTCCATTTTTCGGCGGATAGTTGGTAGTTTGCTCTACTTAACTATGACTCGACCTGATATTTCTCATGCAGTTCATACAGTTAGCCAATTTGTGAGCAATCCTCACAAACCCCATCTTGCTGCTGCTTTGCACATACTCCGCTATGTTAAAGGCACTCTTACTCATGGTCTCTTCTGCCCTTCTGACACTTCTCTACGATTATCAGCATATGCAGATGCTGATTGGGCTGGTTGTCCTGATTCTCGGCGCTCTACCACTGGCTGGTGTATGTTTCTCGGCGGCTCTTTGATTTCGTGGAAGTGCAAGAAGCAAACCACCGTGTCCAAATCTTTTGCTGAGGCCGAATATCAGGCAATGTCGTCCGCCAGTGCTGAAATCATTTGGCTCCGCCGTCTTCTCTGTGAATTCGGTGTTCTTGTTGATAGTTCTACACCTCTTCATGGGGACAATATCAGTGCTACCAGAATTGCTAATAATCCAGTCTTTCATGAACGGACGAAGCACATTGAGATTGATTGTCACTTCATCCGTCAGCATGTTGTCACTGAGAAGATAACCTTGCCTCATGTCTCTACTCATTATAAGTTATGGTATACGGGACTTAATGGATCGAGGAATGTGGTCGGCATAGTGGTAAGCAAGAACTTAAAGGAAGATATAGTTAGTGTAAAGCGCTGTGGAGATAAGATTATTGCAATTAAGTTAGTGTTAGGAGAAGAGATAGTGAACGTAATTAGTGCTTATGCCCCCCAGGTGGACTTAGGAGATGGACATAAGGAGAAGTTTTGGGAAGACTTGGAAGGAGTGCTACTAGAGATACCCCGAGGCGAGATGGTCTTCATAGGAGGAGATTTGAACGGTCATGTAGGACGCAACGTAGATGGATATATAGGAGTACACGGGGGACATGGATACGGTAATAGAAACGAAGAAGAGAAGGATATTTTGGAGTTTTCAGTGGCTTATGATCTCATGGTAACTAACACCTTTTTTAGGAAGAGAGAGGAGCATTTGGTGACTTATAAGAGTGACTCCTCAAGGACACAGATTGACTTCTTCTTAACTAGGAAAAGAGACCGCTTAGCTTGTAAAGATTGCAAGGTTCTACTGGGGGAGAGCTTGACTTCCAAGCATTGGTTGTTGATCATAGATGTACAGCTACAAAGGTGGATTAGAAAAAAAAAGTTGTATAGATGCTCAAGGACTAAATGGTGGAACTTGAAAGGTGATAAGCAACTAGCATTAAGGGAAAAAGTACTAGAGGAAGACGTTTGGGCGGTAAATGAGAGTGCAAATAATATGTGGGATAAGGTAGCAGAGTGTATTAGGAGGGTAGGGAAAGAAGTTTTACGAGAATCCAAAGGGGGTGCTCCGGTACAAAAAGAGGCATGGTGGAGGAGCGAGGCTGTCCAAGACAAGATAAGAGTTAAAAGAGAGTGCTTTAAAATTAGGCAAAAGGATCGAAATGAAGCGAACTTGGAGAAGTATAAAGAAGCAAAAAGAGAAACCAAAAAGGCAGTTAGTGAAGCCAAGGCAAAGGCATTTGAGGAGCTATATAGGCGACTTGACACTAAGGAAGGCGAAAGAGAGATATTCAAGCTTGCCAAAACCAGAGATAGACGGACCAAGGACTTAAACCAAGTTAAATGCATTAAGGATGAGGATGAAAAGGTATTAGTAAAGGATGAGGAGAAAAAGGAGCATTGGAAAAGCTACTTCTACAAGTTATTTAACGATAGCAGTAGTAGTGACATACAATTTTGGCAACTTACCATTTCTAGGGAAGAATCGAATCATATGTTCTATAAGAGAATCAGTGGGGAAGAAGTTAAAGAACTATTGAAAAGGATGAAGAATGGGAAAGCGGTTGGGCCAGATGGTATCCCTATTGAGGTTTGGAGGTGCTTGGGGGAGGATGATATAAGATGGTTGACAAAGCTTTTTAATGTAGTGCTAAAGAGCAAGAAGATGCCTGATGCATGGAGGAAAAATATTCTTATAACCATATACAAGAACAAATGAGATATTTAGAACTGTGCGAACTACCGCGGGATTAAATTGATGAGCCATACAATGAAATTATGGGAGAGTTATTGAGAGAAGACTACGAAGAACAACAAACATTTCAGAGAATCAATTTGATTTCATGCCTGAGAGATCAACCATGGAGGCTATCTTTCTCCTGAGAAGGTTAATGGAACAGTATAGAGAAGGTCAGAGAGATTTACATATGGTGTTCATTGACTTAGAGAAGGCCTATGACCGAGTTCATAGGGAGATTCTATGGAGAGTACTGGAAAAGAAAAGAGTGTCGCATATATTGAGGCGAAAAAGGATATGTATAATAGAGCCGTGACATCTATAAGAACGACTAGCGGAGAGACTAAAGAGTTTCCTATCACGATTGGTCTACACCAGGCTCAGCGTTAAGCCCGTACTTGTTTGCCCTAGTTATGGATGAGATTACAAGACATATTCAGGATGAGGTGCCGTGGTGTATGCTATTTACAGATGACATTGTTTTAGTGGATGAGATGAGAAAAGGAGTGAATGCTAAGCTAGAATTGTGGTGGAAAACGTTAGAAACAAAAGGGTTTAGGCTAAGTCGATGCAAGACGGAATATAAAGAATGCAAGTTTAGTTAAAGTAGGACACCTGGTAACTTAGATGTAAGTTTGGGCACACAAAAGATTGTAGAGAAAGAAAACTTTAGGTACCTTGGATCTATGGTGCAACAAGATGGAGAGATTGATACTGATGTAAGTCACAGGATTCAGGCCGGGTGGACCAAATGGAGGAGTGCTTCGGGGGTCTTGCGTGATCGGAAAGTCCCCCTCAAGGTTAAAGGAAAATATTATAAGGCGGCGGTACGTCCAGCGTTATATGGATCAGAGTGTTGGGCAGTAAAGCATAATTATGTTAAGAGGATGGAAGTTTCGGAGATGAGAATGCTATGTGCGGGATCACAAGGAGAGATAGGATTAGGAATGAGGAGATTAGGGGCAAAGTAGGAATAACACCGATTAAAGATAAAATGAGAGAAAATTGACTGAGATGGTTCGGCCATGTTAGAAGGCGCCTAACGGAGGCACCCGTTAAAAGGTGTGAAAGCATGGAGATTGCCAGGAGTAGGAGAGGGAGAGGGAGACCCAAGAGAAGTTGGAAAGAAACTATTAAACATGACCTTGCCTACATGGATCTAACGGAGGACATGGCCCTAAACAAATTTAATTGGCGTCGTCAAATCCATATAGCCGGCCCCACCTAGTGGGAAAAGGTTTGGTTTGATTTGGTTTGGTTTGGTTAGTTGTTGCCAGTGAGTCGGAAGTTGTAACCCGGAATCTGAAAGGGCCCGGGAATTCGGGTTGTGACAGAGTAGATGATAAGAAAGGCAAAAAACATGAAAAAAATCCCTAGGGCTCTTGATAGTACAATACAATTCTAGGGGAATTAACAATGGATTGCTTTAGGTTTACCAGTCAATCCTTTGTATATTTATATGCAATTGTACAAGGTAAATTACATAGACAGTATTTACAATCATGTCTGTTTATATGCAACTGTACAATGTAAATTACATAAACAGTATATATTACTACAAAGAGATAAGGATAAGGATGAAGAAGAAGAGAGAGGAATAGGGAAGGGGCAAGGAGAAAAAGATGATGAAAGCAGCAGTAGAGCAGTGGGTGTTGCAGGTAGAAGCAGCAGATGTGAAGCTACCTGATCCCGATTTTTCTTTCTTTTTTTTTCTTTTTTTTTTTCCTGCAATGGCATGCAACAGATCTCTCTCTCTCTATAAATATATTATTATTATTATTTTGTAGTTTTCGCTGTTACAACCATTACGACCTATGTTTTTGAAATATCAATTGTGCAGCTGATATTTAGGCGATACAGACCATGACAAGACTGCAACCGAAATCCCACCGAGATATCGTTGCGGCCTGGCTGATATGGGCATATTTTAATTCATGCAAGCATAGCATACACAATGTGTGAAGTGCTAGAAAATAGAAATGGGGCCAACACATTTGTAAAAATAATAATAATACATAAATAAATAGTTAAAATACTATTCAAACAAATTTTCATGCATGCTAAAATTAGAATCCCCAACAGAAGTAACAGACCTGTACATAAAAGTTCGGAGATAAGTCAACGTTGCTGATCTAGTTCTCCAGTTAGAATCATTTGACAAAGTAAAAAGCTCTGATACAGCCTTTTGCAGATGGGACCGTGGAATAATCCTCCATTTCATTAACTCAAATGCTGCTTTGGCCAAAGTTGACAAATCTTTATTTGATGTTTCCTGCAAACAGCCAATTAAGCATAATAAATTAAAAGCCAGTACTTATTCTTCAACAGCCAGTTGATTGCACTCATGTAAAACATTTCAAATAGATTATAAAGAAAATACAGATATAGAAATGATCATAAAGAAAGAAATAAGAGATAATATGAGCCTGTGGTGGATCCAAAAGTAGTTGATCATCACAACGGATAATTTCCTGCTAATTTGTCGACTTAAGGACACGCATTGGCAAATGACAGGTGCTTTATTGAGAGAAAATCAAATATTATTTATATTCACTACACTTTGAAAGGGCTTTTAATTTTCAGATCTTAAAGTTAATAAAACTTCCCAAACCAAATGACCCCAAACCCCCACTGCGAGACCAATAAAAATGATTAATTAAATAATAAACAAAACCATCAGTATCATCATCTCCAAGCATTACACCATCCATTCAAGGCCAGTTTTTGAGTTCTACTTTCTACTCAATCCAATTTAAAGCTATGCGATCGGCTACCAAGCAATCTGTCATCTTTCCTGACTACATATTTCCAAGTCTTTATTTGTCTTCCCTTCTCATAGTTCCTTTAATTTTTAAAACTTAATTCTTCAACATATATTTTCTTTATTGTCCAGCTTATTAGATTACATCATTTGGCAAACAACATACACCACCGATTCTGCACAAAGTTGATGTGGGTTATCTTCATTAGGAACCTGAGGCTTAAAGTTCTTGTGGCACCTTAAAAAATGAAAGCTGACTTGTGCTTTATTGGTTCCGACCAATTATATATAATGAAAGAGACTGACTTGGGATTCTGATTTTGACCGACTTCAATTAATTTTGATCAAACGGCAAAGGGTCGGTTTGGGTTTGTGTTTGTGTTCAAGCAGAGACCCAAATGGCAGTGTCTCTGCCCCATGACTTGTACGAGTCATGTTGGGTTTCCAGTTTCCTAATGAATGATTTTATATTTATTTTGAAATTTAAAATATTAATATGGTGGATGGGAATTGAACCCATGAACCGAAGAATGGGATGCATTACCTATTACCACTTATGCTACTATAACTTTGCATTGAAAGATTAATTAAGCAATACGTAACCTAAAAGGTGCGGAGCAAGTCAAGCAAACCCAAAGCCCAAGCCAAATCAAGTCAGAGTCTGGAAACCCATAGCCACCCCGAACACAACTGACTCGCTACCAAACCTGCCCTAATAGAAGCAGGTCAGATTGGGTCCACATTTAAACCCTATCCATTGCCAACCCTATTTTTACGATTAGATTTGACAAAAAAAGGCTCTCAATCACTTGGCTATCCTTGCAAGTTTGGATTTGAGAAACAAAGCCACTAAATCACAAAGGAGGCAAGGTTCATACCTAATACACATAACAGAAATTGCATGAGTTCTAATTCTATGTTAGGGTTTTCATCTAATCATTACTGAATTTTTTGGTGTTATTGTTGGATCCATGATTCAAAGTGCAATCACGGCCGTTGTCACGGTGGATGTGGCGTCGCGTCGCAGTCCATTGCGATGTGAATTTTTCTAATTCCAAAATTTTTGAAAGAAAGAATACCAAAAAATCCAGAATATTGGAAAACACTAGAAAACAATGTTTGTTCTTTTCATCAGGTACACACTAAAAGCCAAAATAAAAATCCCCCTAAGTCATAACATCATGTATTGCTATCTTGTCAGAAACAATTTCAAGTTTATTCAAATTTTAATGTTAGATTTACAAGTATATCTTAAAAGTACTAAAAATATCATCAATTAGTAATATAAATTTAAGTAATTAGTAGTTATGTACTCAAGTCATGACTTACAAACATGTTACAACTTACAAGCTACAACAATGAACTTGACAAAAAATTAAATAAGATTAACATAAAAAGGGAGCAATGAGAGACACTAAGATTTAGGCACAAATTCACTAGATCTAAAAGCCACAAAATTTTAAAAGGAAATTTCCTAGATCTAGGCTCAAAATCACTAGATCTAAGATAAGAGAAAATAAGAGTCTACAATCCAATCTAGCTCAATATGAGGCCTTGATTGCATTTACTGTTCTAAAAGCCACAAAATTTTAAAAGTAAATTTCCTAGATCTAGGCTCAAAATCACTAGATCTAAGATAAGAGAAAATAAGAGTCTACAATCCAATCTAGCTCAATATGAGGCCTTGATTGCATTTATTGTAATATCCTGAACCATGTAGGGGGCCAGGTTGGGCACACCCCCTTTTTGGCAAATGCCTCTACCTAGAAACTTCTTTGTTTATGGAAGCAAGAAATTAATTGGACTCCAGATGGGACCCTTGGACCTTTAGTTTTGATTTACTTTATCTAATAAAATGGTGGAGCCTACTTATGAGTTTATATCATAACAGAGGTGGGACCCAAGCGTGGTGTGCATCAACTTTAAGCCAAGAGAGACTTGCGCAAGGTTCCTAGTTGGATTTCCTTCGTGCGCAAGGCCGTCCGGGTAGAACTCCACCTCCAGGTCAATATATATCCCTTCAACCCCTTATATTCTTCTTTGAGAAGAGAATTGTTCTTGAACTAGAAGGAGATTCAGTATTTTGCGAGGAAGAAGAAGACGACCAGCAGCAGAGCAGTTAGCGGGTGTCCTATTCCCGACCACACAATGCGAACGCAACCATATTTTACAGCAGGTGAGTGAGTTTTCTATTTCTCCCACACTATGGATCTTATTATAATTAAGGGATTGGGAGCCTTAACAAGAGGCAATTTGGTTATGATTGATATTTACGATAAGGTATGGTGATTGGTGATAGGGTGAGTACGGCCTTGGGAAACCTTATTCCGTTGAGCTGAACCACTAATGGATTGGGTTATGCTGGCTGAGGAGCTATAGTATGAATCTGATATTGGCCGAAGAGGGACCCTAACAGAGAGAACTGATGGGTGAATGACTAGGTTATATTGCGTTCTCTTGAATTCACCTTTGGAAACCTCAGATATTCTGAGTTTAATAAAATAGAATTCAGACCTGCTGACCTGGTACACTGTTTCTTCTATTTTCATATGCTTGTACAGGTCTTTTCTATGTAGATCAGTTAATTAGCCTTTATGGAACCTGTGTTGACGACTAATGATTGATTAAACCTTATTAACTAGTGCTACCCATCATTTTTAAGAATTTTTTCACTCGACCAATTGAAGTTTTTCCCAAATGATTGAGTATCAGTCACTGTCGAACCCATAATGTATTGTTTGAGGCTTGAATCCTATTTTCATAATAAAAGATGGCTGCAAACCCTTGTGTTATCAATAGTAAGAGGGAACAGAAGACTCTCCAAGTCAATCTTCCTCTTATAATGGAAGAAATCAGGTTGGAAATTCAGAATTCCCAATTTCAGGTCATCCATGGTGAACATTCGTGAGTAGGGCTGTGGGGCCACCTGATGCCTGATCAGCACCATGGATCTGATAATAGATCCATGGGCGACCATAGTGGTGGTGGACCCCTAATGAGTGGGCCCTGTTTGGCCCACCATCCAGAAGCCCCAATCTCATCAGGCGTGCATGAGTGTGGGCAGGCATGGGTTCTGTCGAAGACCTGGAACAATGGGAAATTTGCATTCAGGCCCTAACTTTTATTAGAATTACTAAAGAGCCTAACATCTTAATTAATGGATATTTCTTAGAGAATGTGGAAAATAAGATGTAATCATGTATTGAGGACTTCTTTTAATTGGTGTATGATGTGGAAATTCTAGCTTTTGATGGAATGTGTCAAAGATGAAAAGGGTGGGCACTCCTACATGAACCACCACCAGTTATGCTGAGAAGCAGGGCTATATTCAAATGGGTCTTGTGTATGGGGCTGGCGCCACATGGCTGAATGTTCTGTAAAACTAATGCATATCAATGTTGGTGTCGTGCTTGGGCATATACTATGAAAGGAATGGATAAGGAAATTGAACGAGTTAAAGAAAGTGATGAACTCTGAGCTACTAGCACAGTACAGGGTGCTCGTTTCGTACTTAGGGTCTTTTGTGGTTATGAGATTCTGGATCTTGGGATTCAGATGGAGACAAGTACATGACACAGATGAATTATGGATGTGTGGGACATGAAGGCCACTGTGTTGGCAAGTCCTTATTGGACATATCTAGTGAGATGATGCTTGAGTGGCATCTTGATATATGTGTGTGTAGCCTTGGTGGCAAAATGTAGTGGACCGGGTGCAGGGATGTAGTTCGGAGATGTGCTATGGGATGGAAAACTGGCTAAATTTAATCATCAGAATTGAAATGCACATCATATGTTTATTTTGAGTTATCTTGTGCACTTATTTATTTGTTATGCTATGTATTATGCTGGTAGGATAGGAAATTCATTCACCAGTTATATTGATGTTGGATTGCCCCCTTTAGGTAAATAGAATGTGGGGCTGAAGAGAGCAAGATTCTAGGACCAGTAGATAGAGGGACTAGCCCTTTAGTTGAAGATTTATTCATTTAAATTTTGTTTTATTACTAAGAGTTTAGAAAATGGAAACTATTATGTTGCAGAGACAACTTATACCTTATTTTTTTATTTGGGATTTTTAATTGGACTATTAAATTGAGTAGGTAAATGCCTATTGCCTTAATGACATTATTTGATTTATGCTTGATGAATGTTGCCAATGAGTCACAACCCGGAATCCGACTGGCCCCAGAATTTGGGTCGTGACATTTATACCACTTAAAAAAAAAAAAAGAAGGAAAAATCATGAAAAATTCAAGGAAAAAAAAGGTCAATCTATGAAGATTTGCTCCAAAACTCTAGATCCAACGTGTTCCCATTATTTCTAAGCCATTTTGAGAATGAAACTTGAATATATATATATATATATAAAAACCTCAATGCTTACCTAAGCTCACTTCGTTGAGATCTTAGATTTTGTCTTGATGAAATCCATTCAAATCTTGAGATTCAGATGAGAAATGGTGAAAAAGAAGGTTGAAGAAGATGAAATAAGGTCAAGTGTTGACTAGGATTGAGCTCGGAGTGAAAGTCAATGAAAGAGAATGGAAGAAAAGAAGGAAAGGAAGGGTTTTAGTGTTCATCGGCTGATATTTTGAAAATATATTTCCAAACAAATTGATATCGGTTGAGATATTGGTCTCAACCAATAGTTTCAAAATATCGCCAGAGACGGACAGATTTTGGGGATGGTAGGGGCTGAAACATACAAACCGCTATCGGCCAATATTTTAAACCATTTGATCAATATGCGGGTGATGTTCAATTCTGATCTCCTCAAGTCTTTTCCTTTCATGTGCGTGATGTTTTGCATAAAATCAAGAGCTAGAGGGCAAAAGAATTTTAAAAGATAATCATGAAATATGAATTCAATGATTGTTCTGATATTCCCTTTTTCTGATACTCCCTTTTTCTTTGAGGTTTTATGTTGCTAGTTATGATTCAATATGGCAGTGCTCTATTATGATATTGCAGATCTAGCAAGATATTGGGCAGATTGATTAATTTTAGGTAAAAGATCTATGCACTTTTAAATGAAAGTGGAAATCTTGAACTAGATAGATAGATAGATATATATATATATATATATAGAGAGAGAGAGAGCAGTAATCCAAGTGCACACGGTGTGCATCTAAGCTTAAATGCACGCCTCAAATGGGGCCCACCTGGGACCCCAATTGGGGATGGGACCGGTGGGGATCTCATCATCTGGTTGGGGCATACTTGTGTATAAAATATGGGTCGCATTTAATCATCAACGACAAACGAGTTTCAGCCCTTTAAAAATTGACTCGTCGATCCAACAATACAGACCATTCGAATGGTTGTAAAAAAGGGACCGGTGTGATTCAGGGGTGTCACATGGGTCTTCGGATGGGTCTTCACATGGAACAACAAAACAACTACTACTACTACTCTCCCTCTCTCTCGATTAGCAATAATGTTAATTAGTTGGAATTTACTATCAATGTGAAATTTAATTACAATTGCCATACAAGAATCATGTTAGACGGAAACTTGTTTGTTTGGTTTAAAATTGTATATGATGGCAACTATGAAATCAATTTGCCACGACGCGATGGCTGGTGGTTGATTCATTGTTTACGGATTATGTCTCACTGGGAGATGACTTTGGAAACCATGAAATCATTTTTTTTTTTTTTTCATGTTATTTTGATTGTAATTTTTCCATCTTAATATATAATCCATATAGAATATATCATTATAAACTTATAATTTTTTTTAATATTTTTATATTGTGAATTATATTAGCACAGACATGTTAAGCTAGTGTTAGTAACTTGAATAGTGTTGTTTTCGGTTATTAAAGGATTCGGAATTTTAAAAAGCCTTCTCCTTGGCTTGATGGTGATGGAAGAGAATTTAATAAAGCGGACAATATCATGTGGACAGTGGGCCCGGGTTGTTACAGTCTTAGGCTCATTGGATAAGTAATTAAATAACCCACCAAAGGGAGCCATATTCATGTCATTCAGACGTCGTTTGACTAATGAAATTCATTGATCTTGGGAAGAAAATGGATCAACCTCTTAGGACTTCAGATGCCAAACATACAGCACGTTCGCATGGGCGCATGTAGATGCAGCTATCTATTTCACTTACAATATAGCATGTTTGTTTAGAAAGCTCTTGGGTTGCCCCTTAGGTCCAATCTTGTTGCCCAAGGCTTCATCACTGCATCAATCATATACTTAAGATGATTTTCCAGTATCAGTTTCCCAAGTTATCTTTTATCAGTTTTAATCTAAAAAGGTCTTAATTAATCAATATTTAGAAATATTGAAAAATTGATGAATAGGAACAGTTGGAAAAAGATGGTAATAACCTGAAAGTATAAGGACTAAACCTTTTACTAAGACATTCAAGATTGCACACGGCATACCTGTAAGGAAACAACAGGATAAAGAAGACCCACAATAATGTCTAACAAATGAGAAGATCTTCCAGACTTCAAACATGATATGAAGAAATGGAACATCTGCATCAATAAGAATAATATTAAGTCAACAAACTAAGACAAAGTAAAGGCATCTTTTGAAGATTATAAGAATACAGTACCGTTTCCATCCACTTAACGTCTTCTTGTATCTCATCATTTGTGAAACCATTTTCATGAGTATGTTCTGCTGGAGAGCCCAAATTGTCAGATTGATTGATAGTTTGGATATTCATTGCCAATTCAGAAGCACGTTGAACTAAATACTGATCCCAACTTCCTGTTCTGAACGATTCATTCATATTACCCACCACCCCTTCTTGTGAATGTTTCTGGGTAGAGGATGCAAGAAGTCGCACATTTGAGCACAATATAGAAAGGGCAACTCCAACAGCTTCCCTTACCTACCACAAGGGAAAAAAAATGTATCAAATTATTAGTATGGACAATTATGGAGGTGCAATATCCAAACATTACTCGTAGAGCTGTAACTTCGCATAATTTACCAGAATGTATAAAGCTTAGCAATTTTAGATGGTCATATTTTCCATGCCACAATAATTTATAATAAATGTGATTCTAAAATTCATTATGTCAATTAAGGACTGTTATTCCATAAAATGTCTCTTTAACATTTTAATTTTAGCTCCAAGAAACAGGTTTGCATAAATTGGAGTAACATAATGAACAATGTTCAAATACGGCTTCCAAGCAACTAAATTGCTGGAGCAAAATAGCAACAGTAGATTCATTTTGATCCATACATAGTATTTCATTAAACCAGTAAACAAAAGGCTCCACATAAAAAGGATCCTCAACATTCAAGCAAGACTTTATTGTTGATTGTAGTAGGCATATAGCACCAATATAACAATATCATTGTTCATAAAATTGCAACTAGATTACATTGCCAATACCAACCAAGCCAAGGAATCAGATGGACTTCTGTCAAAGGTTTAATCAAGAAATGGGCCTACTATTCGGAGGAACACAAGAGCAAGACCTTGAAATATATACATATAAATCTAATGCACCCCTTAATAAATAAACTCTCCTCACATTTTCAGACCACTTGCAACAAAAAGCCTGCACATTACTTGAAAATTTTCTATTTGTTCTTTATTTGGGTGTGATCGTTCAGGTTGGGTGCTACAGGAATCAGCTAAACGGGGATCTGAACAACTTGAAGCTGTGTCCTGCATCGTCCATGGATGATTTTTTTTCAGGTCTGAGTTATCAGCTAAACAAGTATCCATTTAAAATCTGAACCACCCTTTTCTGCACACACATCCACTTGATTTTCTACAAAGTACCAATAAATTGAAAATCATAAAAATCACACAACTAATATATATATATATATATATATGTGTGTGTGTGTGTGTAGATAGATAGATAGAGAGAGAGAGAGAGAGCAGTTATCACTTGCGCACCTCGCGCATTTGGCCCTTCCATACACGACTCAACGGCTGTTGTGTTAGATCTAACAGCTGATGTTTTTTCCACTCTTTTTCAGCAAAGAATCCATAGCACGTGATAAGAAATAATAAAAAATGACAATATCTCATGAGATATTGACTGAAAGTGAGACTTGGTTGCAGCACACGTTTCCCATCAATCAAAAGCACGTTTCCCATCAAACAAAAGCAGCATCATCCCGTCTGTTGAACTTTTCACAAAATCAATCCAGGCCATCAACTCCCTTGTATCTTTTTAAGAAATCAATCGAGGCCATCAAAATTGCAAGTGACCCTTGAAATGTGCGTTCATCCGATCTCATGGCTGCAACTATCCAAGGATCACTTTCAGTTGTTGGAAACTCGAATGGGCTGAATGGGTTGTTAATTGTTCAAACAACATCCAATTTTCAATTCATATCAAATGGGCTGAATGGATTGTTAATTGCCTTTTCAGCCCTAAAAAACCCTAATAATTGCGGGAATGAAGTAACCAAAACCTGAAAATAAAAAAAGCCTAATAAACCCTAAGAGATCAGCCACCGAATGATGGCTCTATATGTAACAGAAAATGGAAAACTGGAAGCACCATATGATATCTCACCCCTTTTACAGTCGAACAACATACCAGTGGCATCTCTGAATTTATGGGAAAATATATATATATATCTAAAAAATGAAAATAAATCTGTAGAGAGAGAGGGAGGAAAGGGGGGAAGGTCATATGAGCTTGTTTTTCTGAGGTCCAGATGTGCAACATCGATCCATTTCCGTCTTCTCCTCACTCCATTCCTATCCAACCCCTCTTCAACCTCTTCTTTCCTTTCTTGAGCCGGACGTTTTTTTTTATTTTTATTTTTATTATTTTTATTTTTTTTTCTCTTTTTTTTTCTTTTGCCCACGTCTTTCTGTTTTCTTCATCTCTTGATTCCCAGTCTTTTTATTCCAATTTCTCATGATATTATTACCAGCCTTCAACTTAAATCAACAGTACACACACGCACATACAAACATGCATGTACATGCATTTACATACATGCATACATACATACATACATACATTGATAGAGTCCACATCAGGTGCGCACTGAGCATCAGTGCACACCTGGCTGTGGGGCCCACTTGTGGCCCCACCTGGGGCTGGGACCAGTGGGTTTTAAAGATCTGGGTGGGGCCCTCCTCTCTACAAAAAACCAGCCACACCCAATCATCCTAAACCTATCATCCATCCAAGGCCCACAAGTTTAGTCCAATCAAAAGGGTGTACAGTCGATCTAACAGTCCAGTCCATTTAAATTGTTTTAGCACTTTATTCCATTGTGCATTTCTATTTGAGGTTTTATCATGCGTTTGGGATACGTATGTGAGCACTTTTTAAAATTTACTCACCAGCTGGACGGGGTGTGTAGGAAAATATAAGGGTCTATATTGTATTTTACATCATTCTTAGGGGCTAGTGTGTGGTTTCGGTAATATGGAGGGTCCTAACATGTAAAATTGAGAAAGTATTTCAATAACATAAAAGAAGATATAGTCAACCAGCCCTAGGTACAACTGTTCTTGTCCCTGTACCCATTTGATGTTTAGGAGTTCCACATTTTATTGATTTACTTTTCACTTAAGTTAGGGACATAGTTGTGATTTTGAGAAAAGCTGAGTATCAATCGGAGTATCGGAAATATGTCGAGTTTGAGTCCGTTGGAAAGAGGGTATTATTTCTTGAAACTTTTATTCTTGGTTGTCTCAAAATCCCTTCCATATTCCATTTTAAGTGAAAGGACTCAATTGCCATTTCCCCTTTTGCTGCTTTTATAAAGCTAAACCACCACCACCACCACCCGCCCCGCCCCGGAACAAGCCAATTCACTCTCCTTTTCTTCCTTTATCTTTCTTCCTATCCAAGCTACACTAGAGCTAATTGCTGCCATTGACTGTTTCATCATTCTCTGGTTACAGAATTGCGATTCTACTCCACAGGAAAAACTCCTCATGTGTAATATCTTGAGTTATCTGGGCCCCAGGATTAGTCTGGCCTAGGTAGTAATCTTAGTTGATTATTTATTTTGGAATTAGAAGTGTTACCTATTATAGAATTAGAAGTGTTGCACATGAAAGAGTTTTAGAAAGAGAATGAGTTGTGTGACAACTCTAATTAGAAAGAGGAAGAGGAAGTATGAGAAAAGGAGTAGGACTCTATTTTGCATATATAGGCAACCATCGACCATTCCTTAGGATGGTATTATCTTCTAACTCTTGAGAGAGAGAAATCTGAGAGAGAATTTGGTCATTGAAAATCCAAGAGAAGAGGAGGAAGCAAATTAGTGGGAAGACAATCATCGAATGTTCTATTCGCGTCCACACATCGCAAAGGCAACAATCGCTTATCGAAGGTGAGTGGATCTTCCCAATTACTTAGTTGATCAATTAAGATGGTTGATATTTGGATGTGATTCAAATATTATGTACTGTTAATTATACAGTGATTTTTGTATCCATCAGACAAGCATGAAGAGGTTTGTTTTTGGTCAAGAAATCATATATTAATGATTGTAGGGATGAGATTGGTATAATGAAGTTAGATCTGTTGAATACGTTTGAATTCTGTTGAATCAGAAACTAAGTGGCTATGCGGTAATTGATATTGGATGAGTAGTGGGACCCCTGGCCCATCACTTGATAGATCTGAACCATGGATCCTGAAGAGGACTCATGGGTGACCATGGAGGTACTAAACCCACAAGGATCGAATGTTGTTTAGGCCATTATCCAATTGATTGTAATGCCCTGACAAGAACTGGATGGAAACAGAATGAAGGTCGACAATGACTGTGGGGTCCACTGTTTGACCAGATCTGAGATCAGGACCCCACATCCTATAGGTGACCCGTAGTCGACCCATAAGTACCTGGACCCATGAAGAGTGGGCCCCATCTGGGCCCTCATCCAATTGGTATGATGGAATAGAGGCGACTGTTGCAGGATTCTATAACTCCTTGTCGTCAAGCCTTCTTGGACCCATTTGTACACTCGATTGAAAATCAACTCCGACCATCAAGTGTGGGACCCTTGGGTGACCTTTGTGTAGTTGGACATCTTGGTTTTGAACCATTGGGTCCCACTATTCAATAGGTGTAATGACTCCCAGGCGTGAATTTGATGAAGACAGGGCTGAAGGTCGACATCCATGGTGGGACCCACTACCTAAGTTAACCCTAGATTAGGACCCCACATCTTGAAGTAGGCTCAGAGACGATCTAACTGGTGGCGGTCCCATATGGCCTGGTCTCCATTTGCCCAGTTATCCAGGAACTTCAATTTTATTAACAATAAGCCTTATTTATGAATTCTAATTGTATTTGTTAAGCCTGTGGGGCCCAATAAAAATATTTGATGGTGAATCCAATCCATTAAGAGTAAAGCCTATCCTTGGGCAACCTAGACATTAGGTCTGATCTTAGTGGGACCCACTAGATTCTATAATAAGAGTGTTGCAGGCATGGACTGTGTACTATGATGGTCCCGATGTGTACAAATGAACTAGATAATTAAAGAATAACCCTAGGATGAGTACATAATTACTATATGACCCTTCTATCTGTAGTAATTGAAAGTTTTGTGTAATTTATGAGGTATTGTTAGGACTGTTTGGGCATGTTGCCATATTTCGGTTGTTTATGTATATTATGCTATAAAGGTGGGCCATTACCATATAACTCCTTAGACTGTGATGATCAGAAGTGGGGCACTAATCTGATCAGGACTTGTATGGGACTAATTCCACACTACGGATGTTGTGCCAATTATTAATAATGAAATCTGGTTGGTATGAGATTATGAAATTATGCACTTGGTCCCAGATGTGGGATGTTGGACTTAGTGTCCGGGCTGTTGTAGCGGCTGGTCCTTAGTGGACGTGAGTGACCATTGAGTTGGCTGGTCCTTAGTGGACGTGTCTGATGAGACAAGGTCATGGTGACCGGTATACACGTATACGATGGGCCTTTGAGGCGTGGTAATGTGCATGGGCACGGATATGTATATGGATGTACTTTTGATGGCATTTAATATATTGATTCAAATATGTTGATCATGTGATATTATGTTTTATGCTGCTTGTGTAATTAGAAAAATTCATTCATCAGTTGTTGTGTTGCCCCATTCAGGTAATTTTACTGCGGGTGGGATGGATCGGGATGGCGTTTAGTACGCAGATTTTGGCATACGTGGCTGAAGGGAGAGAATGAGAAATATTTAAACAATTGATAAAAGGATTAACTTTTGTTTAGTAATTTATATAATGTTTTAGTACATCATTAATTTGAATCAGAACATAGGAATTTGGATCATTTAAAGATTATTGATATTGTTTGACTTTTATAAATTAATTAGAATTATAGTTTGATTTAAATGACAAATTTCTTATGTGAACTATTTGATAAATGTATGGTAAACATTGTCAAATTATCACGATCCGGATATCCGACAGGGTCCCGGAATTTGGGTCGTGACATCATGTCGCCATCATCATTCCCATCTATTTTTCTTCCATCTTCGGGTTGGCCACCCCTTATTTCCAACTCCTTCTTCATCGTTTGTCCACCTAGAGATATGATCTTCTTCTAACTCATTTAGACCGTTGTTTAGGAGCCTATTCTAGCCACGGATCTCGACATGCAAGTCACGGGTCCTTTTTGTTTGAGAGTTGTGATTTTTTAGTGAATTTTTACTGTAGGATTTTATTTTCTTGGATTGAAGAGGTTCAACTGAGTTCGGAGAGTGTTTTAATGTAATTAAAGTGCTAAGAAACCCAAGGCAAGCATTCAATTTAAATTTCATTGCTTGAATGCTAGCCTTTTCTTGATTTCTCGTCAAATTTTCTAGTATGTTTAGAGACCCATGTTCAAGCTCATGTTGTGTTAATTTTTATAAATGGAATAGAGGTTAGAATTTGGACCCTCAGAGGAGTGCAAAAGATCCTAGAGGAGTTAGCCAAGAGGGAGAAAATTCTTAGAAAGCGCATAAGGAAATACTGCAATAGGCAATTGGCATCAGTGCCAAATGGCCACTGGCCCACAAGAGCCAATGGCCGACTGAACAGGGGGACCAATCAATCCCTAGCCCTGTCAAGCCTCTTTTGAGGCTGGTTCCTCCCACATTTGAGCCCATTGTATGGCACTCATTCCCACCCTTTTAAGAGCCCATTTGTAATCCCTCTAATGGGCCAATTAGTGGGCTTAAGCTTGGTTCCCTTGCATGAGATAAGATGCGTTAGACCTTAGGACTTAGACTCAGACTCAAAAACCTGGATTTGCCTTGACATTTGACTTAAGAACCAAAGGGAGCAATGTTTGAGCTAACATTCGCTTCCGGATTGTCCGGAAACATGGTTGGAGAAAAGTCAAGGGTATGTTAACCATTGATTATGTAGTTAATTGCCATCGAAGCACCAAGGAATTACAGGGTGCGTGAGCGATGGGAACGCTTATGAATTGGAACTCCCACCGCAGCTAGCTGGAGTTCATAAGGTGTTTCATGTATCCATGTTGAAAAAGTATGAACCAGACCCGTCTCATGTGTTAGATTTCGAACCAATGGACTTACAGCCAGATTTATCCTATGAGGAGAGACCTGTTGCAATCTTAGACACCAAGGAAAGGGTGCTACGGAGGCGAATAATCCGACTAGTCAAGGTGCTCTGGACACATCATGATCCAAATGAAGCTACATGGGAGATCGAGGACGAGGTCCGAAAGAAGTATCCGCATCTTTTCACCACAGGTATGTTTTAAATTTGGAGGACCAAATTTCCCAAGGAGGGGAGTATGTAATATCCTGAATTACCTAGGCCCAAGATTAGTATGGTCTAGGTGGTATCTTAGTTGTTTCCTTATTATGGAATTAGTAGTAGTAGTTAGAAAATTTGAAATTTGAAAGTGTCCCACGTTTTGGGAATGGAGTTGTAAAACAACTCTAATAGAGGAAATAAGAGAGATTGGAATTAGGAAGTTTATGTAACTCTCCAAGTAGGACCCCTGTTGGTTACTTATTTTATTAAGTAGGAGAGGACGACTAGGACTCGAATTCCTTTTAGTGTGTGTGTGTATATATATATATACAATCATCGACCCATTAGTGCAGTATTCAATTTCTTTCTTCTTGTTTTGGAGAGCAACTTTGAGAGAGAACTTGATCTCTGGAATCCAGGGGAAGAAGAAGAAGAAGGTCACTGACGGATGTCCTATTCGCGCCCGCACATTGCAAAAGCAACGTTTGCGTATCAAAGGTGAGTGGGTCTTCCTAGTTATTTGCGATGATTGGCTGATTGATAATCTGATATACTGCAACTATATTTTAATACCATTGGTCGACCATGGTGGTGCTGGTCCCATGTGCAGTGGACCCCACCTGGGCCCTCATCCAATCGAGATAGTGCATAAGAGGCGTTCGTCACAGTGTTGTGACTGTATTGTCGACAAGGCCTACTGGAATCTATCTGGCCACAGGACTGGAAATCTAATCCAGCCATCTGGTGGGGGGGCCCTGGGCGATCATGGAGGAGTGGGACATCTGGGAGTTGGATCAATAGGACCCACTGATCAATAAACCCAAAGAGCCCCAGGCGTGACTGTGATGGGAACAGGGTTGAATGTCGACATGCACTGTGGGACCCATCAAGGGATCTGATCAAAGATCAGAACCCCACATCTGGTGTGGGACCCATGGGCGACCCCTGTGGTGGTGGTCCCCTGGGGAGTGGGTCCCATCCACCCCATTATCCAATAGATGGAAAATTTCCAGGCGTGAGTTATTGAAAAGCCTTAGTTTGATGTTGTTCTGAACCGTGGGCCATAGAGAGGAGTCTGATGGTGGATCCAGCCCCATCAGTTTGATGGTTTACCCTTGCTCGACCATGACCTAGAGGGCCGATCTGGATTTAGTGGAGTGGGACCCACTGGATCTTGCTTAAAAAGTGTTTCAGGCGTGAATCTCTTGCTGTAATGGTTTCTATGTGTATACAGATATATTCGATGGAATTGTGAATGGGGATTAGCCCCAGACTTGCCATGTAATTACCAAATAACCCTCCCACCAAATTAAATAAGGCTTTCATGTAGTTATGATAAACTCTATGGGCTATCTTTGAATGATTGGTGGGATTCTGTCACCTTGATTAATCTTTTATAAAGGTGGGCCACTCCTACATCATCTTTACCTATTATGATCAGAAGTGGGGCACTAATAAAATGGGAACTGATATGGGACTGGTTCCACAATACTGTCGTGTAAATTATTAATAAAAATAAGCTCTGGTTGCGATGTGATTATGAAATTGTGCAATGGATTCCAGACGTGGGATGTTGGACTTAGTGTCCGAGCCGTTATAGCAGCTGGTCCATAGGGGACGTGTCTGATGAGACAGGGTCATAGTGACCGGTATACATGTATACGATGGGCCTTTGAGGCGTGGTAATGTGCATGGGCACGGATATGTATATAGATGTGGTCATGTGCATGGGCACGGATATATATATATATATATATATATATATATATATATATATGGATGTATTTCTTATGGCATTCAATATATTGATTCAAATATGTTAAATCATGCGATATTATGTTTTATGCTACTTATGTAATTAGGAACATTCATTCACCAGTAATACTGATGTTGTGTTGCCTCCTTCATGTAATCTTACTGCGAGTGAGACAAATCAGGATGGCACTCAGCACGTAGGTTTTGGTATGCGTGGCTGAAGGGAGAGAACAAGAAATATTTAAATAATTGATAGAAGGATTAGCTTTAGTTTAGCAATTTATTTAATGTTTAGTACATTATTAATTTGAGTCAGAACATAGGGATTTGGATTATTCAGAGATTATTGATATTGTTTGACTTTATTTAAATTAATTGGAATTATAGTTGATTTAAATGCCAAATCTCTTATGCGAATAATTTGATAAATGAATGATAAATATTGCTAAGTTATCACGATCCGGATATCCGACAGGGCCCCCGAATTTGGGTCGTGACAGGAAACATGGCGTTGAATGAGGTTGCTCCTACATATTAAGAGTGATCCAGGATCCTAACTTGAAAAGTTATAATTGACCATTGATTATGTAGTTAATAACGCAATCCCTGGCATCATGCCATGTTCTATAATGTTCATGCTAGGATAGCGTGTTTCATGCTTAGTGCTTGTTTGATTCGATGCTTAGGACTAGGATTAGCATGTTTGACCTTGTTGCACTTAAAACGGACCTAGTAACCATAAATTTGATGGGATGAGCTGCTCCTCACCCGTTTTGGCCTAGCATGGTCAGTCTTTAGGGATTAGTGCGCATTGGATTGTCCACTTCCCTCCTATAGACTAATAGGATATAGTATGGCGTGCTTGGTTGGCAAGCGCGCATTCTCTACACCACTACCTTCATTGTTGTCGGATCTGACTTGACCCCTTTTTATCCCTTATAGGTTGGACCATTTCCTGCCAAAATGCTTTCCGACTAATCTGGCTTGCTTAGGCTTAGTTTGGAGTAGTCTTGTCGCATTTTACCCATTTCCTTGTTTAG
The DNA here is from genome assembly GCA_038049695.1 of Cinnamomum chago. Taxonomy (NCBI): domain Eukaryota; kingdom Viridiplantae; phylum Streptophyta; class Magnoliopsida; order Laurales; family Lauraceae; genus Cinnamomum; species Cinnamomum chago. Next base: position 38,961,191 of record CP142454.1, read on the forward strand.
CCTAGCCCTTGTACTAAAACCTAGACTCGAGATAGGAAATTCCTTGTCTTGATGGGTTTTGTTATTCCACCCATGATTGAGTGACCCAAAGTGGGGACATGATGAATAAATGTACTATCAAAGTGTAAACCTATCCCCTAACTAGTCCTAGTCATGAGTGAAGTCACAATGGACCCAAATCTAGATAGCCACTAGACTTGACATGCCCTGGCTTGTAAAGCCATATTATGACCTGCCCTGTCTCAACCTGCTTGGTCACTTGTCCTGACCTACCAGTTCGGTACTTAGCCTGGTTCTAGTCATATGCATCTCCTTGCATCCCGGGCCCCCTCACACATCATGCTTACTTACACATCTCACTCACTAGACCATCATACTCGATTATACATCACGCCCAGTTGCATGTAACATGCGGCTTGCACTCCATGTCTGCTTGCATATCATATCCACATGCGCTTTATATTATCTTGGTAGTTATCCACAGTGATACCGAGATGAAGGTACATGGTATTGAGATGGCATATTACTCACTTGGTGGGTAACCAAGGATGCTGAGAGGTAGGCGTATAGTTTTCAAAATCAGAATCGGAAAGCAAATCATTCATACTCATGAATCGAATCGAATCGCGAATCGTATCGTGAATCATAGGATTTTTTATTTTTCTATAAAAACGAAAAATAATTAAAAATTAAAAGAAAAGGGAAAAGGTAATTATTCATAACCATCCATTTTTCCATTTATAGTAGTATAAATATTATAACAAGTAAGGCTATCATACAATTATATCAAGAACATCAAGACATATATATATATATGAAATAAATGATGTGTAAATAGTTAAATGAGTTTAAAGTATCAATATATATTTTTTATAATCTTTAAATCAAAATATAAAAATAAGATAAAATCCAAATCATCAATCTTACACGGTAGGATATCTCTTAAAGTTAAAAAAGTGTTCATGAAGAAAAAAAACCAAAATAGATTAAAAACAGAACAAGATATAAACAAGCACCATAAGTACAATCGAATGCTTTAGTTAAATAAATGTTCTTTATTCATCTTTAAAACCTTATCAAAGCCGTAAAAAACTCTTATGAGGTTTCGTTAACTACTAAATAACCTTTTAAAAATAGAAGTGATAAAAGAAAGGGAGAATAAAGAAAGAAAAAAGGTAAAAGATTATTAATATTAACTTATTGGCTATAGCCATTCTCGCTTAGTCGAATCGCTTGAATCGTAAGATTCAATGAAACGAGTATCGAATCGTAGGATTCACACCTGAATCCTAAGATTCATTGGTGAATGAGATTCATTACATAGATACAAATCGTTTTTCTTAAGATTCGGGATACGAATCGTAGGATTCTGATAACTATGTGTAGGCGTTCTCGTGCCGAGCGTGTTCATCATGGCAAGCATCTGCAGGTGCCAAAATGTAGGTGACTTCACACCAAGCTTGCTTCCCATTTATCCACAGTGGTTACACTTGCACTTCATTTGGCCATGTCCCACATGTATCTATACTGGCTCAAATATGTTAGATTTGGTAGACTACTAGTACCATCATGCTTATTATATGATCTGTTCGCATGCTTGCATTGCACACTTATGTACCATACTGCAGTTTAATACTTGTTATGTAATTTATATCGATTACTTGTTAGCATTTGTAGGTTTAATACTACACTTGGTGATCATAGGTAGCAGGTACTCATACCGCTAGCGTGAAGGGTAAGGCGGTTGCTTTGGGAACCGCAGGTAGGTTAGTGTGATACACTCAAGGCCTTGTTGATGATAGCTTGTCGCTGTGCAGAGAGAGCCCACACACACTCGTGGATTAGTTTCTTATTTGTATTTTGTTATCGGCCCTTGCTTTGGCCAAGGTTGTATTAGTTGGTGCTTTTAAGACATGTAGTAATTGCAATTTTGCAACCTTAATACAAATGTTTCACTCTGTGGTCTTTCATTAAAAATTTTTAGTTGGCTAAATTATTGAAATATTTCATTTATTAGATGCATCTCAGTCGCGACCCAGGATGATAAATTGCCCAGGATTCTGGGACATCACACTATCTAAATCCATTTTTGAAGCTGTCTATTAAGCAATGGCACTTGAAACTTGTGACTTATTATGGCTGCAGATTTTGCTATACGAGCTTGGTTTCATATATAAAGGTCCTACGGCATTATATTCTGATAGTAATTCAGCAAGACAGATAGCTTAAAATCCAGTTCGGTATGAACGAACAAAGCATTTTTAAGTTGATGTGCATTTGTCAAAGAAAAGATTGAAACCAAAGACGTCAAAGTAAAGTATATTCACACACGAACAATTAGCAGATTTCCTTACTGAAGCCGTATCAAGAGAGTTATGATATGCACTGTCCAGGCAGGGCATAGTAGCTATAATGCATTAGCTTGAGGGGCAGTCTTGAGAAATAATGATGGACTTAGTTGTAATTTCAGAAAAATATAAATTGAAATGTAAATATTGATATTCGTGAGTTTTTTCTTTTTTTAACTGTCAAAAATATAATAAACTATATATACATGGTTTCATCCAACCCTAAGGACCACCATCGTATTATTTGATTTCTCCCATTCCATCTCTCTCTTACTTTCTAGGGTTTTCTTATTTCATGTCAAAATCTTGGAAATATTCAAATTAGATGCTTTAAATGGATGGTGCAGTACTCCACAAGTTATTACACTATCTTTAATAAACCAAACTGCTTAAAACACATTTTTTAGGAATTTCCTTCCAACTGTGAACCTATGTTTCAATTTTACTAGTGGAAGTTTTATGGTGATTCCTCAACAATGGTTCTTGGTTCTTTAAAAGGAATGAATATTTCGTGTACTCTATAGTGAGTTTATTATTATTATTATTATTATTCGAAGAGGGTGTAGCAAAATGATTGTGACTTACCTGGGCAGATGAATGATTCATGTTATCCAATAACTCTTGCATAAGTTTGTCGTGGAATTGAACTTCAGCATCGAGCATGTTTGGTGCTGAGATTTCTATGAGTGCAGCCGATAGAAAAGCATACCTCTTGGCAACAACATTGGTTGCCACCAAATGAGGTAAAGGTTCTGCCAGACAGTCCAAAATTCTTTGCCTCATAAGAGGAACTTTCGTTCCATACTTTGCTTTCCCAGTAACTGCATACCGTATGCAAGCAGCCCACTCAGGTATAGAATCCACAGAGGGCGCTAGAATGATCTTTTGCAGTAGATTCATCATCCAGTTATCCCAGGCTTCTGAAAGACCACAAATATCAGAATGTAGCACTCCAGCCATAGCTTCAGCAGCAACACACTGCTTTGACCTCTCCTTTGCATCTGAAAACTCCTCCATTGTGTCTCTAAGTGCCGCAATAACAGGCATCCCGCATTCTTGTGCCAGCCTCTTAAAAATTCGTGCAAAGCTTGAGTAAAATGTATCACCCCCCAGCAGAGATATCCAACTAGGAGTTCGTGGCCATGATGCTGAGAAATCAAAATAGAATCTGGTGATCGATTTATCTGCTAGACTCTGGAAAGAAGCCCCATGATTTCCTCTGGAAGATGTGCTCTCAGTATCACTGATTATATGGATATGAGAAAGGCTACTGAAAGTTCCACTAAAGAAACCCTCCTCCTGAAATACCTTACTCAATACTCCTTCAAAGGATGGGCTGGAGCGGCCTTTCAGCTTTTGGACATAATGGTCATCTGACTGAGCTGAAATTTTGTGTGGTGACTCCTTCAATAAAATGTTTAAAGCTGAGATTGCAAGCACCCTTGTTTGAGGAAGTTGGCTATTCAAATTTTTTAGAAAGTGACCTGATAAGATATAAACCAACAATCACAACAAACACAGACACATAAAAAAACAGTGAAAGTAAAAACACAATAAACAGTTATTTGATGGCAGGCAGAAGCCCAATCTTGAAAAGCTCATTCATACAAATAAAACAAATTAACTGGACACTGTTAGTAACCGGTACATACAGCCACTGTTAAAAAAATAGCCATCAGACCCTTTATTCTGCGCATGTGTCACAGAAACAAACTCCAAACCGGCTCCACCATGGACAGAAAAAGCATAAAGGATTACTTCAGTTAGATTTAGGAACTCTTTTTACTCTGAATATGGAAAGTTGGTTGGATCTTCTTCCTGACCATCCTCCACGTGTCATATTCAGAAGTAATTAAATCAGTTGCTTGAATCATCTGGCCAACTTCGATATATATGGTATGATCCAAGGTCTCTGTCGCATAGTTGCGTGCAAACAGGTGATAAATTTAAACCAAAAAATGGATCCTTTTCCACATCTAAGCTGTAATGTAATACCCGGGCCCAGTATAAGGGCCAGATTATTTTAATTGTCTTGATTTTACTTAGAATTATTGGGACCCATAGTTTGATGGAGGAATTTGAGTTGGACTTGTGTTGGTTATACCATAGACTCCTAATAATGTTAGGAATAGGATTGGCATGTGAGAAGGAAATAATGAAATTAGAAAGAGGACTTTGGGAAGGATTCTAACTTAGCTTCTATATATATTGATCAACCCAAAGCTTAGTTTAGTATTAGCCTTGAAGAAATTAGGAGGAAGAACCAATTCTAGTCAGCCATAGCAGGTGAGTAGATCTCTACTCTTGTGTAAATTTGATTACTCTATTTTATCGTGAGTAGAATTCTTCTTATGCATATTGTGTTCATATGGATAGCTAATTGATCGGTGAATAGGATTCTGCATCTACTTTTAATGGAGATGATGATGGGATGATATTCTGGTATTCAATTCATAATTTGACTGTAATGGTTGATCCAGTTTCAGATTTTATGGACAGATGATTTTTAAAACGGGGTTTTTCTCACTGTTGTGATGCCACAGTACCTATCGACACCCTCTGGAACCATCATTGGAGTGGAAATTCTATTTTGTTTATATCAAAGGATTATATAGGCCCTGTACATGAATTATAGAATTGTTAAAGGATCTCTTTCAACCAAATAATCCCTCAACAGTGGCTGAAAACAGTTCTGAATTCAAGTTTTCAGAATCCAGAACGCCCCAAGCAGTGTTGACGTTTGGAGGTTGTGGGACCCCATGGCCCACTTGTTCATTAATCTGGTCCAAGGATCCGACAGGGGACCCATGGGCGACCTCTAGGCTGATGGACCCATGTGGAGTGGGTCCCATCTGGGCCCTCATCCAATTGCTTTGATGGAAGGGAGCCGGTAACTTACAGATTTTGGCTGAATGTCGACAAGCCCTATTGGGACCCCCTGGCCCACCTGATCAGAGATCAGGTCCAGTCACAGGTTAAGGGACTGCTGGGCGACCATGGTGATTAGGTCCGTCTTAGGTTTAGACCAGTGGGGTCCACTATCCAGCCAGCCCAACTGTTTCAGACATAAACCCCTTTTTCTCCCAAAAGCTGAGTTCCGTTTAGATGTTTTCGACCTGGATTTAACTTGCAAGGATTGCAAACAACCCCTGCTGGTTTAGTATTTTTACCCAGATCCTCCTAGGATCAAATCCCATGTGTATACAATCGAGTGGGACCCACTATCCAGTTGCCTTCTATATGAGAAATGTTAGACCATGTTGGGAATCTGTCGAACATTTGTTTTACTTTAGTAACTCTTCTGAAGTTACCATTAGACCCTACTGTCTTATATAAATTGTAATGGGATCCTTAAGTTTTATGAAATTGCAAACAAAGGCTTGCTATTCATTGTTATTATTTGCAAATCATTTTAAATAGTTTCCTTTAGTTCTTCATTGGTCAAATATGTATGTTGGGCACTGTTATTTAAATATATGGTGACTTGAAATGTGTATGTGGGTTAATTTACTTATGTCTTTGTTATTTGGGGATCACATGTGGTTGATTGTGTGGTTTGTATATGTATATCTTGTGGATGAGTTCGTAATTGAATATTTCCCTCAAAATTGTAAAGGGTGAGCTATGTAATTGACCTCTCTCATCTTAAACACCAATTTTGATTCGGACTGGGGCAAATTGAATCCACATGATTTGAGAAGGGGTTGATTATGGAATTTGCCCATTAGGACATTTTAAATATCATATTTTTGATGAGATATATATATATATTTGTTATTTGATTGGAAAACTGAGATACGGTGACTTTGTTTGTTTGGTTTGATTGGAAAACTGAGATACGGTGACTTTATTTGTTTGGAGGCACTTTTTGGACACCCCTAGACCACGAGCATGTATGGCCGATTTTGGGGGGATTGTTGATGTTGGACCTTTGTGGTCAGATTTATTCTGGACCTTAGTGGTCGATGGTTATGGACTTTTGTGGTCGGATTTATTCTAGACCTGGTGGTCGGTTTTATGTTGGACCTTGATGGTCGGTTTTATTTGGGCAGGTGTTATCAAGTGGCTAGGAGATTGTCGTTTGTTTGACCCGATTTCAACCTTGGTTTGAATGAGACTTTGGATGTTATTTTAATTTTTTGTGTAATCTTATCTAAGTATATGTTTAAATGCACAAATAGATTAGAATATCTATTCACTCAGTTGTACTGATATTTTGTGGATTTGCCCCAATCCAGGTAACTAGAACTTAGCGACTCAGGAAAACCGTGATGACCAGGAGATAGACTTTGGGATGCGTACTTGAGCGTCAAAGCCACATAGATGAAAATTTAGATTTAATAGATTGTTCAAATTATTTCATTTTATAGACATTGCAATTATTTTTATTGGACAATGTTATATTTGTTTATAAGATTTGGATTTTTAATACAAGTTGGTTTAAGCTGGTAAATGCCTAAATCTATATGTGATCTTTGATTTAACCTATGTGTGTGATACTTACGAATCTCGGCACGGAATTCGAAGGGCCCCGAATTCCGGGTTGTGACATGTAATAACAAATTCAGCACAAACAAGAGAGAGAAAATGAATCAACTGATTATAATATAATCTGACCAGTAGTTTCAACCAGAATCTTCGAAGATGAATCCACATCGCTCCAAGAAGCCATAGTTAACAATAACAGTATTCTGTTAGCCATTAAATTATACCTGGGAAAACAATTATCAGTTTGAATCTTTCAGTAACAATACCAAGTTCTATACGCATTGGAACTTCAAAACATTATTATATAAATGAAGTTAGGAAGATGTTCTCATTACATGTTTGTGCATTTTCTGATAATTTTTTTTATCTAACCATGCTCCTTGATATGGATGAGCCATGTATGAAAACAAATGCATGTCAAAGTAGATTACAAGAAACTATCAAGAGAGAACTCTCGATAAATCAATTACCGCCAGTGCAAGCCCGTGGTATCAAAGCTCATAGAAACAATCTGAGAAACAAAATCAGCAAAATCTGATTTATCTGACTGACAGTCTGCTGAAGTCCTCAAGATGTTTCTTGATACCCCAGAAAAGTGGATGTTGAACTTGACAAAAAGCTGTTGAAAACAAATATAAAAATGAAATAAACAAAAACAATATATATCTCTGCAGAAATGTAACAAAAAGAAAAGTCTATTCAACTTTTTACTGTTAGGATTTAAAAGCAGTACCTCATTGATAGCTTTCTGAGCTTTCAGTGATTCATGATGAGAGCTTCAAAGGCAAGAAAAATTATCAAAATTGCACAGAAAGGACATGTTTGAATATCAAAACTAAAAGGAGGACAAAAGAATCCTTTGTACAGCTAGTTACAGATACCTTGCAAGAATGCCCAAAACAAAAGAAGAGAACGACTTTGCAGCCTGGTATAAGAGTAGAAAAACATTAGTAAAAGTCGCACTGTAAATTATGTTTGATGTAACGGTTAGGAATTAGGGTACCACTGTCAAATGCCTGAGAACAGTTTGTGTTGCAAGGATCATGCAAGAACCTAGAACTGCATGTTCTGGTGTGTTCTGATCACGCAAGTTTTCGGTGAGTGTGAGAACACACTTTCCAATCAGAGATGGCCAACGTTTGAGAATCTTCAAGAGAGATTTTCCTGCAAGGCTGAATACCATTTTTACCGATGAATCAGACATGGACTCTAAAAAAAAATGGAAAAATACCACATTATACAACCCCCAATGGACTAATGTGAAAATAGAACCAGCACAAATGGAAGCATATCTATATCCACTAACAAGAAGTGTTCACTGAAAGACCAGAAGCAATCAAAACAAGATTGTACCTAAGGATCCAGTAACTCCTCAAATTAATGAACCAATAAACTAACAGAAATCAACTGTTTCTCGCAACCAGTGGAAACAATTTTACTGAAACTAAAACAAACAGAAAAGTTTAATTGATTTCACCCAGTACGATCTTTTTCGTATTTGATTTGACTATACAATCACTACCCTTTTAGATTCCTAACACTTTAAATCTTCATAAAGGCAAGATCAGTAGTTAAGAGTGAAACTTGAGAAAGAATTTTGGATGAAATTAACCGGTTTTGAATGACCAGCTACGTCTCCATTATATAGATTTCAGTTACATTAAAGATGGAAAATACAAATCAATCATATATCTATGATACCTCTAATGGTGTCTATCATATCTGCTAAGATAGGATTATTGTTAGCCAAGTAATAATTTACATTTATGGTAGACCAAGAGGCTATATGAGTTCTATACTCCTTCAGTAAATTTGGTACACTATGACCTACAAAATTTTATTAAAAAAAGGGTCCTTCAGCTCTGACAGAGCACCACCAAACAGTAGGATAAAATAAATCATTTGGGTCCAAAGAACATAAAAGTCATGTAAAATCTTAGAGCACCGCCCTAGTAGATCATCATAAAATACATCCCACATTCACTAGGAAAAAGAGCGGTCTAACATACATTCAACCTATATGATGAGGAGATATAGTGAGACATCAGGGCCCCTATTTCCTTTTTATTATAACAGTTTATTAAAGAAATGATCAGTACAAACAATAAAAATAATCAGTATAAACAATTAGAGAAACCCATTTGAGATGGTTTGAGCATGTTAAATGCTGGCCACCAACAACACTGGTAAGGAAAAGTTTGGCTATGCAAGTTGATGGCCCATCAAGGGGAAAGGGTAGGCCAAAGAGGACATGGATGGAGGTAGAAAAAATATATTTGAAGAAGCGGAACTCATCTATGGATTTGGCTCAGGAAAGATCGAAATGGATAATTCATGTAGCCGACCCCAAAATAGTTAGGACAAGAGTTTGATTATGATGGTGATGACGATCAGTACAGACAATACAATATTACATAAAAAAAGAGTGAAAAGTCACATATTGTGCTCTTGCAAACCACCGTAACAGCTGATGGTGTACAGATGAAACCCACCGTACTCCTACATTTCGAATATGAATTTATCTTCATAAGTATCAGATGCAAAAGATGGAAGGAGGAAGAGAGTAAGTTAAGATCTGGCTGCTCAAATAATTTTTTAAGTTTGGTATCTCCTCCGAATTGTACCCTATATGTTGGCAATATAAACAATGAGAACTATGATTCCTCTTCTACTCTTCACAAGTATGGACTCCGTAGCTTCACTAGAGTCACAAATTAAACATTGCTTAACCTACACTTCTGTAACCATGGACATGGAGATTGCTTCAAGAAATAAATAGCTTTCTTCAATTTGTAGCCTCTCCCTCTCCATCCATCCCTGTCGCCATGTAGAAAGGCATTCTTTACACCCAGCAGGAATAATGGCCAATATTGATTTGCTGGAATTGAGAGAACCTAACAAAAGAATTTAGCTTCGCCACAAGAAAAAATATCCCCTGATGATCCAATACACTACTAAACATTCTTTAATCTGCTCAATTGATCCCTCAGGATGGTGTTCACTATGAACATCCAATTCTCCTCTTCGTTTCTAGTAAGCATATTACTTCTTTAGTCTAATTCTGTTGAAAAGCTTTCACAGTCACAGTGATTGAAACCTCCCTAAAGCAAATGGAGAGTGATTTGTCAGACCTAAAGGAACGTCCACTGACGACAAGGCATCTAATAACCAATGATGAACAGAAGAAACTAAATGATGCATAAAAACACCTTTGGACAGAATACTCTCTAATACTCTTACCTTTTCATAAGGCTTTAGACAAGTTTCAGTCAGAAATCTAAACAAATGAAAATAATATAACCGAGGAGAGGGACCAGTTGAATAAAACGATGGTTTTATGGGACCTAAAGAAACTGACTGTTGACTGCTGAGAAGGCATCTAAAAACCAACAATGAATGAAAAAGACAGGCTAATATGTAATGAATCTTTGAATAGAATGTTTCGTAATACTTTCTCACCTTTTCCTAAGGCATTTGGTAAGTTTAAATCAAAATCCAAATGAATGGAAATTGTAATGACCCAACACCATACTTAAAAGTAAACTGGGGATTAGGTAGTGCTGAACTAGAGTGGAAATAAGATCCAAAAAGAAAAAGGAAAAGAAGAAGGGGGAAAAAAAGTAAGTGGTGAGTAAGATAATGAGTGTTGTATCTTGTTTTAGCTTTAGAAGCATTAAAATTCAATTTCAGTTGGTCTTTTGATTAATAAACACGTTTTGAAGTGCACACTAGACTAATTTACTTGCTTTGAATTGTTAATTAGAGGGGTTGCCTGATTTGAATATCCAATTTGTTCGAATTGTCCCTTTTGAATTAATGTGATTTTTATCTTTTAATTTGATAAGAGTCTATTTGTTCTGATTTGACTTCTCTAGGAATTTCTAAATGAATGAAATTTCTGTGATGATTTCATAATAGTTGATCTGTTTTGATATGATTTGCTTTTGGTGCCAATTGCATGTGATATACATATGGTTTGATTTCAATGTTTATGATTTTATCTGAATATAGCTGAAAAGAATGCCATTGCCTGCAAGTTAAGAAGGTGCGTGAAGTCCCTTGGGTAAAAGACCTTAAATTAAGACCCGCTATTGGCTAGGTGGTTATCTAAATGTGTGGATCTCTACTAATCAAGCCACAAGCCTAGAGTCTATTGTCAATATGAGATTGACATTCGATATTCAGTGCCTCTATTAGCCATATGTTAGCCTGGGCATTTATATATATCTAATTATTTTCACCATTAAGCTATATGTTAGCCTTGGTATCTATACGTGACCAGTTATTTTCAACAGTTTGGACATCCAGTTCTATTTTCTAAGTTCAAAACCTTACCAATGAGGTCTCTAATGTATTTCCAAAGGAATTGGCAGGGCACCACCCAAACGGATGTTGATTTCACCATTAAATTGGTTCCAAGGACTGCACCAATTTCTAAGGCCGCATCCAGATGGCACCTGCTAAGTCCATGCAGCTTAAGGAGGAATTGAGAGTTTTACTAGATAAGGGTTTTGTTCGACCCTGTACCAACATGGGGTGCTCCGGTGTTCTTTGTTATAAAAAGAAGGGTGGATCTATAAGGCCATGCATTGATTATAAGTAGTTGAACCAGGTGATGATGAAAAACAAACATCCACTGCTAAGGATTGCTGACTTGTTTGATCAGTTACAAAGGGCACAATATTTTTTGAGGATTGATCTCTGATTAGTTGGTGTCAGCTTAGAATAAAGATAAGGATATTCTCAAGGCAGCTTCCAGGACATGATACAGTCATTATGAGTTTTTAGTCATGCCTTTCGAGCTAACTAATGCACCAGCATCATATTTGGATCTGATGGATCAGATTTTCAGACCTTCCCTGGATCATTGTGTTGTAATGTTTGCCGATGACATTCACAGCTGTTCTCAAACCTAGGAGAATCATGATAATCACTTGAGGATTGCCTTACAGGAAGGAGCTCACAGAGAATAAACTGTATGCCAAGTTGAGTAAATGTGATTTTGGCTAACTGAAGTAACATTCTTAGGTCATGTCATTTCCAAGGAGGGCATATCAGTAGATCCACCAAAAATAGAGACAGAGTGGTAAAATGGGAAAGGCCAAGTAATGTGGCAGAGGTTGACAACTTTTTGGAGGTAACAGGGTATTAAAAGGTTCACAGAAGGGTTCTCTCCATTTCAAATCTATTCACAGAGAAGAATGTCAGGTTCAAATGGAGTGAGAATGTAAAAGGAGTTTTCAGGAGTTGAAAAGTCGATTGACATCCACAACTGTTCAAATAGAGGGGTTTTCATTGTGGGGAGGCGAGCGCTTACAACTTAGGGGGACATGGGATGTCTGGGCCATAGCTCCTTGGGCTTTTTCCAGATCTAAACAGGGACAACCACCCCCAGGACCCAACACATGGGCCCACCCCTACCTGGGGATAGCCTCTTCGGATTCTCTCTGTGTTCTTCTTTCGAGGTGTTTTTTCGAAGTTTTTGTCTGCACTGTTTTGTTTTGTTCGCTTGCCTTTTAAGTATCTCTCTCTTGTAATGTTAAGCTCTTTAATGAGTGTTAATATTCAAAAAAAAAAAAAAAAACAGAACTTGTGGTTTTTCATTCATTTTAACTTGTTAAAGGTACCCACATTTATGTCATTTAATCTTATGAATGGTAACACTAATCTTCAAATGCTTGGATCATTTAGAAAATATAATTGGTTTTGATCTTCTAGAATCCATGCAAATTACCCTTCAGCTTTCCCAATATAAAAAAAAAAAAAATAGAAACTAAAAATGTTTGGATAAAAAACCATGGGACTCGGGCAAATAGGTGACACAAGGGGTGACTCAACATGCCACCTGCCGAGATGACTCAAACTCGACCAATTCTTATAAACATGCCCCTTAGGGCCTCTTTGGTAACTTCACCATGTGGTAATAGTGAAGTAACCGTACAGCCCAATGGTTGAAAATTTTCCTGAGTCCATGTTTGGGCATAAGGCGAAGTGTAGTGAAATTTGAATTTTCACTTCAACCATACATGTAACTGCCAAGTGAAATTTGAATTTTCACATCAGCCAGACACGAACTACAAGCAAAATAAATGGAAGTCCAGAAATTCTTGTCTATTTTGAAGAGTCTTGGAACCATTGTTCACTATGTTTAATGGAAACCATGTAACACAAGCCCAGAAATCCATCACGGGCCCCACATAATGATAATCTGAATCGTTCAAAATGAATATCAGGCCCTCCTAATATAATCTAAAATTTCAATTTAATAGAGGGGAGATGGTCGGTGGTGATGAAGACGAGTCCACATCCTCTGTTGTAGCTATTATATGTGAGCCATGATTCAAAATAGCACATTATCGGCCGTAGTGGTCAAGGCCGCTGTGCTATTCTGAAAATAGCGGTGCTACGGTCTAAAACATAGTACTTAGTAGAGCCAAACAATTTTAATTTTAAATATTGTTTTTCCTATTTCTTCTCCTCAATAGCTTTTCCTAAAGTTGCCTCTGCCCTTATATGGTTTCAAATCACTAAAAAAACCGCAAGGTTGGTTGTTATACATGATTCAGAATTTTTTAACTACTTAAAAAATTCACACTGCTACACCACTTCGTATCGCCCGATACGCAGCATTTTGGCCACTTGCCGCTACGCAGGCCGTAACTGCTATTTTGATCCTTGATGTGAATTTAGTGGTCTCCGGGAATCCATCATGGGGGCCATATAATTATAATCTAAACAGTTCGATCTAAATATCATCCCCTCTAATGAAATGTCCTAAATTTTCATTTCAATAGATATGGAGCCCACTGTCCAATTGAGCACATGATTGGTTGTGTTCGTCATACAAAAAATACAAATTAAAAAAAAATCACTTTTCCTTTATCATAACCATCCAAACACATTTTTCACTTAACCAAAAAGTCAACTCTACTTTCAAACCACCACTAATTTTCACTTGATGTGACATTTCACTTTTTTCACTCTAGAAATTAAATTATCAAACAGGCCCTTAAAAGAATATGGCAGAGTCAACTTGAACTCAACTAACTTTTAAAACCCAAGCCCCTTTAAAGTATATGAAAATTTCTATGGTACCCAACATATTCATATCGAACCGATTGTATCAGTACCATAGTTGTCAATTCCGTTTCGTTTCGGCTGGAATGGCTAGAATTTTTTGTTCCAGTCCTCCGGCCAAAACGGAATGGGTACTCAAAAATTTCGGTTTGAATTCCGGTTGTCAATTTTGATTAATTCTGGTCCATTTCGGTTTGTAGCACAATTTTCACTTTTTGTAAAAAAAATTCTCAATATTCATATGATGAAACATGCATAATTTATATTCTATTTTTATTTTTCTATTTTATATATATATGTACATATATTTTTAATTTTTTATTATTCCTAAAAGTTTTGCCGAATTTCCGAAATATTCCATCTTGGATGCTTAGACCGAAACGGAATTGACAACAATGATCGGTCTCAATACTATACCGATACTTCTAGGGTACAGGTTTAGCATATCCTACTTACCAAGTCCATATTTCAAACAGTTCTTTTACTTTTCTTACATATCAACATAAAAAATGTTAGAAAAGAATGAAAACAAAGATAATTTCATTAATTCAAAGTGTTCTAAGAAAAAATTAGGACAGCCATATAAATATCCAAGTCCTACATTTCCAAATGTGCATAACTGTGTCCGTATCCCTATCCATATGCCGGCATCATAGGTCACAGAATGATTGTCGAATAGTCAGACTCAGACGTATATAGTAGATTACTGTGAAACAACAAAAGAGCTATTCAAAGGAACACCAATTAATATTACATTTATTGCATCAGAATTCTGTAAAAATCATCATAGTACTACTGATCAATTTTAGGAGTGTTAAAGGACTCACGCGCGAACAGTTTCATAGCTGTGCAAAGAGAAGTTTAGAAGATCATCCATCAAAAGAACCACATGCTCTGATGGAGATAAGTTTCCATTTATACGATACAAGTGGTATGAAGACTGAGAAGATCGCCACGTGTTATGCATGTATGCCTTGTCAATAAGTGCCCACCTGGGCCTGGAAAACCAAAAAACATGTATGCAGAATGTAAAATGCCACATTTTCCAACTGTTCTAAGAATAGCACAATCTGTAAAGCATAACAGGAAAGGCACATTACCTTCTCTTCCCCTCAGCATGAGAGGAAACAATAAAATTAGTTGGAGGCTCTATTATAGTAGCAGACTCCAATTTCCATGCCTGCCTGTGATTAGACCATTCATCAAATTCCAAGCTTCCTGTGTCATTAGGGAAAACCCATGAGAAAAACCAATAGATAAAATGTTGATTAGCTGTAACTACTGAGAACTGTAAGGTTGTGTTTCATATAGATGCAGGGCCCATACCAAAATTTCCTAAAGCATCCACAATACGAATAATGAGGATCAAAAGGATGCTCTCATCTGATCTTTCTTCCAATAAGTATCTGCCCAGTGTTTACCAAGAAGTGAGATTCAGTATAGCAAAGCGAGAAAAAAAAAAAAACAGGGACATTGAAGAAGAATCCAAGGATATCCTATATTACTTGCAAGCAACATGTATAATCTCAGCAGCTTTTTCCCTCATTTCAGAACTGCCAACAGTTGAACCTGATGCTCCAGCAATTATAAAAGAAATGTACTCCTGGTCCTTGGTGTTTCCATTTCTAATGGACGGATGGAAGTCGGGTAAGCATGATAATACACCTTGCAATGCTGAGTCAATTCGCAACAGGGTCACTTTCAGGTGCTCCTTCTCATTTCCTGGGAAGTCAGTTTTACTTGGGAATCAGAAGGTTCTAAATCTAACAGATGCAAAACAAAAGGACCTGTTTGCTTCCATTAAAAAAAGAGCTGTATGGTTATTCAAAAAATAAATAAATAAATAAAAATATCCACAGACGATGTTGTAAGTTCTAGTTTAAAAAAAAAATTGAAATGAAGAAACAATAGCAGACAGAAACAGCTGCACAAATAAATAAAATTCCCCATAAAGAACATTGGATGAATCAAAATAATAGCAATATGCAAACACCTGTATAAAAAACATGCAGGCTCTCAAAAGACATAAAAAGATAAAATTCCTTGTGATATATAGCCCAAACTCTATCCATGGAGATGAACATAATTTTCCATTTTTAATGCGGAATGGGGAAGAGATGCAAGGCGGGTAGGGGAAGATGGAGTTGATAGCTCTTTCACACCTTGAGCTCTCAGGCTTCACGCCCATGGTATCGAGCCATTCCCATCGCAGGAGAGAGATTGCAGAGAACAAAGCACTCAAAAACTTTTATTTTCATTAATCATTGTCTAAAGCCAAATGAGGCATTACATCATTATATAAGAAAAGCAAATAACCCTAGAACAAATCTTGACTATCCAAACACATTGACGGCCAGGATTAAAACATTCATACATAAAACACATAACCAAACCAAACCAAGCCTTTTCCCACTAGGTGGGGTCGGCTATATGGATCTGACGACACCAATCAAATCTGATTAGGGCCATGTCCTCCGTTAGATCCATGTAGGCAAGGTCATGTTTAATAGTTTCTTTCCAACTTCTCTTGGGTCTCCCTCTCCCTCTCCTACTCCAGGCAATCTCCATGCTTTCACACCTTTTAACAGGTGCCTCCGTTGGGCGCCTTCTAATATGGGCGAACCATCTCAGTCGATTTTCTCTCATTTTATCTTTAATCGGTGTTATTCCTACTTTGCCCCTAATCTCCTCATTCCTAATCCTATCTCTCCTTGTGATCCCGCACATCCATCTTAGCATTCTCATCTCCGAAACTTCCATCTTTTTAACATGATTATGTTTTACTGCCCAACACTCTGATCCATAAAACAACGCAGGACATACCGCCACCTTATAATACTTTCCTTTAACCTTGAGGGGGACTTTCCGATTACACAAGACCCCCGAAGCACTCCTCCATTTGGTCCACCCGGCCTGAATCCTGTGACTTACATCATTATCAATCTCTCCATCCTGTTGCACCATAGATCCATGGTACCTAAAGTTTCCTTTCTCTACAATCGTTTGTGTGCCCAAACTTACTTCTAAGTTAGCAGGTGTCCTACTTTGACTAAACTTGCATTCCATATATTCCGTCTTGCAACGACTTAGCCTAAACCCTTGTCTCTAACGTATTCCGCCACAATTCTAGCTTAGCATTCACTACTTGTCTAGTCTCATCCACTAAAACAATGTCATCTGCAAATAGCATACACCATGGCACCTCATCCTGAATATGTCTTGCAATCTCATCCATAACTAGGGCAAACAAGTACGGGCTTAACGCTGAGCCTTGGTGTAGACCAATCGTGATAGGAAACTCTTTAGTCTCTCCGCCAGTCATTCTTATAGATGTCACGGCTCTATTATACATATCATTTATCGCCTCAATATATGCGACACACACACTCTTTTCTTTTCCAGTACTCTCCACAGAATCTCCCTAGGAACTCGGTCATAGGCGTTCTCTAAGTCAATGAACACCATATGTAAATCTCTCTAACCATCTCTATACTGTTCCATTAACCTTATCAGGAGAAAGATAGCCTCCATGGTTGATCTCCCAGGCATGAAACCAAATTGATTCTCTGAAATGTTTGTTGTTCTTCTTAGTCTTCTCTCAATAACTCTCTCCCATAATTTCATTGTATGGCTCATCAATTTAATCCGGCAGTAGTTCGCACAGTTTTGAATATCTCCTTTTTCTTGTATATGGGTACAAGAATACTTTTCCTCCATGCATCAGACATCTTCTTGCTCTTTAGCACTACATTAAAAAGCTTTGTCAACCAACTTATGCCATCCTCCCCCAAGCACCTCCAAACCTCAATAGGGATACCATCTGGCCCAACCGCTTTCTCATTCTTCATTCTTTTCAATACTTCTTTAACTTCTTCCCTACTGATTGTCCTATAGAACATATGATTCGATTCTTCCCTAGAAATGGTAAGTTGCCCCAATTATATGTCACTACTACTGCTATCGTTAAATAACTTGTAGAAGTAGCTCTTCCAACGCTCCTTTATCTCCTCATCCTTTACTAATACCTTTTCATCCTCATCCTTAATATATTTAACTTGGTTTAAGTCCATCGTCCGCCTATCTCTGGCTTTGGCAAGCTTGAATATCTCTCTTTCGCCTTCCTTAGTGTCGAGTCGCCTATATAGCTCCTCAAAAGCCTTTGCCTTTGCTTCACTAACTGCCTTTTTGGTTTCTCTTTTTGCTTCTTTATACCTCTCCAAGTTCCCTTCATTTCGATCATTTTGCCAAGTTTTAAAACACTTTCTTTTAACTCTTAGGCCTCGCTCCACCACCATGCCTCTTTTTGTGCCGGAGCACCCCCTTTGGATTCTCCTAAGACTTCTTTCCCTACCCTCTTAATACACTCTGCTATCTTATCCCACATAAAACACATAAACCAAAAAAAAAAAAAAACCTCTGAATAATATAAAAATAAACACAAACCAAATGGGTTGAGCCCAAAGGACCAGTCAACCAATGGATCATGGGTTTGCCCTCCGACTTCTCCCTGTCTTGGAGAGAACCAAACCTCGAGTTCTGTAGACATTCTCAAGGATCGAAAGTCCAATGTAGAAATTCTCGATGTTCTTCTTGATCTTCATATTCTTCACATGGCTTAGAAGATTCACTCGATATTTTATTCCAAGTAGAATTTAAGCTTCATGTCTTTTGATGTCCAAACTTGGACTGGATGTGCGCTTTAATGAATTGATACTTCAAGTCTTGAATTTGTACCATCTGCACGTAATCTTCTAATTTCAATAGTTAATTCCCGAAGATGAAATTAATGTGAGGAACCACAATTACTTCTTTTGAAACCTCTAGAACAATATATATATTTCCTCCAATGAAATATTTTGCTTTTCTGGAAGTAGGACAACGATCAGATCCATCGAATGTTCAGTTAGAATGTTAACCATTTCCAATTCTTCAATGCCCGCGTCTTCTTCCTCTGTTGCTTGCACTTGTTGATCAACATCGTTATTAGAAAGAGGCTCAGCTTTGTCTTCCAATTGATCTAACGTAGGTTACTTTTTAGGAGTTTTGATTGTTACTTCACCCGAATTTGTTGTGAAATCATTTTTTCCAAGTTTTTGCTTTTCAATCTTAGTCTTGACATCCTTTGTCATGGGTTCCACCACATGGACTCTTCGGCGCCGTTTAGCATTGTTCCTATATTGTTCCTAAATTTGAAAATCAAATTCAATGAGCTTACGGTTAGCTTACGACTAGCCGTAAGTCCCCTACGGCTAGCCGTGAAGCTCACTGTAGAACAAATTGGCCTGTTTGGACTGAGGTCAAACTAGCCGTTGGGACTTTGGTGGCTAATTGAAGGCTAATTGCCAACAAGTTGTTGAAGAGTGCTCTATATATACTTGAGCTCATTCCAATGGCAACTCTTGGGGTTTTGAGACCTCTTTCCAATAATAAGTGCCCTTATAGTAATACCATACTAGAGCTCCCAAAATCCAATTCCACTCACACTTAGGCTTTCAAATAGGCATACTTAAGAGCAATCAAAGTTCTCATTAAGTGTGCTTAGTGGAATTACTTATCTAGGGAAAACCTTGATCTTTCAAATTTAAACCTCTTCATCCCTATACTTGACTCCCTAATCAACTTGGGCGTGCACACGTTGGAGCATCATATCAAAGGCCTTTTCCAGATCCAGTTTGTCAACAAGGCCAGGTGTTTTGTCTTTGTATCTGGAGTGCATGCATTCGTTAGCGACTAGGACACCATCTAAGATCTATCTTCCGTGGACAAAAGCACCTTGGGAGGGAGAAATGATCAATGGGATGATCTTTTGGAGCCTGGTTGCCAGCACTTTAGCCAATATTTTCTAGATGCTGCCTAAGAGGCTTATGGGCCTAAAGTCTCTCAAACTGTCAGCCCCAAATTTCTTAGGCACAAGGACAATGAAAGAAATGCCAATAGCTTTTGATAGCCTTCCTCTTGAATGGAACTCCTCCATGAAGGCCATAATATCTTCTCTTAGAAGATCTCAATATTTTTGGAAGAAGTATATTGGGAAATCGTCTGGGCTGGGGCTTTTTCACTAGCTAGATGGAAAACTACTACACTGACTTCTTCCTCTTGGCACTCGCCTTCTAGCCAATTAGCACTCTCCCCATTGATGGTGGAGAAGTGAAGGTTATCTAGGGATGGTTTGATCCTTCATCTTTGTTGTACAGATTAATGAAGAAATCAATAATGTGTCTGTTTATCCCTTCTCGGTCCTCTAGTCTAACTCCATTTTCCATCAAGTAGTTAATTATGCTTTCCCTCATTCGTGTGGTAGCCATGCTATGGAAGAACTTGGTGTTCTTGTCCCCTTCTTTGAGCCACCGACATCTTGATCTCTATTTCCATTTTCTCTCTTCTTCCCGGATTTTCCGCTCGAATAGATCTTTAAGTTTGAATTTATTAGCAATGTCCATCTCAAATAACATTTGAGATTCTTCCTTAGTATCAAGGGCTTGCATTTCTTCGAGATATTTAGCCTTAAGGGATTCCACCGGCCCAAATTTGCTCTTGATCCGATCTTTAATGCTGAGCTTCAGCTTCTTAAGCTTTGAAGAGAGTCTAAAGCCTGCCCAACCGTTAGTGTCATAGCTATTCCACCAGTCCTTGATAAGGGCACTGAATTCTTTATCCTCCAGCCACATTAACTCAAAACGGAAAGGACAGGGCCCCCACCTAACACATCTGGAGTCGAGTAAGATGGGGCAGCGGTCAGAAATAGGCTTGGGTAGAGTTATTTGGCAAACTTGTGGATACAAATCGACCCAATCACCTGTTACCAAGAATCAATCCAGTCTCAGCAGCGTTGGAGGATTCTGGTGGTTAGACCCATGCATTTAGTCCCCCCTAGTTGTAGATCGACGAGATAGTGGGAGTTGATCCAATTTGAGAAGGCCTCCATATCTGCTGTAGTGCTGCCACCTCCGGATTTTTCTCAAGGGAACCTAGTGATATTTCAGTCACCACCAAGACACAAAGGGCCAGCCCATCTACTATGAATTGAGTCAGGCTCACACCAGAAACTACCACTCAATCTCCGGTCTATAGGGCAGTAGACTGAGGAGATTATCAAGGAAGAACCGGTTGTCTTATCTACAAGCACTGCCGACACTGAAAAAGTACCAATGTAATGGTCTATCAAGGTGTACTGTCTACTGTTCCAGCCAAGCAGGATACCTCCAGCACATCCGTCAGCATCTAGCGAAACCCAGCTGCATTTGTTATTACCCCATAATTCTTTGACAATCGATTGTAGCATTGAGCTGAGCTTGGTTTCTTAAAGGAGCAATAAATCAGCTTTGCAAGAGCAGAGAACCTCCTTTATGATTGCGCTTCACTCAACTCCCTAAACCGCGAACATTCCAAGACAGAGCTTTCATTGATAACGATTTTTAAAATCTCTAACTCGGTTGACAACTTTAAGAGATGATGAACTCTCAAGAGGACGGTTGTCGTAATTATGGAACACTGAAGCTTCTAAAGTTCTCTGCTTCCCTTTCTTCTGGGCTTCTTTTGATAGATGTCAGATCTGTTTTGGAATGTCGTTGTCATTGTCCAAGGCGATTAAGCGTTCTCAGCCTCCATTGTCATTGTCTACTGAGATGCCTATCACCACATGATCTGATTTTATGGGAGGGCCAAGAATTGGGATGTGCAAGTTGAGTTTGTGGAGATTCTGAACCAGTTCCTACCGCAAGGACAGGCAGGGGGGTTCTTCTTTCACGATCAGGTCTCAGAGACGTGTTGGCTGGCCTGCACGTTGCCTTTTTGGAGGTATATATCCAGCCCTCTTTGGACTTCTGACGTGAGAGAGGGGGCCTGGCAGAGTCCATGAGGGCAGAGGAAGGGGAGTCTAGCACAGTTGGGGAGTCCGGCACAGAGTGCAGAGCGGCAAAGAGGGACGAACTGCATATTGTACCGGGGGGAGGGGAGGCAGAATCTGAGGCGTAACGACTGGCGACTATCCGAAAAACGTCTGTCGTCTATCGACTTAAGTCATCCAATCATAGTTGTCAATTCCATTTCGTTTCGACGGGAATTTTTTGTTCCGGTCCTCTTACCGAAACGGAATGGGTACTCAAAATTTTCAGCTTGAATTCCGATCATTTCGGTCCATTTCAGTTGTCCATTCTGGTCCATTTCGGTTGTCGATTTCGGTTAATTCCAGTTCATTTCGGTTTGTAGCACAATTTTCACTTTTTTTAAATTTTGATCTCAATATTCCATATGATGAAACATGCATAATTTATATTCTATTTTTATTTTTCCATTTTTTATATATATTTACATATATTTTTAATTTTTTATTATTCCGAAAAGTTACTCCGAAAGTTTTACCAAATTTCCGAAATACCGAAATATTCCATCTTGGATGCTAGACCGAAACGATGACCTAAACGGAATTGAAAACTATGTATCCGACACTTGCAGGTGCCGATTGGTAATTGTGTGGTGGGAGGAAGGAGAAGTAGGTGTCTTGGGGGAAGGAGCAGAGGGTGTCTTACTCGTCTGTCGTTAAAGAGGTCATCGTAACCTTGGTGGAAACCGATGTGGAGGAACCTCGAGACAATGCGAATCTCCCAGTTGAGGCGAACTTCGTTTCCTCTCGAAATGTTGAGGCTAAAGAAGTTGGGGTTGAGTAGTTGGGATAACCCAGATAACTACGAAACGATCAGAAGGTCTCATCATTAGTTAGCCCATGGCCCACAAAAGGGTGATGTGTTATGGGCCAAGTCCTATTATCTGTTTGGGTCAGTTGCTTTAGTCCAATTCTGCGACCCGAGTCTCGCTTGCGAACCCTAGCTTCCTTCAGGAGGATTGAGGGGTTGGGTTTGGAAAGAGATTCTTCGCTTACAAGCGCTGGCTTGGCTTCTGCAGTCGTCGCGATGGTTGTGGCAATCAAGATGTTTTCGCCGTTCCTGGGGGAGACAAGGGTGGGGAGATCTTCTTCGGCCCTGACTAAGATGAGGAGATCCCCAACTGAAAGAGGGAAATCTAGCAGAAGCTTGCAGGTTCTACTGGTGAGCACCTTCACGCGACCGTAGGCTAAGATCTTCTTCTCCAACGTGTGTCGATTCACTTTAATGGTTGTGCCGATGCAATCCCCTAAGAGGTGAAATACACCTTTGTTCTAGGCTTGCAGTGGGATGCCGTGGAATCTTATCCATTTGGTGGTTGGAGGGGAGCCGATGAGCTCCATCCACCTGTCGATAGCGACGAACGAGGAGGAAGAACATTCGGCGGAGCATTCCAGGACCTGACTGAAACCAATCAAACTTAAATAGAGGCTCTTCTTCTCTGACTCAACAACCCAAAGGGCCACCAGTATATAATTCTCTTGGTCGTCCTGGATGATCCAGCCTGCACAAGAGCCATAGATGGTTGCTGGAGGACGGCATCAAACGTTGGTCGTTGCCTAGTGCAAGTTCCCTGGGTTGTCAAAAGAAATCTGGGTGGGGGGAAGCCTTTTGGGAGGGATTTTTCTAGGCGAGGACGAGCGACTTCAGCAAGGATGCGTCTGCCTCCCCATGGCCTTCCGTTTTACGATTTCGATACGTTAGAGAGCCTCCCTTTCTATTTTAAATCTAACAAATCCAAAGCCTCTTTGCTTGCCTAAGGATCACTCAATCGGGGGGAAGGAGTCGATCATTGAACCAGCCCTGCAGAACACGGATTCAAGCTCGGTTTTGGAGATAATTGTAGGTAGATTAGAGACAAAGAGGGAGAAGACAGGGGAGGGAGGACGCCTTCTCTAGGCCAGGTTGTGGTTCTTGCCATTAAGGCATTCCATCCTATCTCAGAGCTTACAGCTTACATTCTATATTTGAATTCTTTTGGCCACTTAAAAACTTCACGCTACTACGCCGCTTCGTAACGCTGCAACCACTACGTATCGCCCGCTACATAGCATTTTAGCCACTAGCCGCTAGGCCTGCCCCAACCGCTATTTTAATCCTTGGTTGCTGGTCGACTAGAGCCCAATGAGAAAACTCAAGAATAAATTATCAGGCAGCTTGATAGTTATAAAAATGTTATTGGACAATTTGGAATGGGTTTGGTAGTAAGGCTACGCAATAAACTGGCACCAGGTAATATGACATTCATTCTCTCTTCAGTGAAAGTGCATTGTAAATTTATTTTATAGAATTAAATATAATTATTTTCCAACTTTTAAATTTTTATAGCTGCATAGTGGATCAATTTGGAGATGAGACCCGTGAACTACAAAAATTCACCATGAGGATTCTAAGTCAATGTTGTAGTTCTAGTGGACGTGAAAGAAACTGGAGTAGTTTTTAACATAATAGATTGAATGATCTAGTCTTTGTCCACTACAACTCGAAGTTTCGAGAAAAATATTAATAAATTTCTACATTTTATTTCTCTTTTTTAGCTTTGACTACTTAAACTTATTTACATAACAACTGAGTATGGTATAAATATATGGAATTTCTTAGGTACCAGTCTAGAAGAACTTCATCGACTAGTGATCCAATTAGCTTGGAGAATATTGATGTTTTATCAGATTGGCTATGCTAAGAGCCTGCTCTTATGATTGAATAAAATGTCCGTGGGTGGGAATTTGTAGAGAAACCAGCCCAAATGACAATGGGAAAAGATGAAAGAATTCAAGCTTTGGAAGAGTGAAGATGAGGGGAGGGGGATGATGTAACTTCTCAAGCTTTGGTATGCTTGAGAAGTTTGAGATGATGATACTCATTTTGTTTTCTTTCATTATTATTTTTTTTATAACAAAATATAGCTGTCATGTTTCATTGTTTACTGAGTAGTTTTAATGTTCTTTATATCTTGTTTTGACTTTTCAATATCTTGTTGGGATTTTTATTTTATTTTATTTTACTTAAGGAATTTTTTATAATTTTCTTATTTTTCATTCTCGCCTTTCTAGGAACTGAACGCCGGAATTGACCAAAATGTCGGAACATTCTACTTCAAAGCCAAACCGGAACAAGGACCGAAATGGAATTGACAACCATGGTATGATAATGGATTAATGTAGTTCTGTTGGGGCTGGATGATGGGTTTGACAGGGTCAGTGGATGACGGTGAAAAGGGATGATGGTGTAAAATGAAATTGAAGATTGCGGGTAGGATAGACGTACCTGTGCCAATTTTTAAATCCAGGTGGATCGATCTTTGGCTCTGATACCAATTGATGAAGAACAGGAAAGAGATGCAGAGCAAGTAAGGAAAGATGGGGTCGATAGGGCTTCACACCTGGAGTTCTCAGGCTTCCCATTATGGCATCGCGCCATTCCCATCGCATGACAAATTTTAGAGAGCAAAGCACTCGAACATCTCTTTTCATCCAATTGATGCAGAATGAGGAAGAGATGTGGGGCAGGTAGAGGAATATGGAGTCAATAGCGCTTCATATCTGAAGTTCTTAAGCTTCACGCCCATGGCATCGCGCCATTCCCATCGCAAGAGAGATTGCAGAGAACAAAGCACTCAAACTTCTATTGTCATTAATCATTGTCTAAAGGCAAAGGAGGCAGTCCATCATTAAATAAGAAAAGCAGCCTAAAACTAATCTTGATTATCCAAACACATTGACAGTCAAGATTCAAACATCCATATTTAAAAAGACATAAACAAAAAAATAAATAAATAAGAATCTGAATAAAATAAAAACAAACATAAACTAAATGGGCTGAGCCCAAAGGACTGGTCAACCCATGGATAGTGGGTCTATCCTACATCGATTTTATATAGTTCAAGAACAATTAGAACCATTCTCATGTAAAATGGTCATTATAATTTACAACTGTTCTTTGTGTAAAACGGTCAAGTATATTAGGCAATTCTATTTGCTGGAAACAAATATGGTGCTTACCAAGATCAGAATGGATTTTGTTCTGACACATTCTGAGCAAATCATCTAAAGCTGATTGAAAATGCAGGTCTAGCAGCTCATTCGCAAACAGCAATTCATCATTGGTAGGAATGTGCCACTTGGGGCTCAATGGCAGCTCTTTTTTATGATAATCTTTGGTGCTGATCCAATCTTCTAATATGGAAGCAGCAGGATGACATGAAAAGCACCTGCACATCCAGAATTCATATGTAACTTTTCTATACATAGCAAGTCGCTTCCAGAAATAATGCAAAGGACATAACAAGATACTGGCCACTGGGATATGCATTCTGAGCATACTTGTACTGATCAACAGGGTAATAAAGGACCAAACTACCAAGAAGGGAGCGCAGAAGATGATCACCAGCTCCATTAACCTATAGCGCACCAAAACATATTTTAATAAACAGGAATTCCGAATATCCAAGACTACTAAGTTCAAAGTAATCGTTAAACTAAAACATTATGACAGTTACTACTGCAAGCATCAAAATGCTCAGGTTAACAGAACCTTCCAAGAAGGAGCTTCAAATGCAGACGCGATTGCTTCTTTCAGTTGATCCCTGTAACAGAGCAGCGAAGGACCTGCATAACTAATGGCTACTGATAATACCTTCAGCTGAAAATCGATAGCTGTCTCCAAAGCAGGAGAAAGTATTGCCTGCATGCACCAACATAATCAAAATAATTATTATTATAATGATAATGATGATATATACATTAAAACCATAGGACTAAAGATAGTATAAAAGATAAACCTTGGATGAAAAGTATCCATCAGAAAATCCCTTTCCACCAAAACCAGAAACTGGTGATCCTTTTAAAGACGAAATGACAGACTTTAGGATTGGTTCGATAAGTTGCACAGATGCCTCCTCAGGATTAGAATGAACACATGCACAACAAAGAAGCCCAATCTCTGCAATTGCTCCAGGAAGAATATTAGTGTTGACAAACTTGGAGATCTTCTTCAAGGCCTGCAATCATTAAGGAAATGAAGTTTCCATGAAATGATGAATATATCAAGAACATATGAACTACAAAACCATGGTGTTCAAGGTACGAACTCAGAACCTGTTTATATAAAGGTTTAGACAGCTTTCCAAGTAAGATTTCCAACATGCAAAAATAATAAGGACCATCTTCGACCAGGAATGTCCCTGAAGTTGCTGATGTATGGATGCCTTCATTTCTGCAAATCATAATTAACAGAATATATCTCAAATAAAGCAACAAATAGGAAAACCAATGAGAACAAGATCAATAAAGAAAAGAGGAAGAAGAAACAGGGGGGGAAAAACAAACAAAAAACAAAAACTGATTTTTGAATACCAGCACTTACAAAACATTGCTAGGTTCCAAGTGTAGCAGTAAAGAAAATAGTCGACATAAGAACTCATCAAGCCATTCAGAAAAACTGATGTTTGCAAGGAATGCAGGTTCATCACCATTGTCATCTAATGCAGCTAACTGCAACCAAAACACAAATAATAAGATCAAGAATAAGCGTGTTTCAGAAGCAATGAACATATATAAAGAATTCTCTGTGCTTACATTGGAGAAAATGGAGCCAATCAATTGCATAGTTGCCAATGTCTTTGGAGGATCATTGGCATCCATACCAAGCAATGCATTCGTCAAAGAAATTAAAAGAACATTCGTGAATGAATCAGCACTACCAAGATCCTCTGTTGTACATGGATTAGATGAAATAGAAGCAAGAAAGAGAGCGCGGCCAGCATAAGCCACTGATGTGATGGCAGTCTTTAATTGGTGGGTGGCTGTCATCTGACTCGGCACAAAACATTGAAGACTTCAGTACAATAAACCGAGTGACTTCACCAAAATTCTAATTGTTTGCAGTATTAATTTGCATGAGTAGATGTATCTCTCACCATCAACCAACAAACATAAAATTAGGATTAAAAAATGCACAAAATCCCTGCAGAACTAGAAAGTAGCTTAATTGTACCGTGCAAAGAAAGAATACAATCAACAATACTTACAGTCTCCAAAGCCAGGTGGAACCGAGATGCAATAAAAGGAAGCACTAACGAAGGCTCCACATATGCTAAAATAGAAGTTGCAGCAGCAACGGTATCAGCAAGAGATTCATTTTTGCTATACTGACCACGATCAATTAACTTCAGCACCACTTTAACAAAAGCAGCTCTTTCCCATTCTCCCAGACAGAGTTCAACCTTTACATGGTCATCTGCATTTCTGTATTAACAGAATTTCAGTATTAAAGGATGATACTTTGCCAAGCATACTTAAATCAAAGATTAAGCTCCATGTCATTATCCAAGTAGTTCCTACTGTTGTTCATGCCGAAGCCGTTTTTGAAAGTTAATGACCAGGTATCGCAAGAACCGCTCAAGAGAGTAAGTCCAGCGACCGCCATTTGAAGGATGGTAGTATCTAGTACAACCAAACATGGTAGAAGTATAAGCTAAAGAGCAGTTACTGATTCTTTATATGGAGTGGAAAACAAGAAACTGAGCTTAAAAGTTATAGAAAATATACTGTTCTAATAAGTTAGCCATATTCTCGAAGTACACTTGTGCTGAACTACCAGGCTTTAAAAGATATACCTGCAATGGTTTATCCGAAGAATGAATGTACAGAAAAGTGCAAAATGCATGCCACGTGAAAGTACTCACAAATCATCAAAAGAAAAGAAAATAAGTTTGTAGAGACACGAGGAATTAGCATACTTACAATTGATTTGGCAATGGCTGTAGCAGGAGTAACCACTTTGCTGGCAAACAAGAACCTTGTATTTCTCGGAACATTTATGGAGAAAGGATATGATCCACTTCCACTAGCTATAGGAACCTGTGACAACAATAGGAATAGGGTATCAAACAAAGAAAAACACCTATAACTGGGATACCTAGTACAGAAATTAAATTTCAAGAAGTTCAAGCTTGGAGGAGAAATTGGGAACTGCGGCATTCAAAGTAATCTCTAGTCTAGGAACTGCATTTTCAACAACATGCTGTAGCAGAAAAATAGAGGCCAAATGCTGGATTAACAAAAGAGTATTGTGCTCATTAAATTAAGTCAAAAATTAAAGGGCTTCTTTGTTTCAAGCAATTGAATTCCTAGAAACTCTACAACTTTGTATCTCTATAAGTGGTTAAAAATAAAGAATCAAAGGTGATTATCCATCATTACCATCTAATAACTTCTCTTCAATGGAAATTGAATCAAGGCAAGATGGGAGATGAATACGCAGCCATCACCACAGAAATTCAAGTCCTAGGAAAGTCAAGGTCCCACTAACATCCCAATCCTTCACCCCTCCCCTCATATCCTTCACAGTTCACACCTCCTCTTTAATAATATCCTTTGGTGGAGCTCATTTGACCAATAGTTATGCAATTTTTAATTCGATTAATTCGCATTTGAGCCCAAAATTCATAATTCAAGAATTAGCTTGGTGAAGATTTAGAAGTTGAAGCATATAATTCTTCATGCCAAGGAGTTTATGAACTAGTTTGAGCGCTCTAAGGAGACCCGCAAGTGTTCTACCATCACTTGATCGAAGTGTTGGCCCAAGCAGTCCACATTTGTCCACATTTGTGCATAAAATCCAATATCACGGGCTGTTTCGGGAAAATAAAATCAGGCAGGGGAATCTCATAAATTGTACTCTTAAAAGAGGCTACCGAGACTCATGTTGGAGCTACAGTTGGGAGGGCCGAATCCAGCCCAACGCCCCAGGCCCCCAACCCTTGAAAGAATCATACCACAAGAGTTGCCGGGGAGTCCACTTTCAGATCGTATGGCCCATTTCATCGTATCACGGCCCAGGTGGGGACCCACAGCTTGATTTGTGCAAACTGCCGGAGATGACCTGGTTTCCAGAAATTCTTGGATGGACTGCTGCTTTCTCAATTTCTTCCTTTGTTTTAGTATATTTGGGACCCATCTGGATTATGGAGTATTATTAACTCGATGATAGATGGAGGGATAAGATTTACGTCTATATTGAAGAGGATGGCCTCCCCGAGTCAGCTGAATCAGAGGACCACCCCATCAGCAGCAGCGAATTCCACAACATAGGCTTCATGCACCACAATCACACCATAATCACAGAGAGTGCCCCATCAGGCAGGCAGGGAATACCAGTGTCATGAAATTCGTTTTGAACCACATTTCGTTGTAGCATCCACCGAAATGTTTCAGCCAAATCAAGATTCCAGTGAAATGTTTCAGAAATATAAAAATATTATATTATAAATAAATAAATAAAGAATAAATACTAAAAGTGTTAGAATTTTGATAGAGCTCAAATCCCATTAGAGTTTAAAAAATCAAAGTGGGATGGATGGAGGCCTCATTCTCTCGTATGAGCCCATAAGTGGGTTGGATGGTTAAAAAAACAAAAAGTAAAACAGGGGTGTTTTTGGAAATAAATAAAAAGTTTAAAGGAATCTAAAAGAGAGATACGGTTTTTTTGCCTTTTTCGCCCTTTTCGTCTTACGAGAGAAGGGAAGGAGATAGAAGAGAAAAGAAAAAAGAAGAAAAGATGGCATCCTACCTATTTGGCTCCTCCAAGCTCCACATGGCAAAAGCAGGGGTTTCGGCTGGCGGCACTGCTCCTCTACGGTCGACTCCTCCCTACTCCAAATCGTCTAACTTCCAAGACCAAGCAGCAGCAACAGGTAGGTCTTTTGTTTTTTGTTTTTTGTTTTTCCCGTTTCAACTCATGGTTCGAATCAAGGGTAATTTTTTTCTTCCTCCTCAACTCTTCCTCTTCTGCACTTTTATTTTTCTTTATATATATATATATATATATATATATATATATAAAACCAACCCAACAGACCCTTTTTGGATCTGTTCAGCGGAAATCTGTGATTTTGAACAGAAATTACTGATTTCGGCCGAATAGATCAAAAATTTTGTAAGGGGAGTGTTCATTTCGGTTCACTGACTAAATCGAATAAATTAGGAGATTTTGAACGAACCAAAACAAATTTCGTAACATTCGGGTATACACACTCACTCAGGGAATGTGGTGACAATAGGGAACATCGTAGGAGGCAAATGAAATGATGCCAGTGTAGAGTCGTGGATGAGAAGAAGTTGCCTACCCATTTGGTTTCAGCCATTAAGGCTAGTAGGATAATAAAGCATGGTTGTGAGGGGGTATATTGCGTTTATCATGGAGGATAAATAGGCAAAAGCGATGGAGGAGATACCGGCAGTACGTCAATTCTCAAACGTTTTTTTTTTCCCAGATAAGATCATCGGTTTACTGCTTGTCCATGAGACTGCAGATCAGGGTATCATCAGTTGCGAGTCCGGAAGCAGGACATTCCAAAGACGCATTCAGGACTAGATATGGCCACTACAAGTTACATGTGATCTCCTTTGGGTTGACAAATGCACCAGCTGCTTTCATGGCTTTGATGAATAAGATAGCCACGCCCTACTTGGATCAATTAGTCATGGTGTTTATTGACAATGTGTTGGTGTACTTTGTCTCTAAGATACACGAGGAGCATGAGCAACATCTTAGGATTTCTCTTCAAGTTTTTGTGGACAAAAAAGCAGTACAAGTTTTTGCGGACTAACAATGGTAGAAGTTTTTGTGGAATAACAGCAATACAGGATTTGTCCTTCCGGAGCAACCTACTTACTCTTCCAAAGAATTATTGCCACCAACCAAGGTGCAATCCAGTATTAAACTCATCCAGTCTAGATCCTACCTAGTTTACAGCAGTAAAAGTTCTTATATATAAATGGCCATGAGCATGACATGAATAAAGCGCTCCTTGTTTTGAGTATCCCTTCAGGTGCCTTACGATGGGATAAACAATACTCAAATGAATAAACTATCTCCACATTTACTACATATGAAGTAATTGGACACTCAATTGTAAGTAAATCATATCTCCCACAATATGTACCATAGAGGTTACACAGTCCAAAGTGGATGGCCACCATGACCACAACGTCTACAACCGCCACCATGACCACAACGTCTACAACCACGTCCATGACCACATCCCCAACCTCCATCAGCATGACCTCCTCCATCAACCGTATTAGCTAAAGTCAATCAGTCAGAAATAACAGTAGTAGATTCAGGAATGAAATCTCTTTCCGGCAACATTTTTCAATAGGAAGCAGAGAAAATATGGTCCCCAACATGTGAAAGCACTTCCTCATTCCTAAATTTGGGCAGGGACCAAGTCATACATAAGAATTAAACCTCCATGCAATTCATGGATGTGTTGTGCTTCTATTCTACTACTTGTTCCTTCATGCAACATGCGGGTGAAGGCCAATCCATGCTCAATTCTCACCACATTCCTTGAAGTTTAACATAATAGTCTCAAAGAGACTGATCAGCCTAGTGAAACAGTTGATGAATACAAGCATTGTTCTTATTTGTATACGCAGCAGATACTGAATCCCACAATTCCTTCGCCATTTTACAATATCGAAAAATTGCCAGTAAACATAACTTCCATAGAATTGAAAATCCAATTTATAACTAACATATTCTAAACTTCCCAAACAACACACCTAGGATCATCAATAGGTGAATCTTTTATTCTACCATCCATGCACATCAATGGCCATCCTTAGTGAGTATCACCATTCTGTACGATTCCAACCAATAAAAAGATTCGCTATAATCCAACTGTGCAGATTCACAACTCCAGATGCTTGAGATGTTCCAATGTAAGCCTCTCCCCTTGATTTAAATCCATGGATAGTCTACACTACTGTAGGGTTGACTGAATATGCCCCAAATGCACGAAAGAAGGCACACAAATTCCATCAACAAAAAATAGAACTATTATCAAATTAATACTTAGCTGGAAAACAGCCCTCGCACACTGACACATCGGTTTTCCCCAAAAGAATCCACACAACATCCTCAAAAAATAAAAATAAAATAAAATAAATGAGAACAATGAAAAGAGCTTATCAATGCCTCATCAGTCTAGACAGCTAATACAAATATCAGCCATTGTGGCCACAACCATAGTTATCTGAATCCTACGATTCGTATCCCGAATCCTGATTCATAGCCCGAATCTTAAGGAAAACGATTCATATCTATGTAATGAATCCCATTTACAAATGAATCTTAAGATTCGAGTGTGAATCCTATGATTCGGCACTCATTTCATCGAATCTTAGGATTCAAGCGACTCGACTAATTGAGAATGGCTACAGCCAATAAGTTAATATTAATAATATCTTACCTTTTTTCTTTCTTTATTCTCTCTTTCTTTTATCGCTTGTATTTTTAAAAGGTTATTTAGTAGTTAATGAAACCTCTTGAAAGAATTTTTTGCGGCTTTGATAAGTTTTTAAAGATGAATAAACAACATGCATTTATCTAAAGCATTCGGCTGTATATATGGTGCTTGTCTATATCTTCTTCTTTTTTTAATGTATTTTGGTTTTTTTCTCCATGAACACTTTCTTAACTTTAAGAGATATCCTATTGTGTAAAATATCAAGTTTGGATTTTATTTTATTTTTATATTTTGATTTAAAGATAATAAAAAATTTATTTTATATATATATGGGAGATGCTCCTATGAGAGATAAGGGTGGGGGCCCTCACATTTAAGTTGTTGGCATTGGATATGGATGTGAGGGCCCCCACCTTATCTCTCATACAAGGTGAGAGATATCTCTCATAGGAGCATCTCCCTATAAATATATGATGTTCTTGATATGATTGTATGATAGACTTACTTGTTAATATATTTATACTATAAATGGGAAAATGGATGGTTATGAATAATTATTTTTTTCCTTTTTCTTTTAATTTTTAATTATTTTTCATTTTCATTAGAAAACTAAAAAAATCCTATGATTAGCGATACGATTCGATTCATGTATCTAAACGATTCGCGATATGATTCCAATTTTGAAAATATGGCCACAACCAATTCACACACTGGCCGTATGACAATGTGGCTTATGTTCTCTAGATGACCTGCAGCTGTTGCTTTGCATATGTTTTCTCTCAGTTTGGCCTTCCTTTAAACCCTTTAGGATCTAGAAATGCTATAATACCAAATTGAAATTAAATCAAATGAGAAATAAGGGAAGCAAGAGAAGACGTAGAGAGAGAAAGAAGAGAAAAAATAGGAGAAAAAGATTGGACAGAATTAGGACTAAAAGATAAAGTTTGGACAGAATTAGGACTTTCTATGATACAAGTGTGGCCAGCCATAATTGTGAACTTTGGAAATTTCATTTTGGTCTACATACCGAAAGGAAACAGTCATATACAACTATTCGGCTAACTATTAGTCCATTTTGGTCAATTTCAGGTGCACCCGGTGCCAAGTGGGGCCTGCGGGGTCCATCCAAGTGGACCAAAAAATCCCCCCCCCCCCCCCGTCCCCATTTCCTTCTATTTACACGGGTCCCACTGAGTTTGCGCCCATCCGAATGGACTGTACACCGTTGGATCAATTGCACAGCGATTTGAATGGACTGAACTTGTTCGCCACAGATGATGGGGTTAGGATGGTTGGATGGGACTAATCTTTTATAGAGATGAGGGGCCAAGAAGATCTTCAAATCCCCAAGGCCCCATCCCAAGGTGGGCCACACACCGAGGCATGCACTGGATGATATATATATATGATTGACTCCGTAATTTACCCAAAAAAATCCATGCAGCAAAGCAGAAGTTTACAAAACAGGTTCGTGAAAAATATTACAGAAATTCCTGCATGAATCTCAACATCCTGTCAAGCTCAAAAAAAAAAAAAAAAAAAAAAAATAAGTGAATTACCATGGTCAAGAGCGAGAAATTAATTTTCCTGCTCAATAACATGCTGAAGTTAAAATCAAATTTAAACAGATGAGAGATGCATCAGCCCAGTGTACTCAGAATATACGTTTCTCTTTTCCATGTGAAAGTTGATAGCAAAGGGCAAGCATTAGTCTAAAAGTCAAGTAACGGTACTCACCTCAAACATATTAAGGTAATGTGTGAAAAGGGCAGGTAGGAAACACTCCCAGTCAATTGAATTATAGTTCTTTATACACCGAGCAAAAATGCCAGCCCATTGAATATCCCAAAACTGGCAGTTTGGAGTTGAATTCCACAGATCTAGGCACTGCTTAATCCAATCCCTGAAACACCAAAATTAAGAAATGAGTCGGCCATAAACCAATATGTTGAAAAAGAAAAAGCTAAAAATCCCTTTTTAGCCAAAAGAATTTATCACTCTTACTGTGAAAAGAAATCTCGGTTCTCCATGTTGGTAGGAAGAAACAGCTTTACAAACCCAGAGCCTTCAAAGGAACAGTTGTGCCATGGATTTTCCAATAAGGATCTGCAACATATATTTATTAAATGGTGATACAGTTTAATTGTCATACAATGATACAGACGCATACTGCCGCAAGATTACATTCTCAAAACTGTAGAATAGATCTGTTGCAATTCATATATAAATACAGTCAAGGACATCAAAGAATGGTGGTTTTGCAAATGCCTACTCAAACAGTAAATACTAAAACTCATTAGTCCTTAAACCTAGAAAAGGGACCATGTTTTTCCATCAGCCCCAAAACATCCTCCCATTGATCCTCTCAGCAGCTCTCACTGCTCCATTTTTTGTTTGAACCAAATAAAAGCAAATCCTATGCAACCATGAGATCCAATCTATTGGAACAAACACACCCAGAACTAAACTTAACTGGTTTAACAAACCTTCAAATTCACAATTTGAAACTGAGAAAAAAATTTGAAATGAATATTGAAAACAGATTCTATTATCACCATCTCAATCCGATTACTCATTCGGTTATTTATCTTGATCTCATTATTCCTTAAGTAATTCATCTTGATCCCCGCTTCATATCTCCTCATTGGAGATAGTTTCCTATGCTATTATAATGGGAAAGACTCTGCATGTTCTTGGGTGTAGGCCTGCGTTTTGTTACTATTACCCTGAGTGTGTTATCTGAGGTTGCTACAGTTGAAGTTTGATACATTCCATTATATCAAAGTTACTTTGATAGCTCCTTTAAGTTCGGTTGGTGGAGGAGAAACTTGGCTTTTTCCCCAAGGAGCAAGGATCAAAGAACCAAAGTTTCTTTCGGCAGAGTGAGTTGTGTCGCTTGGTCTTACCTCAGGTGCATTTTAGATGAGGAGGACTCTCTTTGCTATCAGATCAGCATCGGGCATCCGCAAGACTCCGTGGATATCAAGCGACTAGGTGGAGGATGTAATAGACTTAGGCATAGAGCATAGAACTGGAAGCACCATTATCAATGTCAAGAGGAGCACTAACTCCATGGCATACCGCTCTAATGAAGATGGAATTAATTGTCAAAGCTTGTCAATCAATTATCAATATAGAAGGTATATATGGCACAATCCATTCAGATGGATCTTCGGAAGAGGGCATGCTATCAATAACATATCTGTGGGTAGGCAAAATGCTTATCTTCAAGAGCATGATTTATAATATCATTGTGGAAGAAGACATGGATATTTTGATGGAATGCTGATTCAAGGAAGATGGAATTTGAGAAAGCTCTATACACTATATAAAATGATTTGGTCGATAGTATTTGAGAATATCAAGTCAGCAAGGAAATGTTAGAAAATGTTTTGATGAGAGCCTTGGTAGTGCAACATGACAAATGTTTCAATTTTCGATAAACACTGCTGGCATATATGCCTAGAATAAAACTTCTTAACAAGTCCAAATGTACAGACCGTTGAAGCATCACAACATATGCCATTTAAAATTTACAACTCCCATGTGATATTATTAAACCATTCCAAAGCATCCAAGCATGTTCTTTCTCTGGCCCAGTTGGAGTTTTGGTTATCAAAGAAACATTTAGTCATTTTTAGCAATTCTTCCTCCAGGATGCTGATTGTGGTAAGTGATTCCCCCAATGCCATAAGATGGATTTCAAACAGGGAAGAGCCCCTTGGGTGTTACATAATATTTTAAATGAGATTGAAAAGTTCTGGTCTCACTTAGAGGTGGCTTTCCCACATGATTTTAGAGACGGTAAAAACCTTGCCAACTCTTCTCTTTAGTGAAGTCAAAGGTGGACAAAAATGACTTGTATGTAGGTCCTCTGATGTAATTGTCTTTATTCAACATATTTCTCCATACCATCTTGTTCTTTGGATTTTTCATTTTCTTCTAGTAAAACATCAACCATCATAGATAAAACATAACAATAATAATAATAAATAAATTTGGAGGAACCCCACTGGTATAAAACCAAAAACAATCATTCAGAATTCTATAAATTGAAACCATACAGATAACAGGATTCCTGACTAAATCCTGGTGCAGGTCAAGTCAAGGCCAAGTCCACTGGGCCCAGCCTGTGAGCGGCCATCACCCATTCCTTTGGATCAGCCCACAATTCCAATGGGAATGGCCCACAGTCTGTGGGAAGCTATCCTAGTTTAGTTGTTTCCTTATTGCTTAGTAATCTTTATTAGTAGGTTTCTTATTGATTTTGGAATTCTATGTTTAGCAATAGAATCCTAAGAGGATAGGAAAGACTCGTTAATCTTCTCTATAAATATGTAAATCCCCTTGAGGGATCGGTACCTCTATTATTATTGAATTGAGATTTCTGATTTGGTTTAGTTATGTTCTGGCTTAATGATCATGCACTTCTGGTTGCTTGGTGGATTCGGCCAAATCCCTGCTGCGGGTTTGGTCTATCCCCGGCCGCATCAAATTTGTATCAGAGCGAAGATCTAATCTTGGATCGCCGTCCCAATCACCGTTCAAGGTAACCCATGCTCTCTGGTCCCTTCCATCCACCCACCATCATCTCTTACGACAAACATCATCCATTCATCTCGTCCGTCCCTAACCCATCACACATCCACAGTCCCAATTCCAACCAAACCCATCATCTTGTCCAGCGAACCCCACCAGCCACTATCACCGACCCACCATCCACATCGCCACATCAAATCCCCAAAAACAAGAACCGGATTAATCTCCACCTAAGGCCCCAGTCATTACCGCATCACCCAATTGCCCCAAAATCCAACCCTAAATTCCCTCCTCTCCACAAAAACCCCAAACTAGAACCTCCCCTAGAACCCAATCAAGCCCAAATCGCCGAACCCAACAGCCCTCCACCCGAAAGCCCCAACCTCGAAAGCCACCTCTTCAACTATCCCAACCCTAGGCGAACCCAATCCTAATCGACGTCCAACTCCCTGCTTCACCCTTCATCGGCATCCCCAAACCTAGTAGAGAAAAATAAAAATAGAGACAAAGGAGTAGAGGACGAGGGAAACGAGACTTACCTAACCCTTCATCGACTACACCATCGCTGCACCACCATCAGCATCGCAACACCAGCAGCCACAGCCTAACCAGATCGTCAGTCGTTGCAATCGCCAGAAGCCCTTCCCCTTCTCCCTTTTCTCGTTGCAGTCGAAATACCAAAGTAAGAGCCTTTAGCCCCTTTTCATTCTCTACCTGCACAAAGTCCAAGACAGAGCCAAAAAAAAAAAAAATTCTCCCACGTATTCTCTCCAAACAACAAGTATTGGGCCTGAGTTTGGGTCTAATCAAAGCCTAAACCCGATCCAACAAACTCTAAAGAATGTCTACTCAAAGTGGTCAAACTTTCCAGGCAAAACTTTCTGACCACCAACGAGATGCAATGCTATCCGAATTGTCTGAACGGGTACATGCATTGGAAACTAGGCTTTCTGAAAGGGTACTTGAATTAGAGACTAGGTTTGTATCTTTGCAAAAACCGGCAACTGAAGTATCTTCCAGTACAGGTATTCCACAAATTGTACCTCGGCAAGGTGATGCCAACAAACGTGAGTCTATTCATGATTTTATCGAGCATCTTTTTTTTCTGAAAAAGACCAAGACGATGTGCCAATGGCACCCAAAGTTGATGATATTACCAAACGAGTCAAAGTTGAAGTAGCTGATTTCTCCGGGCACCTCAACCCGAAGGCTTTTATTGATTGGCTCAGCTCTCTTGAAGACTATTTCAATTGGTACCGTATGGATGATGCACAACGTGTGGCCTTTGTCAAGGTCAAACTTAAGGGTTCACCGAGAGCATGGTGGCACGGCATTGATCATAACATTTCCATCATGGGGCGCCCCGCTATCACTATGTGGGATGACATGCGCGAAAAGCTTGAACGTAAGTACCTGCCCTCTAATTATTTGGATATACTTCAGCAAGAGTTCTTTGTCTTCAAGCAGGGCACCTTATCATTAGATGAGTACACGGAGAAGTTCAATGATTATGTTATTCGGTGCAAAAGTCGAAAGGATGATAGGGAACTTGTCAACTGCTATTGAACTGGTTTGAGCCAAGAAACTAAGCATGAGGTCCCCATGCATGATTCTGATACAGTTGATGACATCTATAACAAGGCAAAAGGAGTTGAATTGGAGTTACAGTCACCAAATATGAGACGCTTCGGTACTCATACCAGAGAGCCCGTGACTCGTAGAGTTCCTACTTTCCAAAATAATCGTGCTCCACCACAAGGTTATCGCCAAGCTTCAGAATTCCAAAATAATCGTACTCCACCACAAGGTTATCGTCCTTCACAAAGGCAGCAGCCCAATCAACCTAATTAGCGTCCTTTTACACAAAAACGGCGGGGAGCCATGCCACAGGGACGTGGACCACCAAGACTAGATCAGCGGAATGACGATTATTGGCGTTGTGGTCAACCTGGTCACTTTGCCAATGACTACCCACAGGTTCGAAATCATTATTGTGAAGAAGCCTCCTATTATGATGATGAGCAATATGATGAACACAGAGATTGAACCACCCCTTGAGAATCCACCAACGGAAGAACAGCAAGACACTCGGTAAGTACGGTCAGATCCTCTTCCTAGAGCCACCACCACTGCAAAAGAAGGCGGTCCTTCACTTATCATACACTGACTTCTCACTACCAATGAACACGAAGAAGAAGATTGGCGGAGAACTTCCATCTTCCAGACGCATGTGAGATGCAAAGGTAAGCTAAGTAATTTAATTATTAATGGCGGAAGTGATGAATATAGTTGCACAGGAAGTAATTGATACATTGAAATTGCCTACTGAAAAACACCTGAAACCTTACAAGGTGTCATGGGTAAATGATCATTCCATTTCTGTGACTCGCCGATGTTTGATTCCTTTCAAAATTGGCGTTTATGAAGATGAAATATGGTCTGACATACTTCCTATGAACAGTGCACATATACTTCTTGGTCGGCCTTGGCTCTTCGATCGAGAGGTAATTCCTGATCAAAAGAAGCATATGCATTCTTTCAAGTGGAAAGGGCAAATGGTAGACCACCTTCCATTGCCACCATTAGCATTTTCTCCAACAACTCCTGCTACTCCATCCAATCCACAAGTTCTCACTAAAAGTAAATTTGAGGAAGAAACCCAAGAGCAAAATGTGATGTTTGCATTATTCACTAAGCAAGTGCAAAAGCCTCCTAAGATTCATATTCCTACTGAGGCTCAAGCCCTTCTTCATGAATTCTCTGATTTGACTCCCAACAAACTACCAAAAGAGCTACTTCCAATGCGAGATATACAGCATGCTATAGACCTAGTTCCTGGAGCATCTTTACCAAATTTGCATGCTTACTGGATGAGTGCAAGTAATCATACAGAATTGAAGTGCCAAGTTGATGATTTGTTGCAAAAGGGGTTCATCAAGGGTAGCCCAAGTCCTTGTGCTGAAGCTAGCGCATGTGTGTGGACAGTTGCGCCATCAATAAAATTACAGTAAAGTATCATTTTCCTATTCCCCGGATAAAACGATATGTTAGATATGATGCATGGATCCACTATCTTTACCAAAATTGATTTGCACAGCGGCTACCACCATATTCGCATCCAATTGGGTGACGCATGGAAAACAGCATTCAAAACAAAAGATGGTCTCTATGAGTGGTTAGTGATTCCATTTGGTCTTGCTAATGCACCAAATACTTTTATGCGAGTGGTTTTGCGCCCTCCATATTTCAATCAGGTTTTTGAAGTTCATTGTGATGCATCTAATGTTGGTATTGGAGGCGTGCTTAGTCAAGAAGGTCATCTATCGCCTTCTATAGTGAGAAGCTAAATGAATCCAAGAATACATTTCTCCTTATGATCTCAAGTTGTATGCTGTGGTAGACTCTTCGTCATTGGCGATACCATTTAATCGAAAAACAGTTTGTTCCATTCTCTAATCATGAAACCCTCAAGCACATACATTCTCAACAGAAATTAAGTGCACACCGTGCAAGGTGGAATTCCTATTTTCAAGAACTCACTTTTGTCATCCGATACAAGGCTGGCAAAGAAAATCAAGTTGTAGATGCATTGAGCCGCCATAAGCATTTATTGATTTCCATATCTGTCAGTGTTCCGGGATTCAAAGAAATTCGTCAAGAGTATCCTGCAGATAAATATTTTGGCCACATCTACACCGATCTTCTCAATGGCAAGCAAGCTCAACATCCGCACTTCAGTATTCATGATGGATATTTGTTTCAAGGCACAAAACTATGTCTACCTCCATCCATGAACATATTGTGCAGAAATTACATGGTGGCAGATGTAGTGGACACTTAGGCCGTGACAAGACCCTCGACCTTGTTGGTGACAGGTACTTTTGGCCTGAAATGAAATCACATATTATTAAAATATGTGATTTATGCAGGGTTTGCCAACTTGCGAAGGGAAATAAAAAGAATACGGGACTCTACCAGCCCCTTCCCATCCCACATGCTCCGTGGAAAGGCATCGACGTGGACTTTGTTCTAGGTCTACCAAACAAAGCAAGGAAAGTTGATTCTATATTTGTCGTGGTGGATCGATTCTCTAAGATGGCTCATTTCATACCATGCTCCAATTCTTCTGAGGCATCAAAAGTTGCACAGTTATTCTTCCAAGAAGTGGTACGTCTTCATGGGCTTCCTAAGACAATTGTGTCAGATAGGATACTAAGTTTATGAGCTACTTTTGGAAGACACTCTGGCTGGCCACTAGGACAAACTTATAGTTCTCTAGTGCTTATCACCCGCAAACTGACGGCCAGACATAAGTGGTAAATCGCAGTTTGGGGTTGAGATGCTTGGTTCCAGATCACAGCACATCTTGGGATCTAGTCTTGCCAATGGCCGAATTTGCTTACAATAATTCGGTCAACAGATCTACAGGGATGTCACCATTTTAAGCTATGGCTGGAGTAGGGCCGCGTGGCCCGCGTCTACCTATTGATCTAGTCCCTTTGCCAACAAAATTGCGACCGAGTGGATAAGCAAAAGATTTTATTTGACATATGCAGCATGTACATGATGAGGTTCGACATAACATCGCCGCTAGTAATGACATATACAAGCATCATGCTTATGCACGTCACCGTTTTGTTGAGTTTGCAAAAGGTGGCATGGTCATGGTCAAGATACATCCAGAGCGCCTTCCTCATCCAGAGCGCCTTCCTCCAAAAGAAAGGGATCAGCCCGCAAATCCAATGGGAATGGCCGATAGTTTGTAGGAAGCTATCCTAGTTTAGTTGTTTCCTTACTGCTTAGTAACTTATATTAGTAGGTTTCTTATTGATTTTGGAATTCTATGTTTAGCAATAGAATTCTAATCATGGTTCAAAATAACAACCGCTACGCTATTTTGAAAATAGTGGCACTACAGTCTAAAACCTAGTATAGTCAAGTAATTTTAGTTTTAAATACTGGTTTTCCTATTTCTTCTCTTCAATAGCTTTCCTGAAGTTGTCTCTACTCTTTTATGGTTTCAAATTACTAAAAAAACACAATCTTGGTTACCATACAAGATTCAAGATTTTTTTACCATTTAAAAATTCACACCGCTACACCGATACGTATGGCCGCTACCGCTACGTATCGCCTGCTTCGTAGCATTTTGGCCACAGACCGCTACGCTCACCGCAACCACTATTTTGATCCTTGATCCTAATAGGATAGGAAAGACTCTTTAATCTTCTCTATAAATATGTAAATCCCCTTGCGGGATCGGTGCCTCTATTATTATTGAATTGAGATTTCTGCTTTGGTTTAGTTGTGTTCTGGCTTATTGATCGTGCGCTTCTGGTTGCTTGGAATCCATCTGGATTCAGCCAAAGCCCTACTGCGGGTTTGGTCTATATCCCCGGGCTGCATCAAATCCAAAATAAAATCGTGACTCACCAATCAACTGATCATTTGTTGGTAATGTCCATGCAAAAGAAAATAAATTTCACTCCAAATCAAAACAAATGATGCACATTCATAAGTAGAATGTTTGTATTCTTCACTAATTGAAAGCTAGTTAGTTGCACAATAAAAATAAATACTAAAATTAGGAAGTGTTTATTTCT
This sequence comes from Cinnamomum chago, assembly GCA_038049695.1. Taxonomy (NCBI): domain Eukaryota; kingdom Viridiplantae; phylum Streptophyta; class Magnoliopsida; order Laurales; family Lauraceae; genus Cinnamomum; species Cinnamomum chago. The sequence goes on from CP142454.1 coordinate 39,004,380, forward strand.
AATCTGTCTCCAATCTCCAAGAACAATGGGGTGGGTATTCGGTGAATAGTTCTACCACCACATACATCACCACCAATGCATTTATCAAACTAAAAGTGGATAAGACCAAAGTCTCCAACACGGTCATTTTTCAAAAAGATATCAAATACCTACAGATAAATGGTACAAGATAGGTCGTTTGAAGCATGAAGATTGCTGAAGGGATCAGGAAGGGGAAGAATTATATGGAGGATTTCATTCTTGGCTATATTTGACTTCTATGGAGGGAAAATTATGCTTTGAGAATAAGTTCTCTTCTTCGGACTCTTTGCTGGAGGAGGTCAAGTTCAGTGTGGCTAATTGAGTGTCTGGTCTTCCAGAGTTCCAGGGTTTTTTATTGCTTCTAATGTGTGGAAGTGGTAGGAGATTGCTTTTTCTTCGGTATGGAAGCCATCTAACCATCCACTATGGTGTCCTCCACCTCATGGTTTTGTTAAGCTTAATTTCGATGCGAGTACTAATCCAAGGGTCAGCTGGTGCAGGGGGTCTCCTCTAGAACAGCTACGGATCTATTATCCTATCTTTTTCTGGCAAGCCAGTGCTTAGTTAACAAAGCATAAGTGGAAGCTCTGTGGTTAGGCCTCAGTGAAACCCTTTGCTCCAACTGTCAATGTGTCCTAGTGGAAGCAGACATAGCTTGTGCCATTAGGTGGGCATCGGGTTAGTGTAGTGCTCCGTGGGATCTTGTGGATGTTGTCAAGGAGGTGAAGGATTTATCAAAGCACATAGCTACTTGTTTTACTCACATCAAAAGAAACACAAATCCGGCATTGGATTGATTCGCTAATGAGGATGTAAATTGTAGTTCTTTTTTCATTGTTCAGGTAATGCTGCCTTATAACTTAGAGGGTGTGGGTGTTGCCTTTTCTTTTCTTGGAGTGGCTTTCTAATAGCCATCTCGTATATTTCTCATGTTGAAGTGCTAATTTGAACAAAATTTAATAACCATTCAACAAAAGAAAAGGAAAAGGATAAGACAATCATGAAAATTTGACAAAAGTAGCTTGCAGGTAGGGTTGTTTGTTGGCTAGTCATTAAGACATTTATCATCATTGAAGCTTTATCTCATCTACCTAGGGTCCACAGTATGAATTCCACTTGACACTTGACCATATTTAAAGCTTAAATTCTTATTATCTCCACAATCCATCATGTTTTTCCTCACTACTTTATTCAAAGTGTTTGTCTGTCTCCCCATTATCCTAGTCATTTGGACTTGCAAGCCTTCAATGCATGGTATAGGTGGGCTTCTGCTCTGCTGTGTACATGTCCAAACCATCTCAATGATATTCGTGATTCTCTCTTCTATTTGAGCTACATACCATCTCAATGACACTTGTGATTCTCTCTTCTATTTGAGCTACAAGTATTTATGTCCTTACACCCAATTTCTACCCCTTTTTGCAACTCCATGCAGCTATCTTACCGTTGGCACCTCACGAAGATAATCACCATAGGGAAAATTTTCTTTGTTGTAATACCGGTATAAACAATGTGTATGTAGTTTGCAGATCACTTGCATCGGAAATCCTGTACTATGTACATGAGATCCACCCTCCGCTTATGGAGAAGACGCAAAAACATAGATGAATCACTCTTCCTAGGCATTTTTTATAATAATTATTCCTCTAAAGAATAACAGATAAGTTTTTTTTTTTTTCATTTTTACCATTATCATAATTGCTGTTGATGTTGTTAGTTTTGATTGTTATCCTTAAATGAAACCAAAAAGAGAAATGGAAATAGAAAGAAGTAAAATAAATAAAAAATTACCTGAACTCTGACCAGATCTCAAAGGCAGATCCTGCAGGGAAGAACTTTCGACACGACTGAACAAGTGATGTCACAGCCTCAAAATGTCGTTGTCTCAATCTCCAACCCTCTGGGCCTGTATTTCTATAGAGTACACAAGAAACTAAAGTTACAAACATATTGTAATACCCCAGACCCCGTTTCAGGGGCTATAATATTTTTGTATATTTATGTATTTAAATTCCATCATTTTTCTTGGATTTATGAGGTATTATACTTGTCTCGGATATTATATATAAATATCCTATTTTTGTTGAAATATAAGAATATTATATGTCAATGATTAATGCTATTGTTATTTTTATTATTATCAATAATAATGATCTTGGTATTTATTAATTGGCATCCCGGTTCTCTTGAGTAGGCCCAAGGGAGCCGTTTGGACAAGTGAAGAAAATAAGATTTATTTCTCACCCTGAGGGCCATGTGGCCTTAACCCATACTTTGCAGATTTGAATAAGGAAACCATAGGGACCCAGAAGTTTTTTAATTAGTTAATGGCTAAAGGGGTTTTGGGTGGGGCCCAGTGGCTCAACCCATATTTATCAAATCCAAGTAGGAACCTAATGGTACCTTTATGTTTCAATAGATCAGTTCCAGCTCATCTTGGTAGGACCCATAAGAGTTAAGTTTTTGTAGTACTCTTATGTTCAAGTGATGGGATCCATGACTGGTATTATTTAGAGGGAGAATAGTTTTAATCACCTAGGGGCCCATGAATTGTAATTAAGAGAGGGAAGAGGAGCTTGACACAACTCCTGAAGGAGTTTTGGATGTGCGCACATATCCCAAGAGAGTTTGGGTTGTGCTCACATTCCCTTGGGCTTATATATTGATGCCACACCTAAGAAACTCAACTTCTTTATTCAGCAGCCCTAGAATACCTATTATTCCCTTCTTGCTCTCTCTCTCATTTTTCCTCTCCTTAAATCCGAACCTTAGTTCCTAGAGTAGAATGCAGAAGAAAACCAACGAGAAACAAGGATAAGAGGAAAGGACAAGCAGGGTCTCCTATTATAGGTGAGAAGATCTCTAATTCTACATGTGTCTAGGGTTTTTCTTCTTGAATTGGTGTGTTTATAACCTTAGGTTACTGTTGATGCATGATGAAGTAGTAAAGACTTGTATGCATGATGAAGATTGAATGGAAAACACTATGGTATGCAAACAGTAGTTCCGACAGTAAATATTTGTGTTTGGCTATAAGCGGTCATGTTAGAACCCTAGATTGAGTTCCCATCTTGCTCGGATTATGTTGGTTGAGGGTCCTTCAATGTTTTTATGTTCCGATGCATGTGAATTGTTAGGGATTCTAAGTTCATGAATGATTTCCAAATTTGAATGCCTATTCATGCTAACTCTTTATTACATGTGTTAGTAAATTGAAATATAAAAAGGGGATTGAATGATGATGTGAGAAACCCTAAAGTGGAATTGGCAAATGCCTCAACAAGTCTGAGAGCATGAACCATGGTCGGAGCACCTATTTTGCAGAAAGTATGCTGGCCGAAACCTATAAATACACCTTGGGGGCTCGTTACATTAAATTCAGTGAGATTCCTGATATTGTTCATATGAGATTATGTTTCTAGAATTATATGCATGCCACATAATGATGGATGCAGGGATTTATAAATCTGAAATTCTTTATAACAAATACCTCTATGACGCCCTCTATGTGTTTGCTGAAAATCCAATATGATATGTGGGCATGGTTATATGTTCTTACAAGATAGGTGGTTCATATGTAAACCTTCGTGTCCCATGATGAATATATTTGGTGCTGAAATTATTACACATCTGTGTTTGATCATACTCATATCTATGCTTTTGATGACACTCCTATATTCTATGATGAACAACTACATGTTGTATGAGATTGGCGGTCCTTGTGAGGTTTCACATATGCTATGTAGAGAATGTATAATGTTGAATTTATGAGAGACTAGTGGAGCACATGCACGTGTAAGGTACATACTCTTTTAGTACAATAATCTTTAAAAAGTAAAAATAACGTTATTGAAAAATTCAATATTAACTATCTTAATGGAGAATGATCAGTTTACATATAGCTCATTTTTTTTGGCAAATTAAGTAATTTACAATCACTCATTATTCTTATGAAATTTAGTGAAAGCTTCAATAGAAAAAAAATAAGAAGAAGATGGAATAATAAGATATATGGAAGGAAATTAATTAAAAAAAAAAAGTAGAAAACCAACCTTTTTTTACCATACATGATTAGGTAAAACACTCACCAATTTCAATATAGATCGATAGTCCGGCTTATTTCCCATTAAAATTTGTCTAAAATCTAGCGGCAATTACATACCAAATTCATATTGAGCAGCACCAAATGGCAGTAATACCAATACAAAGAAATTTGAATATCATGGAAAGAAATAGGATTGATATGTCAAGATGAGGGAGAGAGCAACAACTTACAAAGCTTTTTTGAATTAAGATGACACCGCTACCAAATTTTGAACCACGTACATTTGTGGCACTTTTGTTAGCTTTTTATGTATCATAAACCAGTTTTGTTACATTCTAATTTTGTAGTAAGTGAATCGTTGAAACAAATATCATAATTTGAAGCAAGAGAACCAACTACAAAGAGATCTTTAGCCATGCACTCTCAGGATGGGCACAACTACTTCCTTCAAACTTCCTAAGAAAATTTAATGGAAAATTCATTATCCTAGCATTATAGTAATGTGGTTGCAATGTTGGATAGGAATCAAGTTCAAGATCAATACTGGTTCGACCTGAGATGATGCCTTGGATGAAGCAAGTAAAATCATAAAGAAAGACAATTAACACACTCAAACACAGTTTAGCATGTAGAATGCATGCTGTAATACTTGCCTAAAACAAAAACAAAAAACAGGGGACAGAGGGGGGGGGGTTTGCCAAAGCAATCACTTCAAATCAACATAAGAGGGTGGATCTAAAAACACAAGTTGGCATATCACTTGAAAGGAAAAATAAAATACCTTATCATAATCCAAGAAGTAATAAGACAAGCCATTCGTCACTTGCATTGGATGTTGGTTTGATACATTGCAATAAAATTCAAAAGAAAACCAACTTGCATGGAATGAATAAATCAAGAAAAGGCTCACATAACAAAAATCTGCATATGCTTGCATATTCACAAAAAACTTTCATGACACCGAGATTATCTGTCTACTAAGAAAATGAAGCATCTAAATAAACCTTAAGCCTCTCTAAAGCATCTCCGTATCTTTGGCTAGTGCACCCACACATTAATGAAATATCTTCCTCATTTCAACCCACTAAAGTCACTCAAGTCCTCATCACTAAGCATGAAAACACCATGCTTTCTTAGTAAAGGGGATATATATTTATATGTCCCAGTATTTCTTTTTCTGATATGACACAAGCATACTATCAAACCACATAAAATATTTTTCTATATTTTTTAGAGTGACTATTTGGTTAGATCTTCTTGTACATAGTGTTTTGTATCGATTGCAGATTTCGACTGCAACCTAACATATGTGCTAGCATACATAGGAATTTATATTGAAATAAGCTTTGCTGAAAGATTATTAAAGAAGTGAGGGGTGAGAAACACGAGGTTATGGATGCAAAAGGGACATTGACCATCGTGGGATTTTATTTTCAAGGTGATAGATGAGCATTCATCGCTCATTTTTCCTCAAATCAATTTCCATTAAAAGAGACGTTATTTGATTGTCATTTTTTAATATTCATGTATGATTTTACATTTTAACCACTAAATGAAATCTGAAGCCCTATAACTCTTAGGAACTGCAGGAGCGATTTTCTGTCATTTCTTATTAAGTTTGATGCACTAAAATGTGTAACATGTTACAATTATTTTTTCTTTTTCCTTTCTTTTTTTTCCAGAAAGAGGGGATCGCATTAAAAGATTAAAAAAACAATTATAAATGGGCCAAACCTTCTGCCAAAACCACTAATGTCAAAGATGACATACAAGATAACCAATCCAACCAAGCTGGCTAATACAACACAAAAACAACCAAAAAAAAAAAAACCCCAACTGGTCACTACCTACCCTGAATGTTAAAATTCTATTTCATTTATAACATTGCTGGTCATTTTTGAATATTCAACTTTTCTTCATTTTTAATCGCTTATAAAAATTTAAAGTAAAGTTCACTATTTCAGTAAAATAAAAAAAGGCCCAACATTAAAAAGAGATTTTCTATTGTCACAAAGTTCACTTTGTCGAATGTTGTTAGAGCACTAAATGTTTAAAATGTCACAATTCTATTTCACATATTTTATTTCTAGCAATGCAAATTCAATGAAACAAAATACCAACCAACCAACCAAAACAATACCCAACTCCCCAACTCATAGCTTTAAACGAATCAACAACAAATCACAAGGATTCCACGCAATCTCTGGCATTCTCATCTCTTCCTCTGACAAGTAAATCGTGTCTTTACAGGCATTGGGATCGAAGTTGAAATTTTCTATACATGAAAATCTCAACTGAAATTTCTCATTTGAGTTCTTGCAGCGAATGAACAAATTCTTCAAACACAACCCTTTTCATGATCATTTGAGCTAAGCATTTCATCGAAATATAATAATACTAAGTGGGGCCCACAGATAAGTAGTTCTCTTTGATTTTATGTATATATAATATAATAATACTAAGTGGGGCCTACCGATGTGTAGAGAAAAAGCATGACAAGTTCTTCTACTAAGTGGGGCCCACAAATGTGTAGTTCTCTTTTATTTTATATATATATATAATATAATAATACTAAGTGGGGCCTACAGATGTGTAGATGTAGAAAAAAAGCATGACAAGTTCTTCTACTAAGTGGGGCTCATAGATGTGTAGTTCTCGTCTTATTATATATATCTAATATAATAATACTAAGTGATGCTCACAGATGTGTAGAGAAAAAGCATGACAAGTTCTTCTACTAAGTGGTATAATATAATGATACTAAGTGGGGCCCACAGATGTGTAGATGTAGAGAAAAAGCTTGACAAGTTCTTCTACGAAGTGGGGCCCACAGATGTGTAGTTCTCTTGTAATATAGATATAATATAATAATACTAAGTGGGGCCCACAGATGTCTAGATGTAGAGAAAATGCATGACAAGTTCTACTAAGAGGAGCCCACAGATGTATAGTTCTCTTTTATTATATATATAATATAATATAATAATACTAAGTGAGGCCCACAGAAGTGTAGAGAAAAAGCATGACAAGTTCTTATCTTTTATTGGGGCCTACATATATGTAGTTCTCTTTTATATATATATATATATATATATATATATATATAGGGGAATGTTCATATGCATCTATCCCTCACCATAGGGTGAGGGATGCTTCCATAAATGAGGGGTTTCAAGTACAAAAGGGAGATTTCAAGTACATAGGGTGTACTTGAAACCCCCCCATTTATGGAAGCATCCCTCACCCTATGGTGAGGGATAGATGCATATGAACATTCCTCATATATATATATATATATATATATAATATCATAATACTAAGTGTATAGATAATATATATATATAAAGCATGTCACTTATTTCTCTTTTATAATAAGGGTATAGATATAGATATTATATGATTATTATTATAATATAATAAGAATATATTATTATATTATATTATTTTTGGGAGGGGGGCTCATAAAGGTGTAGTGAAAAAGTATGCAACTTCTCTTCTCTTTTATAATAAGGGCATAGAATTGTGTGTCATGTTGAAGCTTATGATGTTATCATTTCTACACTAGTGGATACCAATTATGACACGAAGCGGGGCAAGACTAAATCCGACTATGGGTAGGGGCTGATTACACACCAATAGCCATTTTGTGTTGCTTATGTGATGAATGTTTTAAGAACATGTATGTTCCAGTCAGCTAGCAGGGTGTGGGGTGACGATCCTGCATTTGGGTCTTATGTTTATGTGAGATCAATGGGAGATGTGTTCCAGTACTGGCTATGCTATGGACCCTCGTGGTTGATTGATGTTATGTACGTGCTATGCTATGGACCCTTCGGGGTGGATGGTGTTTATTGACTCTTTGGGTCGGATTGTGTTTATGGACCCTTCAGGGCGGATTTTGTTTAAGGACCCTTTTGGGGAGGATTGGGTTTATGGGCCCTTCTGGGCGGATTGTGTTTATGGTCCCTAGTGGTCGATCGATGTTATGTACGTGCTATGCTATGGGCCCCGAATGTTTATGGACCCTTCAGGGGCAGATTGGGTTTATGGACCCTTCAAGGCGGATTGTGTTTATGGACCCTTGCTGGTTGCTATGTTTATGGACCCTTTGTGATCTAATTACGGACCCTTGGCGGGCGGGGAGGGTTATAAGGTGGATTATGATATGTTATGTGATGAATTATGGAATTACACCTTTCGGGACCAAGATTATGAGACCTGTGCCACAATGTGGATAGGTGGTAATCCGTGGGAACATGATAATAAAGATTTCACCACACGATGCATCTATGTATTCCTGTATGATGTTTATGTCAATTATGTTCTACTTGTGCAATATTCTATGCTTTCATGTCATTGCTAAACTAAGAAATCTATTCACCAGTGTATACTGATGAGTGGTTTGCCCCACTTCAGATAATCAAAATTTGGAGAATGAGCTTGTGATGATCAAGATAATGTTGGTTATTGGCATGCGTACTTGAGAGGATGGAATCACCTAGAAGATTAAAGAGAAATAATTTCCTTGTATTGATTTAGTTTATTTTCAGTTAGAACATTTAAAGATTACAATGGTTTTATTTTATTTAAAGATAGTTGATTTGTTTAGATGATTAAAAGGTTGATTTTTTACTTTAGTTCGAGTTATTTAATAGGATTGCCTAATTCCTTGTTTTGCCTGATTTAACTCATGAATGGAAATGTGACACAATATTAGTTGCAATCCGGAATCCGAAGAGCTCTGGGTTTCGAGGCGTGACACATGAAAACTCCACGTAACTAAAAAGGCAACTTTAACAAGAACTCAACATAGAAAATTGTATACTTTCAATAGCAAGCAGGGACGGAGCCACATAGGATTGAGAGGGGTCAATTGCCGCCTCAACTTTTTCCTTTCCTTTAAATTAGGAGGATGATATGGATAGATACATCTTGATCTTATCCTTTTGCCTTCCTCATGATGTAGCTGCACTATCTAGCTGTTGGGGCAAGACTCATGGTCCAACTGTGGGACCCAAGCAAGATTAGGAATTCTTTATTGTTATTAGTTTCTAATTTTTATTTAAGAAATTGCATTTAGGATTAGTTTGTTTCTAATTTGGCTCGGATTATTATTTAGTTTCCTAGTTTGATTAGGAATGCTTTCTTTGGGCTTCAGTTTCTTTTATTATATATATGACATTGTAGAGATTAATAATCTCAGAGATTTTGGAGTTAATAAAATTTCGCTGCATGGGTTTATCGTGGAGATTGTCTTCATCGAGTGATTGTTCCAGTGGGAACCCAAATTGTGCTTCGGTACTTGCATCCTAACCTTAGGACTACATCAATTGGTATCAAAGCCAAAAGATCTCACGATCGATCGGCGTGCTACTCCTATCATCCATCCATCCATTCCACGATGTTGCTGTTCATATCGTTCCAAAACCCTTAAACCCCATTGCCATCGTAACCCAAATCCTTGCAATCCCAAATCCAAACCCACCCACAACCGAGGCCACAAAGCCACCGCCATAACCCCATTCCTATCCATCCCTGACAGAACCCATCCATACCTCTTCCGATCTCCCTTTCAGTGACACAATCCCTGCCGACCCTCTCAACCTGCCAAACCCCATCTTCTCCACCGCTCTCTCTCCTTCCACCCACAGAAAGCCCTTACCCAAAAAAAAAAAAAAATGCAAAAAGAAGAGAAGAAGCGGAGAAGAGGAAAGCTACGTGTACCTTGCACCACAATCGTCCGCTTGCCCGCTCGCCTCCAACCGCCTCCTCACCATCGCCATCGCCATCTCCCCCTTCAATTCGTTGGAGCATATAGCAGCAAGGGATTTTCAAAACCCTTCTCTCGTCAGCACCGAAAACGGCTTCAGCCTTTTTCTTCCTTTCTGCATAAATCCCGTGAAGCAGCACACACATGCCAGCCACTTGGGCCCCATCTGAATTTGGGCCAAGCCCATTCCAGGCCTGAGTTCAATTCAACTCATTCACGGGTTGGGGCCAGGTTTATATCCAGGTTGAAGTCTAGTCAATCCAACCCTTCTTGAGGCCCAACAGATTCCACTGACATCATCACTGCATCAAAGAATCCGATAAACAGCACATTTGACGCGATCAACGGTTGAGATTTCTTCTTACGATATCAGGCTCCTCTGGCGTCAGATTTTTTATCCATTTTCACCAACGTGCTCGTGGAAAGCAGATCTACACATCAGGTTAGTTAAAACTTTTGAATTTGCATTAACCAATGATGCCACCCAAGAAGCAGGTTGAAGCGGAGTCTTCCTCCCATAATGATGATGATTTGAGAGGAACCGTTGCGCAATTATCGGTAATGATGGTTCAAATGTAAGACTCTTGCAAGGATTGAAACTCGATCAACCAATTATAATCGGTGTGAGGATAATCATCGAGATGATGGAGGACATATTCGAAATCAACGAGATCCACATGCCGTCAATGTTGATCGCGATTTGGGTATTAAACTTGTGATTCCCGAATACCATGGGAAATTGAAGCCAGATGAATTCTTTGATTGGTTAATGTGCGTTGAAAATATTTTTGCACATAAATCAATGATGGATGGTCATAAGATTACGCTGGTGGCAACTCGATTTCGCAATTATGCTGCGATATGATGGGCCGAGTTGCAAAAGAAGAAAAGATACCAACAAATTGACCTTGTTAACACCTGCCCGAGATGAAAATTTTGTTGAAGCAAAAATTCTCGCCTGCCAATTACTCCAGAGATCTACGTTCACGTTTTCAATACTTGAAACAAGGATCTAAGACCGTTGTTAAGTATTCTGTGGAGTTTATGACCATGCAAGCCCGTTGTGGTTTGAATGAAGATGATGAGGTATTAGTTGACAGATACTTTAATGGGCTTACACTTGACATTCAAGATATCCTCGCATTCAAGCATTTTGATAATGTTGATTAGATTATTCAGCATGCTCTCAAAGCTGAGGGAATTGCAGATCATCAACCCAAAAACTTGATGCAGCTAAATGGGTTATGTAGAAGAATTCCTTAATTGCAAGTTCTAAATCGAGTGCGTCATCAGAGAAAGTTTTCACCAAGCCCGAAGGTCAAAGTAGGCTCACATGCTTTAATTGTAAACAACAAGGGCATCGTGCAGCAGAATGTCCAAAATGTATCCACCTCATTGAGAATGAAAGTGATGTAAAAGATGTTCCAGATGATCCTAAAGAGAATGAAACAGAGGAAGTGGAGGATATCATGCTCGAGGAGGGTCTTGAGTCTCTCTTGATCATCCAAGCGGCTACATCCACTACCGCGAAGAAATGTTTGCGATAAAATATTTTCCGCTCCAAAGGAACAGTCAATGGTAAAGCATGCACAGCTGTCATTGATGGAGGAAGTTGTCAGAATATTATCTCTCAAGCTCTTGTGGATCGATTACAGCTGAAAGTTCGGAAGCATCATCGTCCCTATTTTGCTAGATGGTCAATGACAGTTGATGAAGTGCAAGTCCGGTATGCATGTTTTGTTACCTTTTCCATTGGTGCAGATTATACTGATATTATGTGGTGTAACATGATACCCATGGATAGTTGTGATATCTTGTTGGGTCGTCCATGGATGCATGACAAGAATGGCACTAATGGCATGCGCGACAACACATACACATGCATGCATGATGAAAAAGCAAGTCACACTCTGTCCTATGAAGCCGACACCACAAAAGCAAAGGTCAAGTTCTCGTCTCACCAAGGAAGCGTTTTACGTGCACACTATCTACAGAAGTAACATCAAGAAGAAGAGCCAAGTTCGAGGTCGAACTCTTTTCCAACCTAGGGAGAATGATGCAGCAGCACTATCTAGCCGTTGGGGCAAGACTCATGGTCCAATTGTGGGACCCAAGCAAGATTAGGAATTCTTTATTGTTATCAGTTTCTAATTTTTATTGAAGAAATTGCATTTAGGATTAGTTTGTTTCTAATTTGGATAGGATTATTATTTAGTTTCCTAGTTTGATTAGGAATGCTTTCTTAGGGCTTAAGTTTCTTTTATTATATATATGACATTGTAGAGGTTAACAATCTTAGAGCTTTTGGAGTTAATAAAATTTCCCTACGTGGTTTTATCATGGAGATTGTCTTGTTCTAGTGGGAACCCTAATTGTGCTTCGGCACTTGCATCCTAACCCTAGGACTGCATCACCTCAGCTTTTCTTTTCTCATGTTTGCCTCTCAACAATCTTTTTTCCATCTTGGTAAAGAATGAAATTTGTAAAATACACAAGGGGGTTTTGGTCTTTTAATCATAAAAAAAGACAACTCATCAAATCACCAATAAGATATGCACTAGGCCGTGAATTTTCTGCTTTTATTCTTTCTTTTTCTTGCCAATTATTGAGCCTAGAATCCTAATCCTCTCGAAGTTTGAAATTCATGATCACCATAGCTCGTTTAATTTACTATCAAATTTTGAGTATTTAACATTTTACGTCAAAATCTGGATTAAATTAAACCTCATTTAATTCCCCAAGTAAGAAATTTCAGGTTGCTATGAATAGAGGTGCTTAAAAAAAATTTCTATACTAATTACATGTCAAAGGTTCCATCAGGATTAGTGGTTTATTAAAGTTTTAGAAAGGATTTGTGATGGAGATCTACACCTTCGACGGTGAGATCGAGCCCTAAGACTCAAAACCCTAAGATCACTTAGGGAAAAATACCCAAAACTCACTCACAAGAACTTCTGAATTGTATTAAGAACATAGTATGCCTTACAGTCAAGCATCCCTTTCTATTTATAATAGGGGAATGGTCAAAAATAAAGAAACTACCATTATTAGTACTTCCTAAAATCACTCCCCAAAATCTCTAAGTAAATCAAATCACTAAAATCTCTCTGATTAAGTCAAATCAGAGATTATATCAAATTACTAAAATTACTAAACTATTTAAAGAAAGCAAATCATTGTAGGGTTCCTTGGTGGAATCCACTAGGGCCCGTTTGGTAAATTTACTAATAAAGTCAAGTTAAGTTAAACATCCCATCAAAAACACTTTTTACAAAAATTCCCTCCATCTTTTCCAAAAAAAATCAAAAAGCAACTACATTTACTCACTAAAAGACAAAAAATCTACATTTCCCCATACTAAAAGTCAAAAATATTCCATTTCAAACAACTAAAAACAAAATATCATCATAACTTACTTATATTTTATTCATTCTTTTCATTTCACTTCACTCCACTTTATTTTAAAAGTAAATTACCAAACGGGCCCCTAGGGGGCCCTCTTCTTCTTGGATCTCACTGCATCAATTTGGGCTCTAAACAATGGGCCAAAGATCAAGACTTTTTATAAACGTCAACCCCATATTATGATCTAGACAATTATTTAATTTAATTTTTAATTAAAATCATGTGCTCATGAGTAAAAATGCTAAAATTATGAAATTTACAGTTCTCTAGTTTTTCGTACCCATTTAATCATTGTTGGATATAAAGAGCAACCTTAATTCATCCTTTTTTTTAAATATTTTTGGGTATAATGTAATAACTAGTCCATAATTTTTTGTGCCCATTATAATTTAATAACAATTTTGAGGTATAGTGTAAAAAAAATTGTAATTCTTTCTCAAATTCCTCACTAAGAGAAGCTTTTGCCCCCTCTAAGAGAAGATCATGGCTCCATCAATGATAGCAGGCTTCCCTCGAATAAACTTGACAATTCAGGAATTTATGTGAGAGAGAGAGAGAGAGATAATTGACAAGGTGATTCATGATAAAAATAGCAATGTAAATATGAAAGTAAATGAAGGTTTGAGAATACAAACTAATTGATCCGTTTTACATTTTACCATCTTTATTATTACTATCTTAAATTCCATGAACATGAGGCTTAATTTGTAGATATTCAATGTTTTAGGTTGACCTTGAAGATGCAAACGCTAAGTGGAATGTATGGACGCTTAGTCAACCCATCACTGGATGGCGTATTTTCTTAGGCAAGTACTTTGATACAAAAAAATAATAATAATAATAATAATAATAAATAAATACTTTGATACAAAATCTAGGCCCCTCGCAGTTGATTCTAAAGGTGAAGGTTGCATATTCTAAGAATATAAAGTAAATTTTCACAATAAGATTCTACATGCAGTTCCTTGGTGACTGGTTAACAATTTCAAAACTAGTGCCTAATCCATCTTGAACTACTTACAATACATGATCATAACTTTTGTATCTTTAATATTTGATTTTTCTTTATCAACAATAACATCCTATTTTACGTTCCTAAAGGGAAAAATCACCTTGAGAAATGTGTATGCATCAAAGTGTCATAGAAAGGTCGCCACTGAACTTTCAAGGATAATTTCTTTCCATACTTCTTTAGGAATCTGACTAAGATACTTCCCCATCTCACCTAATCATCATACATGGAAATTGGGATTATGTAAAGCACGATTATAAGTTCACAACTACACAACCAAATTCTATTGAGAAAAGTGCATGACTTCAAAATTAATAATGAACTGATCCGATTACCTGCACATAAAGTTTGTTGTTCGATCTATGAAATATTTCTAACCCAACTTCTAAGAGAGCTCCCACATCTTCCAAAGATATTTCGCTTTTTGCTCTTATAAAACTGCAAAGAAAAGAAAATGCTTATGTTTGACACAAATTAAAACTTTTTTTAAACAGCTATAGATTAATGGCTAAAAGAGACAGCCAAAACAGAATTGAAAATAAAGTGTACTCGATTATTAAATACAAGCTCCAACATAACATGGCAATCCATGAATTACATTCATTCAAGCGACAAAGCACAAAATGTTCATTTTGTATACAAATCCAATCAACCAAATAACAAGATTGCAACAAATAGATAAGTTATTTGACACATGTAACAGTCATAAAATTCCTACAAACTATTTCATGAAATAAGAGTGATTAATGACCTTCACTCGCAAATAGAGACATCTCCAAATGATAGGAAATATGGGTAAGAACAAAGAAGATGAGAAATCAAGATTGAATGTAGATCCTTCAAGCTTCTAGTTTTTTTAAGTGTTAATTTCACATTCCAAGGCTTTTCCCTTTCTTTTGCATTCTACATTTTAGGACAATTTCATTGCTTCTATGATTCTCAATTACAACAATGCCAATCCCATGGATGTTTCCTCAATTTATTTATTTATTTTTACGGCTACATTAAAGTAGTTGAATGTTATTGCTAAAAACGAAAGAAATACAACATAGTTGCATAAGCCACATAGATACTTGAACCACCAAACATAAGGAAACGACTAATTGCCCCATGCTTAGCCAGACTGTGCACCTTATCATTTTTTTGTCCTCTCAATATAAAACAAGAGTTCCTAATCACAACTGTATATCATAAATCATTCCTCAATCTGATGCAGTACGGAAGTCCAAAAGAGAACCCAGCCCTTTGGGTGCAGCCTCAGGCCCAAATTGGCTGAGAAAGCTACTGTGGAATTATTCTAAATTTATCTCAGGGTTGATTAGGAATTGTTGCTTATTTTATTAGTTGATGAGAATTCGTAATTTTCTATTT
This sequence comes from Cinnamomum chago, assembly GCA_038049695.1. NCBI lineage: Eukaryota > Viridiplantae > Streptophyta > Magnoliopsida > Laurales > Lauraceae > Cinnamomum > Cinnamomum chago. The sequence continues at coordinate 39,020,004 of CP142454.1, forward strand.
TCATTATAGTTTACTGTTTCAGTAGTCTTAATACATTATAAATAGAGAAGCCCTCTATTGTAATAGATATGCTTATTTTCAATTAATCAATCGATTTCTGAGTTGCTCACGTGAGTTGTTTCATGGTTTTGTTTGTGCCCTAGGGGCTGGAATCCATCTTTGGATTCGATCAATCCTTCAGGATATTGATCTATCAACCCGATCGCTGCGTCACAATCCTATCAGAAAGGGACCACAGGTGACAACAATTTGTAGAAGCCAACTGGCTTGAACAGTTAAGGTCTCCCTCGTAATTGCCGAATAGTATTGACTGACATTGTTCTGAAAATCAAAATCGTGTTGCATATTGTTCAAGGGGATTGATCGAATAGTATTGTGGATCATATCAAATCGCAGGGATTTTTTCTTTTCTTATAAAAATGAAAAATAATATTAAGAAAAATAGGAAAAAGGTAGAAGTATCCATAGCATTATAAATACAATGACAAATAAGGCTATGATACAATCATATAAATAGCATCAATGATATATATCAATATATCATAAATGTTATGTTTGAATAGTTACATATGCTTCAAATATCAACATTAATAAGAAAAATAAAACAGTTGGATTTTTTTTTCTTTTTGTTCTCATAAAATCAAAAGAGAAAAATAAAATCCAAATCATCAATCTTAGATATCAGGATGCCTCTTTAAGTCTAAAAAGTTTATATGATGAAGAAACCAGAAAAAAAAATAAGGAGAGGACAAAACCTTATATGTATAGTGCTACACTTCATAAATACTTGGTCCTTTTTCACATCTCTAAAGCCTCTCAAAACTGCAAATATTCTAACGAATAGAAAACAAGTTGCAATAGTTTTTTTGGTTGTCTTTAAATCAAAAAATAAAACTTAAATCCAAATCATCAATCTCACACATTAGAATGTCTCCAAAAATTAAAAAATGTATTCAAGAGGAAAAAAACAGAAAAACTAGGAGAAAAATGAGTAAAACACACCTCATACATACAGTGATGTAGCAGCACCAATATTTTGTTGGGGACAAACTTATGGGCCACATGTGGAACCCAAAGGATCTAGAGATTTTCTTAAATTTTAATTGTTACTAGTTTCTAATTTTAGTGAAGAATTGTAATTAGGTATAGCTTTCTAATTCTTTAGTTTCCTTGTTTGATTAGGTTTTCCTTAACCCCCAAAGTTTCTTTTATTATATATATGGCATTGTAGAGATCAATAATCTCAGAGTTGAACTAATAGAATCTTTCCCTCGTGGGATTTATCGTTGCAAAGAGTTCTTCATCATCATATTGTTTCTGCACTAACCCATCATTGTGTTGCGACACCTACGATCCAAATCCTAACCCTAGGATTTAACATAATTTGGTATCAAAGCGAAGATCCACATCGCTCCGATCGATCTCAGATTAGAGCCTATCCATCCATCCTGAATCCCTTCCATCGCCTCTTTCCATAACCCCGCCACCATCAATCCATTTCCTCGAACCCATCTTCCAATCGCTGAAACCCATTACACAAAAACTAAAACAAAAAATCAACAAACAAAAAAAATCCTCGTTACCTAAGGACCTATTATAATATATTAAGTTGAAGGTTTTGGCTTTTAATTTTGACCGTCGAATATGATTTTCACCAAAAGTTACACAAACTTTATTTTAAATTTTCCATGTTCTATTGCACTCCCCAACTTCTCGGTTCTCATCTCACTCCACTCACTTCATGCAACAACTCACTTCTGTATAAATGCTCTTTCATCTTATCCTTTTCCACTCATGTTGACAATCTTTGAATCACAAAGGGAAGAATGAACTGAAGTTCTTTTGAGAATGTATTAATTTCGTATCCTCTCTTGGAGAATGATCACAACTATATATAGATTACAAACCTAAATTAAGCCTAAATCAAAGCTCTATACAAAAGGAAATTAGCTAATCACTTAACTAAGTTAGGAAAGAAACTAATTACATATTTACAGCCATATCAATTGTTGACTCAATCAAATCCACGAGACTTAAGAGGTTTGTTGGACTGATGGGCCTTGGGCCCCTTAATGGATCATGGGCCAAACTTAACATGTTGGACTGATGGGCCTTGGGCCCCTTAATGGATCATGGGCCAAACTTAACACCCCCCCTCAAATTGATGCGGGAGAATCAACAAGCATCAATTTGCCAACCAAGAATTGATGACGTGGTCTGGGGAGACCTTTAGTAAAAATGTCAGCAAGTTGAAGTTCAGTGGAGACATGTGGAAGGCTGATGACATCACGCTTGAATTCATCACGGATGAAGTGTCGATCAACCTCGATGTGTTTAGTACGTTCATGAAAAATCGGATTCTCAGTAATCCGAATTGCACTCGTATTATCAGCATAGAGGGGGGTAGCGCCGTCGACAGGAAATCCAATGGCAGAGAGCAGACCGCGGAGCCAAAGTATTTCAGAACATGCAGCAGACATAGCTCGATACTCAGCCTCGGTAGAAGATCTGGAAACTTTGTCTTGTTTCTTGCATTTCCAGGAAATCAGACTATCACCCAAGAACATGCACCATCCTGTAGTGGATCGGCGAGTATCCAGACAACCGGCCCAATCAGCATCGGAATACGCTTTGAGAGAAATAGGATTAGCTGATGGAAAAAACAGTCCGCGAGACGGAGTACGAAGAAGGTACCGAATGATGCGACGAACAGCAGCCAGATGAAGATGACGAGGAGTAGTCATGAACTGACTCATGAGATTGACCGCAAATGAGATATCAGGACGCGTGATCGTGAGGTAGATCAAGCTACCCACTAACTGGCGATATGCGGTAGGATCCGGAAGAAGATCACCCTCCTCTTTACTGAGTTTAACATTCAGTTCGATCGGCGTATCAACGGGAGCTGAAGAGGTAAGCCCAGCCAAGTCAATAAGATCAACTGTATATTTGTGCTGATTGAGAACTATACCCTTAGGGGATTGATGAACTTCAAGTCCAAGGAAATAGTGTAAGGGGCCTAGATCCTTCATTTGAAATGTCCGATGAAGAGAAGCTTGGAGTACCTGAATCATTTTTGCATTAGGACCAGTAATGACAATATCATCAACATAGACCAACAGTACAGTAATCCCAGATGGATCATGATGTAAGAACATGGAAGGATCATACTGGCTGGGATGAAAATCCAAGTGTAGAAGGGCATCCTGAAATTTCTCAAACCATGCACGAGGAGCTTGCTTGAGACCATAGAGAGAGCGACGGAGCTTAGCAACCATACCCTTCCCAGATGTGGACCCCGGAGGCAGACGCATATAAACGTCTTCTTTGAGATCACCATGAAGAAACGCATTTTTTACATCCATTTGATAGAGAGGCCAAGACTGAGAAGCAGCAACAGCAAGAATTATGCGAACGGTGGTCATCTTGGCGACGGGAGCAAAGGTTGCATCATAATCAATGCCATATTCCTGCCGATTGCCGAGAGCAACCAGGCGCGCCTTATATCGATCAAGAGAGCCATCTGATTTTAACTTTAGAGAAAAAATCCACTTGCAGCCAATTGGTTTTATACCCACAGGTGTAGAGACAACATCCCACGTATGATTTTTGTCTAAAGCAGCCAATTCTTCTTGCATAGCCTGGTTCCAACATTTGTCCTGCACAGCCTGAGAATAGGATTGGGGAATGGAAGAAGATGACAAAGTGGCCATTAAGGAAGAATGGGAGAACCCATAGCGGTCGGGAGGGACCGAAATGCGAGAGGAGCGTCGCAAGGAAGGATGGCTAGATGGATCAAATGCCGGAGGTGGACCAGATGCAGGAGATAGATCAGGAGGGGGATCCCTGGGAGGCGCTTCTTTGTTCCGTCTGTGATACACAAAGTTAGGATTAAAGCGAACAATTGAAGTGGTGTCCGAAAAACCAGGTAAAGACACTAAGGGTGATGAGTCAGGCGGTTCAATGTGTTTTTGAAAATAATACTGATGTTCAAAAAAAATTACATTCCTCGAGGTCCGCAAGCGACGAATGTGAGGATCGTAGCAAAGGAACCCTTTCTGGAAGGGGGCATAGCCTAAAAACACACATTGAGCAGATTGTGCGGTTAGTTTGGTCCGCTCAGAAGAAGGTAAGTGCACAAAACAAACAGAGCCGAAAACATGAAGATCATCATAAGATGGAGATGTCTGGTATAATCGGTAATATGGGCTCTGATTTTGAAGAGAGGTGGAAGGCAGACGATTGATAAGGTAAGCAGCTGTAGCTAGTGCCTCAATCCAAAAACGAGTAGGAACTGATGATTCAAGAAGAAGAGAACGGGTGACATCAAGCAAATGCCTATTTTTTCTTTCAGCAACTCCATTCTGCTGTGGAGTATAAGGACAAGTTCTCTGAGAAATAATGCCTTTGGTTTGCAAAAAATGTTGAAAATCAGAAGACACATATTCCCCACCCGAATCAGATCGCAAGATTTTGATGCAGGTGGAAAATTGATTCTCAACATAAGCTAAAAAAATTTTAAAAATGTTGAAAACATCAGATTTAGAATGCAAAAAATAAACCCATGTGAACCGACTGAAATCATCAATAAAAGTCACAAAATATTTGTAGTGAGCATGAGAAAGAGCTGGAGCAATTCCCCATACATCGCTATGAACCAAATCAAAACACCGAGTGCTATGTGAAGTGGAAATTGGAAAAGGAAGAATTTTGCTTTTTCCCATTTTACAAGCAGCACAATCAAAAGGAACACAAGAAGATAAGCCAATAGTTTTATTCAAACCAGAATTTAACATAAGGGACAAAACCTTGGAATTAGGGTGTCCGAGTTTTTTATGCCACAATTGGCAATTATCTCTAATAGAAAGACAAAACACATCATTGGCAATTCTAGTCCTAGAAAGATTAGAAAAATCCAGCGGAAACAAGCGTCCACACTTAGGTCCCCTCGCGATCTCCTTCCCGGACATCTGGTCCTGCACAACACAACCAGAAGAAGAAAAAGAGATGTTATAATTATTTTCAACAAGTTGCCCAACTGACAAAAGGTTTGAAGTTAAATTTGGACAAAGGAAAACATTTTTCAATGGGATTGGACCAGGGATGTCTCCAAGGGCAGTAATGGGAACAGTGCCGCCATTAGCAGTTTGGATCTGAAGATTACCATTATAGTTTGTCACATTGGAGAGAGAATGACTGGAATGAGTCATATGATTAGATGCCCCGGAATCAAGAAACCAAGTAGAAGATAGGGGTGAGGTACCTGAGAGACTGAAAGCAGAAAGGGCATTTACAATCATTTGCTGTACCAATTCAGGAGTCAGAGAAGAGGAGGACCCAGACTGTGAGGATGTAGATGTGGAAGCAGGCATAGCTGAAGAAGCAACATAAGCATGTGGAGTCGGAGACTGTGAAGGCGGATGCTGGAAAACCTGATGCTGGGGAGTTTGCTGCTGTGGAATCTGACGTTGAGGGCGGCGGCGACACTCAGAGATGATATGTCCCGATTTTTTGCAGTAGCGACAGACTTTCTATTGGCATTGGGATGCAAGATGCCCAAATTGTTGACAGCTGTAGCATTGAGTTTTGCTCATGTCCCGAGGTGGAGGCTGAGAAGCCTTAGTAGCTGAAAACGCGACAGGATAGGTCTCAACCTTATGTTGAGCTATATGAGCTGAGGTTGAAAGACGCTGTTCCTCGCGTAAGAGTTCATTCAGGCAGATATTTAAAGAAGGTAAAGGCATCCGATTCATCAGGGCCGATCGGACACTGTCATACTCAGGACGTAATTTCATTAAAAATTGATCCCGCTGACTAGAGGCCTGAAGATCACGAATCACGATCAGAACATCTGCAGCCACATCTGCATACTTAATACTATCATATTCCGACCAGAGGGTTCGAAATCCTGAATAGTAGTCTTGGATTGACAAGGTCCCTTGTGCATATTCAGAAATCGCACATTCAAGGTGAAACTGTCGTGCTGAGTTATCTTGATGGTATACTTGCTTCAGATATCCCCACATCTCTCTCGAGGTGGGGTAAGGTTTGAGGTTCATTAGCAGATGTTGTTCGACGGAACCCAGGATCCATGTTTTTATTTTAGCATCTTTAGTAAGCCAGGCGGATATCTTCTTCTCATCATCTGTTGGTTTGGGGTCGGACCCAGAAATATAGCCCCATAATTCCTTAGCCTCAAGGTAAATTTGGAATTGAAAGGACCAAGCGGGGTAATTTTTCCCGGTGAACCGGATCAAGTTAACCTCAGATTTTTCCATCTTTAATCAATGAAAAAGGGAAAAAAAAACAGCACAGAAAACCAGCAACAGTGAAGAGATGAAGGCTAAAAGATAAGAACACTTGTACTGTATGCAGAAACCAAGATCCGATCAACAGAGAAGATAAAAACAGCACAGAACCACAAAAATCACACAAAAAAACCCCAGGCGACCATGAATTTGGCCACTGTTCTTGTACGTGGGCCCCACTGATAGATCTAGACACAGATCAGAACACTGATCTGATGAAGCTGAGAAACTTGCCTTCTACTGAAAGAAGAATGATCGAAATCCACCACAGATCCAAGATTCTGGACGGTCCAGATGAAAACAATAATAAATTTCTAGATAATGACGAAACTGGGAAAATCACCAACCTGGGAGTGCTGAAAAATTGAGAAAAAATCTCCAATATTCCTAGAAGTTCCAGACGACCATGACTGGAAAGATTTCTGATGATGGTTTGATGATCAGAGGTGGGCCACCATGAAGATGGGATGACTCAGTGACGGAATTCCTTGAAACAGATCCCTGATCTGTCGATCTTCACAAGAGAGATTGATTTCTCTCTATCTTGAATGTCTTGATTCTATATCAAGATCAAGAACATGATTTTCTTGAACCCGCTCTGATACCATGACAATCTTTGAATCACAAAGGGAAGAATGAACTGAAGTTCTTTTGAGAATGTATTAATTTCGTATCCTCTCTTGGAGAATGATCACAACTATATATAGATTACAAACCTAAATTAAGCCTAAATCAAAGCTCTATACAAAAGGAAATTAGCTAATCACTTAACTAAGTTAGGAAAGAAACTAATTACATATTTACAGCCATATCAATTGTTGACTCAATCAAATCCACGAGACTTAAGAGGTTTGTTGGACTGATGGGCCTTGGGCCCCTTAATAGATCATGGGCCAAACTTAACATGTTGGACTGATGGGCCTTGGGCCCCTTAATGGATCATGGGCCAAACTTAACACATGTGACTACTTTGCATTTGAAAGACTTTTGTGTTTGTCATCTGCTGTAAAGTTGAAATGGTTTGAATTCTTGGCTTTCTCATTTCTCACTCAGAAGTTTTAAAAATGGTGATGAAAATTAATGGTAGATTTTATTTCCCCCCTGTAATTTAATTCCCTAGGTTGCAGCTCTGGCAATTAAAATTGAAGTTTTTCTATTTACAAGATTTCCCGGCATGTCATACCTTTATATTAATTAATCAGTTTTATCATAACCTTTACATTTATATTGCTCGTGCTAAGCACTAGCATGTTTTGCTAGTAATCCATGATACGCGGATGCTTGTACAAGCCCAACATATCCGCATCGGACCAATATGATACTCGTATTGGTACCCGATACTGCACCGATACTTCTAGGTATAAGTTTATCGTATCCTACTCACCAAATCCATTACTTCATGTAGTTCTATAAACTTTCTTACTTCTCAACATAGAAAATGTTAGAAAAGAACATAAACAATGATAATTTGATTAATTCAAACGTGATCTAAAGGAAAAATTGGGATACTCGTATCCGTATCCTTGTCCTAGATTTCCTAAAGCGCAAAGTCGTATCCCCGATCGTTGTATCCGTGTCCGTACCCATATTCGTATCTAGCATCATATAGCCTATAATCTATCTCAACCCCACCCAAGAACCCCCAGCCAATTTCATCCCAAACTATTCCGTTGATTCTAGTCACCATCCAACCTAGATCCCTATCAAACCCAACCCTCAAAACCCGCTACAACCTCAAACCACCAAACCGAATCCCCACTCGCCCAACCTAAGCCCCAAAATCTCCAAACGTCCCACACCCCAGACCCCAACTGAGACCTAATCCCATCTTCTAGAACTGCCCTTCACAGAATCCAGCTCCAAAAACCCATCGAACAAAACCCCAACTAGATCCTTCCCAAACCCTTCAGTCCCTCCTTCCCTCAAAACCCATCCCATGAAACCGAGCCCCCTCCCCAAGTCGGCAAAACCCAACTCAGAAGAATAAGAGACGTAGCAGAAAAGGAGAATAAAGAGAGGTGTACTCCGCACCAAAGCATCGGCCGCTCACCATCTCAACAACATGTTGGGCATCATTTTCACGTGACAGGAAGGAAAGAGGTCGATATTCGTTGCTAATGATCGGAGACCTATGCTCAACCTCCAACTCTCTTCTTCTTCCTCGAGTAGAGAATGCCACAGGTCAACCCCTTTTCTTCTCTTTTCGGGCACTAGAAACAAAGCAACAAAAGAACACACACGTGTCCCTTTTGTGACACATGATTGCCTTTAGTCCAAGTTGAGTTTAGGCCATTCTCAGGTCAGGTAGACCCATTTACAAAGAGGCCCAGAAGCAAAAGTCCTACTGACGTAGTCTTTGCATTAGCAGAAATTGGTCAACAGCAGATTTGATTAGATCAACGGCCAAAATTTGTTTTTGTGATATCGAGCTCTTGGATTTTAGATCCATTTTCGCTTGCGCTTTTGTGGAGAGCAGAACTACACATCAGATCAGACAATTTTTTTAAATTGCACTAAAAAATGGCTCAAAAGAATAAAGCAGAAGTGGAGTATTCATCCACATCCATGGAAGAATTGGCTGAAAACGTTGCGGAATTATATGGAATTGTTTCTCAATTATCCGCAACGATCACTCAACTCCAAGAAATTCTTGTAAGGATGGATACCATAATAACAAATTTCGAAAATAATTGGCATAAGGATGCTAACCGAGATAGAGGAAATATTCGGAATCCCCAAGATAAATCAGCAGTCAATTTTGATTGAAATTTAAGAATTAAACTCGTGATTCCCAAATATGATGGAAAATTGAAACTAAATGAACTTATGGATTAGTTAGTGTGCGTCCAAAATATTTTTGCACATAAACCAAGGGCCATAGAGTCACTATGATAGCAACTTGATTTCGCAATTATGTTGTGATATGATGGGCCGAGTTACAAAAGAAAAGGAGGAACCAAAATATAGACCCCATTGAGACATGGATTGAAATGAATAACCCTTCGAAACAAAAGCTCCACCCCGTTAATTACTCAAGAGATCTGCATTCAAGCTTTCAAGACTTGAAACAAGAATCCAGGACGGTTGTTGAGTATTCTAAAGAGTTCATGACAATGCTAGCTCGTTGTAGTTTAAATGAGGCCGATGATGTTTTGGTTGACTGGTATTTTCATGGGTTGAAAATAGACATCTAACATAATTGCATTCAAAAATTTTGATAACATTGATGAGATCATCCAACATACCATCAAGGCCGAGGGCATTGCAAATTATCAAGCCCAAAAATTTAGTGCATCTAAATGGATTACACAAAAGACCCCATTAATGCAAGATTCTAAATCAAGTGGTAGTTCCTCGGAAAAAGTTTTCACCAAGCCCGAAGGTTAGAAAAGGATCACATGTTTTCATTATAAACAACAAGGAAATAAATCATTTGAATGTCCCAAACGCATAAATCTCATTGAGAACGAAAGTGATGTGAAGGATACGTCAGATGAACCTAAAAGAAAAGACTAAGACCGAGACCGAGGAATTAAAGATCGTCAATCCCTATGATGGTGAAACTCTCATGGTCCTCAACTATACCAACTGTTGAGAAGAAAGGTACTATCAAACATGTAATCCAAATCAAGAATGAGCTCATTAAAGGTACATTGAGAGAAGAATTCAGTTGTTTTTAGGGTTGTTTACATGATATAATGTTAGGCATAACATAGAAGAAAAGATGAAGAAAGAGAAATGAAAAGGGAAATAGGAAGAGGAAGAGAAAAGAAAGTTAGGTTCATCTACTAGGTTACACAAGTTGCCTACATTTAAGAAAACACATTATTACCCTAAGATAAATAAATAGACTACAAATAACACCCTATCTTACAATAAATTTATACCTTAAACCTCACTTCTGACTGAAACAACTCAAAGAGATGCAAGAGATTTTTGGAGAAGTTGTTTTATTGGGTTCATGCTCTGAGAGTAAAGATGAATCCAAAGTGACAAGATATAGCACTTCCTCTACCTCCTTCTCCAAGACAAAGAACAGCAACACTATCAACTCTTCCAACGGAGAAATAAGAACGAGCATCTTGCCTCAAATTGGTTTAACTACATTTCGGTTTTCTATTGACCAACCCTTTGGATTGCAAAACACCGACCAGGCCACACTGAAGAGATTTCTTGCCTTCTTCAAAAACCCAAGGGAGTACTCTCACCCATCGATACTTCCATCTTTGAACAAACCTAGCTTCCTCAAAGGAGCCAATAGAGAAACCCGCTGCCAATGGATAGCTACCCTTGGAAGGGTGCACCATCCGGGCAGTAGCGTGATTAAGGGAAAGATTTATTCCCTTCTCTACCATAGTGGGAAGCCAAGTAAAGCTGGACCTAGTGAAGTCGACCAGAATCTTCTTCCCTCCGCAAGATCTCCCCTTGACCATGCATGTCATAGCCCCTCCCAACTCAGCATGATATTGTCCTCTTTAACCCACGTGCACGCGCAAGAACTTCCTAGGCGGTCACCCATGCCTAGTGTTGTAAAAGGCGCGCCTACGCGCGAGGTGCCTAGTTGGGCTTCAAATAACTAGAACCATGAGGCACAGCCAAGGTGCGCGCCTTGGAGCCAGGTGCAAGGCGCGCGCTTCTTGGGGCTTTTTTTTTTTAACACATCATTAGGCTATCACCAATTTCTCATCAGTAGGGGTGGGGGCAGCCATTGATATTTTTTATTGTTTGGTATGGGGCCTTTTTTTCCAAACAATTGTCAATTGGCAAACCATCACCAATTTTTCTCATCCATCAGTGGAGGTGGGGCCTTATTTTGGTTTTGATGTGGATCGTCTTCATTCAGTGATGATGATGTTGATGTGGATATGGTCATGGGCCATGATGGGGATATGAGTTGATTATTTGGATTTTGGAGATATATACATTTTGATATTTTTAGAATGAATATTTTGTATTTAGATCATGAATGAGTCATGAGTGGTCCATATAACATAATACAATGCATCTGATCTACTTAAAACTGAAGGTCCACTGATGCATAACACTAAGTTGAATGATCTGATTTTGGGTCTTTTTTCAATCTTTTCAGTTGCATTTTTTTACAGTCATACTTTTTGTTCCTTTCTTTAATCAAATGATGTCTGCTAGGCTGGAATTTCTTTTTTTAATCAAATGATGTTTGCTGGGCTGGAATTTGGATTACACATTGCTCATTGAATTTTGAATTATCTGTCTATACCAAAATATCTATTTTTTATCTACAATGTGCGCCTCGCTTCAGTGAAGCCCGCGCCTTGCCTTGCGCCTTAGCGCCTAGGCTCCAGGAAACCTTAGCGCCTTGACGTGCCTCTCGCTTTTAAAAACACTGCCCATGCTAATACTGCTCCAGCCGAGCACACTTAACTCCAGAGTTCTTATGGGATCCGAGACCACACACCTTGAAAACGCATCATGTTGAGTTATAACGGAGTTTGACTTATAAGCCCAGGGTCAAGACTTAGATATTTCCAATGTGGGACTTAGACAAAGGCTCACGGTGCCACCGAAGCACTCCACCCTTACCCCTGCAGATTCCTCTTTATCGGCTCAAATGATCCTTGACCTAGTCTTGCCTCAAGGGTTTACCCAGGCAGATTGGGGTCTCACACTCTCCCCCCACCAGAATAGAGTAGTCCTCAGCTCTGATACCAATTGTCACAGCAGTTCTCAGCACGATATTGTCCATTTTGGCCAATGTGCACACACGAGGACTTCCCAGGCAATCACCCATCTTAGTATTGCTCCCGCCCAAGCACACTTAACTCTAAAGTTCTTATGGGATCCGGGACTACACAGCTTTAAAACACGTCATGTTGAGTTAAGACGGGGTTTGGCTTATAAGCCCAGGGTCAGGACTTGGATATTCCTATGTCGAACTTGGACAAAGCCTCAAGGAGTCACGGTACTTCCGAAGTACTCCACTCTTACCCCTGTGAATTCCCCTTTCTTGGCTTGCAGGATCACTTGACCTGGTGTTACCTCAATAGATTACCCAAGCGGATTGGGGTCTCACAATGCCCAAGGCTCTTTCAGCTTCTCTGCTAGTGGCAAATCACACAATAGTGAAACCACATTTCTAACCTGAAAGCTTGTCAACCAGGATGAAGGAATCCATGATACGTCCTGCCTTGCAAAGCATAGTTTCAATATAGCTTCAATATCTGATTTGGATATAAGGGTGGAGAGACAAGAGAAGAACAGGGTAGTGAAAGAACGTTCCCCAAGGGACAAAAGATGAAATAGGAGCAGGGGTCACACAGGTAAGAGAGAACCAGAGTCCTTGCAGCAGAAAATAAGCTCCATGAGCAACTCTAGCCACTCCCACCTTCTCCTTTCCTTTCAGCAGATACTCCATCTTTCATCACCCTCTGTCATACTACCTGGGATTCAGAACAGTAGCTAGTCGCTGAATAAGAATAATTCAACCATTAAAGTTATAAACTCTTTCATTTCCTCCTCTCTCACCTCTCCTGCTTCTTTTAATCCAATCTCACTTTGCTTTTAACTTATGGGGGTAAGATTGGCCTTGACTCGATGCTGCAGTTTCCAATGTGTATTTGACTTCAGGGTTCTGCCCCGGTAGGCAAAGTAACTTTTTCTCATAAATGTTGAGATATACTATAAGTCTAAAGCATCCTTAAACAGAATCACCACCACAAACCATACAAAACAAATTAATTTCCAGTAAGCTTACAAGATCCAGATTCAACAAAAACAAACTCAACCTAAATCTTTAAACAAACAATCGACAGAACGTATGTAAACCCTAGATAAAATACCAAATATATTTTTAAAATGAAATGAAAGAGCAAACCAACTCCACACTTTCGAAAATAAAAACCTATTTACAAGTACACAGCAGCTAAATTGAACAGGAAACACTGATCAACCACTAATTAATCCTTCTTGAGCATTCAGTTTCAACCATCACCCACCCAATAAGATGGCACAATCAGAAAATCAAAAGAACAATAAAAAAAAAATGAAAGAAAGGGAACAACATCATCATTAAATTCAGCTACAACATCATCAAATTCAGTTTCATCTAAAATGAAAGAAATCAAATCAAGCAATCTACGTTGAATTCCGAGATTCTGGCCCCCCAAAATGTGTGTGAGAAATCGGAATCAAATGAGGAAGAGATTGCGTAAGGGACTTACAGTTCGAGGACTGATATCCATTTGAGAGTAGAATATACGGAATCTGGATCGTCGGGTCGCCAAGATTCCTTCAACGAATTGACAAGAGATGAGAAAGATTCCTTCTCTTTGATAGATTCTTCAGCAACGGGAGGAGGAAGCCAGGCATTGTAAAGATGCATTGTCGGAGGAGGTGAGGAGTAAAGTGAGAGGAGAAGAGGAAAATGAAGATGCCTCGGCCTCTCCAAGTACTTGTGTTTTATACACTCGATGCGATACTTCGTGGGTTTTCTTTTGAGGCAAGAAATTTGATACAGTGGGTGGGACGACTTTTGGGTCTCGGTGGTCCCAGACCGTTGGATGGGGGTTTTGGTGTTAAAACTGTCGAGATATTTTCTAGTCATGTGATGTGATTGTACCTTTGAAACAGGATCCTTTGTGCAGGATCCTTTGTGAGTGCCCATCTATTGAAAACCTAAACACCCCAAAATGAATGAGAGATATCACACTGAATAAAAATAGGAAACGGATCGCTTTTTGGTCCAAACAGGGTCATAAGATATAATACAAGATAAAAATGGAAAATGGATTCCCTATTTGGACCAAATAGGGTCATGAGATATCACACTGGATAAAAATTGAAAACAGATCCCCTATATCAATTTGAACCAATTGGGGGCGCTTTGCGTGGCTGAAACCCTGTTTGGACCAAATAGGGAATCCGGTTTCATAGAAAAGGGATTCGAATCCCCTGTTTCCTCCAAATAGGGGAGCCCTGTTTGGACGAATCAAGGGGCGACAAGTGTGGGGGCGAAGGGGGAGGAGGAAAGAGCTGCCCGCACGTCACCCCCGATTTGTCCAAACAGGGCTCCTTGTTTGGAAGAAACAGGAGATTCGTTTCCAATAAAAATGGGGTTGTTGCTTGTGTGCTCTTTGAATGACCTCGGGTCTTGAGATAATTTCCGATGTTTGAAAGTTCACTTGGAAAGTAAATTTAAAGTGAAGAGTCACTTTTAATAGATAAAAAAATAATGGTCTTATTAAAAAGTACATAATTTTAATATAAAAAGAAATATATGTATGCGAAATTGCACAATTAAGGGCATTTAAATCTACAAAAATTGCAAGAGTACCTATAGGAAATTATATAAACTTTCATCATCAGGCATGATTATAAATGGCTGAAGGTTTCTGTATGAGCAAAACCCCCTAAAGCTTTAGTTCAATGCAATTGTCCCTTTGTAAAATTGAGTGTATCATTGAAATGTAAACATGCATTGAGTTTTTATCTTGTATTAGGCTAAAAAATGCATTTTAGGCTATTCAAGGATATTTTTTTATTGTAACACAGGTTTTAAAGGATTCCTAGCTTAATAATGCATTTAAGGGGATTCTACACTTTCTTACTGAAAAGTGAATTTTGGGCAATATGTAGGCTATTTTTGGATGAAAAATTGGTTCTAGGTGGTTTTGGGCTATTTTTTGCTTTAAAATGCATTTCATGTGATTCTTAATTGAGAAATGTTTTTTAGCTTATTCTAAGCCATTTTTAGATATAAAATAGGTATAGAGCATTTTTTAAGCTTAAGAATGCATTCCAAGGGATGTTGGGTGCTCCCCAGGGTGAGACACTTAAGCCATGTTTGGGACCACTAGTCTATTTCTTAAAGACCATTCAATATAGACCCATACAAAAAAGAGCAATAGTAAAAAGGGGCTAAAATAAAAGAGGTATTTGGTAATGCAAGGGTCTATGCTAAACAGACATTTTTATATCATTGGTGGAGAGTTTTTCCACATATTTCTTGAGATTCACAAAGTATTAGGCCATGAAAATCGACCACATGGATGTGCTCAACGTTCCAAAGAGATCTTACGGTTTCGATCTTGTGTTTGGGGCCCACATAATCCACAAAATTATACCTAATGGCTCACTTTTTTGCACATATCTAGAGATTGGTGATGATCCAACGGAGGAAATTTGGTCTCATGGTCATGTTTGATATTGTAAATATTACTAACGGTTTAGATCTTATTTTACAAGCCTCTAAATAATAATAAATTTTGAAACAGTTTACTGCTCATGGACAAATACAATATTGAGCATAATACATCAATGATTATTTTTGTTTTGCACATACCTCAAGATTCACAACGTATTATGTGATCAAAATTGACCACATAGCCATTTTCAGCCTCCCAAACATATCCAACAGTTTTGATCTTGTGTTTCGGGCCCATGGATCTTAACAAATTATATCTAGTGGCTCATGGTTTGTGGCAAATATCTCAAGATTGGGGATGATTCAACGACTGAAATTTGGATACATGACCGTGTTTGATCTTGTGAACATTTTTAATGGGTTGGATCTTGATTGGCCTCTCAGATTTGGAGAAAAATGGAAAAAAGGGGACTGGGCGTGATTATGCATAAAACATTGTAGCTCCGCCTCTTCTTTTTTCTCTCTATTTCTCAACTACCTCATCAAGGGGGCTTTGGAAAGTAAAGTCATTGCCTCTACTTGTCTAAAATGGGTAGAGGCTAAAAGGTGGTGCTAAACACTCTATTTTTTTCAAACATCTATCCATTTTAGAGAATTAGATAAACAGAGGGAAAAATTAGACCTCCCAAACATGCACTTAGTCTTTTGAAACCCTTATCTAACAGATCTTGGCCATAGTCCATCCAAGGTTCGGAAGACTTTTGTTTTTGTGAAACAAAGTATTACTAGTAGTGGGGCCCACATGTAACTAGCTATATAAGGCCCGAACCCCGTGCTCCCTTTCTCCTTGTTCTCCTTTCAATTCCCATCTACTCCAGCGATTTCAAAAGCTCTTCTTGGCGGTTCGACATGCTCATCTCACATCTCCTTCGTATCTCTACCAAATCACATCAAACAACTCATGATCTTCTCCTTTCTTCTTTTTCTCTCTTCGTGGAGCAAACAAACGTGCTCCAACCCTTCTATTCATTGTTTCCAACAAAGGAAAAACCCTTTTATTGTGCTTTCCTAGTAGTTCGAGTACTTGGGGGTAAGCTTTCACCTCCATCTTTTAGAGGGTCTTTTAGGGTATTTCATCCATGAATTGTAAATTTTGGGGATCTTCATGGGAGGAGGTTCCAATGAGTTTCGAGAGTGATTTGGAGTGTTTTGGTAGTGCTTGGAAGCCAAGGCAAGTGTTTAATTCAAATTACATGGCATGCATGGTGCATTTCTTGTTTCATGTGTAATACTCTATATATGTTATATTCCCCATGCCCGGAGCTAAATCTTGTTTTTATCTTGTTCAATTAAGTTTAATTAATCACCTAAGGATGTTAGGAAACCTCCTAGACTTAGAAAATCTCCAAAAGTTGGAGAAAACCTTGGAAAAGCACCTCCCAAAATTTTACTGCCTGCTGCAATTTTTAGTGCAGTTTGTCAATCGGCAATCGATCGAGGCCAGTTTTGCGGTCAATCGTGGTACTTCTCAAGAGTCTACAAACCTAGCTGATTGGCAGTATGAGAACCTAACTCGACAGTTCCCTTGCTGGGCGCTATTTTGGCCCATTTTATTTAGGAATTGTTCTTGAGCACTTCGCACCAAGTTATGGACCTCAAAAACATGTTAGGTGGGGTCTGGAGATGATCAAACTTCACCCATTTACCCTCAAACCAAGCCTCTTGGAATCTTGAACCTTTCAATGACCGATCAACCATTCTTGTGGCCAGTTCTTCTCCCATTGGTTGTCCACTCCAGGGTCGAAGTGTGGACATTCAAATGACTTAAATGGACTGCATTTGAGGCTCTGAATTTGTACCCAGCTTACACTGCTGCTTAGCTTTAAACAGGGAACCGAAAACCTATAAATTGGTGGAATCTTTTTGTTTTTACTGAAAACTTGTGGAAAGTGATGTCTTAAGCAAACATATACTTTTCAAATTGCCTGGAGACATGTGGAGCACAGTGATGGTCAAGTATTTGAACTTAGGGTTTGCGATGTCTCCAACTTCTATTGTACCAAAGGGTATTGAAAACATGACATCTAGACCCTAAGAGCGCATAAAATTGAATATTGTTACGCTTGCATATCAAAGGCAATCTTTAGTCTAAGACAATGTTATAATGGATCTTTTAATGTTGTTTTAGCATGGTAGAGGTTATAAATCAGTAGTATACATTATTCGTGTGTATTGCACATACACCCTTATTCTAGTATTTATTGCTTGCAGTCATAACCATGGATTTACCCGACCTTAGTTAATTGTTTAACTTGTGGGTCTCCTTGGGATCAACACGTAGAGTATTGCCTTGCTTCTCCCTTGGACAAATTGGATCCATAGTGGGTTTCTTGTATCGGTTAGCATGCATTCGTGGCCAACTGCCTTCCAAGTTACCCGAATCACATGTACCTTTTTTCTATCCATTCGGAGTTATTCATTTCTAAATGAAATGTTGCCCAATTTTTCTTAGGATTTTCTAAACTGGCTTGACTGGTTGACTAGCCCATACCCCTTATTACCAAGTTTCCCTAGACTTGTCCACGCCTGTCTAGACCTATTTATTACTTTTGTTACTGCTAGTCTTGCCTAGATTTGTTAGTTGGTTGTTAAGGATACCCAGGACTATTCACGTGGAACGTGACTCCGACCATATTTGCCTAATACTTGTGGTATATCATGACTTGTGTCATTTACCAGGTTTTTTTATTTATCCCGAACTAGTTTATTTCTTAGACTCTCGAGTCGGCACCACCCAACTGTTATTAATACTAATATTATTATCTTGAATAAAGATAACTCACTACAGTGTAGTCCTGATAATTGGCGTGGTGTCACTTCATTACTCACCCTACCAAGGACAAGTAGAAGCACCTGTGGTAAGGCAAATCATGCTTGACACCCGGATACTCTAGGAGAGTTTGTGTCACTGCCTGCTTGCTATGGGAAAAACAAACGCACCCATACCGAGGATTATTGATAAATAGATGTCATATTGCTAGAAGTAGCATGCTAATGTTATAAGATATGGATCTTGGGTGGATGCCCACTTAAGATGAGTTAGGGATAAATTTAGGGTTTCTCTATTATGAGACTACTTTGCCTATAAATAGGCATCTCCCTATTGTATTTGTACACACATATTGAGATAATAGAAAACTCTCTCTCTTCTCCCTCTAATATTCTCTCGTGGTCTTTCTCCTTTTTACATAACACGTTATCAGCACGATGTGCACCCTCTTCCTCTACGTGCCTTAATAGGAGAAACAAAATCCACCCATTCACCTCTTTTTGTGTGCAGTAAAAAGAAACACCCATTCTGCCACGCCTTCTGTTCCATACTCCAAACTTTTGTTTCAAACTTTTCAAACCTTTATTCTGCCTTGGGAAGCGTGCAACATCAAAAGGTTTTTTTTTACAAATTCTATTTTCAAGCCGACAGCTAGTCATTCTACTTTGGGAAGCGTGCAACACACTAACACGTTCCCAGCGCATACCAAATCTCACATCGTCATGTGCTTAGTGAGTGCCAGAAAAGAAAGTAAACCATCTCTCAAATCAGTATTCCAACGGTTAGACAGCGATCAGGTAAGTAGTATTCAAACCATCATACAAATCCAATTTATTAAAATGCATAAAATCGATTTATAATGCTTGTTTATAATATTCATAGTATTTTGTTTACTATTAATCCTCCTGCATATTTTATTTTAAATTTCAATTTATGAATTTACAATTACGAACTGGAAGTTCTACAAGTGAACCTGAAGTTCACCTATCCATGGACCAGCAGACCTAAAAGTTGGAATACTGATATGAACCTGCAGATTCATATCCATAAAATTATAAAGCCATCAAATTAAACCTGAGTTTTGACAGAACCGGAAGTTCTGATCAATTATTAGAACCAGAAGTTCTACTTCAAACCTGAAGATTTGAAGTTCTGATCAATTATTAGAACCAGAAGTTCTACTTCAAACCTGAAGATTTGAAGTTTTGATCAATTATTAGAACTAGAAGTTCTACTTCAAACTTGAAGATTTGACAGAACCAGCAGTTCTAATTCTCAAAGTTGAGAACCTGATGTTCTAAACCTTTCATTGGCTAATTTTTATACTTAATTCCTTCCTTAATTTATTTCTGATGTTAAATTTTCAATGTTTTTCTCCTTTACATTATTGATTATTTGCATACAGTTAACTTAATATATATTTCTTATTACAAGTCTTACATAATGTCAAATCTAGCTAAACTTGACTTTAAAGCACTTAACATAAATGGGGACGATTACTTATCTTAGCAACTAGATGCTAAAATCCACTTGCAATCCAAGAAATTGGGAGAGACTATAAAGGAAGGTAACAAGATGTCCCCAGAAGAAAGGGCGTTAGCCCTCATCTTCCTACGTCACCACATACGTGATGACCTCAAACATGAATACCTTACTGAGGAAGACCCAGCAAGCCTATGAAAATCCCTGAAGGATAGGTATGATCACAAGAAGATGGTCATACTGCCAGCTGCTCGGAATGAATGGTTAAATCTGAGGTTACAAGATTATAAAACAGTATCTGAATACAACTTTGCTCTTTTCAATATTGTTTCAAGATTAAGATTATGTGGTGAAAATGTTTCGGAGGAACAGATAATAGAGAAAACGTTATCCACTTTTTATGCCTTGAATGTGCTCCTGCAGCAGCAGTATCGAGAGCGATATTTCTCCAAATATTCAGAACTTATCTCATGCCTCCTAGTTGCTGAATAGAATTCCATAGTATTGATGAAAAATCATAATTCCAAACCAACTGAATCTTTGGCAGTTCCTGAAGCAAATGTCAGTCTTAGCTCAAACAGAGGCAGAGGCAGGGGGAATGGTAGACATTAATCCTCCAGTAGAGGTGGGCGACATAACTCCTCCAGGAGAGGTAGTTTTAAAGGTCATCCACCAAACTTAAAAAATCACCATAAGTGGTCTAGCCCTCAGCATAAGAATAACCACCATCCACCGGCAAATCCTTCCCACCGTCCTGATGACACGTGCCACAGATGTGGAAGAACTGGGCAATGGTCACGCACTTGTCGTGCATCAAAAGAAGTGGTGGAACGATGCAAAGCATATAAGGCCTCTGTCCATTCAGCGGAGACAAATGATCTAGAAGGCTGGAATTGGGATATAATGACATTAGAGAGTCCTCCAATTGACATTACAAACTTAGAGACTCGTGACTTCTTTGAGGATGAAGATAACAAACATCTGAAAAATGAGGCATTTAATAATCTTTGGGGGCACCCCCTGACAGATCTAGAAGACCCATGATTCTTTGAGCATCACTTAAATTTTTTTTTAGTTCCTTTGAGATGCATGTTTCTTAGACTTTTCTATTTTTTTTATAACTTCATTAATATCCTAATTTATGGTTGATGTTTTTAATTATCTCAATTTTAATCATGTGATTGCATAGTTATGATGTTTTTGTTTTATTTTATTTTTTGCTCAATGTATGGATCATGGAACTGAGGATAATTTTTATTTGGTAAATAGTGCCACAACACACACCATTCTGAAAAATCAGAAATTTTTCTCAGAATTGATGTTCATTCCACGAAAGGTATCCACCATAGTTGGACCTGTGCAGATAATTGAAGGCTCCAGAAGAGCCCATATGATGTTACCTAATGGTACTCATCTATTCATCAAAGATGCTTTGTTCTCAAAAAGTTCCCAAAGAAACTTAATTAGTTTCAAAGACATCAGAATGAATGGGTACCACATTGAGACTGTAAGTGAATGTAACAAGGAATACTTATGCATCGTTACTAGTATTGGAAGCTAGAAGCAAATACTAGAAAAACTAAGTGCACTCTCCTTAGGGTTATATTATACGACAATCTCCAATGTTAGATCACATTCTGTTATGAGCAAAACAACAAAACTGAGCCCGAAGCTCAGTGATCCTCAGGCTTTACAACTTTGGCATAATAGGTTAGGTCACCCTAGGGCCACTATATTGAGAAAAATCATAGATAACTCCTTTAGGCATTCCTTAGAGAATCATCAATTGACCATATCTAGTGGATACTTATGTACCCCATGTTCACAAGGGAAATTGATCACCTGACTGTCTCTTACTAAAGTTGCAACCGAATCCACATCCTTTCTACAAAGGATACAAGGTGATATTTGTGGATCCATCAATCCCCCTAGTAGACCTTTTAAGTATTTTATGGTTTTGATCGATGCCTCCACCCATTGGTCGGATGTTTGCTTACTTTCAACTAGGAATGTAGCATTTGCCCGCCTATTAACTCAAATAATTAAACTGAGGGCTCACTTCCCTGATTATCCCATTAAGTCTATAAGACTTGATAATGCAGGCGAATTTACGTCACAAGTTTTTGATAATTTCTGTTCGTCTATAGGAATCGTAGTTGAACATCCTGTCCCCCATGTCCACACCCAGAATGGCTTAGCTGAATCCATGATCAAGCGCATCCAACTTATTTCTAGGACTCTGCTGACATAGTCCAAATTACCAGTTAGTGCTTGGGGACATGTTGTATTGCATGCAGCAATGTTAATTTGACTTCAGCCCACGGCCTATCATCAATATTCTCCTGCACAACTTATATCAGGACATCAACCCCATATTTCTCACTTGCGCAAGTTTGGTTGTGCAGTTCAAGTCCCTATACCACCTCCAAAGCGTACTAAGATGGGACCACAACGTAAATTGGGAATATATGTAGGTTATGACTGTCCTTCGATTATTCGATATTTAGAACCAAGGACAGGAGATGTCTTCACTACTCGTTTTCTCGATGTCAGTTTGATGGGACAATTTTCCCGTCGTTAGGGGGAGATAAGATAGTTCCTAAAGAACGTATTGTTCCTGTAGAACAACCCGTTCCTGAAGAACGACGAGAATTAACATGGAATACTTCCACTCTGTCTCATCTGGATCCACGAACTTCACAATGTGAGAATGAAGTTCGGAGAATTGTGCACTTGCAAGAAACTGCAAATATGTTACCTAATGCATTTAACGATGCAGCAAAGGTGACGAAGTCATGTGTGCCAGCTATGAATGCACCTGCCAGGATTAATGTCCTTATAGGACGAAGTCAAAATACGGCAGCAAAAGAATCTGCAATACGTCAGAAGCGTGACAGACCTATAGGTTCAAAGGACTCAGCTCCGCGGAAAAGGAGAAATGAGCAATCATCATCATATCCTCCCGAAGAGGCACATAATGCTCCTAAAGAGGTTATGGCAAAACCCGTTCTCTCTAGAATAATGGAAGTCCCTGGTGAGAATTTGGAAGCCCCTGAAGAGGCACGGGTACCGAAAAATGAAGAGATGTCTATACTTTACAATTATTCAAGAGAGAGATGGAAGAGAAATGAAATTATCATCGATGACGCATTTGCATATGTGGTAGCTACACAAATATCAAAGGAAAATGATGATGATGATTGGGACACAGAACCACGTTCTATAAATGAATGTCGACAAAGAAAGGATAGGCCACAATGGGAAAATGCCATCAAAACAGAGTTAGAGTCTTTCAACAAACGTGGTGTGTTCGGACCTATAGTACAAACCCCAAAAGATGTTAACCCTGTAGGTTACAAGTGGGTGTTTGTGAGAAAAATGAATGAGTTGAATGAAATTACCAGATATAAGGCACGATTAGTGGCACAAGGTTTCCTGCAGAAACCTGGGATTGATTATGAGGAAACATACTCCCCCGTTATAGATATAACGACATTCAGATATTTGATAAGTTTAGCAGTTTCTCAAAATCTAGAAATGAGACTCATAGATGTTGTAACTGCTTACTTATATAGAGACTTAGACATAGAAATTCACATGAAAATCCCAGAAGGATTTCCTTTGCCTGAAGCAAAGCCAAGGAGTACATACTCAATCCAGTTAAGGTGATCATTGTACGGCCTGAAGCAAACCGAAAGAATGTGGTACAATCATCTTAGTGAATACTTATCTAAAAAGGGGTATGGAAACAATCCCATTTGCCCGTGTCTATTTATAAAGAAATTCTTGAAGGGATTTGCAATATTAGCAGTTGATGTTGATGATATAAATTTGATAGGGACTCCAGAAGAGCTCGAAGAAATTGCTAATTATTTAAAGAAAGAATTTGAAATGAAAGACCTTGGAAAAACAAGATTCTGTCTCAGATTGCAAATCTAGAGAAATTCTAATGGGATGTTAGTCCATCAATCTAATTATACCGAGAAGGTTTTAAAACGATTTGGTATAGACAAGGCACATCCATTAAGCACTCCTACGGTTGTCCGGTCTCTTGATATAAAGAAAGATCCATGCCGTCTCATCGAGGAAATTGAAAAGGTATTGGGTCCTGAAGTACCATACTTAAGTGCTATTGGAGCCTTGATGTATTTGGCACAATGCACTAGACCAGATATTGCATTTTCTGTGAATCTACTTACCAGGTATAGGTCTGCACCAACTCAAAGGCACTGGATTGATATTAAACACATCCTACGATATCTACGTGGAACAACTGATTTGGGAATATGTTATGCTTACGATCATAAAGATTCCAGTTTAGTAGGATATGCAAATTCAGGTTATCTCTCTGATCCTCATAAGGGTCGATCACAGACAGGTTATATGTTTCTAAATTGTAATGCCGTCATTTCTTGGCGTTCCACAAAACAGACTTTGGTAGCTACTTCCTCCAACCATACTGAGATTTTGGCTCTTTATGAAACTAGTAGGGAATGTGTATGGCTAAAATCTTTGATTCAGCATGTTCGTAGTTCTTGTCAATTACCTTCTATTGCAGGTATTCCAAATATTATTTATGAAGATAATGAAGCATGTATAAGACAGATTCAAGAAGGTTTCATTAAAGGAGACAAGACTGAACATATAGCACCGAAGTTCTTCTTCACTCATGAACTTCAGAAAAACAATGAAATTGAAGTCAATCAAATTCGTTCGAGTACCAATCTGGCTGACCTATTTACCAAATCTCTGTCAAAATCAGTATTCCAGAAGTTTGTATATGAGATTGGCATGCGTAGAGTTCATCATCAAACTTTGTAAATGGTTGCTATCATCAGGGGGAGTTGTTTATCAGGGAGCATCTTGAAATATGCTACCCATGGACATTTGTGCGCTGTACTCTTTTTCCTTGTCTAGGTTTTATCCCACTAGGTTTTCCTAGTTAAGGTTTTAACGAGGCAACAATATGCACGTCCAACACCAGTTCAATGATCTTTAAAATGTTGTACTTTTTTTTCCCTTCGCTTTGGTTTTTTCCCACTGGGTTTTTCCTTAGCAAGGTTTTTAATGAGGCAATTGTCATTGAATGGTGGTCATCCAAGGGGAAGTGTTATAAGATATGGCTCTTGGGTGGATGCCCACTTAAGACGAGTTAGGGATAAATTTAGGGTTTCTCCATTATGAGACTACTTTGCCTATAAATAGGCATTTCCCTATTGTATTTGTACACACATATTGAGATAATAGAAAACTCTATCTCTTCTCCCTCTAATATTCTCTCTTGGTCTTTCTCCTTTTTACATAACATCTAACTTGTTATTTATGACTTTGTTCTCTTTTACTCATGGTACACAAACATGCCTAGTTGTACTATTTAATTGAAAACTTATAATCAACCTTATTTTCTATTGTCTTGAATTACATACAATGTGATTTGTGCTAATCATCTTGTTAGGCATTGTATCTGACTCTACACTTGGTGTTGTAGATGATGACACATTTTCCTTTGAACAGGAGATTCCGGCGTTCCAAAATGATATGCTAGAGATCAGGGAATGGACAACCGATGATGTGATGTGCATTGGAGGCCCAGAGATCGTCATTTCAATCTTTTGGATTTTATTTTTTATTATTATTTTTAATCTATCTTTTGTTATTTTTGTTATTGATCATTGTTTTTGCAAGCCATTATTCAGGGATGTAATTAAACTTATTTTTGTTGTAAATGCCCAACTTTAATGTTAATGAATGGAAATATATTTCTATCTGACATCCAGTCTATGACATGCCATGTTATGATTTTATTTATGCACTTGTTACTGCAAATGGTTCGCACAAGCTTCCGCCATAAATCCCTTTTGGATTTGAGGGCCTGGTAAGCCTCATATAGCAGAATCCTGTGGGGAAAAGCACGCACAGAAACCTCAATTAGTCTTGTTAATAATCCCGCGCACGTCGCGATCCCGGACTTAACCTTTGGGGTTATGGCAATTCCATTAACTTCTACTTCTATAGTGGGAGGTGACCAACCATTTTCATCTGCTTTCCCCAAATTGCCCAATCCAAAGATCTTAAGAATAAGGTCACGCGGGCCTTCCAAAATGCATGGTTAGTTTCATCAAAGAATGGTGGCCTAGTCATCGAACTCCCATCAAGGTTATGCATGATTCAAGCTACTATGATCTACTCCGGGCCATTGAACCTTGACAAAGTCGCCCATTCTAACACCAATTGAAAGTGCAAGCTAGACCAGTGCAAGTCCTAGAGGGTGAGGAGTGAATATGACTAATTAAAATGATTAACTTAATTAAGCACCTTAGTCTAATTAAACACTATAACTTGATCACTTAAATTGCACGACAATATATAACTATAAAAGAGTGCACTCAAGTGATGTGTGTGCTAAACGCACAATGGTATGCCAATTAGATCAAGGTATTATATCACATGTGGGTTGTATGCCAAATTAATAACATGTGACTATCTCGCACATATAGTTTATAGCATAGGTATGAAATAATAAAGTACAAAAGAGATAGAGGCACAATGATTTATAATGGTTCAGTTCTTGACCTACATTCACTCCTAAGACAACCGCACACCAATTATCTCTTGGGTTTCACTATTCGAGGTTTTCAATATGTTCACCTCACATACCTCTTTACACCTAATTTTTTGATACGGTGGTTCGATCACTAAGGCCTACTCCACTAACATCTATTTTTTATAATATAGTGGTTCGATCATAGAGGTCTACTCTACTAACACCTTTTTTTATAGTGGTTTGATCACAAAGGTCTAACCCACTTTACAATGATTTGAGATTTAAAATTAAAAAAAAAAAATGCTTGCCTCCAGTAGACGAATCTAACTCGATGTGCGTTCTTTGAAACTTAAACTTAAACTCCAATCTTTGACTTCTTGTTAAGCTCCTTGGTGGTAAAGTTGGTCCAATTTGTGCTCAACCAAGTGGAGAAGGAGGTTTGGGTCTAGGGTGACTAAGGTATGCAATGACTTACTACAATCCCTAGAAATTGGCTCTTTCCATTATACACTCTTTAATGAGCTTGGAATGCTCGATGATATACCTATGAGGCACTTAGAGTGCGTGGAAATTGGTCTTGAAGTTTTAATGAAGTTTTGCCTATGTTAAGCAATTGATCTTCAAGGCTCTAGATCCTAGTTCCACTAACTACTCTTTCTTGAGCTTTGAATGGTCTTAGATCTAACTATTTGATCCTATTAAGAGAGTGAGTGGAAGATGATTTTGAGGTCTCTAAATGGGTTTAACCGAGGCTTAGTTTGTGTTTATGTAGATTTTCAAAACCACATTCTTGTTGGCCATTAAGATTAGCTCAAGCATATATAGAGGAACTCACAACGGCTAGTCCACGGTTAGTTGTGAATCCACAACGGCTGATTTGACTCACAATCAAAACTATCCATCTGTTCTACGGCTAACTTTACGGCTTGTTGAAAGCTCGCCATAGTACAAAAGGCACAAAACTAGCTTGCCGGAAAGGCTCGTTGATGAAGAGTTATGGTGAGCTTCCTAGGCTCTTACAACGGCTACGGCTCGCCGTAAGGCTCCAAAGCTCAGTTGCCAAACTGCTTAGTTTAGCAAATTTACATGAATAGGTTGGCATGAATCGGAGAATCTGACTTAATGATCCACTGGCTTTCCAAGACTTGATCTCCCATGTTGAAACTTTGAGAGGCAAGGTCTTAGACTTGACATGGAATAGATATTTGAATGAGACAAGTGACTACAATGCGAATGTGCGATCACACGATGAAAATGCCCAAGATCTCATTTGGATGTAGTAAACCTTTTTACAAATTGATTTTTTGGGATATCTACTTCAATTAAAATGGAAAAGAGAAAAATTGTCATATAGCAGTAGCAGAGGCTGCATAGTTGACATATAATGAAAGTGATATAGGCAAACTTGTCATATAGTAAAAGCTATATATATGAGCACACTTGTTAAACAAAAAGCGGATACAATTACCATTCTTCCTTAAAAAAAAAAAACGAAAAACAAAAAAACAGCAGCAAAATGTCTTAAAGTTGATTCGTGGACATTTGCAAAAACTTTCATTTAAGACGCCTATTTGAATCAGTTTTTAACTCACATAGACCAAAAAAGCTTGCCACAGATCACCTAAGCCACTTTTTAAGACGTTGTATGCTAATATTTTAGATTCTTACTATTTTTAAAAATATATGGATAAAAAAATGATAAAATTAAAAACTAGGGGTTTTTACTGGAAAAAACACTTTATGTGCCCAGTGCACCAAACATGGAATATTAGGCAACCATGCACCTAACAGGGAATCCGTACAGAAAAACCAACTTTTTTAAACTATTTTTTTGGGTGGTCGCTATCGGCCTTCATTTTATGTGTTGAGGGTTGATGACGACGCTCGCTATAACAAGTGATGGTCGCAGTTAACCCTGAGTAAGCATAAACTCATCTTCTTCCTCTCCTCCCCAAACCCAATCCAATGATGGAGAGAGGGAAGACTCGTTTGTCCGTTGTCCGCATTTATTCCCGTGAAGACATGCTAAGTAGCTTGACCGTATGGTTTTTTCTTGCCATGTCAACAACATGTCATAATCCAGACTGTTGATCGAGTCATGTGGGTGGCCTTAAAGAGGTTTGTTTTGTACTTTTTGGTATAGTAAAAGATGGGCATCACAAGAAAAATGGTGCAGTAATTTATTATTCCAATGAGGGTGGCGCAAAAGACATGTAGTTAATCTATTTTTATATAATTTAGTATCAAGAATGAATTTGTGATGCTCAAGATACATTGATTTTGTCCAAATCGTAACCGTAAATAAGAAAAATCTCCCAATACATAAAAAAATGAAATTCTCGATAAAACGATTATAGTCGATGCTTGTAAATATCTTTTTAGTTACTTTCTGCATTGGATCACTTACAATGACTGGAACTGATATAGTTTTTTTTTTTTCTCTACAAATGGCAAGGCCCCCACTTAAAACATTTGCCATGGAAGGAGCATCGTGACAACTCTTCTATGGGAGAGCCTGCCTTACATCATTAGTATGCAACTTGAGCAAATATTGACGATGAATTTGTGGGGCACACCGGGTTCACACAAGGGGAGGGGGTGGATGAGAATTGTAGATCAATGTTCTGATATATAGGTACTGGATGAAGTTTTACTCCAATCCAGTCTTTCAATATAAGAGAAAATCAGCCATTATCTCATCCATTTTAAATATGTAAAAGTCTTTTTCCGCACCCATGATCTCCCCTACATTTCACAACCCTTCATGAACTAGCACACATCCAAACGGGCCCCAAAAGTCATCTCAACATCAGAAAGGCACACCAATGAGTGTGTTTGTTTATGCTCCATCGTTATATTGAGTTTGGGGAAGAGAGGAAGAAGAAAAAAGATGAGTTTATGCCTGCTCAGGATCGCCGTTGACCCTCAACACATAAAATGAAGGTTAATAGTGACCTCTAAAAAAAAAAAGGTGAAAAAATTTGGCTTTTCTGTACGTATTCCCTATTAGGTGCCTATTTACCTAATGTTTTCTATTTGGAGCACAGGCTACATAAAGTTTTTTTTCTGGTAAAAACCCCTGAAAACTACACAAAAAAAAAAAAACCAACAAAATATTTGAAATAATAGGTTTAAAAATGGGATACTTTTATGGTCCTTTCTCAACCAGAAGTGTACATATCACGTTAAGTCTTGTAAAAACAAAGCCCGATCTTGTGTTTTCTATTTTTTTCAATAAACGGATTATTTTGGGACATTGGAGACCCTTCTTTAATATCTAGGTTGTTTCAGCCCCACATTGGTTGAATAAACTGAAAACTAGGATTTCATGATTGTAGACCAAGAAACGGACACGACCAATAAATTGTTCAGAAAAAGGGATAAAATCATATCTCAAAAAATTATTATTGTGTTATGAGATATGGATCTTAGGTGGATGCCCACTTAAAACGAGTTTGGGTTAGAATTAGAGTTCCTCTCTTTTGAGGTTACTTTGCCTATAAATAGGCTTCTCCCCCTTGTATTTGTATTGTACACAGTTAATGAGATAATAGCAATGCTCTCTCTTCTCTCCCTAATATTCTTTCTCTTCTCTCTCTCTCTCTCTCTCTCTCTCTCTCTCTCTCTCTCTT
Organism: Cinnamomum chago; assembly: GCA_038049695.1. Taxonomy (NCBI): domain Eukaryota; kingdom Viridiplantae; phylum Streptophyta; class Magnoliopsida; order Laurales; family Lauraceae; genus Cinnamomum; species Cinnamomum chago. The sequence continues at coordinate 39,049,921 of CP142454.1, forward strand.
CTAACACGTTATCAGTACGAAACTCTAAGAGAATGAAGAAAACCCATCTTCTTACCCAAAGAAAAGAGAAATCCTTCCCTGCACAGATATTCATGGAAAAATCCTTCCCTGCACGGTTTTCCATCACGAAATCTTCCCACCGCGGATTCCTTCCTAGAATGGATTTTCATCGCAGATTCCTTCGCAATGCGGATTTTAGTTGCGAAATCCTTCCCAGCGCGGATTTCAGAAAAGGGTAATATTTTTCTTCAAATACGGTAAGTAGTATCTGAGCCAGTCTCCAAACTTAATTTATTAGAATGCATGCAACTAGTTTATAATGCTTGTTTACATTAATTATAGTGTTTGGTTACTGTTCATCTTCTTATATAATTTTTTCTTTTAATTTAAATTTATCAATACTATGAATGGATCACAAAATAGAAGCAGAAGTTCGAAATCTGAACCTGAAGTTCACCGATTTATAAACCATTAGTCCTAAAAGTTGGAATACTTATATGAACCTGTAAATTCATATCCATAAATCAAAACCTAGAGTTTTTTGTTCAAATCCAAACAAATTATAAGGCCATGAAATCAAACTTGAAGATTTGATAGAACCTGAAATTCTAATCAATTGTTAGAATCAAAAGTTCAACTTCAAACCTAAAGATTTGACAGAACCTGCAGTTCTAATTTCATGTTTTGTGAACCTGAAGTTCCAATTCAAACAAAACCAGTCGTTCTAATTCTTAAAGTTGAGAACCTGATGTTCCAACTTTTCATTAACCGACCTATCCCACATGATCAATCAAGCCCAGGGTTCCGAAGATGGACCCATGGGCGATCTTATGGGTGTTGGACTCACACGGAACGGATCCTGTATGGCCAAACTGATCTAGGGGCGTAAGTCCTGTTGGCAACGTCGATCAACCAGAATCTTGGCCTAATGACTAAAAATCTACTCACTGATGGTGGATGATGATGGAATTATTCCAACTTTTCATTGGCCAACCTCTAAATAATGAGACATTTATATGGAGAGCATCCCTTGGCATGGTCTAGAAGACCAATAATTCTTTGAACTTTCACAAACTTGATTTTTAGTTCATTTGATATGCATGTTTCTTAGATTTTTCCTTTATAATGGGGATCTTTATTTTTCATTAATGTCGTAATTTATGGTGAATGGTTTAATTATTTCAGTTTTATCATGTGATTTTATAGTTATATTGATTTATTATTTAAGGTATGAATCATGGAACTAAGGACAATCTATGTTCGGTAGATAATGCCATAACACATACCATTATGAAAAATCCGAATTTTTTCTCAGAATTACTGTTCATTCCACGAAAGGTATCCACCATAGTTGGACCTGTGCAAATAATTAAAGGCTCTGGAAGAGCCCATATGATGAGACAGTATTCCCGCTGTTAGGGGGGAGATAAGATAGTTCTTGAAGAACGTATTGTTCATGTAGAACAACCTGTTCCTGAAGAATGGTAAGAACTAACATGGAATACTTCAAGTCCGTCTCATCTAGATCCACGTACTTCACAATGTGAAAATGAAGTACATAAGAAGCATGACAGTCCTATAGGTTTAAAGGACTTAGCTCCGTGGAAAATGAGAAATGAACAATCATCACAATGTCCTCTTGAAGAGACATGTAGCCCTCCTGAAGAGGCTCCTCCGGAAAAGGCACGTACCCCTCCTGAAGAGGTTCCTCTCGAAGAGGCACGAGACGCTCCCGAAGAGGCAAGTAACGCTCCCGAAGAGGCACGTAAACGCTCTTGAAGAGGTTCCTCCCAAAGAGGCAAAAAACGCTCCTGAAGAGGTTCCTCCCGAAGAGGCACGTAAACGCTCTTGAAGAGGTTCCTCCCAAAGAGGCACGAAATGCTCCTAAAGAGGTTCCTCCCGAAGAGGCAAGTAATGCTCCTGAAGAGGTTCCTCCTGAAGACGCACATGACGCTCCTGAAGAGGTTATGGTAAAATTCGCTCTCTCTAGAATAATGGAAGTCCTTGGTGAGACTTTGGAAGCCCCTGAAGAGGCAACAGTACCGGAAAATGAAGAGATCTCTATACTTTACAATTATTCAAAAGAGAAATGGAATAGAAATGAGATTATCATCGATGACGCATTTGCATATGTGGTAGCTACACAAATATCAAAGGAAAACGATGATGATGATTGTGACACAGAACTACGTTCTATAAATGAATGTCGATAAAGAAATGATTGACCATAATGAGAAAGTGCCATCAAAACAGAGTTAAAGTCTCTCAACAAATGTGGTGTGTTCGGACCTATAGTACAAACCCCAAAAGATGTTAACCATGTAGGTTACAAGTGGGTGTTTGTAAGAAAATGGAATGAAATGAATGAAATTACCAAATATAAAGCACGATTAGTGGCACAAGGTTTCCTGCAGAAACCTGGGATTGATTATGAGGATTCATACTCCCCTATCATAGATACAATAATTTTTAGATATCTGATAAGTTTAACAGTTTCTCAAAATCTAGAAATGAGACCCATGGATGTTGTAACTGCTTACTTGTATGGGAACTTAGACACATAAATTCACATGAAAATCCCAGAAAGATTTCCTTTGCCTGAAGCAAAGTCAAGGAGTACGTACTCAATCCAATTAAGACGATCATTGTACAGCTTGAAGCAATCATGAAGAATGTGGTACAGTCGTCTTAGTGAATACTTGTCTAAAAGGGGGTATAAAAACGATTCCATTTGCTCGTGTCTATTTATGAAGAAATTCTTAAAGGGATTTGCAATATTAGCAGTTTATGTGGATAACATAAATTTGATAGGGACTCCAGAAGAGCCCAAAGAAACTGCTAATTATTTAAAGAAAGAATTTGAAATAAAAGACCTTGAGAAAACGAGATTTCGTCTCGGATTGCAAATCAAGAGAAATTCTAATGGAATGTTGGTCCATAAATCTAATTATACCGAAAAGGTTTTAAAACGATTTGGTATGGACAAGGCACATCCATTAAGTACCCCCATAGTTGTCTGTTTTCTTAATATAAAGAAAGATCCATATATACCGTCTCATCAAGGAAAATGAAAAGGTTTTGGGTCCCGAAGTACCATACTTAAGTGTTATTGGAGCCTTGATGTACTTGGCACAATGCTCTAGATCAAATATTGCATTTTCTGTGAATCTACTTGCCAGGTATAACTCCGCACCAATTCAAAGGCACTGGATTGGTATTAAACACATCTTACGATATCTACGTAGAACAGTTGATTAGGGAATATTTTATTCTTACGATCATAAAGATTCCAGTTTTTGTAGGATATGCAAATTCAGGTTTATCTCTTTGATCCTCATAAGGGTCGATCATAGATAGGTTATGTGTTTCTAAATTGTAATGCCGCCAATCAGTAGGGAATGTGTATGACTAAAACTTTTAATTCAACATGTTCGTAGTTCTTGTCAATTACCTTCTATTACAGGTATTATAAATATTATCTATGAAGATAATGAAGCATGCATAGAACAAATTCGAGAATGTTTCATTAAAGGAGACAAGACTAAGCATATAGCACCGAAGTTCTTCTTCACTCGTGAACTTCAGAAGAACAATAAAATTGAAGTTAAGTAAGTTCGTTCGAGTAACAACTTGGCTGACCTGTTTACCAAATCTTTGCCAAAATCAGTATTCTAGAAGTTTGTATATGAGATTGGCATGCATAGAGTTCATCATCAAACTATGTAAATGGTTGTTATTATCAGGGGGAGTGATTTATCAGGGAGCATCTTGAAGTATGCTACCCATGAACATTTGTGCGCTGTACTCTTTTTCCTTTTCTAGGTTTTATCCCACTGGGTTTTCCTAATTAAGGTTTTAACGAGACAACATTATGCATGTCCAACACCAATTCAATGATCTTAAATAATGTCGTACTCTTTTTCCCTTCGCTTTGATTATTTCCCACTGGGTTTTCCTTAACAAGGTTTTTAATGATGCAACTGTCTTTGAATGATGGTCATCCAAGGAGGAGTGTTATGATATATAGATCTTGAGCGGATGCCCACTTAAGACGAGTTAGGATTAGAATTACGGTTCCTCTCTTATGAGGTTACTTTGTCTATAAATAGGCTTCTCCCCCTTGTATTTGTATTGTACATAGTTAATGAGATAATAACAAAGCTCTCTCTTCTCACCCTAATCTTCTTTCTCTTGTCTCTCTCTCTTTTCTAACATATTGCAGTCAGAGCAGACACCTGGTGCGGATAGACCGATACAAGATCATCTACAATTAATCAAGATTGGCCAAAAATTGAAGTTTAAAAGGATTTTCCGAAGGTATACCACTGTGCTACAATAAAATCGAGCACAATCCCCTCTGATTTTTCTTCTTTGGCTTTACGAGAGATGAAAACTCACACCCATGCAAACTACATGACGTTCCTGACCAGCTGAGCATCACAATTTGAGCATAATTTCATCATCACGGATTCAATTATTTTACCTACAAATGACCAACAATGACAAACACAAACAACCAGCTAACATTGAACACTTACAACTATAATGACAAAACAGTTGGCATATGGTAAGTTTACACAAACAGAAACTTGCTAATGCTTGACATCAAACCAGAAAAAGAGAGCAGTCCGAGTGCATATGACTCTCACTCTCTGCAACGTCAGAGTCCCACTGGTTAAAACAGCCTTGGCACCTCCTTCAATCCGTGTCCGTGCAACTGAGACACTGTTACCATTTCCCTTCACTTCGGATGAAAATGCATCCGTCTTATTTGCTGTGCTCACAATTGGGCATGAAAGGTAATCCAAAGGGTCTTCTTCACATTGAAGGACGCATCCTTCAATCGTCAGTCTTCCACTCCTGTGTAGCAAACAGCAACCTAACTCCGCTTTTACAGTCAGGTTAGCCACCTTGCACGTTGAAAGAAACTCCAATGCACTGCGCTCAAGCATTATAAAAAGTAAACCTTCATAGTTTAGAAAGATCGAGAGAAGCATGATCCTAGAATGTTGTAATTCTGTGAGTCCTACAAAGAGTATGTGAGGGCCACCTTTCAATAACTAGTTTGAATCATTAACCCTATCTCATATCAGATGGAACTCACAAAAAACTCCATGGGCAGTTTTGGCTAATTCATCCTCGTTAAATGTAAATCAATTAGGTGCCAAGCAGACAATCAGATATCTGGGATGAAATGTAAGGAACTTGTCCAGTATGTGATCCCATGAAGTGGGCATCAGATAAATTGTTAACTGAAAATTGGACCCCACATGTAACAAAGCTGGAAAAGAAAGACATTTTTAGTCATTTGTAAACTGCAGTATAAGATAAGTCTAACGAACCTGTCCGAACCCCGAGAACAAATCAATATAGTGTCATCGGGACGCTCACCTCCACCCATCTGAACAAGATAAACAGTGATAATATAGGAGAAAGTGGGAAATTATGGTCGTTTTCCATGTTTTTCTTCAAACTCAGCTATTTATTCTTCCTTCCACACTTGGGTTTCATCCCATTTGACTAAGAGCATCAAAGAGTTAGCTGGAGCATCAAAGCTGTGGAAGTTAGCAGCCAATTGGCCAAAGAGATACTGGAGCAACATTGGTTGGGATGACAAGAGGCAAAACTCACTGGAAAACCCCAAACCAAATGGTAGTGGTGTATCATTTGCTCACATGGTAGCATACAGGTTTGAGGTAGTGAAAATGCCTGAAATTGACTACCCCGAAAGCCTGAGTGCTTCTCATATTATCAATACCTCTAAAAACATACAAACGTTTCTACAACTTTCTGTGATCTTTGGTATAAGACATTAAAATAGGCATGCATATACTTGATATTAAAAGGCATAGCATTGACAATATGATCAAATGCAAGACATCAAAGACTGAGACTATGCTATGTCTACTGGAACTATAATTTGAACTGGAAGAAATAAGAATTGGCAATGGCAATGAATTTAGACTTAAGTTGCTCTCTATTGCCTACACCAACAGGCAATTGCCTAGAATCATAGGCTTTGCCTATTCTTATGATCCCCAGCCAAATGAAATATGGTAGGGACAAGCATACAAAAAGAATATGGATTTTACATCCAAAAAAAAGTATCATATACAATGCAAGATGTATACATTGCCTACTTTGAAGTTTCTAGCTATCATACGCCTTGTTATCTGAATCCTATGATTCGTATTCCGAATCCTAAGGAACACGATTCGTATCTATGCAACGAATTTCATTTATAGAAATATCTTAGGATTTAAATGTGAATCTTATAATTCAAGTGATTCGGTTCACCGAGAATAACTACAACCAATAAGTTAATATTAATAATTTTTTACTTGTTTTCTTTCTTTTAGTGTTTTTACTTCTAACGGGTTATTTAGTAGTTAACAAAATATCTTAAGAACTTTTGCAGCTTTGAGGAGATTTTAGAGATGAATAAAAAACATGCATTTGACTAAAGCGTTTGACTATATGTATGGGACTTGTTATTGTCTTCTTTGTTTTTGTAATCTTCTTTTGGTTTTTTTATTTATTTCAATAAACTCTTTCTTAACTTCAAGAGATATCCTACGGTGTAAAATTGATGGTTTGGATTTTATTTTTACGTTTATCTTTTGATTTAAATGTAAGAAAAAATAAATATATATTGATACCTTACACTTATTTAACAATTTACACATTTCATTTATAATATATGAATATATGCCATGATGTTCTTGATATGATTGTATGATAGACTTATTTGTCATTGTATTTATACTGCTATGAATGAGAAAATGGATGAATTATGAACAGTCATAGTGAAGAACTGATCAGTCTTAGACAGCCCTTCAAGATCAATTTCACACAGCCAACAATGAAGCTACTTCCTCTCATTCTACTAGAATGAACCTGACTCCAGAATAAATCTAGGACATGATACCAAGCTCGATTAATGCCTCTATAGCCTCTACCTTTTCCTTTATGAGCATCTCTAGTTGGTCTACATGTACTGCTCTTTCTATGTCTCCTTCATAGTTTATTGATTTTGGTGCTTCTACCCATATGACCTCAGTAAAACAAAACTGAAGTGATACGAGATCTTATGTCGGACATGAACATATATGATGGCTGCCAAAGCCTTGTCCATTTTTGGCATAGGGTCCTTCAACATTACTACTCCTTAGAATCAATCTCTTACACTTTTCAATGTCTATTTTGTACCTCACTTATTTGGTAATTTAATCTTTGTTGCTCAATAAGTGAATACTGGTTCTTCAATATTTTCTCTTATTCTAGCTAGTTGTGTCATACACAATCGGCAAACTATGTAAGTGATCGGAACCAAGCATAAGCATGGAAGGCTATTTCTCTTGGGACATAGGGACTCAGATAATTTCTTATTTCTTTTTCTTCTTTAGGGTTTAGTAATAAATTGTGGAACCTCTGGCATTGGCGCCTACAGCCTTTGTGGAACCCTTTTCCTTGGTGGCCACCAACTTGCATAGATAAAAATTTCCTCAACATCATTGTTGGCCTACATTGGACTTGTCCAAACCATCTCAAACGAGTCACTTAATTTATCACCTATTGATGCTACCCCTAAATACTCATGAAAGAACTCATTTTTTATTCTTTCTTAATTTCACCACACATCCATGTCAATATTATCATCTCTTGCTACACTCATTTTGAGCATATGTTGCTTCGCCATTGGCCAATAGTCTGCTCAATGGGTCATAGCTGTAGATGACAAAAATTGTCACCTAGCATGGGAAGCCCTCGCCCAAACAAGATGATCCCTACAACTTCCTCGCCTAGGGGAAGCCTTCGCCTAGAATGGAGACTTCCCGCCAAAGAGGACGGCCGACTCCCTCCCTAGAGGGAGCCTTTGCCTAGCATGGGAGGGTGCCTTTGCCTAGCATGGAGACTCCTTGCCTGAAGATGACCTCCACCCATCCAGGGCTCCCCGGCCTAGAGGAAAGCATTCAGGGTAAACCAGCCAGGCAAGTGACAAGTAAAAAAATCCAGCTAAGAACAAGGCCTCTTAATATATCTCTAGCTTACAAGATAAGCTAGATGGCCCATTGCCCAGATCCGTCCTATGTAACCAGTTGCCCTGGGAAAACAGAAACCTTATAAATACCCCATAATGCCATTAAGGCAGAGAGTCCAAAAACCGAGGAAAGGAGAGCTAGTGCCGAACTTGTGCATTCGGAAATCTCTCTGTTGGCTAGGCGATGCTCTTAGCTCCACTTAATATTCTCAAGATCAGAAAAAGATCATTGAGTTACCTTTGATCCAAACTCTTTGTTGAGATATTAATATTCGATTTTCTAAAAGGAACATCAGCAATTGTGTCTTATCGGCCGAGAGTTTAGCACCCTAAGGTCACGCATCTCTAAAAGTTGTATCAAACTAAGAGAAATTGACCGAAAGCAGAATTACTCAATACATCATACATGTGATTTTTTTTGGAGTATAGTAATTAAAAATCGCGTACAATAGCTGGTCTAATCAATGCCTTGTAAAATTCATACTTAATCTTGTTGGGTATGTGTTGATCACAAAGCACTCTAGAAGCAAATCTCCTCTTCAACCATCCCACTCTTATTCTAGTTTGATATCTTCGTCAATCTCTCCATCCTTCGTAATTATTGAGCCAAGGTATTAGAATGAGTATCTTTATTGTATCTCTTGAGTTTCAGTTCTTTGCACATTAAAACTAAAGTTGAAATTCATAAATTCTATTTTCATATGGGTTAATTTAAAGCCCTAAGAATAAAGAAATAAAAAAAATCCACTCCCAGCAGAGCTAATATATTTTCCACACCATAAGCATCTCTACTAAAACTAAGAAACTGGCATCGATGTGCATAATTCCATTATTTGTTGAAAAGGAAGCTTCTTACTTTTTCATTGTTGATCGAGATTAAGAATATAGAAATAATATAATATTTTTCCAAAAAATGGGAAGAAACACATTACTATTGTAATATTAAAATGACGTTTCAGTGCGGAGCAATGTTTATTAGGTAATTACTATTTGAAAAAAAAAAAAACTGTTGATCCAAACCAAATTTAAGCATGATAAAATTTCTGACACTTGATCTGCTACTCTATCGGTAATCTGCAGTAGACGGCAATGAGGATTTCAAGAATCTCTCTCTCTCTCTCTATATATATATATATATATAAAATTAACAAAAGCAGCTCAATGAAAGAAGTGGGCATACCAAACAAAGTGGCTTTTGAATTTGTATATTACAAGCAACATGACTCCCACCAGCAGCAATGAGAATGGTGTCACCAGGCCTTCAACAAAAAGAGAACTGATTGGATTTTCTACTGTTAAACAATTTCTTCCATTCCTAGAGGTACCAACAATGGGAAAATATAATCCACTCACCTTGCACCAGAAATTGCATTTTCAAGGTTGCTGAAAACCCCAGGCTCAGAAGAGCTGCTTCGATTTGGCTCCACGCGCAGCCATAGGCGACGATGCAATGCCAAGTAATGCCATCTGTGGCAAACGAGAGCGGTATTAAACCGATCTGCAATCCCAACAGTAAGGTGCTAAAAACAAATCCAGAAGCATGTTTGCGCCTGAAAGACCATAACAGTATAATAACACAATTCAATCAATTTATTTATTACTTGTGAACTGTCACCGGCATGACTCTCGATCGCTTCTATAAACATTTTCTTCTGATTCCATCTAATTTAGATTCTTAATGATGCAGTTACATCGGGGCAAATTGTAGGGCAGTGATGCATCACGGATTACTGATCTGTTAGAAACTGCTGTGGGTGAGGAACTCCTCAAAAGCTTTTCAAATTGAAAGATCCTAGCAATTCAGCTAACACACAATAGGACGGGCAATGCATCCATTGTCCTAAAAATTGATAAAGATTGGATGGCTAGGAATAACTGAATCTTCATTACTTTTTACAGATCAACTGTCACACTCACTCATGCAGAATGAAGCAATCAGGAATTAAGGATACCATCATCATACTGATCGATCAGGACGTACACCCTCTTATTTCAGAGAGAACCACGCCTCATATATTTTTAATATTAAAAAATTATAGTAAAAATATACAGAAGAAATTAAAATGTACAATCAATACAAGACAATTAAGTGAGGAAGACTGCAAGGGACCATCTCCAAGTTCCCTCTTCTGGCAAGAAAGCCTTTGAATTAGCCTGCCTAAGAAACTGTGCGACCTGAATCAGGCAATCACTCAAACCTATCAAATCTCTCACTGTCTCAACCAAACCACCAAGGGTAGGGGTGTTGCCCATTTCATCAAATTGGCAGAATTACCCTCCGGATCATTCATATTATAGCCCCTAATCAACAATAAAAATGGATGTAACAGAGATGAGAATGTCGAGGTGGATGTGGTAAAACTAGGAAGTATAAAATTGGAATGAGTGATCTCGAGAGCATTTATGGATAGCATCAATAAGGGATAAAATTTGGGAAACCCGTTTGAAATGGTTGGTTATGTCCAATGCAGGCCAACAATGGCGCCAGTAAGGAAAAGTTTGGCTATAAAAATTGATGGCCCACCAAGGTGAAGGGGCATGCTGAAGAGGACATGAATAGAGGTAGTAAAAATAGATCTGAAGATTTGGCTCATGATAGATTAGAATGAAGAAACAGAATTCATGTAGCCGACCTCAACATAGTGTCAATGGAGGCCCAAATGATGAAAGTCCAGGCCCAATAATGGAATACAGTCACATGGAATTTGATCAGGATTTGGTCAAATCCCATGTGACTGTATTCCATTATTGGGCCTGGACTTTCATCATTTGGGCCTCCATTGACATCAACTCTGATGTTCAAAAGGGCAAAGCTTTCTTGGCTATTGTGATAGTGAGACCTGTATCTCCCTCAAGACTGATCAATACAGATTCAGATCTGTATTTCTGGAGTTTTTTAGTCATCTGGGAGAAAGAACAACCTGCCAATCAGCCTAGATCAACTGTGGCCCACCTGCAATGATCAAGATATCCTCATCAATGCTGTCTATGATGGTCGACTGATTATCCTTGGAATTCAGGTAATTTTTCAAAAAAATACGCTGCCTCGAGGTAGGATTTCTGAACATTTTTGTTGATCTCCGGTTTTTCACACTCGTTTTCATCATTTGGGCCTCCATTGACACATAGTTGGGATAAGGCTTTGATGATCATTCATATTATAGCCACTAATCAACAATAAAAATAACTCAGATTTGAAGAACCTAGATTCCAATAATTGGCATCACTTTCAGGTGAATTTTGGAACTCTGCCACTTCTCCAGATCACATTGTGGAGACTACCACATGCAGGCTGTCAAATTAAAATATTAAACAGCCAAATTGAAGAACTTCGGATGTGGAGATGACCAATCCAGTCTAGGACCACATAGGACCAAAATCTCACGAATATGCATTTTACACTAGAGTTTTTTTTTTTTTTTTAATAGAATTGTTATGCTTGAATGTCACAATGTGTGATTATTTATAATTAATTTCTCAAGTGTTACTTTCCATATTAATAGGAAAGTCAGTTCAAAATTGTTATAATTTACTAAAATCTGATATGGAGCTTCAGAAAGTTGCTAGCAAAGCAACCCAAAAAAAACAAACCGACAAAGATCATTTTTTTAATACAATTATTCATTCATCAAATTCAGATTGAGAATTTAAAACAGGACTGCTTGAGATAATGGTTATGTATTTCAAATACCAGAGGACTACCAACGAGCAAGTTGGCATAGATGAATTTACTGGTATGGCTTGTTTGAGAGTGAAACCCCCAGCAAAGGAGATAGAGCAGCCAGGATTTTTTTTTGTAGAGTTAAATGTTGCTGCCACTAACGGTAAATTATTTGACATTTTTTTTTAATGAAAATAGCTCACTGGTGGGAAACTAGGAGATTATTTGCCTCAAGTACAAATGTAGGCATCCATATGTCAAGTCTCACAAGTAGCGCCACTGGTTGTGAATGCATATGAAGCCCATTTGAGTGCATCAGGACAGCTATGACCTATGGAGCAAAATATTGGCCAATCAGTAAGCAGTATAATGCACAAAATGGATGTAATAGAGATGAGAATGGTGAGATGGATGTCTGGTAAAACTAGGAAGGATAGGATTAGAAATGAGTGCTTTCAAGAGCATTTAGGGGTAGCAACAATAGTGGATAAAATTAGATAAACTCGTTTGAAATGGTTTGGGCATATCCAAAGTAGGCCGGTAATGGTGCCAGTAAGGAAAAGTTTGGCCAAGACGGTTGATGGTTCACCAAGGGGAAGGGGTAGGCCAAAGAGGACGTGGATGGATGTAGTAAAAATAGATATGAAGAAGTATAACTCATCTGAAAATTTGGCTCAAGATACATCGGAATGGAGAAACAGAATTCATGAAGCCGACCCCATCATAGTTGGAACAAGGCTTTGATGATAATGACGACAACAACATAAGCACACAATTAATTAGAATTTTCATTCATTCAGTATATACTGATCTGTCGTTTGCCCTAACCATGTAACCAGCATGTAGAAGACTACGTGGATCGCTATAATCAAGAATTGGATTTTGACATTCGTAGCTGAGAGGTGCTCAACTAGTGATTTCGAGGACTAGCCTCCTTTATTTTATCTAGATTGTAACTTAATAAATATTATTATGTTTTCGTTGAACATATTGGTTTTATTTAGTGATGATTCCTTAGATTTTTTTCTTTTATTTGTGGACATTAATAATGATCACTAGTTATTTAAAATAAATGCTTAGATTGATTCTTATGTCATGGATTTGATTTATGTTGGTTTATGATGCTTATTAGTTATGATCTGGAGTCCAGAAGGGACTCAGATTTGGGACGTGGCAAGAGTTACCATTGATCCACGTGTCGACGCCACTTAGTTACGATACATGCCTAGTCGGACCCGGCTTACATGGGGTTTAGCCTCGTTTTGCTTGGTGCAGCAATGCTTTGTTTGGAGCGATGGCCACAAGATTAATTCCTATATGGGGACTCACAGTAACCCTTGTATTTTTATATATTATCTAGCTCTCTCCAAGGACAGCTTGCTTGTATCATGTGGTTGGGAGAATGAACTCATGTGGATTGCCATTTTGTTAGATTACACTTGTATAAACTTGTCTCACATGATTCATTGATGTCAATCCATTATTCGTACTACCATGCCTAGATACTTGTATTTCTTGCTCTCTTTACAATCTACATGTCCTTAATTCTGTATTTGATGCAACATGCTCATGTTATTATAGTTGTCTACTTGCTCTAACTTGTTAACCTTGGCGTTACAGGGGACTTAGCCACCACCATTGAGACAGAGTCAGAGGCAGGGATTGGGACGCCATCCGAGTTAGCTGACTGGACTCCGGATGACGTTGTGTAGGCATCCGCGTGCTCCGGAGTGGTGACATATTGAGACTAGGACATTGCTAGTGGCTAGTTTTAGTTTTTTGGACTTTTCTGGTTTTGTCTTATGTTAAAACATGTTATAATGGTTGAACATATACACTTCCACGTTGACATCCTATTATCTCATTGGATGCTTTTATATGCTATGTTACTTCTTTTTTTGAAAAGGTATGTGCTATGTTACTTAATGCCATTGAATACTTATACTTCCGCTGAAATATGATGTGATTATGATGGAAATTGTGCATACCCTCACACGTGATACTCTATGGGAACCAATGTAGGACAAGAACTGTTGTCCCTTGTAGGCCCCACACCAGTTGTGTCCTGAAATTTGGAGATGTTCTCTGAGTTTCGGTTTGGGGGTGAGACATGGCCTCACTCTCTCATATGAACCCATAAGTGGGCTAGACAGTTAAAAAACAAAAAGTTAAAAAGTAAGGGGTGTTTCTGGAAATAAACAAAAAGTTAAAAGGAATATAAAGGGTGATAGGGTTTTTTTTTCCCCTTTCGCCCATTTCGTCTTACAAGAAAACGAAAGAAGAGAGAAGAAGAGGAAGGAAAGAAGGAAATAAAGAAAGAAGGAACGAAAGAAACAAGAAGAAGAAGGCGATGACAACCTACCTTTTTGGCTCCTCCACTATGATGCCTAGATACTACGGACATTGATACGGAGATCGGGGATACGAATCCTCACTTTTAAAAATCTAGGACACGGAAAAGGATATGAGTGTCCTAATTTTTCCTTTAGAGTACTTTTGAATCAATAAAATTATCATTGTTTTCGTCCCTTTCTAGCATTTTTTTTATAGTGAGAAGTAAAACTATTAAAAAGACTATATAAAATAAAGGACATTATAAGTAGGATATGTTAAACTTATTCCCCAAAAGTATCGGTGCAGTATCAAGTACCAACACAAGTATCATATCGGTCCGATACGGACAAGTTGGACTTGTACAAATATCCGGGTATCATAGCTCCTCCAAGATCCAGACGGCTATTTGGCTCCTCCAAGCTCTAGGCAGCAGCAGCAAGTGTTTCGCCAGTCAGCACTGCTCCTCGACGGTCGACTCCTCCATGCTTCGGGCTCCTCCAACCCCACGTAGCAGTAGCAAGAAGTCGGCAATCCTCCAAACTCAAGCAACGGCAACAGTTAGGTCTTTTGTATTTTGTTTTTCCCCTTTCTTCTTTTTAACTTTTTCTTTCAACTAAATGGTTCGAATTGAGGGTGTTAGGATCCTTTTTCCTCATCAACTCTTCCTCTTCTACATTTCTTTTTCTTAAAAAAAAAAAAAAAAAAAAAAAAAAAACGAACAGCCCCCTTTTCTGATCTATTTGGGCAAAATCAATGATTTTGGACCAAAATCACCGATTTCGGCTGAATAAATCTGAAATTTTGGTAGAAATCTTGTAAGGGGGTGTTTGCTTCCGTTCACCAACCAAACCAAATAAATTTGGAGATTTTGGATGAACCAAATTGAATTTCGTAACACTGTCAGTTGGGTCAATGGGCAAGACCAACAGGCTTGGTCGACTCATGGATCGTGGGTCTTTGGCGCAGCCCAGATCGGCGATCGAAGATAGATCAATCTCCCGAAGGATTGATCAAATCCAAGATGGATTCCAGCCACTAGGGCACAAGCAAAACCATGAAACTCACGAGGAACTCAAGCAATTGTATTACTAATTGAAGTAGGCATGTCTACTACATTGAAGGGCTCCTTTATATATAGGACTGAACATCTTTCTTATGCACTAAGACTTTCCTAAAATTAAAGAAACCTAATTAAAAGAGGTAACTAAATAACAATCTAAATCAAATAAACTCCTAATTTAAAGACTTCTAAATAAATCAAACTCTAAATAAAATTCCTAATTAAATGGATGTCCCCTTGGGCCTATGGACTAGGCTCAATGGGTTGGCTGACTTATTGTCCGGCCTGCATCAGTCTCGTAAGGCCCCAACCCTAGAATGTAGGAATAATAATGATATTTGTGGCAATCAGATTTCATTAATTCTTAATTTTTTTTTTAAATGAATCTGATTTAATGGAATATCAGCTTTCTAATTAACAACAATGTATAAATTTCGCCAGCCAACAAGTATTTTTGGGCTGGACCTTCCCTGAATCAATGTTAGTTAACTCAATGATGGGACCCATAGGCCAACTCAGCCTATTTTATATTAGAATTCAAATTAGTAGTAAGGGAACCATGTAGGGCCCACGTTGGTCGACCAAGCCATGTAATGCTCTATCTCTTAACTGGATGAACACCAATGGAGTAGATAAGCAATGAATATTGAACTATGGATTAGATAACGACCATATCTCCCAGGAAACTTGAACTCTAGATGAAATAAACAATTTCAAACAAAGGCTTTATCTAAAAGATCTCTTTGGCTAACACTCCCTTTATATATCTTGATCCCTCTCCCTCTCTCACGACTTCTATTCCTCTCTCTTCCCACATCACAACCAACACTACCCTTCTTCCCTCCCAGCCAGCATCCTCTTATTATGAATCCTAGCCCTAGCCTTCTATACATCAAAAAAAAGAAGAAGATCAAGGAGAAGCTAGGGTTTTTGCAAAAGCTCTCTCACCACTAGTTCTTGAAGAAAAAAGGGTTTCAAACTAGGCCAAGGTGAGGCATACGAATCTGGAAATCAATCTGAAACAAGATTCTGTGTGATTCAATCAATAGGGACCCTAGATATGCTCTAGGTCTATGATATGGTATTGCTCCTTGCCAACCCTAAAATTATATAAGGGAAAAGGGGCTCAACCATAATCAGATCTGAATGATGTGAATGGCCGATTGGCTTAAGGGGTTTTCCCCATGGGCCGACCACGCTATTTGGGTTATACAAGGTCATGGTGACCTACTTCCTTTATATGATGAAGTGTTTAGGGTTTCCATAACATTCTCTATAGGGTTCATGTTGCCTTGGTTATGTAGATTTATTTCATAATTTCTAGAGAATCATGATTGTATTTACTTTTGTTAGCTATCCGGTTAGTTAATCATGAGAGTATGATGGCAAGGAACCAATCGACAAAGGTGGAACCACTCCAAATTATTGAACAATCGAGAAGATGGGTTGGTCATTATAAACTATGCATGAATGGGTCTGATAGGCCGGGTCGAATGGATCCTTCAAGGATTTCATCCTGGTCGAATGTGAAAGGGGCCATGGCCCATGAAGCATGATGGGCAGTCCTAATTTATCTTAGAGTAAGTGTTCGAAGTGCTTCCCCATGTGGAATTATGTAGAATTATTTAGTTTAACGATTTTAGTGCAGATTTCAAGTCAATCAAATCCAGATGAATAGTTGTATGTTTGATGTTTTCTAGTGGTAGGAATTGGGCCTCCTACACTTTGGTAATGGAGGGTCCTAATGTGGAACCAACTTAAATACACAAGAGTATGTTGGCCTTGAATCCCAACTATGAGAAAATCATATAGATTAAGGGCTGTTAGGACTGTGCAGGGAATATAGTAGTCTGATGATGGTGATTTATTTCTTTATTTCTGAAGTCATGAGTATCTTTACATGAGAAGTCACCTAGCATTGCATTTGCAGTGCAAGATGGGCTGGGATTTTAGAAATGGTTGGACCTACATGATAGGTGATTGATTGTGTCCAGCTGGAGGTTTTCTTCAAGAATACCTTGCTGGCTGGTTGATCAGTTGAGTCTTAAAAATTCAACAGCGTCATGATGGAATGCAAATCGTATTGTGACAATCATGGGAGACAATTTGGGCTAACTGTCCCCCCTTTACTTAGGTGGCTTTGCGTAAAAAATTAGGGGACGTTTAGATACCGTAATTGGAATCCCCCTGCTGTCCTAGAAGTTATTAACAACTGACCACAGCCATAATATGGTAAATCGGGGTAGTAAGAGGACTGGTGCTAGCTACCTTGATGTGTAACACTCTAAACAGTGAAATTAAATCTCAGAACCCTACTTTAAACCCATGCAGCAGACCCCAAACTGAGTTTAGAACTTTTTTTATTTTTTGAAAATGAGTTTAGAACATTCAGATAGATGAGAATTCTCCGTAGGCCAAAATCTGAGTTTTACTGCAAGAGCTAACAAGCTGCCGATTCAATTTTCAGGGGTCAATCATGTCAATCCAGGGCCTCCAGGCCCAATATAGCAGGCTCATTTACATACTAGTTTAGTTGCTAGCTATTAGTATGGATCTAAACCCAAGTGTATTTATTGGATAAGTATGATTAGAATGTAATCAGGGATTAAACCCTATAAATAGATATCCCAGTCGACCATGAAGGGCACGACATTCATCTCCATTTCTCTCTCTCTTATGCCTGTGTCTCTTCTCTCCAAAATGACATGGTATTAGAGACAAGTCGATCACCTGTGATCGTCTCCTAAGTCATCTTCCAAGCATTGGAAACCCATCTGTGATTATTTCCTTCCACAGGATCATCCGTGATCACCTCAGATCAGGCGTGGCCCACCTGTGATCATCACAACTCATCAACGGAACCTTCCTATCTTGGTCGTCTGGAGCTTCCTGGGTTTATGAAGATTTTTTCCTGATTTATTGATCATCAGAGGTAGGTTTTCTACCATTTTTTGTAAAAATTCATTCTTTTCCACTAGTTTTCATCTCGGTTGTCCAAAATCCAAAATATGGATCTGATCGGACTGCAACCACTTCCAGTAGTTGCATAAAACTACTCTTCCTTCAACCCCACCCTCTGATTTGTGTCTAGATCACCAAGTGGGGCCCACGTGTGGGTTTCACCACTATCGACAGGGCCGTTTTGCATCACTGTGCACTGTTGCTTGTTATTGTTGCTGTTGTCTATTTTTTATCTACTACTGCTTGTTGCTATTAATTGCTATTGTTGGTTATCTATTGCTGCTACCTGTTACTTTCTTTGAAAATCAATATTTTTTCCTAACCCATTTGGATTGTCCTTCTTCATCTTCCTCAACTTTGTTCCCTGAGTTTTTCGAAGAAACAACTGTCACATGGTTCAATCCTAATCTTGTGTATCATCGAAGGGAAAGAACTGCCACTACAGATGCCCACCCACCTGATCCTCCTGCAAATAGTCCCACATCTACTGGTACCTTGCATCGCTCCTCCATAATTTCTTGACCTCCTGAGAGGTATGGATTTACCCATGCTTCCTTGATGACAACACTATCCTTTGTTTCCATCCCAAGTTCTCATTTGCAAGCTGGGCAACATGATTGTTGGAACCACGCCATGAAAGAAGAATTAGATGCATTAACCCAGAATCACACCTGGGATATTGTGGATTGTCCTTCTTCAGTTAAGCCCATCGGTTGCAAATGGATCTACTTGATCAAACTAAAATCTGATGGCTCCTTGGATAGACACAAAGCTCAACTTGTGGCACTTGGCAACCGACAAGAGTATGGCATTGACTATGAAGAGACATTTGCGAGAGTTGCAAAGATGACAATTGTTCGGCTACTTCTCGCCATTGCTACTTCTCAATCTTGGTCATTATACCAAATGGATGTCAAGAATGCATTTCTACATGGGGACTTGAAAGAGGAGTTCTATATGCAGATACCACAAAGAGTCACCTCTCCGTCTAAGAAGTCTGTATGTCACTTACGCAGATCTCTTTATGGTCTTAAGCAAGCTCCTCGAGCGTGATTCGAAACATTCAGAGATCGTTTAGGCACAATTGGCTTTACTCGAAGTCCTTACGATCCATCTTTTTTCTGAGCCACGCATCTAACTGTTCTCCTCATATATGTTGATGATATCATTATCACCGACACCGATGATGCTATGATAAAATCCCTTTAAGCCTCTCTCCGAGATTCATTCCATATGAAGGATCTGGGTCCTCTACATTATTTTTTGGGCTTAGAGGTACATCAGTCTCCCAAAGGCCTGTTTATCAATCAACACAAATATGCATCAGATCTTATTGAGCTTGCTGATCTCGATAAATCTTCCTCAGTTGATGCGCCGCTCGAAGTTAATCTTAAATTGAGTAAAGATAATGGCGATCTTCTTCCTGATCTACATACATACTGGAGACTCATCGGCAGTCTTGTCTATCTCCCCATCACCCAGCCTGACATATCTTATGCTGTCAATCTTGCCAACCAATTCATGACGTCTCCTCGCTACCTTCATCTGACGGTCGTGAAGCGAATTATCCGTATTCATCGGGCATTAGAGCTCGTGGTTTATATTATCCAAAGGATAATCGTCTACTTCTGACCGCTTATGCAGATGCTGACTGGGCCGGCTGTCCGGATACTAGAGGATCCACCACTGGTTGGTGTATGTACCTCGGTCAATCTCTCATTTCTTGAAAATGCAAGAAACAAGAACGGGTCTCCAAATCTTCCACAGAGGCTGAATATCGGGCCATGTGCTCTACTTGTTCAAATCCTATGGCTTTGGTGACTTCTTTCGGAATTTGGATTTGCACAAGCCTCTCCCACTTCCTTGAATGCAGATAATACTGGGATAATCAGAATCACTGAAAATCATGTTCTTCATGAACGCACAAAACATATATAAGTTGATTGCCACTTTATTCGAGACGAATACAAGCATGATGTTATCAGTCTACCTCATGTCCCTACCGAGTTTTAGTTTGCAGATATCCTCACTAAGGGACTTTCTAGGCCTCGATATCAATTTCTTGTCTCCAAATTGATTGGGGGGGCGGGGGGGCGTCAATCCAGGGCCTCCAAGCCCAATAAGCAGGCTCATTTACATACTAGTTTAGTTGTTAGCTATTAGTATGGATCTAAACTCAAGTGTATTTACTGGATAAGTATAATTAGAATATAATCAGGGATTAAACCCTATAAATAGATATCTCAGTCGACCATGAAGGGCACGACATTCATCTCCATTTCTCTCTCTCTCATGCCCGTGTCTCTTCTCTCAAAAATGACAAATCAGAGTTGAAATAAAAAAATTATTGACTCATTAGCTCCGTCTCGACATGGGCTATAGAGTCGATATATAATTCATAGGGTTCTGACATCATTTGAGTGAAATACAAGTCAAACCATGTTATCTTATAACTGTCAACTGCAGTAAGAATTGGAGACCTGTCCTATATAGATTATCAAATTTAGTAACTTGACCGGAAGCTCTGTCCTGTGAGCAACTCATGTATAGTCCTAAAGAGCTTAATTCTACAATTATATAATGCACTTGGCATCACTATGTTAATTGACCCAGCACGGGAAGATTTTTTGTGTAGGGGCCTCTGTATTATTATGTAAACTAGCTGCAATCTAACTCTGTTGAACATGACTAATGTCACATATGATTCTGTACTTTGTTTCTTTTTTTTTTCTCTGCCCTCTATGGTGGGAATATTTCTGCTTGTGGTTGCCATTATGCGAATTCATCTATCCCATCTATAATTAAATAATTTATAATCATTCAGAATACACTTTATGTTTATGCCAAGATATATCTGTTATGAGACTATTCTGTTAAATAGACCAACCCCCGTTTATATCATATCAATATGAAATAAGATATGCATGTAATCTAGACACGTTAAATTTTCTCTTAGGCCAACTAATGTTGAATTTATTAAATCTGATTTCTTATGGTTTTAATTCGTTTTTAGTGCAAACCTATAAAGTTGTATTTAAATTATAAAGTTGTATTCTAGTGCATGTTATTTGCAGATGATATTGTGTTGGTAGATGAATCAAAAGATGGTGTCAATGCAAAACTTAAGATATGGTGGGAGGCTTTACAATCCAAAGTCTTTAAAATAAGCCGTACAAAGATGAAATATATGAATTGTAACTTCAGTGAGTATATAGAAAGAGCTGAAACTACTGTGAGAATTGAAGACCCTGAGATACCACAAAGATGATTATTTTGGCCCTAACTAGTTCGATTGCGTCAAATCAGAACTGTGCCAATTATTCAGAAATTGTGAGACATTTTTTTATTGTTCGGTTGAGTTGATAAACATTGTTTGGGTTATTTAGGACTGTTATTAATTTAATAAATTCATATGAAAATGGATGAATTGTTTTAGGATTTAAATCTTGTGCTTGGGATGCTATGAATGTGCTGTTGAATGGTTGGAAGAATGGAAATAAAGGTCTAAAAGAAAGGTAATGCTGAGTTACCTCATGTAATTTATGCTTTGATTCGGAATGATTTTTTGTCAGAGAATAGAATTCAAGCTGCGAGTATCGGAATTCTAAGGAAATTCAAGGATCGGAGCATGACAGGTCTTGCCGGCATCAGGATGCCGACCTGTCATCAGTGCTGAAAGATTGGTATATGATGAACATATTATTGCGCCCCCCCCCCGCCCCCCCCCCCCAAAAAAAGAAAAGAAAAGGACCAATAAATAAATAAAATAAAAAATTCCCACCTTCATTGGTTTCCATTGTCGCACTAATTGAAGTTCAGCATCCATATGCCTAAGCCAAGAGGTCTGAGTTGCCTCCTTGCTGGACGAAATTCCATGCTAAGGGTCTCAACAAGACAAGCTCGCTCACAAGGCAGTTCAATTCAGGCCATTAGGCTTGGCTCAAGCTAGGCTGATGACCCCAATTTCAAACCAGGTTCAGCTCAGAAGTCAAGCTGATAAAAAGCTCAACATGGCTTGATAAAAGCTTGGCTTGTTAATATTACATAATACTAACAAATTAAAAAAAAAATTAAAAATCAATTCCAAATGGGGCATACAACTTTTTCTTCCAGACGCAGTCAATGGTCTAAAACCAACAGACAATAAAAGGTAAAATCTCCAAAAGAAAAAAGCATGCAGTCTAGAAGAATTAATCATCCCAAAGGATGAAGCCACCTCCTCTTAAAGCATTCAAGAGCCCTTCACAAAAGATCAAAGCTTTCAAGAACTAGATCACCTTCAAGTTGAAGAAACAACTAGACCCTTTGAAGTTCGAAACCATAGATTGACGTGTACACACACAAGAGGGTTTGTCAGAGGAGAGTTGGGAACTCTGAATCCTCAAACTGATTGACCATCAACCACTAAGTGCTCAGTGCCTTTTACCCAAATTTAACATATCAAATCTCCTCCTCCTCCTCATTATTTTTCCCCCATTTCTTTCTTTTTCTCTATCTCTTTTGTTTCTGTTTGCAAACAGCAACATCTACCAACTCCAACATAAGAATAAACATCAGTTCAAATAGATTAAAATTCTTCTCAACTCATCCAATCTTTTATAAGATTCACCTACCAAAAAAACTCACTCCAATACCATTTAAATGCACCAAGAATGCAAAGTACTCGTGCACAGAGAAAACCCAAATCACAACATTTTATGTCACTGTGGTAAGATTTTACAAGAACAAAAAACACAAAATGTATTGTTCATTTGAATACACAATGTATTGTTCATTACAAAGGATGAAACCGCCTAATGGAAGCCTCTTCAATCAGAAAGACAGAAAAAAAAAATCACTTCTTTTCTGACTAATAGCGTTTTATAAGGGAATGGCAAAGACTGACTTGTCATTGTAATGGAACTCAATGAAGAAAAGAAAACTAGGGTTTTGTAGGACCGATAGAAAGAATACCAGGTATTGGAGTGAGGAAGCTGAATATGTGCATGAGGCATCCGTCATCGAGAGTGTTTATGGGGGAGGCAGACGGAGAGCTGCCGCGCTTCCACCTCCGCATCTCCTCCTCCCGCTCCATGACGAAGGGCTGCAATAGATAATGCGGGACGGGAAAATAAACCAGAGCCACCGTTGATTCCCATAAAATTTTATATAAAAGGGAAATTCTCAAATAAGGCCTTTAAGTCTTTGGCTTATTTCAAAAAAGGATATAAGTTTTAAAAGTTTTTAAATTAGCCCTTAAGTTTTCCAGCAAATTTTTAATTAAGGACATTCGACCATTTAATCGTGTTTTTTTTATGACTTTTTCCCTCAATTCTTTTAAAATACCAAAAATACCCTTTATTTAAAGCCATGATATGGTTCTGGCAGCCACCACATTCACTCGATTGTCGTAGAAATGCAAGTTGTCATCAATCACTTTGAGAATGCCGGTGAAGAAAAGGAAGGGAATAAATAGGAAATGACGGTGGGTTTTATTTTAATGAAGTCTAATTTCGATATTTTAAAGATCTTTTTAGGAAAATAATAACAAAAAAAAAAGCTTTAAATGGACGAATGTCCTTACTTGAAAACTTTTTAGAAAACTAAGGGACTAGTTTTAAAAGTTCTAAAACTTATGTCTTTTTATGAAATAAGACAAAGACTCAAGGCCTTATTTGAAAATTTTCCTATAAACAAAAGAGTTTTTCTTGCATATACCCTCTGTGTTTTTCCAAATTTACAAAGTCATTTCTCTAGTTTCAACTTTCAAGTACTTTTTATACCCTTTTTACACCTTTCGGCATTCCATGTATATCAACTCCTTTTGTGCTAAATTTTATGAAAATGGCATGTTTTTAGTCCTTACTCCATCAAGAAGAAATTGGTGCCATCCAACGCCGGCCCGACGACCTGCAACATTCCCACAGGCCGCACTGGCATTAAGGTAATTTTTGTGTCTTTATTTTATTATTTTTTCTTGGCAGAGAGACATTGTTTTTATTTATTTTATTATTATGGGACCATATGTGACCTTACAATTTGTACGATTTGAGAGCTTTAAAAAGTTGTTATAGGACCACACAGAAATAGAATTTTGAGGATTTTACTGGAAAATACCCAGTATTTGTCCGTCGCACGTGTTAGTGCCTCGGAACTAGCACCACACAAACAGGGTCCGTCAGACTCCGTTTGGTTTTTTTTTTTTTACAATTTAAATGTTCTTTTAGTGACGCCAATGTCGTTCTTCGGCTTTTTTTTATACCCAAACCCTTTTCCATTTCCATTCATTTCTCTTCCCTTCCTTTCTCTCTCATTTCCTTCCTACGTTGGCGCCGCTGCTCCTTTTGCATTCTTCCTTCCCCACTCCCCACTTTGGATCAACCTTGCTCCGATATCGCACATCGCCTCTAAGGTATGGAACGCTGACACTGTTTGCACATTTGATTAGTATCTCATATACAATGTCTGTTTGGGGTTTTTCTCAAAGAACGAATCAGCCACAAAGGTTTTTGTTCACTTGTTTTGAAACATGCACATTAGATTCATTACTACTTCTTTAGTGATTGATTAAATTCGGAAGTGGGTTTACACTACCCAAACGTGCATTTCCTTCTTTCATGTTTTATTCTTCTCTGACATCTCTTTGCTCTTTGATGTATGATATTTGATATTTCTCCGTCTTTATTCTTGCATTTTTTGTGCACAATTTTAATGTGCATTTGTTGTTGTTTGTGTTTGTTATATATTCTTAACTACATTCTTTGATTTGGCAATGGTTTTGATTCCAATGGTAGTAGTATGTGCAGCCACCCAAACAAGGGTTATGTGTGTGGAATGTTTTTTGTTTGAGGGGTGAAGTGATCTGAACTGAGTTTACACAACTTTTTTTATGCAGTTGTAGGAAAATTTTAGTAATATATGAAAGGGAGAATGGAAGATTATATTTATGATATGTATTTGCTACTGGAGATTGGAAGATCATATTCATATAGGGTTGAATTAGTAGGGATTTCTACTTGAGGATTTCTACTTGAGCGAAACTTGTGAATACCTGTTTTAGCACATTGGACATATAAGGTTGCATTACTTGAGCCAAAATTTCTGAATGTGATCAGATGGGATTATGTTTTACCAAGAGTTTTTTCTGGATAGTATACCTTGTTACTCCTATGAAAAATTTAAATGTAAAAGGTTCAAAAAAACCTTGGGTTGATTCATACATCCGACCTCAACCTTGTTTTCTGATTCCAACCTTGCACTAAGCCACTATGACTAACTACCTTCTCCTCATACAGTTTTTTCTAATTGGTATCTTTTAATCTTATAAGTTGCACCAAGTACATCTCAACTTGTAACCATATTAAAAACCTGCCAGGTTTCTTAGTGACTCAACTTCAATGCTCAACCATGTCAATGGAAATCTAATATATGATATGAACTCGTTATCTAAACCTTGCCTGGATTTTAACTATTTGGTTCAAATTGTTTGGTTCAATAAAATGTCATTTAAGCTTACGCACACAAGGCAAGACTTCAATCCATTCCTAATTCTTTTAACATTGATTAAGAAGATTTCTTTTGTTTATGACAAGAATTCATTTTAGCATGTCCTGAGTGATCTAACTTCTATCACAATAATTTGAATATCTGCTTTGGATTTCACTCCAAATCTTGCTTTTTTTCTTCTATGCATTCTCAAGTTTTTCCCTTGTGACATCTCACTCTTGCAACAATGATTCCATCTCACCAATGGAAGATATTTTTGCTGACTCAGTACGAACCTTTTTCATAGTGGAATAGAACAAAAGAGAGCTATGATGATACCCACAAAGAATCCTCGTTGTTTTGAATGCTAAATATTGGCTGAATTTTTGCAATTACGGTTATGATTGGAATATCTTAAGGTTCCTTCCACTACATGTGCTCTCTCGATCTGAAATTAATTTTAATCATTGTTCTATATGTGCTTGTTGCCCAAGATTGCCTAAACTGAACAGATGGCCCAAGGAACGGAGCTGAATCAAGAGGATAAATTGCTATACAGGCAAGAATCTCATGTGTCGAAATCCATATTAAGTGGGGTGGAGCCAGGGTCATACAGATGTATTAATACAAACCCAGACAAAGACATATGGGTTCTAATTGAAAGGCAAAGGGAGATTATTAGGGATGTTGGTCTAGCAAATCTTTTAGAAATTGATTATATGAGAATAGACCATGCCCTCATTAGTGGCTTGGTGGAACGATGGAGGCCTGAAACCAACACGTTCCATTTGCCTACCGTTGAAGCTACGGTGACTTTGGAGGATGTTGCACACATATATGAGCTTCCGATCGACGGGATACCAGTAACGGGTCGTACTTTCCCCAAGTCACTTGTCCCCGAAGTGTGCAAGGAATTACTTGGCATTGCTCCACGTCTGGGCAAAGACATTATTGGCATTGCAATTAAATTCAAGTGGCTAGAAGACAACTTCAAGCCCTCTAAGAAAAGGAGCGAGGTTACCAAGACGAGAGCATATTTGTTCTTTCTGGTTTCTGGACAAATCTTTGTCAATTCTTCCGGTGCCAGAGGCCCAGCTTGGCATTTGAAGTTGTTTAGGGAATTCAAGCCCTACGCATGGGGTCCGGCATGCCTTGCAAGCCTGTACAGAATGCTTGAAAGGACTACAAGGTTATTGAAAGGTGATGACGAGGGTAAGGAAGAGGACGAGGGCGAAGAAAAACATGATTCTTCGAAAATTATCATTTAGAAGACTCTAACAGGCCCCCTACAGTTGCTACAGGTGATGCAAAGTGCTAACTAAAATGTTTTCATATTGGGTTTGAATATAGTTTTCATGCTGATGTGCTGATGTTATGACCGGAATTAACATCCCTTTTTTTTTTTTAAATTGTTGGCTTGCAGATATGGGCATATTCGAGGATGTCAATCGGGAGATGTCCGACACCATGTCCTAGTTGGAAAAAAAAACTTACAGTACCCATTGTTCAAGACATGGGAATTGAGACTGATAGATAGGAATCAAGTAACAAACATGAAGGAGATTCGAAGGCACATCAATGCTCTCAGAGAGGATGGGGTAATAATATTCACAATAATCTCTGCCAATTATTCCAATGATATTTATGCATTGCTATGTATCATGATCAAGTTGCTCTAATTTTGCAGTTCACGTGGCAGCCATATGCCTAAAAAGTTGTTTGCAAAGATACCAAAGGTTGATAGCGGGTTGTTCGCTTCTTCGACTGTCCTTCTACATTACTGGATTGTTGAAAGGCACAATCCCGAACGTGTAGCAAAACAGTTCGGCATTAGGCAAGTAGTCCCCCCACCCTTCTATATGCCTTTTAAGAGGGTTGAGCGTCTGGAAATGTTTGAAATGGACTATCACACATATGGAGATGAAGTTACTAGACTGTGGGAGGAGAGGGAGAGCAATGTCATACGCGGACAGAAGGATTCCTCAAAGAAGCAGTCGCCTTCCTATCATGTTTGGTATTCATTAGAAACCATCAAAGAGATTGTATGTGGGATGGGCGGTCAAGGAAGACAATCGATTGAGGAGACCCACTTGGAGAAACCATCAGCAGAGGTGAAAAGGAAGGAGGGAAAAACCCCTATGGGAAGCACCCACTGCGAAGCGACATCCACTACTGAGAAATATGTAAGCTACATGTCATATTTACTCTCTTACCCTTTGAGTTTATTACCTTAATGCATCATCTAAATATTCTTCAGGTACATGCTTTGTTGGACCACTTGGAACGGTCTTCAGGCCGGCGGTCCAGAGGAAGGTTAAGATCGAAGACTTAATGGCACGATTGCGTGGAAAAATTAAAAAATTTAGAGATGCATTTAGTTCGGCGTTCGAGAATTATGGGGGCGAGTCATGTTCCACCTCTCAATCGGATGATGAGACAAAGGTAATAATTTCCACACAAACGTACATTATATGTTCAAAATGGAGTATCCTGATGACTTTACATTTGTTATTTATCCTTTCAATATAGGTATCAGATTCTGAAGCACGGAAGAGAGCTATTCCCAAGGCCAGGCAAAGGAAAGGGATATCATCTGCGATGAAGAAGCTGGACTATTCGGATGAGGTGGTGAACGTGGAGGGCATTACATCATCACTTATCTTAGCATCTGGATTCGCCTCTCCATCGGTTTCAGCTATGGATGATATCTTCACTACACCGGTTAATGCACCACCTGAAACGTCGATTGTTTTACGCACTCTGAAGTCGGATATCAACACATTGGTTTGGAGGATAAAACGGTTGCATCGTGAAAGAAAGATTCCTCGTTATTTTGAGGACTACGACCATTCTTTGAGTAGGTCGGAGTATGTGCTTACTGAAGAACAGTTGACCCTACTAGAGGGATTCCTCGGCTTTTACTCGAAAAAGTAATGCCCCAACTTTTTACAATCAGTTTTTATTTTAGGCTGTCAATCACTTCTTTATTGTAGGCTAATGTGAATCACTTTTCTAATTTTTATTGTATCTTTTAAAGACTAACGTCATTATTTGTTGCTAATTTTGTAGACCGGATGAGCTTGATATCTATTGTACGCTTGTGTCCGAAAAGGTTTTAAAGAGTGTCTTTGGTGATACTACATGGTTAGACACAAACATTATGTACTGGTGGTTTCAAGCGATAAAGGGTAGATATCCACATGTGCTTTTCTACGATCCTAGTGTCTACGTAAGTTAATTAATTCCATGCTTTTCCAACATCTTCGAGTGCCATGTCCCGACATATCATTCAGTACGGATTGTGATCATGGATCATAACCTAAGTGCAATGCCCTGATTTATAATATCTCTCGAGGCCTACATCCAAGGTTCGGATCTACCAGCCAGCCTTAGTGTCCATTTCCACAATATAAATGTCAAATATCACAAATCCATCGGTAATCGTTGCCCCTGTCTTTTGGTCCAGGGTCACTTCACCTAAGACAGTGATCACAGAGTGTCAGATGCTTATTAAGTATCCTTGGTGCTCCTGTAGGTATTCAGCATCATAAGACATCCATAACCATTGAATCGGGTTCCATTTACAACCCAAGAGCCTACTTAGGCGGCTACACAGGTCAAGGTTAAGCCCGACCCTTGACTCGTGTCTCGCGTATCCTAAACAGTCCAAATGGAAGGTCAACGGGGTCCACATATGATCAGATCATAAAAGGAAACTAAATCTGGAAAATCACTATTTACAGTGTACCGGGTTGACATCATGGGTACACGGGTTGACCTACTACACTGTGGAAGTGGACAGCTAACTTGGAGACAAAAATCACATTTTATAGTGTTCCCAGTCGACCTGGAGGGTTCCCCGGTCGATCGGATGAACTACAAGCATTTCTATAAATATCCAGCAGATGGGGGAAACGACAGTGTGGCCGGTCGACCGAGCCTCTTAGCAAGTCGACCGGGTACACTGGTCAGGTA
This sequence comes from Cinnamomum chago, assembly GCA_038049695.1. Lineage (NCBI taxonomy): Eukaryota > Viridiplantae > Streptophyta > Magnoliopsida > Laurales > Lauraceae > Cinnamomum > Cinnamomum chago. The sequence goes on from CP142454.1 coordinate 39,079,417, forward strand.
CCATGTAAGTGATTTCAGCTCCTAGCTGAGGGGGAGTCCCCTGTGTGCCCGGTCGACATCCTGGGTGACTAGGTCGACCGGGTACACACGAAATCCATATTTATATGATTCTGTCCTCATTCCTTTTTCATCTAAACCCCATTAATTGAATCCCGGATCATCACCAATCACTTCCATACATCAAACACACCTCCCACATCATGACCTCATCACAAATGGGCAATTGATCTTCCAAATGAGGGATTCTCATCCATCAATGGCCAACAACACATAAAAAAAGAGCTTAGAACCACAATCCATACATAATACCATCCAATCAGCCATCTAAATACAGAAATCATGCTAAATAACTATAAAAAGATAGTAATTAACAATCTAAGCATATTAATCACTTAAATTAGAGAATCTAAGCATGTCTACTTGCCTAATTAGGAAGAAATCTCCTGAAATAGTTTGAGCTTCACTCCAATAGCTCTAAGATCACCCCAATAGCTGAATCCACAATCTCTACACCCTTTCCCAAAGAGAGAAATACATAAAAAAGAGAAATCTAAGAGAAAATACTATTTACAAGGAAATGGAAAAAGGGAAAAGGAGATTACCTTTACTTGGAGAGGAAAGAGAGATCTAAGAGATGAGATGAGCTCCTTGGCTTGTAGATTTGTAGATGTAGATGAGGCTCTAGCTTCTAGTAATTGGAGGGCTAGGATTTAGAGAGAAAGACCCTAATCTCTAATTTAGAAAGAGAGAGAGATGGGAGGGAAATTATAGTGAAATGAGAGGAAGAGATAAGAGGGGTTTCTTTTATAGGGGTTGGTTGGGTTATAGTCTAAAATGCCCTCTCTTGCTAGTGTAAGTTTAGGATAAGGATAAGAGTATTTGGAGAAGGTTAAAATGTTATGACCAAAAAGTCCTTGGTTGCCAATAGAAACAAAGGATAAGGACTAGGGTAGTTTGGATATTCATATATAATTACTAAAGTATCCTCAAATGAGTGGTTGTGAATAAAGGAGTCTAAGGGCAATAAAGGTAGGCTATTTATTATGACAAAAGTGCCCATGTTTACTTGGTAGAGAGAGCCAAGGTCATTTATGGTATTGAGATTTCCAAAATGGAGGGAAAATGTGTGGTAGGAAAGACTAGAGTACCCTAAAATGATAAATGAGCTAATGAGTTTGGCCATAAGTAGTTGGGTCATTCTAAGATAAATTGCACCACTCTTTAAGGGAAACTCATCTATAATTAAAATTACAACTAAGGCCTCTAATTGGTTAATTAATTCTAAGAAAAGCACTATTAATCTCAGAAGGGTCTCAATCCTATAAACTATGCTTAATTAATGAGAAATTACTAACTTCTCATACTAATCGCCTATTAAATAGAATAACCTATGATTGACTTGATCATATTGGGTCCCACTAGGTATTCCTAGGAACGGGTCCTTACATAGACTTTTCTATCTTTTCCTTTTAACCACAGCCTACCGCCTAAAAGCTATATAGATGCCACGTGGCACCACCATCTGACGTGTGGGACCTCCTTTAATGAACATTATTACCATTAAATAATGTGGTTCTACTGTCTGAAAGCTATATAAATGAGAGTTGGTCCCACATGTGACCCAACCCTTCCTTCCCTCGTGGAGCCCACTTACATATTTTTGTTGCCCCTTCTAATGACCGCCTTAAAGTTATATAAATGATAGATGGTCCCACATGTGCCTTAAGTGTATGCCCAACTTAGATTTTTTTTTTAAATTTTTTTACCATTTTAACCATTGCCTATATACCATCGGAGATTCTTTCCTCCCATCATGCAACCCACTTAGAGCTTTTTTTTTCCTATTTTAACCTCGGCCTAAAAGCTTTATAGATGACATGTGGGACCTCCTTTAATGAAGTTGGTCCACTTATATATTTTTTCCTTTTTTCCCTTTTAACCACAATCGAAAAGCTATATAGATGCCACATGGTACTACCATATGACTTGTGGGACCTCCTTTAATGAAGTTTGTTGCTGTTAAAAAAAATGTGGTACAATCGTTGAAAGCTATATAAATGAGAGTTGGTCCCACATTTGACCCATCCCTTCCTCCCCTCATGGGACCTACTTACATATTTTTGTTGCCCCATCTAATGACCGCCTTAAAGTTATATAAATGATAAATGGTCCCACATATGCCCCACGTGTATGCCCCACTTAGAGTTTTCTTTATTTTTGCCCTTTTAACCACTGCCTCAATGGCGCTGGAGATTCCTTCTTCCCCTCTTGGGAAACATTTAGAGTTCATTTTTTTTAATATTTTTTTTGCCCTTTTAACCACACATGCTGGACCTCCTTAAATGAAGTTTGTGACCATTAAAATAAATGTGGTAACATCGTCTGAAAGCTATATAAATGAGAGATGGTCCCACATGTGCCCCATTCCTTCCTCCCCTCGTGGGGCTCACTTAAGTATTTTTGTTGCCCTTTCTAATGACCACATAGTTATATAAATGGAAGATGGTCCCACACGTGCCCCACGTGTATGCAACTAGGTTCCCTCATCCAAGTCCAAGCTCTATTCGGACCCTTTATATCAATATGATCAAACACAACAAAAAAAAAAAAAAAAAAAGTACTCAAGAAATCTTCAGCCCCACATCATCTTGTATGGATATGGCGCCACTCCAGGTGCATTGTGATGCAAGGAATCCACCACACAATGAACTCTCTCATGAGAAATGAGGCTGCACCACAATTATGGTACAACCCACATTATATGGCCCTTAATCACCACATAAACTGGTGATGAATTGTTTGATAGAGTGAAAATGAGATGAATATCTCCTTGATTTAATGACATGGTCATCAAGATAACGTGCTCAAAGAATATATTACTAGAACAATCTGATCTAATCTTGATTCTATGATTAGGACCATCGAATAGAATCTCAATTTGGGGTAGAAGTCATATAGAACCTACATCAATGTTTTATTTATATTTATAGTTGGAAAACACCCCAAGTTGACTCTAGATTGGCCCGAGTCATCTCTTTTTGAAGAAGGGCTGAGTCAAATATAGGGGAGACTCAACCGAATCATCTCATTTTAATAATTTATTTGTATTCTAAATCATTTGACAGGTAAGACTAATTTCGAACAATTAATATTTATTTTTAAGTAATTATGCACGAGGCTTGGAGTCGGCAATTTAAAAATGATAATTGGAATGTGATTTGAAACTTATATTTCATCTTTTACATTTTATCATGGTTGGAAAACTCTTTGAGTTGACTCTTGACTCTCCCAAGCTAGTCAACTTGTTTTGAAGAAGGACTAGGTCAAATATGCGGGAGACTTGGCCGAGTCATCTTTTTAATAATTTATTTATATTCTGAACCATTTGATAGGTAGATCTAATATTAAACACTTAATGTTTATTTTTAACTAAGTATACCCATGGCCTAAAGCCAGCAATTTAAAAATGATGACTGGAATGTAATTTGAAACTTATATTTAATCTTTTACATTTAATATTTGGACTAACAAATTATGTAATATGTAATATTTTTCCATTCATTATTCTTATTTAAACTTCGACTAACAAATTATCATGAATGCATGTAAATAAATGTATAGTTATAGTTTTTAAGTCATGGATTCATTTTTAGATTATTTATAAAAAAAAAAAAACATGACTCCCGAGTCTCCGTGTTGACTCCATCCGATTCGGGTTTTTTTTTTTTTTTTTTTGCCTTGGATGAATTGAGCATGTAAATAAATGTATAGTTATAGTTTTTAAGTCATGGATTCATTTTTAGATTATTTATTAAAAAAAAAAAACATGACTCCCGAGTCTCCGTGTTGACTCTATCTCAGTCTTTTTTTTTTTTTGCCTTGGATGAATTGAGTTTGAGTCACGATTTTTCCACCCTTGGTTTTATCTTAGATTGTTTCGTCTTTTAAATTTTAGTCGGGCATATCTTGTTTACATTTCTCTTAATTTTACATATTCTTTGTCAATGAAGACCTATAAATAATTCGGGGATCTTTTACTACAAGACTTTTTATAAAGGGGTAAAATGACTTAACCTCTCCCGTAAGACAACCATAACTTTGTGAGTCCGGATCACCTATCGTAGTTGTTTTACTTTCATTGTGAGTGGACTAATAGCAGTCCACCACGTCATCAAAAAATTTAGGTGATTTTGATTTTTAAAAAGTTTAATTTAGATTCCTCAAAATCACCTAAAGTTTTGGATGACGTGGCGGACTGCTATTGGTCCACTCACGGTGAAAGTATAGCAATTGTGATAGGTGATCCAGACTCTAATTTTGTGGATAAGTTTCTGTATTGCTTAGCCCTACATAAATGACTACCCTATAACAGATATAGAAAAATTCTCCTTTGGAGCCATCATGTTTGTTTATTTATTTATTTATTATTTATTTTTATTTGGGGGTGGGAGTTTGGGCATTGGCTGCGATTGTTCGTATCCATTTAGTCATATTGTTTAATCTTTCTCCGCCATATTGGTGGATTTTGATTTTTAGTTAAATTGTTCGGTCACCTTGTAATGCGCTCAATATGGTGAACCTTTATCTTAACTAGACAAACATAGCAAGAAAGACAAAAGCGACATTGAGCCCCAAAGTCTACCTATGTAAAAGGAAGACCTTTTTCCTTTTATTTGATGGTATCCTTTGTAGCTCATTAAATCCACAGTCATATGTTTACCAAAAAAAAAAAAAAAATCCACAATCATATGGTTGTAGCAGCGAACACTTTTTTACTATACTAGAAGAAAAATCTTAGTAGTATAAATTCTTTTTATTTTTCCGATATGGATATATTTAGTACCAAAAAAAAAAAACTAAATTTATTATGAAAATGGAAAATATGAAGCAAGAATTGGTAAGATTCACTGTGACCTTCTTAGTTTTAATCCATTTATGAATTTATCAAGCCAAAACCCGGTTTCATATTATTAGAATATATGTTTACCACTACGCACTCCTTTTGGAGTTTAAATCTCATAATTGAATATTAATTTGCATATGCAGACAAGCATTTTGTAGCACTTCCCTATCTTATATATTCAATCGCAAAACATTCATTAGCCATCCCTATTTAAGGATTAAAATTTTTTCCTTTTTAATTTAATTAAAATCAAATGCAATAATATGAATCAAACAAAAAAACTAAAAAAAAATCCCAAAAAGAATTTAAAAGATGAATGAAAAGACCGTATTTAAATACAAATTTATACAGTCATTTTAACCAACAACTAGTCTTGACAAAAAATATACATCTATGGGAAAAACCAAAGAATTCCAAATCTTTGACTGGGTGAGTCCAAATTAACTTATCATCTCGGGTTCGAGTTCAACTTCTAAAATAACTCATGAGCCATCCCAATTATTATATATTATAGGGATATGATTCAATTTTGAAATTGGAGTCCAAATTTGCAATTGATTGTAAAATCGGCTTCCAATTTTGTAATTGATTGAGAAATTGGTTTCCAAATTTAAACTGATTTTAAATAATCTAAAGAGTCCAATTTAGAAAGAAGTTCCTTTTGTGATTGTATCTTTTTTATTTTCTCTAAAAAACTTCCTTTCAAGAAAAATAAATTAATATATATTTTGACCTTATCAAATTTTCTAATAGAGTCTAGATCATGTATCTTAGTTTCCAACATCTATTGTCTTAATTTTTGGATATTAATATAGACGGTGTTGTATAGCTTCTGACTCGAGAAGGAAACTAGATAAGTTAATCCTTTTAAATTTCCAAACCCCTAAATTATCTCCCCAAGCCAAACTAACATCCGTCCTCCAGATTTTATACAGCGAAGAGATTCCCAAATTTAACTTTACACGATTCACCTATCCCTCTTTCTTTTATTCAAGAGGATTTTAATGGAAAAATCTTAAAATTTAGCCATTTATCCCGAAGGATCTTGCAAAATGTGCAGCACTAATGGGGTCCGGCAGGACCTATTTGTGTGTGTGTGTGTGTGTTTTTGTTTTTTTGGAAATCTAAGGTAAGCGACGCTAGCATTGTCGTTCGCCAAACCCTTATAAACCTAGACCCGTTTCGTTCTACCATTTTGAAGACTCTAACTTCTCCTTCTTCTCCAAAGCGACGACATCACTTCATCTACCTTCTTTATTCTCTATAATCCATTAACCTTTCTCCGATATCGCACGTCTATGCGAACGTATGACACATTGGCTTTGTTTTTCACATTATTTTCGGAGCATTATGTATGTTTGGAGTTCTTAATGCATTGGTATGGTATGAAATGTGTATTGTGAAATTTCGCAGCATTATGAATGTTTAGAGTTCCTTTTCTACCTTTGAGGATGATTTTATACCATATTATGTTCATCTTATTCTCTCATTTACTGCTTTTCACATTGTTTGCACTCACGCACTCTATTTGTTCGATGAAATGTCACATTAGAGGTCCTCCCTTATTATCATGGCTAAAAACTTACTATCTTCTACCTTTTTCATGAGTGATGGAATACACACTATAAATAGGTCCAAGTGCAAAGAAAAAAAGAGAAAAAGAAAATAGGAACCATCAGTGAGACTTGGAGATCCAATGACTGCCATCACTTCACTTGGGCCAATGCAAAGTCAAGAGTATTTTTCCCTTCTTAATTCATTAATGATTTAGTCATAAAAAAATGCATGGATTATATACCAATTATAAAGTGTCCAGATCCTCTGCAATGTATACTATGGGAAGCTCTCAATTTTCATTTTACACAGAAAGGGTAAATCACTTTGGAAATAGAATACAGGGGAACATACTGCAAAACATGCTCCATTCATAAATTATCACAATAAAAAGAGCTATATTCAATATGAAGATGGTGAAGAAGAAAAAAGATACATCAAACAAACCCATTTCGCAAAATCCATCAAACAGCCACAAACCCTAAAATGAAAAGTTGAAACAAATGTAAATAATGCTCAACAAAACAACCATAGAAAAAGAAGTATTGATTTGTAAAACAAATGTAAACCAAGAAGACTTGAATTGGCAGAAATCTTGAATTCCGTCTTTTGCTTTGATTTGTTTTTTTCTTCACAATTCACGTCATTGGAAAAGGACAATATACTTGAGAATGAATTGGATGAAAATGTGACTTAAATGTTTACCTTGCTAGAAAATCAAGAATAGTCATTCAATTAGCAATCTATTTCCAATGTGTTGGTGAACTCATACTTGTGGTGTGAAACTGAACAAATGGTGAAAGGCTATAATTCCACTGATGAGGGAGAGTTGTTCTACGATTAAGACTCACATATTTCAAAAGCCATATTAAACAGAGTAGAACTAGGAATTTGTAGATGCATTGATACCAATCTAGAGAAAAAGATATGGGTCTTAACTGACAAGTAAAAAGAGCATGTGAGCCCATCTATCAGATGTAGACTATATGAGGATAGACCATGCTCTAATAGCTGGGCTGGTTGAAAGGTGGAGACCTGAAACCAGTACATTCCACCTACCAACTGGGGAAGCAACGATCACTTTGGAAGACGTTGCTTACATTTATTGGCTCCCTATTGATGGTGAACCGGTTATGGGAAGAACCTTCAATAATGCACTTGTACCAGAAATATGCAAAGAATTGCTTGGCCTTGCCCCACTTCCTGGAAAAAAGACCATTGGCATTACCATAAAGTTCAAATGGTTGGAGGAGAATTTCAAGCCCTCTAAGAAGCATAATGAAGAGGAAGGGGAGGTTGAGGAGAAAAAACAGAGTGAAAAAAATTACCTTGCTGAAGACTCTGACAGCCCTTGATTGATCTTCAGCTGATACAGTGATTATATTTTAACTATTCATTTTTTTTGTTATTAGTATTCACAACTGTAAATTTTGCACTAACTATCTGTGTTGTATCATATTTATAGATTTGAGCCTATTCTAGGATGGTGATTGGGAGATGTCCTAAGTCCAATCCTAGTTGGCAGAAGGATCTTGAATTCTCATTGTTTAAGACTTGGGAGAAAAGACTTGAAGGTAGAAAACAGTTAACCGACATGAAAAAAATTTGCGCGAACATCAACAATCTGCAAGAAGATGGGGGTACTAAGACGATTAAATTTATTTCACATTTTCTAATGCATTCAATTTAATTTTATTGGCAATCAATGTTCATCACATACTACAACAAAATATAATTTTGCCAACGCAGTCACTGTGTCTGGAAAAATCAGAATTGCGTCGGGACAGGCTTTACCGACGTAGTACAATGCGCCGGCAACCTAATGTCTAGAAAACCATTCTCGACGTAATAATGTTTAGCATCTACTAAAAAGGGCTATTCACTGATGCAATGGTGCGTCGTCCCAAACGTCGGCAATGTCAACAGATCGGCAAAAAATCAAACTTAGTGGTCAACCTCACTTCACTGCCAATGCATAACAACGTCGGTTATACATTTGCCAACACACATACTAGCGCCGGAATACATATTTGACAACACCGGTAATACATATCTCGACTTGTTGATGCGTCGGTAAATGTCTTCAACGACGCAGGAAAATTATTTTTAGCGACGCAGAGAGTGCGTCGGGAAATAGATTTACCTCACCGCCGACGCATAATAATATCGGTTATACATTTGCCAACGCACATATCAGCGTCAGAATACATACTTGACGACGCATACACAATGCCGGTAATACATATCCCGACATGTTAAAGCGTCGGAAAATGTCTTCATCGATGCAGGAAAATTACTTTTGGCGACGCAGAAAGTGCGTCGGGAAATAGATTTACCTCACTGCCGACATATAATAACGTCGGCTATACATTTGCCAACACACATACTAGCATTAGAATACATATTTGACGAAGCATACACAGCTCCAGTAATACATATTCCGACATGTTAACGCGTTGAGAAATGTCTCCAATGAGGGCAGGAAATTTACTTTTGGTGACGCAAAGAGTACGTTGGGAAATAGCTTTTCTTATCAATTAAGAAATAATTGAAAAAATAAAAAAAATTCCTGTACAATCTTTTCCTGTTCAAATCTACATTTTCAACATTGCACAAGCATAAGCATTGATAAACAACAAATAATCCCACATTCATCATGAAATAATAAAAAATAATGAGTCGCCTATAAACTAAAATCAATCATAAAACTTGTCCATGCCACATAAAATGTAATATCCCACGTAAAAAAAAGTCAAATATCTCAATAAAGTAAATCTCAACTAAAATCTAATCATCATCAAATATCCAAAGTACACCATGAAACACGGACAGTAAGGAGCAAAATGAACTTGTTAGAGGGATGACCTATCCCAATTCATAAAACCATCAAATCCTTATCTTTCGGAGGAGCTCGAACCATCCATACCGACCCAAGAAAGCGGCAACTGAATCTGACTCTGCAAGTGAACCTGCATAGCTGCCTGATCTTGCATTTGCTTCTGCGAGTCCTCATACTGTCGCCGCAACTCTTCCCTCAAATCTTCTTGTGCTTTAATTTTGCTTGGTCAGACAAAATTTCTGTTAGACAAGAGTAAACATTGCATCAAAACCAACTGCTACACAAGAGTAAACATTGCATCAAAACTAGGATAGAATATGAGTATACTTTAACATGACTATCATATATAGGATAGGTCTCAAAGCTAAAAGAAACTGATAAAATGACAATCATTCTGTGGTAAAACCTTATAAAAATGCAAACTACGGCATTATACATCAGAAGTACTCGATTTTATTAAATATGTCAACAAATGAAGAATCAATTCCACAATAACACAACTCATATAAACACCATCACCAGCACCACAAGAAACATCTCCATTTGCAACCTACATTTTACAACCAATATCTCCATACAAATAAAATTCATCAACTCCACCATCTCCATACAACTCTTGTCAAATTATAAGAACTACAAGTCTTCAATTCATCCACTCCACCATCTCCATACAACTCTGGTCTAAAATTATAAGAACTACAAGCCTTCTCATAAATAGTCCTCATATGGAAAGGGACATTAATACTAAGATATTAATATATAAGAACGTGTCTTACAAAAGATCAGAACGCATCTAGCAAAGCTTTAGTTGCAACTTGCCAAGATATATCTCAAATTATCTAAGTTAATGGCATAATAGAAGTCTCAATTCTACTGCACAAGAAGAGATTGAGCACTCTAACATTTGGGTTGTGAGCCGGTTAGGTTCGTAACCATCACTTAATATTTATGTTAATAGGAGACCCTCTTTGTATAAATAAAATCTTCAAATCCTCCTCATGCTGCTGCTCCTCCTCCTCCTTTTATAACCCTTTATTTTTTCAGAATGCTTATTAACCAACAAAAATAAGAAACATTCAATCATCGAACATTTTATAATAGTATAGCCAAAAACTAGATGCCCATTTTAACTTGTTAGCTACAGACAATGAAATCACAGTTAAAGTCACAAATATACATTAACAGCCCTAGCAAAAGAACACAAACAATGAAATCACAGTTAAAGTCACAAATATACATTGACAGCTCTAGTTAAAGTCACAAATAACAATAAAACATTTCCATTAATTCTCATTTGCACATTTGATGAAGCAAAAAATATAAAATGAAGCATGCCAAATACCCACTTATTCCGTACCTAACTCCTGCTAGTCTTGTACAGCACAAATATGGAACATGATGGCAAATTTCACCATAATCATTGTTGCAACATTATCCCATCAATCCAAAATTGAATTGAAAAGAAAATTAAAACATTAGAAAAGGGAATATTTTGAATTTTTGATAGAATGCATGGAGGAATAGTTATTCAATATACCTGCTGGAACCTAGAATCCTATATTAAATGTGCTCCCATCCACTACCACATTGGTATTGAAATTGTTAGAGAATCAGAGTTACAAAATAATACCCACTACATAATGCTTTCTAGCCAAAGGAAATCTAAAACTAAACAATCCAGCAGAATACTATGATAGAAAAAAATGTCATAGATCTTTGAAACATCCAACAAAATACTGTAAAATTTACCAACTTAGGTTCATTTGAAATACCCAAAAATATTAAGTTGTCAGAAATCTGATGCAAAATGAATTGTTATTGGATCAAATATGCATTAGAGCAGTCCCAAATGAGCCCCTTTCAGTTCCAACTTAAATGATTAAACCAAACAAAGATTTATGAAACATGGATCAACCTGTAGACTCTTTTCTAAACCTTTATTCCTCAAAATGATCATGAATTTTTAGGAATTCAACATAAAGTATATGAATTTAATATAAAGTATACATTTACCCGCCATGTGTTATATGCCTTGGTGGACACATATCTTGATAGCGACCATGGTCAACACATGTGTGGCTATTGGTGATTGGTGGGACACCACTATGCTGTTTGGGAGGAAACAAAGAGTATTAGTAACGACTGTTGGGAGAAGGCTAGTCTTGCCATATTCTTATAAAATCCAGTCTCTTTCTTCTTCTTTTATTTCTATGTTTCTATGAGCTGGGTAAATTGTAGGTAGTTTTAAGTTATTTCTAGAGTGGGTTTCATGAGAGTTTGGAGATCGCCAAGTGAAAATAATCATGAGGTTAGTGCATGGATGAATTAAATTTTAACATATGATAATGCAGTTGGGACACACTATGGGGCCCCTTTATTGTGAAATGTTGGCCTAACAGTTTGTGAAGCAAAACCGTACATTGAAAAAGTTTTCAATTGTATAATAAGAAGTGCTGGTGAATAAGGTTGGTCCAAGGTTGAGAATAGACCATGATACAATGAGTGGTGTTAATGAGAAATGTTCAATTAAGAGTAACTGGCTGGATTGGGTCCATTAGGGAGTTGCTTAGTAGCAAAAAAAAAAAAAAAAACCTCCAGTTATTTGGGCATCAATTTTAAAATCCTTAGGAAGAGAAGACGCATTAAAGTCACATGATGGACAATGCTAATGAGAACTATTTGATGGAAAATGGATGTGTTGGGCATTGAGATTGACAAGAAAAACAAAAACGTCAATTATTTAGGACTCAGTATGAAAATTCTTAGGAACAGAAGGAGCACTTAAGTTATTTCACACCTTCAGTTAACATCATTCTTATCAAAGGTATTTTTGTGATTTAGAAATAATATTACTCAAAGTTTTTGTCACCCTAGCCTGTTGGCAGGAAATGACCCAATTAAAAGAAACTTTCGTAAGACCCTTCCATTGAGTTATCCAAATTACTTTGAAACTATTTTGAAATTACCCCTAAGTACAATAGTATTGAAGAAATAAATCAAAATGACAAGGATGATGAAACCCTACTAGGGTGTTCCTTGGCCAAGCCGGCAACAGTTTGTGCAAACTCAGGTCATTTAATTTCAGACTCGATATTCAGGCCTTGATCAGTCAACCCCTTTAAATTAACACCCGTGGAATTGCATTTTGAGACGGGCTAATTTTATTGTGGAGGGAGTCAATAAATCCAGTGCTAGTTATAGGCCACTCCTTCCCATTGCTGTAACATGTTGAGGAGCTTCCACAAAGCACAGTGAGGCTCAAGAAAATACTCTGTTAAAATTTGCGAGAAAATTGTAAGATAAATTCATAAAAAGGTAAAAATAAGTTCACATTTTCACTCTAAGGGGTAAAGAGGGATTCAATTTCTACAAAATATATCAGCCACAGAAATTAAAGAAACCACAAAAAAAGTATATATGTGTGTGAAATCCAAACTTGGAATTGGTGTGGTGGGTTCCCTTTTTTAAGTTGGTAATAGAGGAATGAAGTCAGCAGTAGAGGAACACCTTCATAGGAGGGCTTCAAGAGTATAATAGAGGTTTTCCCTTTGAACCATAGTTTGAGAGACTTATAGAGAGATAAAGAGATGGGTTTGGGGTCTCTAGGTAGATTAATACATGTGGGTTGAATGGGTTCAGTGGGGGGGGGGGGGGGGGGGGGAGAGAGAGAGAGAGAGAGATGGGTGAGAGGCAGAGGGTACGGTGAAGAGAGAGAACAGTAGGTGAGAGAGATTAGGCGGTAGGGATGGATTATGCAGGGCACTATTTTTAGGTCAGATTGGGGGTGAAGAGAGAACAATATGTGAGAGAGATTGGGCGGCAGAGATGGTTTATGCAGGGCGCTATTTTTAGGTTGGATTCGGGGTGAAGATTATGCAAGGAGCGATCAAGAGAGACAAATTTAATAATTGGAGATGGAGGAGAAGGCTGAGGTCATGAGGGAGACGAAGGAGATGGAGGGATCGAAACGCAAGGGATGGCGGGCGAGAGAGGGTCAGAGAGATGAGGGATTGAGATTTGAGAATACAGCTTGGGGCATTGGGGCTTTGGGGGCAAAAATGTTTTTAAAATTATATTAAGATAAAACAAAGAAAAACATTGACCTTTGCTGGCGAAAGAAACAAATAACCGGGAAAAATAGGACCTTTGCCAGTGAAAAAAATAAATCATCAGAAAAAATAGGAATGATTGCGACGGAAAAAAACATCGGTAAAAGTGTAAATTATTATAGTGAAACTAAAAAAGTTTTCCACCAAAATTTGGCGCCATTAGGGTGGGATTTATGCAAGCAGCCACTGCTACGGGCGCCGCTAAAAGTTAATTAAAATTGACTTTTAGCAAGGGTGAGTTGAGATTTTTATTAGATTTTTAAGTGGTGCATACGGGCTCAAAATACAGGCATTATGTGTTTTTTTTTTTTTCAAATTGGGTGAGGGCTTTCCTTATATATGAGCCCAACCCTCGATGAATAACCACTATACATTTAAAAGGTATTGTTAAATCTCATTTTGATTGGAGGTTATCTCATCGTACGATTGAACATACAAAAAAAGATTTAATAAAACAACATTTTTTTAGCCATGGTTTTTTGTTTGGTCAATCTTACAGTGGTTCCAACTCAATTCTAAACAAAAAATTGTGATACCCTATAAATAAATGTGTTTGATCATATTGAACGACTCTGATTATCCAAAAAAGTTCTCAGCATACTCCGCTAGAAGCTATTGTAGTTGCCCAAAGAATTAAAAAAAAAAAACACATGAAAGAGGCAGAGAGTTGGGAATAAATAAAGCGATTAAAACTGTGTGCTTCTATAATTTTGGCAAAAAAGAATTTTACTAAATGGGGCTTTGCGGACGCAGACCTGTGCGTCGCCAGTAGGTAAAATATTTATCAACGCATCATTGCATCGCCATTAGGAAAACACGTGTTGTCAAAACTTTCACACTCTTTGGGGGGAAATCTTTATTGGAGCCAATGTATGTTTTCCACAACTTTTATCAACGCGGTCTTACTTGTGTCGGTAAAAGTAGCAATTTTCTGTGACTTTTGTCAACGCAATCCAAATATGCATCGGAAAAAAAACTTCTACAAAAGCCAATTTTCACTGTGTCGCCAAATAGTGTCGGGAAAGTTTTTCCACAGCTTACACCAATGCAGTCTGACTTGCGTCGGTAAAAGTAGCAATTTTCTGTGACTTTTGCCAACGCAAATTTTCACTGCGTCAGAAAATAGTGTCGGGAAAGGTAAGTTTGTCATAGATTGGGCTTTGTGAATGCAATAATGCGTTGGCAATGATGCGAATAAAAACTCAGAGCTTTCCCAATGCACATCTGTGCGTCACCAGTAGGCAAGATAATTGCCAACGCATTATTGCGTCGCCATTAGAAAAACACGCGTTGACAAAACTTTCCCTCTCTTTTGGGGGGTTTTTTTTGTTGGCGCCAATGTGGTTACTGCAACTTTTGCCAACGCGGTCTTACTTGCGTTAGTAAAAGTAGCAATTTCTGTGACTTTTGCCAACGCAGTCCAAATATGCGTCGGAAATAAGACTTTTGCTAACGCAGATTTTCACTACATCGGCAAATAGTGTTGGGAAAGGTGCAGTTTGTTGTAGTGACAATTGTCGGATCATTGTAGCTTGATTTAATGTTTTCAGTGAGATGGCAACAACGGTAACAATGACTTGCACTTAGAATAGCATTTGTTAATGCAGGAACAAGGCATTTTTGTCGATCGGAGACAATTGTCAAATTCGTAGGTTCTCTCAACGCTACTGACAGATTGGTGAGGAACCGCTCCCAGCTATTATGCCTTTCTACCTCCACAAAGGCAAAAGTTATTGGAAAATGCTTGTGATTTGCATTGAGAGTCATAGAACCCATTAAAAATCCTGGGTACTTGCCGCAAAGATGTGATCCATCGATTGCAATCATTGACCTAAGCGATGATGTGAAAGACAAAATGCAAGGACCAAGTGCCCAGAAAAATCTCTTAAATCGATCCTCGTCTAACGTGTAAATATTGGTGACAATACCCTGGTTCATCATTTTCAACTCCTCACAATACAGAGGGATATGAGCCTCTCACCATGCACAGTGCAATGCCCTTTGCCATATGTGCCATCCTATAAGAAATTGTGACACAAAACTCCATTTGATAGCCATTCATAATCTCCT
Source organism: Cinnamomum chago (assembly GCA_038049695.1). Taxonomy (NCBI): domain Eukaryota; kingdom Viridiplantae; phylum Streptophyta; class Magnoliopsida; order Laurales; family Lauraceae; genus Cinnamomum; species Cinnamomum chago. Next base: position 39,094,892 of record CP142454.1, read on the forward strand.
TTGGCTTAATGTTCTTATTTAACCATACTTTATCCAAAATGTACTTTGCAATCAGTTCCGATGATGCCTGACAATGTACAGTGCCAATAATTGGCTTTGGACATTGATGGATTGGGTTGTAGGTCCAAACCTTGAAGCGTGGTCCACTCTCAATCATGAATGCACAAATGCGGCACAGGCCACTCACATTCCTTGCAACGTGCAGTGACTTTGAATTGTTGTGTCTTTAAGTGCTCAAGAGTGAAGTTGTTGTATGTTGCAAATTTCACTAAAGTCCTCCTAAAATCATCACGATTTGGAAATTTGCGGCCTAGCTACATCTCTCGAGATGAAATGTGTTCCAAATCTATAATAAATTCTTCTAGAACCATGTCGTCTTCGAATATAACCTTCCAAGTATGGGTTGAACCTTCTCCGACATTTAACATCGGAGGTGTGAGGCCCCACCCTTTGTGGGCCCTCTAATTACTATTTTATGGGCTAATTAATACTAATTTATGCTAATCTATGCTAATTATTGGTTAATTGTGCTAATTATTGCTAATCATGGCTAATTACTATTTAATTGGGCTAATTAGGGGTTGATTTGAGAGATTAGTTGATCTCCTAAGTCATAGTTAGACTAGCTTAGTTGAGTTAGAGGTTTTGATTAATTAGTGAGGGGTAGGCCTTAGTTGAGTTTTAATTAATTAGGAGGGTTAGTGTTAAGGGTGCTCTTCTAGAAGATTCCTACCAATAGACCAGACTAACCCTAACCCTAACCCTAATCACATGGAACCCTAAAGGGTATTATTGTCCTTAATCACCCCCCCTAACCTATAAAATGGCTCTTATCCCAAGGAGAACCCTAAACCCAGCCACCACTATTCACTTGAATTTCCTCTTCTCCTCTCCCTCAATCCTCTCTTCCAACGACTGATATTGTGACTCTGTGCTGGGACTCTTTCCTAGTGGAGCTGCTACAACAGTTGCTACTCCAACCTCCTTCTCCATCTTCACTGTTGAGCTGAGATTTGTTGCTGTGACTCTGCTGGAACTTCATCTGGGAGCTGCAGCAACTGTTTCCATTTCATCTCTCTCTTCCTCTCCCTCATTTCCCCTCATTCCAGCCCCTGCTACTGTGACTGTGCTGTAGCTTCTTCTTAGCTGCTGCAGTCACTGCTTCCTCATTTCCCTCATTTTCCTTTCCCATTTCCCCTCTTCTTCCCTCTCATTTTCCCTTCCTCTAAGCCACTGTTGTGCTGGGACGGGACTGGGTGCTGAGATTTTCCTAAGAGCAGCTGCTACTTCACTTTCTCTCCCTCTCATTTCTTCACCTGAGATACTGTTACCCTGCTGGAAATTCTCCAAGCTACTGCTGTTGCTGCTGGAATCTATTTTAGGAGCTGCTGCTGTGTCATCTTCTTCTTCTCCTTCCCTGGTTCAGCTGGGTTCTGGTTTCTCTTCTAGTTTTGCCCTCTTTCTCTCTACAAATCATTTCTCAATTTCAAAGGCAAGTGCACCTACTGTTAACTTAGAATCTATGTGTTTTCCTTTTGATTTCTATGGTTTCATTTCATGAATTGTGATTATTGAGTTTTAGAATTCTACCTGAGCCTAGTTGTGTTGATTTGATGAAATGGACATTGATGGATGAGCATTGTAGTGTTTCTACAATTTGTAATTGCTAATTTGATTAATGGTTTAGTTTAAGAAACAATCTGATTGGAATGGAGTGGAAAGAGTGACTGTTACAGTCACTGTTGCTGGAAACAGAGAGTTTATTTGGGTTCTTTGTATTGAGATCAGTGGGGTCCAGGTGGGCCACCCTTGGAGATCCGGACCCCACGTCGTGTAGGGCCACCTTGGGCGGCCCAGGTGATGAGGGCTGATCGTGGGCCCTTGATCAGTGGGGCCCACGATCGTGGCTCTTTCCATGCAGAGGCGAGCTCGGTTCTTTTTTTTGCAGAACACATTCTGTAATGTTCTGTTATAGTGCAGAACTTGTTATGTTAGTGAGGAAAGGGATGAGTGGGGTCCATGGGGGCATGTGGGGGATGAGTGAGGTGATGATTGCCATGTGGCATGGAGAGAGAAAATAAAGGGGCATTTTGTGAGACATGTGTCATCATGTAAGAAGTTGGAATGGGTGGGTGTTTGTGTAGTCCATGGGTGCATGGGAATTAGAAAGAGAAGAGGAGTATGGGAAAGTATGGTCCGCTGAAGTTGTGGGGCCCAGGTGGGTCCCTGATTTCAGATCAGGTCCGGACATTGGATCAGGGGATGCTTAGTGATCTTGTTGGTGAGGACTGATCTAGGACTGGGCCCAGTGGGGCCCACTGATCTAATAACCCACTAATTTTACTAATTAAAATTAATCCCTTAGTTGTTAATGTATATTATTAGTACCATTAATTTTCATAAATTAGAAATTTAAACCTCTTTAGTTTTTATCAAACCAAATTGGAGCTGGGCCCAGTGGGGCCCACTAATCCATATCCCAGTAGCTTTATTAATTAAATAAAACATTTAGTTTCTAATGTGTACAATGGAACCCTATTAGAATAAATTAACTTGTTACCTTTAAAATAATATTTCTTGACCTCTTTAATTTTAGAAAATTGAAATTATAGATCCATTAGTCTTTATTTAACCTAAATTAGTTTGGACCCTTTTAGATTTATACTTTAGAAATTTCATTAGATTTTATAATTTGAACCCAAATTCGAATAGTTTGTGTATGACTTGGATATTTCCATCAGACCCAGACTTTAGTGCAAAAGTTGAGATTTGGCCTGGAATCTGTTGACTCAGATACACCTATGTACCAGATCGATCGGCTGGCCACCTGGTCAATTGGGTACACTGGAAATTCCAGAATCCAAACCAAGTCCCAACTTTGATTCCAGTGGAGCAGATCGACCCGACCCTTGCCAGGTCGACCTGCCACACTGTGAATATTAGGATGTGAGTTTAGCATTGTTTTATGATTGATCGATTGTGGGGCCCATTAACCATCCAAATGAACTTCCATCAATGTGCCAAGCACGAGTCAATGGCGTGGCTCGACCTTGACTCGTGGGGACCATCGATTAGGGTTTGGTTGTTAATCTAAGATGATTTGACCTCTAAGAGTTGTCAATGGTGCCCGTACTTTTCCTAAGCACCAAACACAGTATCTTATGGCATCAATGACTTCGTTTAGAGATCAAATTACCGGAGATGGACCTGAACCTAACGTGGCCCATTACCTAGGATTGGACCGTTGCTTTTCCCTGTTGATTCCCTCATTGAAGTTCATACTTCACTTTTGTTATTTACTGTCATTCTTAGATCTTTAGTGTAACTGTTGCTATTAATTAAATGGAGGACCTGAACCTAGGGTATCTTAGAGGTGACCCGTTGGAACGATTGGAGATCATTGACCCGTGTCTGTGTCTAGGCGGGCCCTTATTGGGCCTAAGTGTGGAGATGTGTACCTTTAGTTGGAAGAGGTAGTTTATTTGGGTTTTTAAGTTATATGGATTTAAATGAAACGTTTATCAGTAGTAAATGGATTGTTGCCTCGTTTGGACAGATTTAGACCAGGCCATGTGCTGATGGGCCTTGGTATGGATCCAACGAGTGGGCTTGGGCCTTGGATGAAATCCATAGACTGAATGGGTATATGTAGACCTCTTAGAGACATTGTTAGGACCTTGTTCACGCAAGGCAAAGCCTAGACAGACACAGACCCTTAGAGTTATTCGTGAGTCGGCATGAACATTCACTCGGTTGATTTAAGCTCAACCTGTGGACTGATCATCCCCGGTAGGAGCTAGTTGAGTATTGTGAAGCTATCATGATGAGCTGTGTGGTTAAGACGGACGGTGCGATACCGTGTTCGGTCTTGAGTGATGAGATGATTAGTGATTTGCGGGATTAGTAATTCCCAGTACTAGTGAGATTTCCCCGCCGCAACTGTGTTCAGTATGGGAGGGCCGCGACATAATATCCCGCGGTATTCCAGCTCGTGTGAATGTGCCGTTTTGTTGTAGTAGTTTAGATGTATTCTATTTATCCTGATTCCCTATGATTAAAATGCACAACTGCTTAGTTCATTTACCTTGCTATTCATTTAATTTATTTACCTGTCTCTATTTCCTTTGATATATATGTTCTATGTTAGTAGTATGCTGTAACTTGCCAGATCTTTTAGATCTGACCCTTCATTGGTGCTTAGGCCTTGACCCAGAGATCCCAGACGATGCATTAGCTCTAGTGGAGGCACCTGTCGCTGGAGAGTTCGCATGGGGCCCAGCCGACACGGACGTCGAGCCGGAGGGCGGAGACTATTTACCAAGGTTTTGAGAGTCCTCTTATTTTGGGTTTGAGAGGCATTTTTTGTAGTGAGTCGGGTAGAATCAAATATGTATTAACTTTGATTAACACTGAATCTTTTAATTAGACTACTGCTCTGCTCACACTTAATATATATCGATACCTATTGCTTCCGCATTGTTTAAATTGTTATGCTTCCGCAAGTTTTAACCATTGAGTATTATATTGGTCAAAAAGTTTTAAATTGGACCTCACTGCGGCCTATGATCTTGGAAGTTCTCGGATTTTCCGGGAAGTAGCGCGCCAACTTCGGGTATCCGAACAATTATATCGGTATCCGGAATTGGGGCGTTACAGGAGGTCCTCTGCTTCTTACTCCTGAACTCCCTATAAGATTGGTTGTAGTGTTCCTGGATTCAATTGGTACAACCCCTTTCTCATCAGCCCCATTCACCTCATCAACACGGTTAACAAGAACGTAATCACTTTCTTCAGCCACTTCATCGCTAGCAATGTTTTGCCTATCTGAAAAATGAATGTCATTGTCTTCGCATAGATTAACAATAGGATATTTTGTACCTTGAACGGGAGGTATTTTACGCTTCACATTAGGACTGCTCCCCAAACGATCAAATTGTTTGGTTCGTATAAAACGCATGTACATCCCAAATGACCTTCAAGAAAAACACATGGAAAGAACTACATGAGACATTAAATAAAAATATTTTTCTGCATTATTTAAAATATCGGAAAAATGACTTTTGTACATTGGCTGTTCTCTGACATGTTTGGCAGAACCAATTGGTCTTCTTTTGATGTATAAATATATCCCATTTGTATTATCTCTTGCAAGTGTTAACATGCACTTGATGTAGTTATGATCATCTATGGCAGCCAAAGAAAACACATGACCATTGTGATGGAGATATTGTATGGTTAGGTTCTCATAAGTTTCCTCCGAATGTAAAGCTTCAAGAGCTATGTTCACCAACGAATGAAATGTTATGTCACTTTGAATGAACCTCATCTTCTGTTTTCCGCCTTTGTATACTGGGCGAACCATGTCAAATTCAAATTCCTCATCATAGTAGAAAATCACTATCAATTCACCACCCGACATCCTAATTATGAAAAACAACATCTTATTTAGGCATTATTACAGTACCAACATATAATTTCAATGCCAACAATGCCTTATTAACTAAAAAAGTGTGAGAATGCAAAGGGCTAAAGGCATTAAAAAATGGCCTAAAACAATCTACACTAAGAAAAGTTCAAAAATGCCTAGGGTATAGGGCTAAAGACATTAAACAATGGCCTAAAACAATCTACGCTAAGAAATATTAAAAGTTGCCTAGGGTTAGAAATAATATGCAAAACACATGCAAAGAATATAGTATAGGTACTAAGTCTTATGCTCCAAAATAAGCAGAATAAATTTCTGTGAGCTTGTCTAACTTCTTTTATAACAAAGTAAATGGAAAAGCATCACAAACGAGACATTTCATTCATTTTTTTTAATATAAATATGCAAAAGTAGACATATATGCACAAACCTCTTAAATGGAGACCAACAACCGCTAGAATGAAATAATAATGAGCAACAAAGTTGAGTATACATGGCCATAAAAAGTACCTGCTCATGTTGGAGACAAATGATGCATTATGAGAAAAGTCGGTGTCAAACAAAAGTGGTAAAGAGGGGACGACATGACTTTAAATAGGTTGTGCGGAGTGACGATAGCGTCGCACTATTTTTTTTTTTTTGAGTGACGCTATCGTCGTTAGGAAAAATAATTAAAGAAAAAAAGAAATTGTGGCTGGAAGACCGATGATGTGCTGCACATTTTGTGAGGACCTTTGAGATAAATGACCGAATTTTGAAAATTTTACTTCAGTAAAATTCTCTTTATTCAAACTCTATGTCTAACCAACAAAGCCGACCCATATACCCAAACGATAGGACTCATAGACGGTAAGTTGATAAGATATGTGATTATGTGGTTAACAAAATGGGCCCCAATCAAATTCAAATTTGCATCCTTTAACATTCTCTCAATCTTTGAAAAAGAGAAAATAGGGAAAGAGAAGAAGACAAATCTTATCTATATGAAACTAATTTGCATCAAACAGATCTATTTCAAATAGCCCTAATTGAAATAGATGCTATTAAAAAAGTGTGTTTGGTAAGACAAAAAAACTGATTAAAATAGACTTTTTTAAATCAATGGTCGATAGGTTTTTTGCAAATATCTTGAGATCTACAAAGAATTAGGGGCTGAAATTCAACCCCCCTGCCATGTTTAGCCTTTCAAAGAGGATCAACGGTGTGGATCTTGATATAGGGGCCCAAAATATATATTGAAACTAACATCAAGTAGTTCACATTTGTTTGCTAATATTTAGAGACCGGTGAAGGATCAACGGTTGAAAATTTGTGTGGTAGCCATTTTGAGTCTTCTTAAGAGCTTTTACGGTTCAGATTGTAAACTAGGATCTCACAATTGAAGAAAAAACAAAACAAAAAAAAAAAAAAATGGGACAGTATGAACAGTGTCCAAAGCTTTGTCAGGTAAGCATATATAATCAACGGTCTATAGTTTTTTGCTAATTTCTTATGATCCAAAAAGAATTAGTCAACAAAATTTGGGGTAGTAGTTGTGTTTATCCTTCCAAATAGGATGAATGGTTCAGATCTTGAGTGTGGGGCCCACAAAAGTTAGAAATCGTGATCTAAACTTCCAGGGTTTATTACAAATATCACAAAATATATGAACATCCAACGGTTGAAAATTTGACCCATAGCCGTGTTTGATCTTATAAACCTATCCAACGGTTTGGATGGAGCTTGAAGGGCCCAAAAATTAAAAAAAAGAGGAGAAATCGGACTACCCAGCAATAGCGTCAAGTGCACTGTAGCCGATGATGTCTTTTTGCCTCAATGTGGGATGTCTACTTTAAATCTCATCAACTTCGTTGCTTTTGTGAAAAGCAATACCAAACACTCTAAAAGTGGTTTGAAACCATTATAAGTCGATAAGAGGTAAATTTAAGAGATGCCAAACTGAACATTTAGTTAGATTCTAATCAAAGGTGTCAGCTGGTCACAATCTTGTATCATGGCTCTTGAGTAACGCAGACATCGGAAGCATCGAGCCACACTTTTATGCAAAAGGGTTGCCATGAATTCTCATATTCAGAGAGCATTCCCTCTTAGGGCTCCTATATGGTCAAAATCACTTGATATTTTATTTTTATTATTTTAATTTAGATCATGTTTAGAAGCAATTTGATTTATCTTTAGATTTTTTTTCCTATTTTTGTTTATTGCTTAAAAGTGATATTTTTAATCAAACTGATCAAAGGTGGCCTTTTACATTCGCTCCAAATATATTTATCTTCGAAGTTCTTCAGCAATTCAAAAAATTTCACTGATTGAGTAGGTGCATGAAAAAACCAAAATACGTGAGATTTATAAATTCAAAATCCATTGCAAATTATGTGATTTTACTGCACTTTCACCTTTTAAATAAGCTTTGATATTTAAAATTTCAAAACTGATAAATGATGAATTTGTTTGTTTTAGATTAGTTTTCTTTTCTCACTAATTAATATATCAAGAAATAGCATCGAAATTGAGTGTTTTTTTTTGGGGGAGGGCTTGGGCTTAGCGTAGACAGTTTTTGCTAGTATGATGATGATGGATGAGTCGGCCCTACACAAAAGCTGCTTGGTGCTTAGAAATCAACAAAGGATTCAACTCATCAAGTCTTTTGGCTAGAATACTAGTAATAACCTTAAAGAAAAATTCAAAAGACTAATGAGCCCGATGCCCGAGGAGCTGGAAGTAGGGGTGTTCATGGGCCGGGCTAGGGCATATGCAGGCCCGGCCTGGGGTAGACATGCTAGCCTAGGCCCAGTTCAAGTCTGACACGGGCCATAAAAGTTAGGTCCGAGCCCACCCATTTAATCAATCGGGCCGGGCTGAACCGGGCTTTTTGTCACTGTTGTGGGCACTTGATCATTTGTTTGGACTAATTAAAATAGATTACATGAATTCGTTACATGGGCCCGGCCGGGCTTTGGGCCTTTTCTATCCTTAATCCAAGCCACGCCCAATTATTAAACGGGCCATAGTTACATATCCAAACCCGGCACAAAGCGGGCTGGGCTGGCCTAGCCCATGAGCACCCCTAGCTAGAAGAGGTTCTAGCTTTTGAAATTAAGACCATAAAATATGTGAATGATACGAGAAATATGCTGATATTGCTCCTAGGTCAAAATGCTCAAATTAAGAGTCTTTAGCCAAAATTGGCATATCTTTTTATTTTAGACTAAACTGATGCATATTCATGGCCTTTTTCATGGTCATATACTCATATGGTTCTTAGGCCAAAACTCTCAAATTCATAGTCTTTTCTTTCAAAATGGTATAATTTGTGGCTTTAGACTCAACTCACTGCATGTTCATGGCCTTTTCCATGCTCGTACGGTTCTGGGACCAAAATTCTTAAACTCAAATCTTTTAGCTTAAATTGGCATATTGTGTAGTTTTAGACTAAACTCATTACATTTTCATGGGCTCCATCCTCATAAATTCTCAGTCTGAACTACTGACAATGTGTTTGCAGCCATCTCAACCATCCAATCATTACTTCAACCCCATTCATTTAATCATTCTCCTATTATCTCTGAATTCTATTCTCTTCTTGCGATCATGAAGATTAAGATAATCAATGGCTAGATCAGTCACATATCCATATAGACCTTGATCACAAGCTCTTGTCTGAAGCATTATAAATGAAAGACCAAACTTAACACCAAAGACCCTTAAACAAGAACTACCAAAGATCTTTCGTCATGCAAAGCAACACTAGTTCTATTAAGAAAAAAGGAATCTCAGGATGAGATATCATTGTAGATTCTCATGCTGGTTGGCATTTCAAAAGTATACTTCCCACTTATGGGGCTAAAAAAAAAAAAAAAAAAAATTTCCCGCCATTGGAGGGTTTCCAACCCTTTGTGCTGGACTAATATTCCTTCAAAGCCTAGAGGGAAGCCGGCTAAACACCCATTTGCCCCCTAGGTGGTAGCACTAGCGGACTCAACCTTCGATACCTGAAGAAGGGGGAACTGGGGGGTCGATACCAAGACCTCTACCTCCAAAAGAAAGAAGAACCGTGATCCTAACCACTCGGCCAACCCCTTGCGATTTAAATGGGGTTCACTTGGATGCATTCAATCAAATGGATAAAGAGGATAAGAGAGTATGATTTGGATTAAAGGTTGGCACAAAATATCACTCATCAGATTATTATTTTTTATAATAACTTAATCAATGGCTGATAATTATGGGATCAAAGCCAAATTAAGATGAAATAACTACACTTTGGATCCTAATTGATTGTAAACCGGGATTCCTTTTGCTTTTGCCATCATACAATTTAATCACTCCAACAAGTAAGCGAGCTGCGAAAGACAAAACAAGAGAGAAATGCTTCGTGAAGAAATTAACCTAATATTAAGATGTGTTTAGATCTTAAGTCAGTCTGGACGGCTATAAATCCACCACGTCATTAAGTGACGTGGGCATCATCAGACCGGTAGCTGTCACACGGAGCTCACCTACCACACCCATTTCGGCATGCGGTTCCTTCCCTTACCAACCCCGCAGGTACATTGAGGTGCATGCTCACCAACACTTCCATCCATTATTTTATATCTATATATGGACTGTGTCTCTGGCCGCGCTCCCAACGTCATCAAGAGGTAGGGTCAAAGAACGGTTAGGACTTAATCCCAAAATCATAATTTGAATCGTTCAAAATAAATGCACATGTTGGTAATTTGACATATCCTCTCAAATTTTACCTTGGATTTGGCCGGACTATAACATCGAGTACACAACTCATGACGTGATCAATATACTCCCACTCCTACACGTTTACCCCAAGTTCTTCACCATTAACGCTACAATTAGAGATTGATATGTGGTTATTTCGGAGGAAGAGAAGTGCCTCACCAATATATATCTTAATCACGTGTTTCAATAAATTCAACTCTAATTGAAGTAAAATTTGATGATAGAAGCGATGATATTCGGCTTGAATAATAATTCAGATTATCATTAAGTGCCCCAAATGGAGTTTTATAGACCCAACTCATGGAATGCATGTGGGAGATAATACGCAGAGGAACCAGACTCATCCTTGATCTGTGATTGCACACACGTGGCAAGCCGAGAGGATAGTCTATAGTCAATTTGGATGGTAGGTAGATCCAATAAGCCAAATCCTAACCCTCCATTTGGTTGATGTGGCTCCTACAGTTTGAATCATTTAACTATAACTATCAGGGACATAAGAAGGCCCCATTACTTAATTAACTCTAATTCATCTTAACCATACCTTAATAAAAACAAACAAACTAGAAAATGGAGAGAAATATCAGTTATTGAGCTTTCTCTCTCACACCTACTCCAAAGACAATGTCATCACAGGACAAAATTCTATTGACAAACAAAATAGAACAGGGAAACCGATTAACAAGTGATGACAGCTATGGATTAGCACTAAAGTAAAGCAATAAAAGGTAAAACGAAAAGGTCAGAAAAGCAATTCAACGAAGGTCACTCCATACCTACCCCATTCAAATAATAAGCAAAAATGGTGTTCTAGTCATCTCCATCCAACACAGGAAGCCGACTGCAGCTACAGACCCCTGGATATTATTTGTTTGGTGCAATGGTGCCTTCTCCCTCTTGGACCCACAAAAGTGCACTCAGTCATTATGTAGGAAGGGATGGGAAGGTTTGATGTGATTAGAACTTAGAAGTAGGCCATTATTTTACAGACTGAAAGTTTTATGCTTACTAGCAACCTAATTTGAGATTAGACATCAAGATTTCTATTGATAAGAGAAAAATAAGGTGTTAAAACTTGTCACCTATCAATAAGAATTACATAGGATATAGGATTTTTCGAAAATTAAAAAAATCATAGGATTTCAACCTAAGTTGATTCAACAAAAGCTGCATAGGATATAAGATTCTCAAAAATTAAAAAAATGAAAAAATTCCTATCAAAGTTGATCTAAATCGAAAAGAGAACTAAACACATAATATGATGCATGAGAGTTTTCGTGATGACGATTTTTACTTATATGTGGTCTACTTTTGATTGATACAATAGCACACCTACCATTGAGGAGTTAGCATTACAAATTTCAACTGATTAATGTACACTATTAGTTTATTCAATGCATAAAAAAATATAATTGCGTTAAATAGTTACTTTCATAGGGATCCTTTCAGCTGGTTCAGAAAAGGAACGTAAACTATTTAAAACTAATTAAAATTTTCACTTTTACTTTTCTAATCATGAAAATTATTTAGTAGGCCCATTACATTTTCAGATATTTTCTAGTTTTTCTCTTAATTCAATTTGGTAAGGATCAAATGAATTTAATGGCTGCTTGAACTGGCAAGAACTAGTCAGAATTGGATGGAAAAACAGTCAGCTTTAATAAATAGTAATGAGCATGGTTGGTGAGATCAGTGGGATTGGTAAGATGAGCTGAATATTGGGACCCAACAACCATATGTTTTACATTGCTTAAATTTAACAAAAAAAAAAGAAAAAGAAAAAGAAAGAAATAAAGATAAAAGCATCTATTCAATTGTTTATACTAAATCTAAAATGAAAAAATAATACAGAATATAAGTGTCAGGCATTCGTTGATGTATGGGGTGAAATGAAAGGATGAGTAAGTTTTATGGAATAATGTGTGCTTAGTGCCCCCCATGTTAATAGGTAGGATTGGCGTGTTGCGTTGGTCTTTCAAGTATTGGGCCTCACATAGATTGGTGGATACAGATGGACATGATAGGCATGATGGGCAGGTGGACAAAATGGATCTTTCATCAGGGGGTCCGGTGTACATGAGTTGGTGTATATTAAAATGGGTTTTATCAGTTGACCTCGTGTAGATGCCCTATTGGTTAATGTAAAAATCTACTCACCCCGATGGGGGAGCCCGACTGGGACCCAGGGGGCCCGGGCTCCCAGTTGGGCTCTCCATCGGGGTGAGTAGCACCGCTGTTGGTTAATATAGGTTTAATGATTGAGAAAGTCCAAGTGGACAAACTGGGGGGACCGATTCATGGCCCAGTCCCCCCTGAGAGCCCTTGGATCCAAGAGAGCGTCTATCGTTTTGGACGCCTTTACCCCGGCTGTTGCAAATGGCATTGCCATCCCCAAACCCCCCCAAATCAACATTTTTTTTTCATTCTTGCCAAAGGCTTTCTTCCTTCTTCCCCATCGTCATCAAGGCATTTGTTTTTCCTCTCCCCACTTTTCTCTCTTTCTCCCTCTCCCTGCCCTCTCTTGCTCCTTGCCTCTTTCCCTCTCCCTCTCCCTTTTCCATTTCTTGGCTCCAGCTCTCTTTTCCTCTTTGCTCCCTGGTCTCTCAGAGAATCAGGCTAGATCCTTCGATGGAACTCCCGACTGCTCAAACGGTCATCTTCGATGGTTATTTTATTGGGAACCTATCAAAGATTTATGCATATTTGGGGGATGAGAGGGTCTTCATGTTTTGCCCGTAGGTTGTCACGTTATTGCAGATGTTGCCACAATAGCCTTTCTGAACAAGTATATACTTCATGTAAGACAAAGACAGGACTATAAGAAGTAGTGCCTATTGTCTATGCCTGCGCAGGTTTCTTATGGGCCCTTCCCACTTCATATAGCAGATTGAGTTGTTTGAGTTGGTTATTGCTTTAGCCAATCAAATGAGATTGGTGCACTCACACAGCAGACCAAGTTCATTTATGTAGCAGTCAAGTTGTAAGATGGAAGGCCACCACTGTTGTAGTTATCTTGCTTTACATGAATATACTGATATATGAATCTGAGCAACATCCATGAGTCTTTCTTATTGTTTAAAGATCACATTTTAAAATCGAGGCCATCAACTTGCTGGATAACAAATTTGAGACTGAAAACTCTAAAGGACAATAATGATTTTGTTGGAATATTTGCAATTTGGTATTCTTGGCAACCTCCGCGAGCCTTTTTCATTGTTAATGTATCTTAATATATATAGTCCGGGCCAATCTCATTGCTAGATAACAAAAAAAGAAAGAAAAATTTCTAAAGGATTGTAACAATATCGTTATCAAAAAATTTAGAAATCACTAATCTGGGTGAAATCCGTGAGCCTCTTTTATTATCTAAGTATCTTAATCTATAATCCAGGTCAATCTCGTTGCTGGACAACAAAAATGGAAGAAATATCTCTACAAGAACGTAACAATATCGTTATAAAAAAAATTTAGATTCAAACCTTTGTTGGCAGTCTGGCCTATCCTAGCCATTTTCCAGAGGGGCCCATTTTTCAAACTCTGAAAATAAGAGCTCAAATGGTCATGGCCTTACTCTTCATAGCCAAATTCTTAGCGAGCTTTGGAGTTCGAACTCTCACGGTGAGAGTTTGAACGTTCTGGCAGAGCAAAAAAATAGAACACTTATACGTTCGGACGCTCCTGCCTCGTAGTAGAAAACCATCTTCTCCGCTCTTCTTATTTCGCTATTCTTCTTGCAAAATCAAGAGAAAGAGGAAGAGCTAGGAAAAGGTCGAAATTGGAGTTCTATGAAATGGAAAAAGGAGAGGGAGAGGGAAAGAGAGAGCATGGAGTGGGAGAGGTCTAGGAGATGGAGAGGGAAAGGGAGAGAGGGGGAAATAGAGAAAAGGGGGTAGAGAAAAAACAAATGCCTTGTTGATGATGGGGAAGAAAGCCTTTGGCGGGAATGGGAAGGAAGGAAAAAAAAAAACGTGATTTGGGGGGTTTGGGGATGACGATGTCGTTCGGCAGCATCAGGGTCCAAAATCATTGTACGAACACCAAATTTGGTGTTTGCATATATTTGTGATTAAATTCGGCTAATCCAGGTTTATCAACAATTATTTAGTAAAATTCCCTAGATTAATTCTTAGAGAAAAAGATTTCACAACCAAAATATACATGCTGTTAACATGAGTAAACACATGCTACAAATGGCTGCAATGGGGTGCCAATAGGATCACTAGTTTAAGTTATAAAATAAAGAAAACAATAAATAAAGATGAGAACGTATTTATATTATATAGAGCCTAGGGTTTTTCTTTGTCATGAGATTTCTTTTTGGAATTGCAAAGTTCGGATGTGTAGACAGATGTAACTCCTGTGAAAATCAAAGTTCAAAAGACACCATAAAGAGAGTCCTTTCAATATCTCGGCTCTATCATAAGTAAAGTCGGGGAGACTAAGGAGGATACTAACCATAGAATAAGAGTTGGATGATTGAAGTAGAGACTTACTTTTACACCCTGAGATCTGAGGCTCTTAGGGCCCTTGGGTTTCGTGACGCAATGGTCTGCTCACTTCAAGCATTAATTAAACTTATTCCAAAAAAGAGATAATAACTTAAGTATCACTCCATACCAAAATACTCCATCTACAACAAGTAAGAAGATCTCTTCTAAAACCATGTCTTACATCCGATCAAAGATTTAAAAGGGTAAATAGCAGAATACCTACCTGTACTTTGGTCATTTTGCAGTGTACCCTTTGTATTTTGGTATTTGTACTAAACCTACTTATATTTTAATCACAATGCAAAGTGAGACGGCCGTGACAGAAAATAGGGAATGACGAATTTACCCCTCCATATATAAGATGTCTCTTGGCCTTTTTTGTTAATTTCCCCCTTTTTCACTTGGGGCTAGGTTCTTTTTCGCCACCCATCATCATCACGAAGGAAAGCCCAAATGC